>CM060861.1:28186182-28902903 GCA_030737845.1 Acorus calamus
CAAAACATATATCTCATTAAATGAAGTTCACTAAAAATCAAAATATGTGCGGATTTATTAGTTCGTGGGACTGGCCTAATATTATTCTTTTTTTAAAATATAAAATCTCAACAATCATATACCTCGTACAATGATGTGTGTATTTTGTTGGACAATTACCAACATAAACTGCATGTGAAGTAAGGGGGATTATGTAACAGCTAAAAAATTATAATAGTGAATCCGTGATACAGGAATGTTCCATGTTTACCCTCCAACAAAAATCTAATATTTGTATGTTGGGCCAAGAGGGGTGGGCTTCATGGCTGAGAGACTTGTAATGAGCGCAGATGCACGTAATTTTTTTTACAGTTTTTATAGTCCAACGTTATAAGCCATACGTTTTGTCTTATATACTGATTCATAGTATATGAATCATATCATAGTATATGACTCCATTATTTATTTTCATTATGAAAAAAATACACTAATATATTTTTATATACTCCATTTTATATAACAACATATACTTCAAATGGTGAGTGTATGATTTAAAAAAAAAAAAAACAGAATTGACCGCAATTGAGGCTGTGTGTATCTTTTTCCGACTTGTAATAGATTAGTTCCAAATAAGCCTGTTTTGTCTTGATTCCTGGCATGTTACTCTTCTACACATGATCCTGAGGTCTTTCCTTTTGGTTTCCTGTACTTTTGTTTGGGCAATATGTTAGGATAATGTCATGTACATCCCATTTTCTAGGTCTAATTTCAGTCTACATATGTTTTATATTTTTTAAAAATAGTATATATTATATAATGAGGTACGCTTTTATTAAAAAATGAAGCATATACTCTAATGAATTGCATTGATGTATTTATTAAAAATGTGAATAATTTCTATCGAAGTATATACCTCATTAATGTGAGTATATGTTACATTAATTTTCTATACACGCATATAGGACTGAAATTGAGACTTAAAAAAAAAATGAGTGTAACAATACTCAATATATTAAGGTGTCGCCTACCGTTTTCTTAAAAAAAATATGATATTTAAATATACATGTCGGCTCTAAATTTGTAATTAAAATAATATATATATATATATATAATATTTAAATATCCATAATGTGAATACAAATATCAATTACCTTGCACGATTAACCACAATCTTAAAAATTCAAATACATAATATATTCTATGAATTTTGAAGAACACCAAAAGTTATAAACTTCAATTTTTCTCATTTATGTGATATGTCACACGATCGCTCAAACAAGTGTTCATATATATACATGTAAAATATCCAAAATAATATCTATATCCACCCTGAAATAAAAAAAAATTGAATATAAATATTAATATCCATAATTGAATACGAATAACTTATAAACATATATTAAGGTATTCGAATTTGTTGACGAACTTAAATACGAGAGATTAAAAATAACAATATGGGCTTAGAGGTTAAAATAGAATGTAAAAATTTGATGGGCATAAAGATCAAAATAAAAGGGGAGGGTATTTATTAAGGGCGCCGATATCCGCACCCTCAGTTACAAGAAACCCATCCATTTTTTTTTTAAATTATGTAATGTAGCAGTAAACAGAAACCCACCCCGAGGTCGGCATTCTCTCTGGCGACGACGTTGAATGATGGTCGTCAGAGGTTCCGGCGAGTATATCAATCTCGGTCAGCATTCCCTTTGACGACGGTGTTGAAGCGTGGACACTCGAAGGCCTGGCGAACCAAAGTAAGAGAGAATAAATTCACTTTTTTACAAGTTCAAACCAAATAAACAAATTTCACATTTAAACACATATAACAGATAGTAATAACAGCATTTAAAACACATTAAATTATGATGTTAGTATTTATAATACATCATAATACGATGTTAGCATTTCACAACGAATCATCCATATGACTACACTACAAAATACATGTTCAAATGATTTTTATGTTTATTTTTATTTTTTGAAAAAAATGAGTAATTATTTTTATTGGATATGTTATTTATTTTTATATGTGAAAAAATCAATATAATCACATGAATGATTGTGGAATTTGAACATGTATTTTGTTGTGTAGTCACGTGAATGGTTGATTATGGAATGCGAATGTCATATTTTTATGTGTTTTAAATGCTGCTAAGACTGTCTGTTATATGTGTTTAAATGTGAAATTTGTCTATTTGGTTTGAAACTTGTAAAAATATGAATTTATTCTCTCTTACTTTGACTCACCGGGTCTTCGGGCGATCACGTTTCAACACCGTCGCCAAAGGGAATGTCGACCGAGATTGATACACTCGCTAGAACCTCTGGCGTTCATCATTCATCACTGTCGCCAGAGGGAATATCGACCTCGAGGTGGATTTCCGTTTACTGCTACAATACATGAAAAAAATTTGTTAAAAAAAAGGAGTGGGTTTCTAGTAACTCGGGGTGTGGATATCCGCGCCCATTTATTAATGGACGATGGATTTGGTTTGCAAAAGGGGTTAATAATTTTTCTGAAGTTTGCTTGTATGTCTTTTTAATCTTTTATCTTCTTCTCTTTTATTAATGTATGGAGATCATCGACTCCTTTTTTAGGATTTTCTCTAAATAAAATTCTTCTATATCTTTTCTGTATAAAAAAAAAATCAAAGTATCCACACCCATGAAAAAAATCCATAAGAAATATTGCCTTCCTCAAGCCAAGTGTCATCCTCCATGCACCCCATACTCTTGCCTAACAATTTTGGATCCATATTTAATATGATTTCACATTAATTTATCAATAATTCTTTTTATTTCTATGGAGTCTTCTACTATATTTTCTGCACAAACCATATCATTCTAGTTTTAAACCACTTTCGGCCCAGACTATCGCACAAGGGTGCTCACTTTTTTTAGCGAAATTGTAGGCATATATTTATTACAATAGAAAATCAAAATCGATACAATTTGAATAAGGGAGAGAGGAAGTAGAGAAAAACATCAATGGATATGAAATATAAAAATCCATATTTTTTTTTTCTGATTTATGTACCCTTTAATTTGCATGCCCCATTTTCTAAAAAATTTCAGGTGAAATCTATGGAGGGCTTGACAAAAATGAGTCACTGATGTAGAGGAGAGGTTCCTAGGGACTAGGGTTTTAAGTCATAGGGTTTTAAGTTTCTAAATAAATTGGAGTGTGCAAATCAAAACAAAATAATTTTTATATACTCATTAGTAGATACCAATAATGTTATGTATACATTTGTTTTTATAATTTTATAAAAATAATATATATCATTCAATAAAAAAAAAATTAAAAATTAAAAAAATGAAAAAATTTGATTATGATAAATTTATGCTTTAATAATTTTTTATTATCGGATATAAGATGATAAAATATTGCTTAATATATATAAGCGAAAATTTATTTGGACTGTCCGACCAGCTCGAACAGGCGGCGCCGCCAGCTCTCGATGTGCGGATGTGCTGTCCAATCACAAACGTTTCGTTCTCAGCAATCAGAGCTTCAGATCCTCCCAAAATCAATTCTGCTCTGAACCGTCTCGATTTGTTCCCTTTTTGTCGATGAATATGGTGAGATCGAGATCGCCGCGGCGGGGTCGAATGGGCTGTGTTTACGCGACTCGCTATAACGGAACCATACGAACAGAAGATCGGAAACAGTGATTTTTAAATTATTTTTTTGATTTTTTTGAGTTATTATATGGGGCACAATTCGAAGAAGAAGAAGAAGAAGCGCGGGAGCGGCGGCGGAAGCGGCGGCGGCGGGGGGAAGAGCAAGGACCGGCCGTCCCACGCCGGCGATGATCAGGACTTGCTCTCCGAGGAGCTCACGGCGCTGTAAGTCTCCATGTGTTTAAAAACAATTTAAATGATTGTTTGATATCTGTTAATGATTTATGATGAAATGAACGATTTTTTTTTTTTTTAAAGTAGAATCGCGTTCTTTGTGTTGAATGAGATACTATCCTTTGATTGTTGGAAAATCTGTTTATCAGGCAATGTCGCAGGGCAAATGAAAATTTGCATTTTGGTTTTTTTTCTTTTTTTCTCATATTGGTTACTGTAATATGTCATTATGTGTGCTTTGTGAGTATTGTGTTTGGAATGCCTATATAGGGGTGCAATATTCCAAGATGATTTCAAGATCGTTTCGGACTCGCCACATGTCCAATTCCTTATGACTCTCAGGTATATTGTCCTTTTTTATCTGCATTTGTGGGTTTGATTGAGTTGATTCATGTGACTTGGTCTTGATATGTGGGATGTGGAATAGGCCTTACTCAAATGATGCGGGTTTAGATGATCATCGCGTGTCCGCAGTTATGTCAGTAAGGTTTGCAAAAAAATTGGATTTGATGACTGTTTAGACTTTTGATGCGATTGCTTTCATCGTATATTGATATATGCATGCTTGGTTACTTTTCAGGTGCTTGCCGGGATACCCTCATAAGTGTCCTAAGATACAGATACGTCCAGAGATGGGACTATCGAAAGATGACACTGACCGTCTCCGCTCTCTGCTTCTAGATCAGGTTAAAGATTGACCAGAGCTTGAACCAATAATAATTTTTTTTTCCAGAAATTAAGAAAATCAGCTGGTAGAGCCATGATACTGCCATTGGCTGATGTATCAGAGTACTTGAAGGTTATTAGCCGGGTATTTGTTGGTGATATAATTTTTTTCTTACATTGATGGAGGTCTAGCCAGACATAATTATATCTTGCTTAAGATGGAAATTGTGTTCAAGAGAGCTATTTATCTTTAACCACATCCAGAAAACTAAATCTCTTTTGGGATCACTCACTAATATCAAATTTATTAATGATTCTGTATTCTGTGTTTAATACCTTTGAAGCTTTTTTTTTTTTTTGAGAATGAATTTGGCGCGTCTTATTAATAAAGAAGTCCCCAGACAGAACCGGGACAAGGATCTAACAAAAAAAAGGAGAGAAAAATGAATGTGATATAAGAGGCCTCACCGAATCAGGGCAAACCCCTCTTCGGTGGCATCAGCCCATACCCTTAAACACTTATTTATTTATTAAATGTTATATTGCTTAAGATTGATGATTCTTTGTCATCATTTCATCTGCTTAAGTGGATTTGACAACATTCATTTGCATGTGTATATTGAATGTTCATTTTTGATGAACTTTTTCAGGCAAATGTTAATGCTCGAGAAGGGCGAGTGATGATATTCAATCTGGTGGAGGCCGCTCAAGAATTTTTATCTGAAATTGCTCCTGTCGAAATTTCTCAAAAATCTGTATGTGTATTTTTTGATCCTGCACACTGTGTCATTAAAAAGACTTTGTGAACATCCTGTTCCACAGTATATGTTATTTATCTTGTTTTGCAACATTGATGCCAGTGTATTGTTTCTCTATAATCCTCTTCCTCTTTTGCTAAATTTGATTTCTTGCTTTCATCATCAACCAGGAATACTATTTTTTCAAACAGCCAACCTGGAATGTTGTTCTTCATCCATTCACAAATAAACCATTGCCTACAATTGCCTTCATTTCAATAACGGAGTGCTGTGAATTTTATTTAGTTTGGTTGATGCTTAGATGCAGTGAGATTTTATTGTAGACCAACTAGATTATTGCTGGAATGGAAGAAAAACAAATGTTATGGGGTGGATTTGTGGGTCTCCTTTCGGAATGGTGTGGTTGGTGGTTTTGGATTACATGCTTGTGACTTCAGTTCATGATTAGCAGAGTGCTCTTAAATGTTCTTTTGATATTTCTGTTTCCATGAGAATCAAAATTTGAAAATGATAACTCAACATTGTGCCATTTTGTTATTTTTTTCATTTGCTGTATTTTTACCCACTAGAAGTTTCTCAACCTCCTAATGTTCCTCCTATGCTTGATTCTGCCAACATGTGAGAAGCTTCATCACTTATAGAAATGTATTATGAGAGAATCAAATAGCTTGTTTGCTTTGTAGTTGCATAACTCTCTGTCCACTTGTTGCAGGTTCCAGTTCACCTAGCGGATAAAGACCGATGGCAACGTGAGGATGTGTCGGTTGTTTTTGAAAATAGCTGTCACATTGAGGATGTCTTTGTTTATGGACTCATTGATCTCTTTAGTGATTTGTGTGGCGATACTGGCTCCTGGAATCAAGAAGTTGGGAGAGAATTGTTAAGTGTTGACCTCAATAAGGTATCTGGAGTACAAAGCATGCAGTTTGACAAAATCAGAGGCAGTATTTCAGTATCACCACATATATTTGGTTCTTCTAGCGTCAAGCATGGCCCTCTACAAAAGCCTTTTCATAATACAAAAGCTGTTTCTTCGGTTGATGTGAAACATAGTCCTGTGCAACGACCTGCCACAGAACTGGATATTCTAGAAGAAGAGTGTGAAATTGACAGCAAAAGTACTTCTCCCAAGGATTCTGATACATCAACAGTGCCTGGAGCATCCAGAGAAGGTTCTGATTGCGTTACACACGAGTGTGATACTGCAGAGGTAGCAGTTGCTTCTTCTCCTCTAATTATTTAATATCCATAGGTGAATTTATGATGGTTAAATAAGTCGCAAGCATATATGCCTTATCAATCAAGTTTAAGATCTAATTGACCCAACAATTGAAAGTTTGTATTAGTATATATTAAGGTGCTATTGTGCTATCCATCAGAGGATGCACTCCCTGAGTAATTATTTTCCATTTATAGTGGCATACCCTGTACTCTGTTTATTTAATGAATTAATGCTTGTTAATGTAGTCATTGCAGTAATATAATAATGGTGCCACTTAAAACCACAAGCCATTATATTATTGTCGGTGCTCTATATGTGTAGGTAAATGTTGAGATGACTAAAAGGAGAGGAAAAATCACAAAATGCTTGTTTCTGACCTTTCAAGTTCATTAATTAAGCTTCAGTCCGATTTATGGAAACGCAGTAATGGTTAGGGAATTTGACTTGTCTACACACTGTTTGAACGAGACGTAATGACAGATGTTGACCTGCTGTTACCTGGTTGATGCATGATAATTATAACGACAAGGAGAAACAACAATAATTGTGGGGCGAGACTGGTGTACTTAAGGAATATTTTCAATATTTCTGTCTTACAAACGTAAGCCTTTCTTTTTTAAAAAAAATATTTTTCCTGCAGGACATCAAACCAGGAGAGAAAACAACAGAGACGGATGGTAATGATCTAGAAGGCAAGCCTTTGGATCTATCATCGTCTGTTTCATCAATACATGATAAGAAATCCCTTACTGAGAAGAAGGACTTGCTTCTGGTAATTGTTGCTTGTCTTGCTATGTCAGATTCCTTGAAAGTCTATCATAATACTTGGCTAAATAGTATTTTCCTTTACATTAGGTTCATCTGCTTCGTCTTGCTTGCTCTTCGAAGGGAGCATTAACGCGTGAGCTGCCAGAAGTATCCACAGAGCTGTACAATTTAGGAGTATGTACTGTTGTACTTTGTGATTTCAGATCATAGTGGTGGTATAATAGCATGTTAATATCTTTTATTTGATGCTAATTATGAACCGGATCAGATTCTATCAGAACAGGCAAGGGAATTAGCTACCAAACCGCAATCTATATTCACCAAAGCTTTTGATCAAGTCTTTCAGCAGCACATGGTTAGCCAATCTTTCTGTCATAATTTTCTCCATTTCATTTCTTTTATGTAAAAAGCTGACTCCAAATGTTGACAAATCTACTGTGTTTTGTACTGTTCATTTAAACATGGATGGTGGTCTTTAATTTCTTGATTTCTCTCTGCCATTTTATAGCTTTCTTCGCCAATCTCCCAGTTCTGGAAAGCCAATGTTGAATTCAGCGGGGATAATGCTTCATCTCTGAATTCGCGTTACCGAAATGATTTTGAGGAAATATGTTCACTTGGTAAAACTTCTCTCTTCAATACACAACCTCTCTTTCTTTTTCCTTCAAGTGAAAATTTTGGGCTATATGAATGACTCAATGACAGATTCGAGCAATAAGATTAGTTACTTAGAAAAACTTCAATGATATAACTAAACTCTGTGTAGAGTAAGACCTTGTCAATAGGAGTTGTGGTAACATAAGTAGCATATGTACCAGCAGCTATGATTATATCATCATAGAAACTAGTGTGATCCTGAAATAGAAACTATTTCATGAAGTTGCATAAGTAGCATATGTACCAACAGCATATGACAAATAGAAACCAGTGTCGTCCTGAAAATTTTGACAACCTTTCCCCCCATAGAATGTATGTATGTTGGAGTCCTATGTTTAGAAAAACTTAAGGCTCTTGAACCCTAAAAAGAGCTCATGATTGTGTAATTAAAGCTCATCACAAATTTCTTCTGGGCTGTGCATAGTTTGATGGGAGTCCCAGGGTTCCAGATCTGGACTATTTACTTTTGAGCATTAATGCATGGACTCAGGTCCACCCTGTTACCAAGATTTGACTCCTTGTTGACAAGAAAAAGTTGTGGTTGTACTCGAGCTGGGGATCACATCATCTGTGGCAGGCCACAGTGGAGAGTGGAGACTCCTTGTTTCCCCCCACAGACAAATTCAACTGCTTGAGCTGGGCCTCATTTTGTTGACAACCCTTCCGCTCATAGACTAAACATGTGTTTCTTCTTCATAAATCTTTTCTTTTTATTTGACACTTTTTTATCTTGACTTGTGTGGGGTAATTAATTGTGGCAATGTAACATGAGTGATTATTCTTAAATATTACATTCATACATTTTCAGAAACTACTGTAAGATGCAGGAAAAAATCTTTAATGATGATTTTTTTTTTCTCATGCTACATTTTTTTTTATGAAAGATTTGTTCGCATTTAATTATATATTAGAGTTTGTTTTGGATCATGTTTGTTTGTTCACAAAGCGTTTGTGTCCTTCCATTCTTTCCTGGGAACAAACAATGAAGCTCGTTCTTAAAAAACTAATGAAGCTCGTAAATTTCACAAATCATCATTTTATAATGGCAGGTCGTGGTGGCTTTGGCCATGTTGTCTTGTGCAAAAACAAACTAGATGGACGGCAATATGCAGTGAAAAAGATATTCCTGAAGGATAAGAACTTACCTATTAACGACAAAATTCTGAGGTAAAGTATATTCAATGGAATTTTCTAGATAATTTTGCCATTCAAATACAAACACACAGAAATTTAATGGCAATTTGTGACATTTGGACAGTACAAAAGGCTTCACTACATACCCACAACATGTTCATCGATATGCAATGAAATTTATAAAACATTTTGAATTTTCCCTATTGAGTCTTATAATTCTGATTTGTTATTCAGAAATGGTCCTCTAATCAAAAGATAGTATATCATTCGGGATCTGCTATTAGATTCTTTGTTTATCCTGACTTTATCTTTTGGATGAGCAAGATATAGGTCGCAATCTTTCAATCGTGAGTGTTATGTTCTTATAGGCTGACCACTATTCTTTTCCTCCTCCTCCTCTTTTCATTATTTTGTTCCTTTTGAAACATCACATTCACGTACACATGAATGAAAGGTATGTCATGATATGAAATCTGGTACCCATAGTCATAGCATGATGTATACAACTGCATATATTCATGACAAACTGACCTCAACAGGTGAAGGCCAGCACAATTACATAACTATATTTGACGATATCAAGCTGTGATCTGTGCATGTTCTTGTACTTCTTATCTGTCATATTTTTAATTAGTACCAATATACACATGACAATCTGGTCTACCAAGTACCAAATCATGCTATTTTTTTTTAAATTACTATCACCATATGCTCTACGAAGGACTGGTTCATATTTTTCACGCAACACCATGGGGAATCGGATGAATCTTTGATGCCCTAGTTTTGTTAAATCTTTGATATCTGTAAAATGGTTCAGTACTTTTGTAAATCATTTAATATTTTAATTTAATCAATTATCATTGTTAGACAAATCCATTAAAGTTCTGGGCTATTGAATTTCTATTTACCACATGTAACTTGATATTTACATATCAGCTTATTTCTTCATAAGTTTTAGCTCATTCTACATTTTACCATTAGTTTAGACATCATACCTTTTTGTTGAATTGGATGGTATGTGCCACATGACAAGGTGCTCAGGGAGGTAGCAACACTTTCTCGTCTGCAACATCAACATGTTGTTCGCTACTACCAGGTTAGTGTCTTTCAGAATGAATAGTGGAGGGCTTTAATGGGAGATTTTCTTAACCTTTTCATGTTTTAAGGGTTAGTCTTTCATAAAATGCATCGAGAAAATTTATTTATTAAAACATCTATAAACTATAATGATGCTTTTTTTTTCCAATGCAATATGATGCAATGTTGGTTACTGTAAGCCTCCTATTTCAGAATCCTGATTAGAGCGCTAGTCAAAAAGGAGAAATGTATCATACACTGATCTCATATTTGCAACTTATTTTTAACCTTGTAATGAAAAGGGCCAATTGGCTTTGTCATTTATTTCATGTTACATCTTGTGTGGACATATTCATGCATGTTAGTTGAAATCAATTCTCATTTTTTTTTTGTAATGATGATCTACCCCAAAAAAGCTTTTTAAAGGATGACCAGAAAATCATCCTCCTCATTTTTGTCTTTTTTCATGTGAAGAATTGCACATCTTGTACAATTTTATTTGGATGGTCTAATGGTTACAGCTTCAGAAATATATATAGGCCTGGTTTGAAACTGAAGTTGGTGGTTGCTATGGAGACAACACTTGGGGTTCCAGAACTGCAGAGAGCTCCAGTTGCAGCTACACAGGAGCCATTTCAACAAACTCTGTTGGACTTGAGAACAAGCAGGAATCAACATTTTTATACATACAAATGGAATATTGCCCACGGTAAATTTTTAGAACCACTTATTTGCATTCTGCTCATGGACAGTGTATCATATTAGTCTTTCTTGGATTATCCATATCTTATTCCTTGAATCAACATTTTTATACAGTCAAATGGAGAAATAAATTTTTAGAATCACTTATTTGCCTCCTACTCATGGACAATTTGTCATATTACTCTTTCTTGGTCTATCTCAATTCACGCGAATCTTGTTATTATAATATGTTGAAAATCTTTTATGAATATTTTTGGTAATATCAAAAGAATTTCTGAACTTCCTCAAATCTGAAATGCAATTGATTCTTGACGATAAAAAAAATCTATAAGATTCTTTTGAAGTAATCTGAGCATGTGAATTAACTTTGAGAAAGAGCTGATAAGACACAGTGATAGATATTTGACATCATTTGGAATCAATTTGTTGGTGATGAGTGAATTGTGAAATGGAGCTTCTGTCCTTAAATCTAGTGGTACCCCCCATCAGAGTCAGACAGTCGGTTATTTCATATGCATCCCATATTATTAAAAATTATAATTGCCGCCTTCTCATCTTCAACTGGTGTTCATGTTAAAGTTATGATGATGATGACAGTTATGTGCAAGTGCATAGACTTTTATAAGTGCACACCAAGAATAATTACCATAAAACTATAGTACTCCAATCTACACAAGGCCTGTGCACATATTGACTTCGCTAGATATAATTCTGTGACTTACATGTGCAAGTTGCATGTTCCATCAGCTGTTAATTTTGAAAAAAAAATCAGTCATTTCTAGTGTAATTCAAGCTTTAGTTATTTATCATGCATGTTTTTACAACTTTCATTTGGATACCATAATGTTTGGACCTGCTGATTTACAAGAGGTAGGTTAATGGAATACAATGACACAACTTGTTACATGTGCTATGTCTAAATAATCTCTTTATACTTTGTTTTGAGTTTTCTTCTCTTTCATTTTGGAAAATTTACGACTTCTCTCACTATCATTTTTTTTACTTTTATGAAGGACCCTGCGCCAAGTTTTTGAATCATTTTATGGTCCTTTTGACAAGGAGGTGACCTGGCATTTATTTCGCCAAATAATTGAAGGTCTTGCACATATACATAGCCAAGGAATTATACACCGTGATTTGACACCCAATAACATATTTTTTGATGCGCGAAATGATATCAAAATTGGGGATTTTGGTTTAGGTATGATTTATGATTTTCTTTGTAGCTTTCTTTCTTATTCAGTGGAAGAAGAGTATACTTTATGTTGATTTACTGTCTTCGTATTTATAGAAAAAAATTTCTGAACCTTGCATTGTACTTAATCTTCCACTATAATGGATGATGCATTTATGTAGCATGGATCGTTCTTGCAATCAGTAAGAAATCCTAGAACATGCCACCTAATTGTGTTTAAGTTTGTGCAATTATCTGTGTTTGTGTTCCTTCAAAAAAAAAAGTTTGTGTTTCTGGTATCCAGTATGGTCCTTTTTGGTATTAGGTTTTAATCTGAAACATTTACTTTGTTTATTCAGCTAAGTTTCTAAAGCTGGAGCAGTTGGATCATGATCAAAATTTCACCGTTGATGCAACTGGAGTTTCAATGGATGGAACTGGTCAAGTGGGTACCTACTTCTACACAGCACCTGAAATTGAGCAGGGTTGGCCACAAATCAATGAAAAGGTTAATTGTGTTTTTTTAATTAATCATTAGAATTTATATTACCAAACAAATGTACAATAACCATCGAGCATGACAGAGAGGTAACTAGAATGGTTATACTACTGCATCCACTGCCTAGTTAGAATGCTTCCATTAGGCGTTTTGTAAAATTTCTTAATACCCAGAAAGAAATGTCTGGGACTTTCAGTTCTCCAACTGCACATTTTCCTCCACAAAGATCAGTCTTCATAGTTTTGAGTCTTCTTCTATGCTTCCCGACATTGCATTATCTCTCTCCATCAGGCTTCCAACAAATAAATGCATGTTTATGCATCTGCGTGC
Source organism: Acorus calamus (assembly GCA_030737845.1). Taxonomy (NCBI): domain Eukaryota; kingdom Viridiplantae; phylum Streptophyta; class Magnoliopsida; order Acorales; family Acoraceae; genus Acorus; species Acorus calamus. The sequence goes on from CM060861.1 coordinate 28,199,007, forward strand.
ATTTACATAATCATATGTCATTTCCATCTATGCTTCATGTTTTTCTTACCAACCTTATCCAACATCAACATCAGTAAATATGGGTGTATGGCTGTATGCTCTGCTTATCTTGAAAAAAGTATCTTACCTTCTTGCTGCTAGAAACTGGCAAGGAAATCTGCAGCTGTCTTAGTTTCCCGAACATAATGTGATATCTCCCCTTCATCTATCTGCTCCAAGAGATGTAAATTACTGTGAATACAGATTCACCACAGGCGAGGTGCCTTTGCTGGATTAGAGGCCTATTTCACCACCAGTTTGGATTCAGTCTGACTCAATCCTTGTGCATCCCTTAACAATCTTAAGGCCCATTTAAACAGCCACAGCCTCTGGCTGATGTTATTGTTGGTTTGCACATTGAGGAGAAGCCAACAACCATTTTGTGCATTAGGTTCAGGAAATCCTCCAAGCCTACCCCTTTCAGAAGGATATAAAATTTTAAGCTAAATTGTAAAAAATTAAGTAGTAATATCCTATGTGCTTGTTTTGGCTTATTGCTGTTCTTTTTAATATATCTGTACGTTGTTTGCTGAAGTAATATTTTGCTTTAGAAATTACGAATATGACCGATATTAGTTTTCATTCAGTTATATACTTTACCCATAATCAAGTTTGTAAAATTCTACTTGCTGTGCTCATCCAGTTCCTTTTTATCACAGGTGGACATGTATAGCTTAGGGGTTGTCTTCTTTGAGCTATGGCACCCATTTTCGACAGCCATGGAAAGATATGCTGTATTTTCAGATCTCAAGCAGAAAGGATTACTTCCTCCTGCTTGGGTTGCTGAATTTCCTGAACAGGCATCCTTGCTGCGACGATTAATGGCTGCAAGTCCTTCTGATCGTCCATCTGCTACAGAACTTCTACATCATGCACTGCCTCCACGAATGGAGGATGAATGGTTAAATGGTAATAATAGAATAAGGATTTTGGTATCTAAGATACCACATATTTTGCTTCATAATTTTTAAACAGTGGAAGATTATCTGTAGTCAGCATTAGAGTTTTTTTTATGAAAATGACCAGAATTTTTGCTGAATGAAACATCTACACCATCTCCATGTGCACCTTCATGGTTAAAATTTTTCATCTTATAAGCCGAGTTCACAGTACATTTTTGTGTAACTTAAAAAAATATTCTTATTCAAGGTCAATATTTATTTGTACATAAATAGACTAAAAAAGAACCATTAATAAGCTACAAGTTGTTATAGGAAAGTTTTAGCCTGTGATGTCTTTAGATAGACTGATGGAAGATTGGAAGTGCTTTAAGGTTGAACCTCATCCTTTTCTGAATTCATCAAAATTCGATTGAATGTGAAGACAAAAAAGGTCTTGCATTTTTTCGAAGTTTCCCCAACACATGCTGGAAACTGGTTTGATTTTGAGTAACGCACAATATCGTAGATGACAGTAATTCATCACAAAATCCCACCTTGCCTTGGAGTTTATCATGTATGTAGTATCTCTTGATCATTTTTGCATGACACTTATCCATTATTTTATTTGACCATATGCCATTTGGCAGATATTTTGCGAACAATGCAGACTGCAGAGGACAGCTATGTTTATGATCGAGTTGTCTCTACTATTTTTGATGAGGAGAAATTGATCACTAGAGCCCACCGCCAACATGGTACAAGAGGAAAGAATTCAAGAGATGAGTCATCATTTACTCAATATACAGAATTAGAAACGGAACTTAGGGATGATGCTATCGACGTGGCTAAGGAAGTGTGTAGGCAGCATGGTGCAAAGAGGTTGGAGATCACACCCATGCGTGTCGTGGATGATTCTCAGCCCAATAATAGGTTTATCTCTCATTCCACATATCAAGGTTAATTTTTATTGACTATCATTGTTCTACATAGGTCTGGTCTCATATCATCTATCTGATTTTCCTTTTTTTTTTACTCATTTACATCGAGAAGGAAGACCGTTAAACTCCTGACACGTGGAGGAAACATGCTTGAGCTCTGTCATGAATTACGCTCCCCTTTCGTTAGCTGGGTTGTTGCACACCAGGTACACAAATTTAAAATAGCTACAGCAGTACAGTTAGTTGGAATAATATTTCCCTCACTAAATTAAGATATATCCATTTAGGGTAGTCAAAATGATGTGCTGATTACATTTACCAGGGTGATCAAAGTGAATTAGATGTACAGTGCAAGTGTGTGATAACATATATGTGATTTAATTTAGCTGCTACTTGTAGTTGGTATGGTTACAAAAAATATCCAATCTTGTGAAAAGGTTTTGTTACTTTGTTGTTCTTTAAATGTCTACCAACTTGGCTTTTCTGTCATGTTCACTGTAAAACATTTTGATGTTTATCATCAAAACACTTTATATCTGGATTTCTATTGTTTTCAGTAATGTATTAAAAAATCCTTTTTAAACTGCCATGTATGAATGGCAGGGAAGTGAGGTTATACAAGTAGAAAAATTTTCTTATGTTTTTTGTCTGTTTCATTTGTAGAAGCTGTCTTACAAACGATATGAAATATCATGGGTTCATAGGAGAGCAATTGGCCATTCAACTCCATATCGATTCCTTCAGGTACCTGTATAAAAAATACACGTTTTTTGTTCATTTCCTTCCGCTTATCATGCATTAAAATATAAATAATATACTCATATAATGGTTATTTTATTATTTGGATGGCTGTAAGACTATGATTTACTTGATCTTTAAACCTGTTCATCCTTCTGTACTCAAATGAGAGGATGAATTGGTTACAAAACTTTGCCTTCAAATCAATGTTCTAAAAAGCGGCTTTAAGTGGGGACTAGTCGGTTGCCTAGGCGTAGGCGGGGCCTTCCCACATCGTGTAGGGCTTAATCGCCTGTCTAGGCGGTCGGCCACTTAAGCAGGTCGAGGCAGGTCTAGGTGGGGACTAGTTGGCCTCAAAAAAAAAAAATTTGTTGCATGCAAAAATCAAGATTTTTTTGGGTTATTTAATTGCTGACATTTTCTCTATATTATCTATGTAGTATGTTAGAGTTGCACCTATTAGTTAAGTATTATCCAAGTCATAGATGCACTTGCATATTTTCTCTTCATGATTATTTGTATAATTCCACTTATGTTCTCTTCATGATTTATCTATGTGACAGTTACACATTCTCTTCATGAATATATATGTGTTAGGTTATTTATCTTCTTTAGTTTATTTTATTTATTTCAACATTTAGGTATTATACACACACACACATATACATGTATGTATTATTTTGTACTAACCGATTAATCCCCGATCAATCTCCGCCAAGCCGATTAATCCCTAGTCCCACTTCAACCGCCCGACTATCGCCTAGCGCTTTTTAGAACATTGCCTCAAATAAGTAGACATTTGGCCAGCTGACACCTACTTGTTCTGGGGAGAAGTAGTTTTAAATTCTGTCATCAGCATTTACCTTGTATTTTTTTTTCTGTGCTGGCAATCGTACCAGTTAGATTACTCTATACTTGGTTTCTTCCTTTTCAATCACTGGTCTTTTATGCTTGTCTTCTTCTCAAATCACCAATTTGTCATTCCGCTATTGCATGAGTGTTTTGTGGTTATGGGATAAAAAAACATGTAGCTACAGTTGTAATGATCCCACACACCTTGCTTTCCCATCTTGTTACCTTATTACCTCTCATTTTCATACTTCTATCTAATCAACAGTTTCTTTTCTATTTTCTTCTTCATATTTCTAGATGCATTCTCTATTCATGTCCTCATCATGTTTACATGAATTACGTGAGGGTGACATGATATGGACATGAATCACACAATTCAAGTTCAGCATACATGCAATAATTCAAGTATGAATTATTAACAATACCTAACTTTAAACATGGAAGATATTTAATATCTGAGATTTTTGCTGATACATATCATGGACATTGTACTGGGCTAGGAGGTAAGTGATGCACTGCAATATTTTGGTTCATGCCTTAATTATGTGGGAATTCTGGAATCCCAAGGTCATGTTTAGGAAGTGCCCCCTTTTTGTCCAGTTTATGAGGGGTGGCTAAATGAGACAGGTAGATGCATACTGGGAAATAATTCTACTGATCTCCTTCCTTCCTGAATGATTATTGCTTATTGATCATATTCCGAATTAATGAGGTTTTTTTCTTCACTTGCTTAAAAGGATGAATTTTATCTTCAGGGAGATTTTGATATAATTGGAGGTGCACCTGGACTGACAGAGGCGGAGGTCGTCAAGGTACTGTATGTGTTACGTTGTTTCAACCGTTTTCCTCTCTGTATTTTTTTATAATTCTTTTCTCTAGTGAGAAAAAATGGTACCTTATTTCAGAGTAGGCTGCTAAGTTTTCTGTGAATTATGTTTATATTATTGATGATTTGTTGTCATGCGATAAATTGTTCTTAATTAGTTAGTGAAAATATGTGAAGAAACTATATGCAAACCTTTATGAAAATGGACCTTATATGATGTACAGATATTTTAAAGAAACTCTCTACTTCAAGATTGTAATTAAATCTATTATTAAAATGGTTAACATTCAGGTAGGACCATAGAATACAAACAGTAGGAAAAGACAAATAAAAGAAAAGAGGGAGAGGTGTTTTACATTAGAAATCCCCCATGTTATATGGTGTATGAATATTAAAGAAACCCTCTGACATGATCAATTAAAACTATTTTTTATTTTTGTCTAAATATATGTGATTAATCCATACCATATTTTGAGATAGTTCTTGCTTTAATATTAAGTAATGACAAGTCATGGTGTTGATGTCTTAATGAAACAGAACAGTTTTTTCTTAAAAAAATGTTAGAAGTGATGTGTGTTTCATGTGCAGGATATATATTTGCTGTAGTACTAATCAATCTGTGTTTCTTACTATTTTTTAAGTATGAAGTTGTTGCTTTAACATTAATTAGTGACAAGTTACTATGTGGATGAAGTAGAACTCATTTTTTTTAAACAAAAGATTAGAGAGGTGATTTGTGTTTGCATAATATAGGGTTTCAGAGGTTCTGCATATATAATATAATGTCAACCACTGTGGTTCTAGCAGTGGGGACACAAGATTACAGTAGGCATGTTCCTTTGTGAATTATTAATCCAGGAAGAAAAGGTTTTTGGTCTCTAATGAATGTGAAAACATATGTCCAAGCTTCTTCTGTGATGAAGATTAATTCCAAAATTTTATTTTCATCCAACTTCACAACCATAGTTTTTTTCCCATGTAGTTTTTTCCCTTGAATGATACAAGACTTATTTAAAATATACAAGACTTATTTAAAATATAATTGGCTGTTTTAAATCAGCTTTTTTGGCTGATAATAACCTGAAAGATGAGTGCAGATGTTATGTAAGATGTGTCTTATCACTTATCTTAATGATTTTCGAGTCTAGAAAAGTAAAATATATGCTTCCAGGTGGCATGAGATTAAACTACATGACCAGTCAGTGCATTCCCTGATCTGCCAACTGAACTGGCTAGTGACTCATGGCGGTTCCCTCTTTTGACTGCTAGCTGATATCCCAAGAATGTGACAGTGTCTTGGAGGATGATGTCAACTTGGCAGCTGGGCCTACGGCTATATTAATCTTGTTTTAAGGCCTTTTAGATATGTGAAAAATGTGCTCCATGAGTGATTGCATTTTTATTGATTATAGATCATTTATACTATAGGCGAGGTAATACAGTTTGACAAAATATATTAATCTATTTTGAAATATCAACATGTTATTGCAGGTAGCAATGGATATTTTAAACCGATATTGCAGTTTTGATGCATTCGATATTCGCTTAAATCATGGGCATTTATTGGATGCAATTTGGTCATGGGTTGGGATTGAGGGTGAGCTTCGCAAAAGTGTAGCTGAGGTATAACTATGGTGACTAATTGTACAATATATGCACCAATTGTTGAATATGGCCTGATAAAGTTGTTTTTTTTTTAAATTGAAGCTTCTGTCTTTGATGGTCTCATCATGTCCTCAATCCTCTAGCCGTAAATCGAGATGGGTTTTAATACGAAGGCAGCTCTTGCAGGTTTGAAATTATCTAAATTAATCATGTTATTTCTATCACACTTGAACCATTTTAAGTGAAATATCAAAGGATTTTTACCATTTTAGAAAATGTGGTATCATAAGGTTATTGGTGCATGATGATGCTTATTTCTATCTTGTTTCTTTTGAAGCTACCATATCCTCATTAATTGTATGGCTGTCAAAAACGGATCTGACCTGCAAATCACTTTTTTGTGTGTGTGTGTGTGTGGGGGGGGGGGGGGGGTGCTATCTGCAAAAATAGATTGTATATGGTTTTGGATGCCTGAACAGCATGGGCCATGGAACACTATCAAAATTTCATATAAGAATTAAAACATGCATAGGAGTTGGGGTAGAAAAACTAATTATTAGTTCCTGGGAAATTGAGGTGCTATTTTTATATCCCATGCTAATTTATTCTTTAGAAGTTCTCCACAACACTTAGTTTATGTGGTTTTGGCTGAGTTTAATTACCATATAAAATGTATATTTGATGTGCTAACAAGCTAACCCTATTTGATCCATTAATTTGAAATCGACCCATTAACCCAATAATACTGGATTGACCTATTCTGGTCTTAACTGACCTATTGATGACATGATTAGGAGATGTTTGACAGGTTCAACGCACTACGTGTCAACCTCTGTCAACATACTTGCAGAGCAGATCAGATGTCAGTCAGATCTGAGACATCTAATGCTTAAAGCTGATCTGGCACTACCCAACTCATTGACATTTAATGCATAAAGCAGATCTCTCTAACGGAGATGGATGGGTGGGAGAGCAGTCTATAATGCTTGGTGCAAACCAGGCCTGCTTGGCCTACCCCAATGATATAGGCCTCCATAATAAAATAAAATACGCCTTATTACTTGATGCATGAAATCCTATACAAATCACGTTGCATATTTGAGGGTCATAAGTTAAGTTTGATAACTTTCATGTCTTAATGTTATTTTCATTTTTGCATCATTTACCCTGCATATTATAACTTCTCTATTTGATCACAATTGAAGGTTAGTATATGCAATGATTGTGGATAATAAGGCCCTTTATTTTCATATATCTAATGTTTTGGATGCCTTATCAGGGCCATAATTTTCTGTAATAGATTAGTTACCATTTAGATATTTCAGTCTTTGAAATAGCAATCTAGAAAGGGATCATTGGTTGAGATCAGAGTGAAGCTACCAGAAGTGGAAGGGACTGCCTAGATGCTAGACTAAAACCTGTCCTTGTGGAGAGCCGCCTGCTGTTGAGGATGTTATTTTTGGAATGCCATGATTTGTTAGGGTTTGAAATATTCGAGGCCCCGTGCTTCATGCATCTCTGATGCCATGCTTATATTTTGTCACTTTTAATCATAGTGTAGCTGTGATTATTCAATTATAGAAGCAATAAAATATATGATTGTTGCTATAAGGATCATATCTTGGTTAATTCTGTGCCAGCAAATATGGATGAAAACCCAGTGTGTTGATAGTGGCATTTATAAACTTGGATAATAAACACAAAAGCTTGTTTTTGGGATATCAATATTACATGATTTGATGGAACTAAGCTGTTTCTTATGGCATATCCTTTTCAGGATCTCAATCTCGCAAAATCTGTTGTTGACAGATTGCAGACAGTAGATTTGCGATTTTGTGGATCAGCTGATCAAGCTCTTGCTAGATTGAGGGGGGCCCTTTCTCCTGGTATCATCCTATTTTCTATGTTATGTTGCTTTCTTTAATGATATCTTCTGGATATTGCTCATCATGATTTTAAATATTTCAGATAAGAATTCTCGCAAAGCACTTGAGGAATTGTCTGAACTGCTTAGTTACTTGAGAGTTTGGAGAATCGAGGGGCACATTTCCATCGATGTATTTATGCCACCAACAGATAGTTATTACCGGGACTTATTTTTTCAGGTAGGGGAATTTCTAGATCAATTCACATTTAGGATCAGTTTGGTAATCCTTCTCATTCTTCTCGTGCTGGAGCACCTAGGTAAATGGTGTTTTGGAGTCCTCCATTCATGTGGTCATTCCCAACGTCCCAGGCAAAATGCACTTCATTCCTCCTCCCAATAGAATCCATCAAAATTGGATTCTTGGGGAAGGGAGAGTTCTCCTCTGGGCCAAAGTCACCAAACCAGTCCTTTAAAAAAATTGCAGAAATAATCTTAGGCAGAGAACAGCTTTCATTTTGTTGTCCATTTTTCTGGAAGAAGGCAATATTACTAAGACTACTTTCAAAATGGGTTACTACTAACTGCAATAGATCATTGAATCATTTCAAATTCTATTGTACCTTATAGTTGCAAAGCATCATTGCATCTCTTTAAAATTCGTAGTGAAGGTATTGCACAGTCACGCCTTAGGGACCCTGCAACTTTTGTCTGCCAAGCAAAATTCACGTGGCTTTGATGTTGTTAAGGCATCTGTATGGACCTCAATTTTTCACAAGATTCACAATTACGTCCTTCTTGTTTCAGCACTATTGAACCCCAACAAACAAACAGTTCCTACATAAAAAATTCCTGTATGAATATATTCATTGCAGATGATGTGATGTTGAAAGAGCAGGCTGATCCATACTTGTACAATTATGTGATCGACATGACATGGCCACCCTTGAATCCATGACCTTTTCCTGCTAGCCCGGACATCATTGCTCCAAGCAGTGGCCCCAGTTCTCTTTATTCATGCATGTATAATATGTGTGCATGTATGTACATGTACATGGCATCATGACATAATTTTCCAATGGCATGAAATTTTGTATTTTCTGGTGTTAACTTATTTTTACTATTTATTGTCACCTAAATTCCTTTACTTTTCTGCTGGCACAGATTTACCTGACAAAAGAGAACAATTCTGGATCATTTTCTGAGGAACCTTGCTTGCAGCTGGTGGCCGTTACGATTATCTGGTTCATCAGTTGTGGACTCAAGAATATGTAAGTTTTGCGTGACACTGATCTCTTCTGCTAAATGTATGTGTCATTAAAAAAATTGGTTTCTTTTTGAAATGTTATCTTTCCGAGCTCGTTTTATATCAAAAACCTGTTGGATTAGTACCCGAACTTTTGTTGTGTCAGCTGTTTGGTAGCTTTAACTAACTCTATTAAATATCTCCTTACATCTTCCAAGGGATTATGATTACTGAGTATCTGTCATTTGTTTGTGATTAAAATGTTACAGACCATGGTACTAAACTTGCTGCTTAAGAAACAAATGAGTTGCATTGTAGGCTCTCAGATTTTAACTGTTTTAATTTCCCAGAAAACAATCTCTCCTGGTGCAGTCGGAGTCAGTCTTGCATTGGAGAAGATACTACATCATCCTCTAATCAGACCTTTCAGGTTTGCTGATATTGGGATTTTGCTTCATTCATCAATTGTTTAAGACCCCCTTTTCTAATCTCGTATCTAGAAAAAATTGTCACATGATTTCCTCTGTTGATGCAGAAATGAACCTGGTACTGGCATCCTTATCTGTTCCAGAGGAGGTGGTGGCTTGTTAGAAGAGCGCATGGAATTAGTCGCTGATCTTTGGGATGCAAACATCAAGGTTGTCATGCTATACATACATTTCTAGACTTCTATTTGATAAACTGATTGTGATCAAGAATTAAATAGCCGGATAATTAAAATGGAGGCAGCATCTCTTTCTTATAAATTTACAAAGGGAGTTACATGTCTTCATTCATTTTCTCCGTTAAGCACAAAAAAATTCAGTCTCACATAAATTTCAGATTTGATGGATTTTCAGAAACTTCCAAAAAAAATTATCTGTTGATGTATAGTTTTAAATTTCAGGCAGAGTTTGTCCCCTCCTTGGATCCAAGCTTCACAGAGCAATATGAATATGCAAGTGAGCATGACATCAAATGCCTTGTCATTTTAACTGAGGCTGGGCTCTCTCAACAAGGATCTGTCATGGTAATCAATATTTTCATCTTCTCAAGTACAAAATCCAAACACATAATCCTGCCATCAATTAAAATTTTAATGTAGATTATGATTATAGATCTATCATGCAAAAACTGGTCCATTCAAGCCAGTCCATGATGTAGGTACATGGTGGGAATATTTCTTCTGGGTATACAACTAAGCTAGTAAATTAGAGATGGGGAAAAATTAAAATTGTGATCGAGCAGCTCAATTTTATTTGCTTTATGCATGGACTTTGTGGTCCTTTGAATGGGTGCGAATACACCATTTTCCATTCCATTGGGAGAAGGTAAACTCGGGACCATTACACAGTCAGTGTTCCATGTTCAGCAATTTTCTGTAGTGGAACCTACTTTTAAATTGAGTTATATCTATACATCTGTTTCCATGATGGTGCACCCTCCATTTACCTGTGATTGCATGTTATGCCAGGTTGTCAAGCATGTATATTATAGGCACTATCCACAAGAACTAGCTTTGCAATCATCACTAACCTCTTGTTGAATTGTACGGAAATATCAAGTGCATTCACAAATAAATCCTATTTATGAGAAATAAGACAAGACATGTATCAGTCTTGATGTGCCAAGTAATCTCCAAGATGAGCTAAAGCCTGCTGTTTTTTTGGATGACATTAATGACATTGTTGCAACAAGTAGTACTGTTAGTTCCATATCGAGCCAACATGGAGTGAACCGTTTGAGCTGAAATTGACTCAGCAAAATGCTCAAAAAATTGACACAAAATTTTCTTACATTGGCATATTTTAGTTTGTAATCGGAATGCGCAAATACGGTACTTCATATTTAACAGTTTTCGTCATCCATTTTTGTTTTAACAAAATCAGCTTCTTTGGCTGTGTTAAGTAAAACTTATTCTCTGCTGAAGAATCAGGATGTTCATAAATGCAGGTGCGTCATCTTGATTACAAAAATCCGAAAGAGGTTAAGGGGGAGGAACTTATAAAGTTTTTAATGGATTCAATGTCAATGAAGTTCCGGAATTTTGCACCACAATCCTGATTGCTGCTTCTAATTCCCTCTCGAGCATTTCAGGTTTCATTCTTAATCTTCAGATAATAACCAAATATATCATAGTTTAGAACAATTTGCTTTGATTAATTGATTGCTTAAGGATTTAGAGCATGAAGTTCTTATCAGTCATTTTCAGTAGGATTTAAACTTTTAGAAATGAATTGATTCGTTCTGTTACAATTCCACTTAAGTTGGCTACAGCCCTTACTGTCAGACCTATTTTTTGCATTCTTGTCAAAGGCAAAACATGTTCACCATATTAAATATTTAACTCAACCTTGATTTGAAAGAATTAGTTGATACTTGATTTAAAGAGGAATTGATCAGTTCAGTCAGGACTCCATTCAAGCAGTTTTTACTGTCAGACCTAGTTTTTGTATTCTTGTCAAAGGCCGAACATGTTCACCATGTCAAATATTTTAATCACTATACTTTGGAGAGAAAAAAACAGGCGATTAAATATCCTAGTTGTGGTTCATCGAACAAGTTGATTTCAAGACTACCGGAAAGCTGTTGAACTTAAAAAATTTATTTAGGTTTGTAATATAAACTATAGATAAATAAAACAACATGACTCAATTTGAACGGGTATGATTATGAGGTGAAACATGGTAAAACCGGGTCCATTTATTGCCACCCTTTCTAAAGTAAATATTGTACCAAAGCATCTAGAAATCCAGAATGTCAAGAGTATTCATGAATACTCATTTCCTGGAAGAATCATTAGTTTTCTTTTAAGTTACTGCCTTTGTGCACTATTAGGCTTTCTACCTCGTCTGAAACAATGTTGGTTTTTTTAGTTGCATCTTCTATGTGACTACGGACCATACATTACTACTCATAATTATATATTTTGTGCTGCATTTTTTATTTTGGCTGTTTTTTTTTAACGCGGAAAACTCTATGTAAATTTTAGGTTCATATAAAGTAAGGTTTCATTACAGTGTTTAATGAAGACCACAACCAAAGCAAGGAAGAGTTTTTGATTAGCAAAGCCACCAGCCAAGATGGCACCAAGTGAGGAATTTTTGGCAAACATCAACATTAGAGGTATGTATATATATATTTATAATTTACATAGATTGTATTATTATCTCCAGTGAATCTATCTCCAGTGAATCTAGGGTAGTGTATACAACTTTTTTTTGTCCTACAAGTAACAATAATGTGTCACTGGGCCTAGTTGGGCTCTGGCTGTAGGCCTTGGGCCTGTCTTCTGTAACAGCCCCTTGTGGGCCTTCCTACCAAAAATAATAATAATACAATCACTGGTTTCTGAATTTGCCTTTAATATTGAGTGTAGTATTTATAAAAAGATGGTTAATCAATAAATACCTGAAAGTTTCCTTCATTTTTACCTCTTATATTTGTTGGAAGACCATCCTTTGGTTCATGAGTTTTTTTCTGTATTTCAAAATGGGAGGTATCAGAATTTTTTTCTGGGTGTATGAGGCAGTTATCAGCATTTGCTTATAAAATAATGGTTGCTAAACTTATGAATGAGCCTACTTATCTAATTAATATTTGGAAAAAAAAAGTATTCTGAATAAATATTCAAAATAAATGTGTGATCAGAAAATTCAGATTTGGATAATCAACTGAAATATTTGAAACAATTAAATGGGTATGGATGTAATTCAAATAACGGAAGATTTTTATATAAAAATGAAAATCATATGTTCTATATCTGAAATATTAAAAAAAAAAAAACTTACCTACCAAAAAAATAGGTTGTTTATCAAGTGATAGAAGAATTTTTGTGTTTTAAGGCCTGATTTTTGTCTATTCTCTATACATTCCATGTACAGACTTTTGAAAGCCGAAAGTGCCTTGACTCCCTATTCATGGTACAGTTTTACAAAGGGCCCGTCTATCCCCACCAAACAATTTTTCTATCCCACCGATAAAAAAAAAAAAAAACGGTGTTTGGTTGTTCTCACCGATTCAATTCGATCGAATTCGGTCGCCATTTCAGGTTTTGGGTGACCATAATTAGTCGTCATTTCGGGTTTTAGTCGACCGTAATTGGTCGTCATTTTGGGTTTTGGGCGATCATAATTGGTCAAACAGGGTTCAAAACTATATCTACTTATTTTTTTGTAAACAAATAAATTTTTTGATTTATCCATCATATTCTACATTTATTCTTTCATCCTCTAAGGGATTAAAAAAATGTAAGTAGATATACTTTCAATTAATTCAATTTTTTATAGAAAAATATCTTATTAGATAAATATATATCATTTTTAAGCTTCGTTTGAATTCGTAGTTAAGATGAATTTTTGTTTGAAAACAAAAAAACGTACCAGTTGATCCAAACACATTTTATATTTGGCTTTTGAAATTTGTTTTTAACTTATGTAAAAAAAAATTGTTCTTATATTTTACATTTAAGAATAATGATTTATTCTCCCTACATTACAACTCAGACCTGAAGTGATATGAAAGATTTAAGGAGGATACACGTCGTGAGATTATGTTTTCAAGAAAAAAAATTATAAACTTTATTACAAATCATGTTCGACCAGATTCGGTCGCGCGGAACCTGAAATGACGACCAAATCCGGTTGCGCGAAACCTGAAATGGCGACCAATCGGTGCGGATAGCAAAACACCGGTTTTTTTTTTTTGATTGGTGGGGTAAGAAAATTGGTGGGTGGGGCTAGACGGGCCCTTTTACACAATAGGGGCCTCAGAAGTGTGTAATACACCGAAAAAAAAAAATGTTTGTTTAGCATGGATAACCCTGATTGTTGTTTACCTGAATAAATTAACACAAGTGCTTGCAGTAACCGCAAAGAGGATTAGAAATGCCTATCCATACATTATACATCTAAGTCCCCGTTTGGTTAGATAATATGCCCGTAATAAGTGGGAATTAGTTGGAATGGCTTTAAAATGGGTATTTGAAAGACTAGAATAATAGAGAATATTTATGTCAAAATTAACTGATATAAAGTGGTATATGGATTTCAGCTAACCCTTAAAATTAAATTATTACAGGTTATTTATCTCAAAAGAATATGTAGCTCACTGTCAAATCATCTGTTAAATCAGTTGTCATTATTGTTTCACATTTAATAAATCATTATCCATATCTTATTTACATTTTATTCAAACAAAAAAAAATTATTATTACATTTCTCAACTGCAATAATTCAAAAAACAATCAAACAAAAATTACTTTAATCTCATTTATCCAAGAATAGTTATAAATCTCATAATAATTCTCTATCCAAACGCGGGTTAAAGATAAAAGTAATGATTACATAATTTTATAAAAAAATTGTAACTAAAGAGAAATTGTAATAGAAATCTAATCCAGAGATTATGTTGCATGCTAAACGGGATAAAAGAATAGCATTGGTTACACTCTTTTCATTTTTTTTTTGTTTTTTATTTTTAAGTTCCAATAAACCATATGATTTAGTGATCGATCCCTCACTTCTTCTTATTTGTGTTTTAGTCTCCAGATTTTAATGATATGTTCCTTTTAGTCCCTAGGAGGGACTTATCCCTAAATTATTTGGTTTTCTTTTTAGTTTCTGGGAAGGACTAAAAAGAATATATCTTTTAAATCTGGAGACTAAAACTAAAATATGAAGAAGTGAAGGATCGATCCTAAATAGGTACGTTGACATGAACTGAAAACTAAAAACCCTTTTTTTTACATGGAACTAGGTATAGTGGATGTAGAAATGATGATGTAATAAGTCCAACAAATGCCTTCATGGCTTAGTGGTAGAGCGTCAGTCTTGTAAACTGAAGGTCCGCAGTTCGATCCTGCGTGAGGGCATTATTGTTTTTGGAATATTAATTAGGGTCCTCCAAGTCACTTCATATTATTTGGTCCTTCATACTTTTAAAGTTTGCTTTAGGTCCCTAGGTGAGTGAATTTTTTTGGGATTGTTAGTTTTAAGTCACCGTAAACTATAGAATTTAGCTATCAATCCCTCATTTTTTTATATTTAGGTTTTAATCCCTACATATAATGATAAGTTCCTTTTTAGTCCCTGGGAGTAGGCTTATTAACGGGTCGGGTCCAGACTCGGACCCGACCTAACCCGGACCCGATTACACGTGTAATATATCCGACCCGATTTGGACTCGACCCGGTGAACCCGAACATACAAACGGGTCGGGTCCGGATTCACCCCGGCCTGACCCGTTGGACCCGAGACCCGACTGTTTTATTAATATACACTCATATATTACAAGAATATTAGTATTAGTTGACCCATAATTTTATTTCTTATTTATCAAGTTACAAATATAAATGTTTATTGTTTACTTTGTGACACAAATAACTATGAGCTCTCCATTTTCATTCATTGTTAATTTGTTATATTATTTAAACTTATATTTACTTTGAATGTTGTTTAGTAATTCATTCACTTCTTTTGAATTGTATAAAAATATGTTAACACAATATTAGGACATCAGTTTAGAAAGTTCAATAATAATTAAATATTTATTACAAATTTTTCATAATAGAATGATAAGACAAACAAATTCATGAGTTTAAATTTTTTTTGTTTTTATTAACTTTCATCAGGCCGGGTCCGGACCCGACACGACTCGAGACCTGACGGGTCCGGGTCTGGGTCTACATGTTCAGGACCCGCCGGGTCCTATCATGGGTCGGTCTGGATTTACCCGACCCGACCCGGACTCGCCCCGTTGACAGACCTACCTGAGAGGGACCTATTCTTAAATTATTTAGTTTGCTTTTTAGTCCCTGAGAGGGATCTATTCCTAAATTATTATTAAATTGTAGGGATTAAAATCTAAATATGAAGAAGTGAGAGATCGATAGGTAAATCTTATAGTTTACGGAGACTTAAAAACTAAAAATCCCAATTTTTTTTGTGGGTACATCCATATGGAGTTATCTTTTACAGTTTTACCCCCTCATTTCTCATCTTACCCTTATATTCTCTTTTTGTTTACCGACCCCCATCCCACCCGCAATCACAAAGACTCCAAACATCAAGATATGATGTTCTTAATTATAACATTTCTAGAACCTAAATATAAAAACATGCATATTCAACCATCAAAATGTGATTACTACAAAGAAAGTTAATAGTGTACATGAGTGTTAGTAGTGTATAGAAGTTACTTAACAATGTACATGAGAATGCTAACAGTGTATATGAGATCATTGAATATGGACATTTTTGATATCGCTGATGAACAAACTAACAATATCTGATTAAAAGGTCCTAAAAATAAATTTTCACTACCTTAGGAATTTAAAAAAAATTTAAAAAGTTTCAGAAACCTAAAAATAATAAATGGGTAACCACACTACCACAAAAACCCCAAATTAATTTTCTTTTTTTTCTGATTTTTCAGATCTCCATTTTTTTTTGGTCTCTATGCACAAAAAAATAAAAATAAAAAATAAAATAAAATAAGATATGTCGAATACAAATACAGTAACCATAGTAGACAAAGATAGTTGCATACTTGCATATGCAATTCTTACACCTCAAATATTTTTTAAGATTCATGTAATTAAAAATATATTTTTTTGAAAACAAAAATAAAATTTTGATAAATTACATATACTCTTCTACACATGTTTTATGAAAGGGTATTAATAAAATCAGTCTTTTTTTTTACAAACTTCATTACGGTAATACAAAATAACCTTGTGTACTACATACTCCACTAATCATTATCTTTATATACTGTATTATGAAAAAAAATTAAAAAAATGATCACAAACATTTTCCATAAAATAAATCAAAATAATTTCCATTTTTAATGTCAAAAGAAATAACAAAAAGATCAAACCCCCCATTACACCCCCCCTTCTTCAAACAAAAAATAAATCTCAAATTAGAGAAACTACATCATGTAACAACAAACACAACAAGAGTTCCTGCAATCCAGAGGATTACAAATACCTAACCCAACACATCAAAACCATCACAAAAAAATAAAATAAAATAGAGATGATATCGTATCAGTTCTCATCAGTCTAATTCTCATCAGTTCCAGAATAAAAACTGAAACGTGTCATCTCACACGTTTAACACTGCCCATCCAACCAAAATTAGTGTCAACACAGCCCTCTCTTTTAAAAGTTATGCTGCAAGAACAACGCCTGCTGCGGCGACGCCGGCCCAATCTCCTCCGCCACCTCCACCCCAACATTCCTCCCCGCCACCACCACCCCCGCCGCCTCCCCGTCCCCCTCCCCATCTGACATCGACGATCTCCTCCTCTGCGACGACGCGACGCTCGGGAACGTAATCCACGATGGCGCGCGAAACTCGCACCTCTCCTCCGCATCCACCGTCGTCGTCGTCTCCGAACACGACCTATTCGACATCCCCTTCTTATGAAGCCTGCTACTCCCCAGCACCACCTCCGTCGGCAGTATCGCCTGCTCCTCGCTCGGGCTCCCCATCAGCATCGCCAGCGCGCGCTCGAGCGCCGTCGTCACCCTATCCATCGACGGCCTCTCCTTCCCGCGCATGCGCACGCACTTGCACGCAACGTTTGCTATGCGCTTCAACGCCTCCCCACCCTCCGCGCACGCCGGCGCCACCAGCGATTGATCCAACACCGCCACCACGTCCCCCGCCTTTATCAGCGGCACCGCCCACTCGACGATGTTGCACTCCTCGAATCGCATGTCGATCGCCTTCCGCCCGCTCAGTATCTCCAGCAGCAGCACGCCGAAGCTGTAGACGTCCGACTTCGTCGTCAAGTAGTGAAGCCTGTAGAGTTTAAGCCTGTAAATTATCTGAAAAATATTCTCGGAAAAAATAAAGAATATCCTGTATGTATTCAAGTATCTGAAGTGCGAATATGAATATTTATTGTACAGTGAATCACAGTCATGTTGTTTTATATTAACATTAAACTTTCTATGTATGATATTTGAATAAACTTTAAAATCTTAATTTTATCTCTTCCATCTCTCTAACAAATAAATTGATTATCCAAATTATTGTTTATATTTAAATATAAAAAAAATCTTATATTCAGATATCACTGGAGCCTCACATATATTACAAAATTATGTATCTTTGAATTATATATTGATATCTTTTATGATGAATCACTTTCATGATATTTTTATATTAATATTGATTTTCGTATACCTCCGATACATCACCTGAATTTTTTAAAATTAGTATTTATATTTAAACATATGAATTGATATCTGAATCCAAAGTATCTGATATGTTGACAAACTTACCTGTAGTACTCTGGGTCGAGGTACCCAAGCGTCCCCGCCGGGAGCTCCGACAACGGTGACCCACTATCCGCCGGACCCAACAACGACAACCCAAAGTCCGCCACCCGCGCGTTGTGCTCCTCGTCGATGAGGATGTTCGACGACTTGATATCGCGGTGGATCACCGGCGGGCAAGCGTACCCATGCAAGTACTCGATCCCGCGCGCCGCCTGAACCGCGATGGTCACCCGCCGCACCCAATCGAAGCACTCGCCGCCCTTGCGCGCGTGGTGGAGGTGCTGGTGGAGCGACCCGTTCGCCATGTATTCGTAGACGAGCAGGCGCTCCCCGCCTTCTTCGCAGTACCCGAGCAGGTTCAGCAGGTGCGCGTGGTTCAGCCGCGACAGCAGGTCCAGCTCCGTGTGGAATTCTTTCGAGCTCTTGCGCACGTTGTCTGACGCGGCGGTGATCGCGCGCTTCACCGCGACGACCGTCCCGTCGCGGAGCACGCCTTTGAACACGCACGAGAAGCTCCCCTTCCCGACCTGCGACGCCTCGCTGAACCCGTCCGTCGCCCGCTCGAGCTCCTCGTACGTGAACGTCTGCGCGCGCCGGATCTTCAGCTCCTCCACCTCGGGTCGCACCTTCACCGCGCACGCCTGGCTTCGCGTCACCTTCGCTTCGGACTTCCCGCGCGAGCTGAATCTCCGAAGCTTATAACGCACGTAAATGCAGGCGATCGCGGAGACCGAGAGAACGAACACGAATGCGAATACGAGCTCGGCGACGAGCATCGGCCATTGCAGCGATGCGGGTTTTCTCCGGTCCGTCGAATTCGACCCGCCCGTGGTGGCGTTCAAGCTGCATTGTCGGTCGGCGTTGGGCGAGCACGGCGAGGACTCGTACGTGCCGTCGCGGCACGCGACGCTGCACGGCACGCACACGCGCGAACCGGACGAAGGCGCGCACGCGGCGCGCGCGTACTCGTAGTAGCCCGGGCCGCACGGGGAGGAGACGCAGAGACCGGGCGAGACCGCCATGGGGATCGATGTCGGGTACCCGAGCCCCCAACAGAGCGGGCGCATCGAGTAGTCCGGGAAGACGCCGCACGTGAAGTAGTCGCCGGCGGTCATGGCGTTCGCGCGCGCCTTCTCCGGTGGGGGCACGCTGTGTTCGAGCCGGAACCCCCAACACACGACGCGGTGGTCGGAACGCCGGATCCCGCACGCGTGGAACCGGCCCCCGACGACCGAGAGCATCGGCTCGGGCGGCGCGGAATCGACGTCGGCGCCGACGTATCCATCGTTTTCTCGGTCGAGCCCCATGTTCATGCGGAGGCTCTGCCCCCAACAGCGCGCGCGCGCGTCCGGGCCTTCGCCGACGCCGCAGACGAAGAAGCCGCCGGCGGAGATGGCGCGGAAGCGGAAATTGAGCGGCGTTAGAGAAGTCACGGCGCTCGACGTGTCGTCGCCCCAGCAGAAGACGCTGCGGTTGCGCGCGAAGAGGCCGCAGTTGAAGACGGAGCCGGCGGTGATCGAGTCGAACGCGCCGTCGAACACGTGGGAGGCGGTCATGTTGTAGCCCCAGCAGTCGACGTGGGAGCGGTTGCGGCGGCGTTTCAAGGGGGGTTTTCGGAGCGCGCACAAGTGGTTGTCGCCGGCGCTGATTTGAAGGTACTCTGCGCGTTCGGGGATCGGTTGGGGGACGCCGAGCTTGATGTAGATGTTGTTGCCCCAACAGTAGGGTTGGTTGGAGTCCATTAAGAGACCGCAGACGAAGCCGTCGCCGCCGGTTAGGCCTGTGAAGGGGAGACGGTGAGGGACGCCGTAGACGACGGAGGCGTCGGAGCCGTAACAGCTGACCCAGTGAGAGCCGTCCAAAGGCGAGGCCGCAGAAGACCGTGCCGTCTTCGCCGTAGGAGACGGCGATGGAGGACATCGAGCCGAGGCCGGAGACGGTTTGGGATGAAAAGATGGCGAAAACCATGGCTTTGAAGAGGTACCCAAATGTTGATTTGATGTGGGTCATCTTTGAAAGCTTGAAAAAATGGAAACCCAGATGAAGTTTGTTCTGAAAAAACCTTAAAAGATTGCTGCTTTGTGAATCTCTAACACCCATATGTGGCCAACAAAAGCTGAGCTTCTGAAATCTTCCATGATTGGGTTCTCAAAAGAAGTCAAGTTTTTCTCTTCTTTTTTTTTTGATTTTTTTGAAAGACTCAAAAGATCAGACCTTTAGTGGAGAAGTGAAGTCAAAAGTCACTGGCATTGCATTGTAGAGGCTTGGAATTTTAGAAGACAAAACAGTAACACATTGGAACACCTGTCACTGAAAAACCCAATCTTTTTTTTCTTCTATCACTTCAAATAATGATTAATAAAATAAAAAAAGAAAAGCTTTTTTTTTCTTCTTCTGAACAAGAACTCATTGACACCATTTGAGGGGGAGAGAAAAAAGAAGGGAAAGTTTGGGTTTTTGGGGATCAGCTGGAAAGATGAGAAAGTGAGGTGTTTTCTCTGTGTGTGAGTGTGATGAGAGGGAGAGATGGTGGTAGTGGTGGTGATGGTAAGAGAGAGGGAGGTTAATAAATGGCATTGAAGGGGGGCTGTTCAAAATGTAGGCATGTGTAGGTGAGGTGAAGTAAATGAGGGGGGGCATTTAATGCTTTCCACACTCTCTCTCTCTTTTTCACTCTTTCTATATGCCTGGATCTCTGAACACTTGTCTTTCAATCCAATTAAATTAAATTCAAATTCCCCCCTCCCTTCCATGTTGAATGAAATATATTATATATATGTTTTGATTCTGGTTGAATTGTACACGGATTTTCTGTTGGATTATATGAAAATTCTAATATATGCAATCATTTGAATATTTATTTCATTATTTGGGAAAACAGATAATATCAATTTTTCAAAATCAAATGTCAAGAGGCAATCCATTTTTGTACTCTCCAAGTCTAATTAGTTAAATATATCTAAGTCCCTACAAATTAAAAATCCAATAAGTCTTTAAAATTAAGACATACGATCCTTGATACAAAAATAATAAAATAAGTTAAATTTTCATCCAAACAATGGAATATTCTCAGAATATTCCAAATATAATTGTGTAGACATATCCCTAAAAACAGTATAAAGACAAATATCCTTGCAGACAAAATCTAAAGACTTTTACATTTAATTAGATAAATATTACAGTCCTTAAAATAATTGTAAAGACAAATTGGTATTTGTAAAAGATAAAAATACTAAAGGATTTTTATATTTAATTGTAAAATCTTTCAGGGGCATTTTGGTCTTTTACAAGGACTTATTTATTTAATATGATTGTTTAAAGGACTTAATATCTATCCAATTAAATGGTCTTTCAGGAATTTTATCTTTTAAAAATTTGTCTTTATAATTGTTTATATGGACACTGAACACAATAATGTAAAAGTATTTCAATGGCAATTTTATCTTTTGTATGGACTAATTTGTCTTATACTGTTTATGGGGACTAATGTCTACACAATATATGTGATGGAATATTCCGTTAATTTTGATAAAAATTTAACTCATTGATGATTATTGGGTTTTTGTGAGTTTTCAGGGACTATACGTTGTCCCAATTTTATTAGGGACTTATACGATTTTTTCATGTTTTTAGGGATTTAGATGTCTTTAACCCTAGTTTGTTTTATAACTTTTTAAGGATATATAATAAAAAAATATACATATATATTATATATATATATATATATATATATATATATATATATATATATATATATATATATATATATATATGCCGACATTAGGTGCGGTTTGCGATGGGTCGTCCGATCGCGGGTCATCGAAACGGTGCGTGAATCCACCCGACCGTCCGATATACCCGTGACGACGGCCCGTTCGCGCACCGCACCGACCGTCCGCACGAAATCGCATTAATATATATATATATATATATATATATATATATATATATATTTAGATCTATAAACTAGTTTAATCTAAAATTTAAAGAAAAGTTGGGGGAAAAAAAAACATGATTTTTATTACCACAATACCAATATTTCATCATATTTATTCGAGCGCATTAATTCACATCATATTCACAGTTAATCCAACATAAAACTAACTATAAGTGAACATATTTTTATTCTAATTGAATTTAGCAAGCAATTACAAAACAGAATCCTTATCGAATATTTATTGTACAAAAACTTTGTGATCAGATTAGGTGATCGAAATGGTTGTTAAAAAAAACTTGATTAACAACAAATCCACATTACATTACAGATAACCAAAATGAAGGGGGGAAGAGAGGTGGGGGATGTTGTTGGATTTTTGTCATGGAATATTTGTTGTAACCTTTTCCTGTGAATTTAACCTATGTGATTTCTTGACAAAACACTAATTTGTGCTTCTTCTTATACCTTCCCTTTGTTTGTTGTTTATTTATGTACTTGCGCCCTTGTCTTTGTATTTTGCCCTAATATTTCATTCATGTGGGTTTTCTTTTGGATTTGTGTGACTGACTCCACAGTGTTGTCATTTTCCATGTCACCATTACCTATGATGAGTATTGGATAATTAAATGGATTACTCAGCTCAAATGCCTCCCAAATTTGTGACAAGACACACAATTTCCCAGGAAAGACATGTTTGAGGGGGTAAAGCAAAGGTTGTGATCTTCAAGGAGAGACCCTGATTACCTATAACTTGTCTCAATACATATAATACAAATAATCAAACATTTAACACAGGTTTAATTTAAAATTATTTTTGCAATCACACTAGAAATATCTCTTCTATGTACAGTGTTCTTTGTGGGGGTCTGCGTTGTGTATTCTATTTTTCTTTTTCTTGTCTTTGTTTTCGATTGATATATATTTGGGATAAAAATTGTCAAATGTCTTCTTAAAAATAAAAGTTTCACACGTATGCTGTGTACAAAAATTAGATTGTTCGTGATGGATTATATCGATATAAATAACTATATTATTAAAGTAAGTAATTTTTTATTTGATAGTATTTAAAATTTGAAAAAATATTTAATATGTGGAATCTTTTATTAATAAGAAGTGGTAACATAAGATTTGACATGTGACCCGTCCTTATACTAGTAAAATAAAATAGATATAATAACACAATTTCAAAATAGACCTGAAATAATGTTACTTTATTCTCATCTATTTTGTTATAATTATATTGAATTTAACCTACTAAACAATCAACATTTTATCCCTTATTCCATCTTATCCACCCCTATTTCCCCTATTCCACTACCCAAACATGGGATTAAATGATGAATGGAGGAGACATCTCTTTCTTTTTTTACTTCTTTTTTTTCCTTTCATCATGTTGTGAGTGGTTGGAACATTTTTCATGTGTAAT
This sequence comes from Acorus calamus, assembly GCA_030737845.1. Classification (NCBI taxonomy): domain Eukaryota; kingdom Viridiplantae; phylum Streptophyta; class Magnoliopsida; order Acorales; family Acoraceae; genus Acorus; species Acorus calamus. The sequence goes on from CM060861.1 coordinate 28,222,630, forward strand.
GTTAATGATAGTCACATACACTCTCTCTCGTACAGTTCCCATGATATGATTTGATTTAAAATACACTTCACATGGTAAAAGAAACTTGTACATTCATAAACGAAATTAAATATACACACTACAATGAACTGTGTATAACTCATATGAAAAAAAGCCAAAAATTACATGTTCGTCTAACAAAATATGTACCTCGTCATAACACGCAAGGTTACATATAAAAATGCATTTAACATTCCCTTATTTTATTTACTTATTTTGTTCTTGAAAGAACACATGGTACTAAATCCCTAAATAAGTTATTTTGTGTTACGCACACATTGATCAAGTTGGATTTTGTATATATATACTAACTACAACTGCACCAAGGGATAATGGAATTTCTGTCAATAGTGAATTATCAAACACTGACCAATCTAACTTGTAATAATATTTAGCTAATATAAGTAGGAATAGCCAATTGTTTAAGTTTTTTTGTAGGCCACACCCCCACTTGAATCATATAGAAGGTCATTCATGGGAGATGTCAATTAGGTTTTATTTAAAAGTAATGTAACTGTCCCAATGTCCTCCTTAACCAGCCATTATGGTCCCCCATTAAAATTCTTCAATGCCCTGACCATAGTGGCATTGGCTGTATTATTTCCATGAAAAATAACTAAAAAGACTTGTGATATTGTATTAAAAATATATATATAAGAGACGATAAATATTATATTTTTTCGGTCTCAATACATTTTAACTTTTTAAAAAATTATATTCTTCATATCATCTCTTCAGAGTTGTACTTTGAAATCTTTAATGAAATCGTGATAACAACATCTAACTTTCTTTTTAAATTGTTTTTATATTTTTCGCTAATAAAGTACACAACTCCACAAAAACAAAATATATTCTCAAGACTAGTCCTGGACACAGGTGAGGATGACATATGCAGATGGAGGGCCTAATTTCTCAAAAAAATTGTTTTATGTTCTATTTTATTAAGATTTTTTGTTTTGTTTTTAAATGATTTTATATTATTTTTAACAACTAATCCATTTTCTCTCTCTTTGTTTTATCAGTTTCCTTTATTCTTTTTTGTGGGATTTTATTTCATATATTATCTGATTTACAAAGAATAATAATTTCACATCACATGTTATTTTTTATATTTTCTATTTTTCCAAACTTTTTGGTCTTGTCCTTCAATGGACTTTTTTATTATACAAAAGTCATTATGATGGCTCTTTCATTTTTTTTCCTATTACACCAACCACAGCTTATGGAGTTAATCTGGTTGCCTGTCTTGAGAACTGTGCAACTTTGTTTCCATTCCAGAAATGCCACAGTACCACTCAATTTCCAAAAATAACCACCCATCTCTTCCCAAAAGACCCCTGTCCTGTCTAAACAAATAGGGTTGCAGTATTTATCAGGTACCACTTTGGTGATACATGCAATTGAACCAACTCATGAATGGAAAATAAACTATCCATAGATCAGATTGAAATATCCATCATGAATGGAAAATATACCATCCATAAATCTTATTAAAATAACCATGAGTTGCTGTGACAATGCCACATCAAATGAATTGTATTATACTGAATTAAATAATTCATTAATCAAACCGAACAACAACTCATGAATCGAGTTAATCCTCTTTTAGTCTCAATGATCTGTCGAGTAGTTAAAAGGCACTAGTCCCTTCGAAATGGTTCACACATCTCTATTGACTAAATCTGGTGAACTTTAAACAACAGATGACTCTGGACTCATGCTTGCTCAAGTTTGTCTAATACGAGTAGTGGTATGTCACCGTATAATTGGACTCTTATCGCCCTTTTTAGCATCCGTTTGGAACGTTGATAGATTTTATTCTAGGGTATAGATTTATCCAAACAAAAGTGAGTATAAATAAGATAAAGTGATTTTGTGTTTGGTTGTGTTTTGAATTATTCTCGTTGGTAAACGTAAGAATAAATGTTTGTTGTTTGGGTAAAATGTGAATAAAGTATGGATAAAGATTTATAAAAATAAAAAAAACAATGATAGTTGAACTATCATTGTATTGCATTGTTACAAAGCATCATTCTATTTTGCATTGAACTAAAGGAGACCTAATATTAAATTGAACAAACCATGAATCTAATTGAACCTGGTGGTTGGTAGTGTTTTAAAATCCGACCCGCCCAATCCAGTTGAACTAATTATATAGTCATTGGTTATAAAATTCGGATCGGTTTATCTTCAAAATACGATTGTACAAAAAACTGAGAAAACCTAATCAACCCATTAGTTGAACCAGATTTTTGAGAGCTAGCTACATGCTAATTAAACCAACCAATAAAATCTAATAAAAAAAAGTGTTTAAATAAAACTTAAAAAATATTAAAAATAAGATTTGATAATTATATAAAGATTTTTTTAAAACATTTCAAATTTTTACAAATTTAGTTTTTTTGCTAATAATAATTAATATTTTTTATTATATCATGATAATGTCACAATTTAAATTTGATTAACCTAATAGCTGAACCAGTAACCCTTAACACGTTCATTTTTCGGTTTTTAAAAAAAAGTGGAAGAAGCCCTGCATGTGACTAGTGACAGCCCAAATTGCTGTTATGCTAGTAAGTAGGATAGGTTTGAGCCAATATGACCAGGACTTCATAGTTATGTGGAGCCCTCTTACCCAAAAATAAAAAAAATAAAAAAAGAAGAAGAGGAAACCAAATCATTAACTAGTTATTTGTCTCAAAACATAAAGTTGTGTGCTGTGGGACTGAAAAACCACACTGAAGGACAGCTTGTGAAAGAGAGAGCTCAGCTAAGATGCCATAAAATTTCAAAAGCATATCAAACAAGCATGACATGATAGAGAAATGCATCCACTCAATATTTGGCCAAAAAGAACAGGACCCTCAAAGTTTTAACTGATCACACCAACACTACAGAGAGAGAGGAATGTAGTGGGGAACAATCTAATCTAAACAAAAAGCATGAACAACAAAAGCAAAAAAAACAGAGCATGTGAATTAAAACCAGTGCTGAAAATGGTGTCAACTGGTCCCCAAGGGCCCAAAAAACATAATTGAAGAGCCCCCACCATGATAGAGCATCATTTTGTTAACTTTCAAGCCAACCAAAAACCACCCATTGAGAAAGTTAAAGCAACTAATGTAAGTAAAATAATCACATAAAACAATCATAATGTGCTAATTCATGAGTACCAAGTAAAACTCCTGTAAATTTTTTCTTCTTCTACATGATGTTTGTCATAACATAAAATGTAAAGGTTGACCAAAAGAATGTCTCCACTATGTGAGTCAGAGGAGGTGCTAAATGTGACAACAGCTGAGTTTTTGGATATATCAGAATCTATAGCAGGAAATTCAACAAATGAAAAGTATAAAATGCAGGTTGGTATTCTACCCTGTTATTGATAAGACCACTGATCCGAACAAATCAGCCGGATTTAATTTCTAATCTTCACAGATGCCCTTCTTTTTTTCTCAAAGCCATGATTTGTTGTACTGAAAAGAGACAACTTCCAGTTCTCGTAACGCCGTCATGTAATGTCCGATTAAAGCAGAATACGGATGTCCCCCCTCTGATTTTATTTCTACATTCGACAAATACCATTTTCAGAACAATATTTAAGGAAGAATACAGTTAAGTAGGCAAATGTGTAAGAGAAAATAAAAAAATGTCATAACCAGCATGAGAAAGAAAATTTTATACCAAAAACAAAATGATGATAGGATGTCTGACGGTAATTACTATGTATGGGGGCAAGTTAATTAAGGTAAAAAGAATAGGATAAGTCATCCCCAACATTCTTTGTGGTACCTTTCTATCAGGAAAAAAATTGTTTTCCAATCCGCTTGATGGCATATGCTTCCAAAGACCACTTTTCATTTTTATTAGACTAAAAAGTTTGTTATTGCCATGATGTTCAAATGCAAATTTTTTTTTTTTTTTTTGAAATCCACGAGTAAAATTAATGTTGAGAGTGATAATATCTTCATATAATTTAAAGTCACAATAAAACTAACCTTAGACACCAGCCGTATAGATCTTCTCCGAGGAAGGGAACTGGTACGAGAGCCTCCAGCCAGATGCTTTCCACTTCTTAAATTTTTCAGAGTTCCGCTATCTTCAGTGTCTTGTCTCTTACTCTGAAACTCTTCAGGATATTTGGATGTATGAGATATCTTACAAGTCTGATCCGATGGATCCTGAATCTGCGATAATCTGAAATACATGAACTGATAAGTGCTTGACCTGGATATACTGAAGAATGAAACGGAGTGGAGGGAAACAAAAGGTTACTCTGAGCTCTGTCTCTCATTTATTGAAGGGCACCCAACCTGCAAACATAAACACACCAGAACAACTCTTTAATCTAAAATAAATAAATTAGAAATATCAAACTGGATTTGTTAGAAGTGATTAGATCAAAATTAACTCTATTGGGAACATATACCACAACTCTATTGAGAGGAGAGAGGGATGATAAGCATATTAAAGCAGAAGGTGATTCAAGTAAAAGTTTTTTCTTGGAAAGGAAGGATATATGAAGATTCACCAATATGGTCAAGAACAGTATCTTTCTATTACAGGGAAAAAACTTCCATTTGCCAACACAATTTTGGGGAAGAGGCCATTTATTAACACAAGCTGTAAATTCCTCAAGCAAAGAGCAACCTGTTATTTGTCAAACATTTAGATTCTAAGGAATAAAATAGATCTCCAGAACAAGATTTCCGGACCTGTTCATCATGAAATGTTGATGATGGCTCTTGAGGAACAGAATCTAAGACTGCACCATGAGCAAGTTGGCCAATCGTATGGTTTGTTGGTCCTACATCATCACACGGATCCGCAACTTCTGAAATCTGCATCACCGTGGAATTGCTGGTGGACGCACTATTTTGAAGACTCACAGCATCAGGTGGGTTTACTTTCTTATGAATTTCACCAGACAGCACCGGAATGCCATTGCCAGGAGGACCAAGACCATAAAATTTGCATCGAACATTTTGAAGATTCACATCAGCATTTTCTGGACAAAAGTTCACTGCTTTGGAAGTCCAAGACTGCAATGAATCATGATTATTTAATCCATCTCCAAACAAATTTGAACTTGGACCGTCAACACAATTATTTACAGCAGAACCCACTGCAGCGCCACTCTTAGTACTGAAAGGGACATTGGCAGACTTTGGAGGCAAGGTCACGCTGTCAATGGAAAATGGCACCATCCTGGGACCTGCATGAATTCCATTCACAAAACTTCCCACTGGTTGCAATGGATTCCTATCAGATACCAACAAAGATGACTTTGAAGATTTTTCAGTTATTTCAGAAAGATGCACATCAGAATGATCAATTTCAGTGATGAGCATACTTGAAGATGCAACACAGCTTGGTTGAATCATCCCTTCAACCTCTTCAGTTTGAACGCCTTTATTCCCATGCCCACAAGATGTTCTCATATGCTTACTGTTTTCTCCTAAGCCTTTAATTTCATGAAGAAGACCAGAAGAATTGGCACAAAATGCGTTCTGAGGTATGCGCACACTGTCCTGCATGCTCTTAACCCACTCCCATGTAGTTTGACTCAGATCGACACAAATATTGATTCCCTTTTCTGATTCCACATAAAACTCAAAAGGGCGAGGTTTACCTTCCTTGCAGGATTCACCAACACGTTTGTCCCGGCATATAACTGGCTGAGTGACGCAGTGCCCAGAGTGATGTCGAATTCCATCAAATTTCATTGGACTTGTGAAATTTTGGGACTTTCCCATTCTATCATGGATATCACATTTGTTGCCTGACGGTGAAGATGCTGTGGCCAATTGGGGGTTTGAAATGGCCATGCATGATGAATCTATATTTCTAAATTCAGGAACATTACATTCACAGTCTTCTTTGGCTCCATTACTAATGGGTGGAGAGCGAATAGCATTTTCAATTGCATCGGATACCTGGATCAATGTACATGCACTCAAAAACATAACATGAATAAGCCAGTAAAACAAAAATTGAAGGATGACAGATGATTAAAAAGTACATGAAGGAATGTGAGAGTTGGGGCATTAAACAATCTGATAATATGAATGCAATGTGTCATGTTTGGACTTCACAAGAGTTTAGTGTGAGTGCATTTTGTGGCAACCCTCTGTTACCTTTCCATGCAAGGCTGGCTCATTTATTTCAGTCTCCGGACAACGTGCTTTCTTAGCGCATCTTCCTACAGCATCTGCATGGCCAATTTCAAAATTATCAGCAGTCAGCAATTATAGTTTCAGTCTACTGAGTTTCAAAGAAACAAATTATATGAAAAACCAATTTTCAGTTTCATAATCTTTCATTGAACTATATAGACATACCTTCGTCCACAGGAACAACTGATCTCTCCTCCAAAGATGAGACATCCACCTGAGCAACTGATCTTCCCTCCAGAGATGCCGAAGTTGCACTATCTATCTGTGCATTTGTCTAATAAGAGAAGTAAAATGTAACAAGGACCAAATTCTGGTCACATATCAAAATGAGTACATCCGACCCTCAGGCAATTATATGATGATTTTTTTTAATCAAACTAAGAAAACATAATTAATAATGATCACATAAGTACCTTGAAGAATGAAGCAAGTGACTTGGCCATATGTTCTCTAGTCTTATTTGCAGGAAGGCCATGTTCTTTGCATAGCACTTGAAGCTCTCTGCGAGAAAGGTTCAGGTAGAACTCTTCGCTTTCTTGATTGTTCATCGTATTTATTTTTTGAGTAAGAATGAGTCACGAAAGACTGGAAGCCAACTGTAATTATAAGAGGAGGCAGACTCAGTTCCAAATTTGGTAAGTCGATGGATAATGAAGGCTTACTTCAAAAAACGGATAATGAAGACTCCAGGGAGAACCATATCTAGATATCCCCCCGCGCACTAGAGTAGACTGACCATTCAATTTATAATCATACATCATACAAAAAAAAAGGTTTTTTACGGAAAAATCATGCAAAGAAAGAAAAACAACAGAAACACAAAAATGAACATTGGTTCCTGAATTATTTGAGGTTACTGAAATGGTATTTATGCCAATTTTAGAAATGATATATAATGTGAGAACTGATATATACAACACAAACAAGGTCCAGTGATAAATCAATCAGCTACCATAAAAAAAATAAACAAATTAAAAGGGGCATCTACAAAGAATTACATTCTTACAAAGACCAATTTCTCAAAACTGAACTAAGCACTAATCTTTGAAAGATTTATGAAAGAATGAACCACACAAAGATTAATGCAAAGGAAGGAGGGGGATGGGGAGGGGGCGGGGTTGTACTATTTGTGTAGGGAAACGTTCTTATACTTCAGAAGCATTGACTGGAAACATAAAAACAGACTCGGATATGGTAGAAATGCATAACAACCTATATAGATCCAAACTGAGCCTATTTTATTATCAGTTATGATAACACTGGCGTCGACATTTGGCATCCAGATGGGGGAGAGACAGAAGGCTGCGAAAAAGGGCGATCTGTAAACTGTCCTAGTTCCTTACCCCAGCTGGCTGTTGGTCAATATCGTTAGCCAGAAATGAAGTCACTCATAGGATCTTTATTTTATTTTAAAATTGATTAAGAAAGTATGGGCAGGTTTATTACAGACTAGATTACATTGTACTGGGGCAGAATATATATATATATATATATATAGGGAGCCGATTACATGCGGTTTACGGTCGGTGCGGTGCGCGATCACGGGCCGTCGATCACGGGTCCATCGCATCGGACGGTCGGGTGCGATTCACGTCGACCGTTGGATGCGATGGACCCGCGATCGAACAGCCCACGTCGTAAACCGCACCGACCGCACACCGCACGTAATCGCGACCATATATATATATATATATATATATATATATATATATATATATATAGAGTTACGATTAGGTGCGGTGTGCGGTCGGTGCGGTGCGCAATCACGGGCCGTCGATCACGGGTCTATCGCATCGGACGGTCGGGTGCGATTCACGTCGACCGTTGGATGCAATGGACCCGCGATCGGACGGCCCACGTCGCACACCGCACCTAATCGGAATCGTATATATATATATGGAGGATAAATTTGTAGTGGGGTGAGATAAGATCTGTATCTTAAATAGTTAAAATTTTCTTTTATGTACCCTAGCAGAGACCTTGTCTGATCCCTTCATTTTGGAGTTTACACTGATTTTCTGAAATTGGAGTGATAGACTCACATCTTTTATAAAAAGGGCCAATGCCATAGTGGCCGTAAGGATTCCACATGACATTGAATTAATAGAGGTAAAATGAATTATTCTGAGATATGCAAGAACAAAATGATCATAAATAGATATCTGATTCATTAATACACACATGCATGCATGCATGACTCATTAGTATGTGTAACATGTATTTAAGTATCCCTGGCCGTTCTAGGGTTAGGGTATGGTTACTTGGTTGTCTGACGGACCCAACAATTTTTTTTCCTCAAAACAAAAAAAAAATGTTTTAAGTATGCAGACTAGGCAGCAGATGAGATGATAAGTTTGGTTCTCGACTCTGGAGAATCCACGGGGCAGAAGGTGGGAAGAGTGCATAAAGATTAATCTATTAAAATGTGAACTCGAAGGGTCAATATCCTTTGGGGACAAATTAAAATTTGATAATCATTGTGCTAAGAACTTTTTTTGTTTTTCATTCATGTCTTTTGTTATGCCCAGTAACCACATTTACCTGGGGTTTCCATGAAAGAGGACAATGGAAAACAAGCTTCCTTTCTTAAGTAATTTAGTGTCCTGTGTCCATTAAAAAGTAGTTTAAAATCATATTATTTTTCCCATTTGAAAAAGGATATAACACCAAACCCTGCTCCCGACATGCCCACAGACCAGCACATGTGGAATACAAGAAGAGAAAAGACTTTTGAATTTCCATAGATATCAAGAGAATAATTACGTGCATTTCATTAATTTCTTCCAGACCTTCAAAAAATATTTCCTTCAGGGATGATACCAATACGACTTCCTTAATTAGTACACTATAATGTAATCATTTATTTAATTATTTATTGGACTATAATCACATAGAACAGAAGTATACTGTGAATGATATAGGATATGGATTTGGTTCATTTGAACAAATTCTAAGTCAGGAACAAGTTTAAAGGTATAAACAAGAAGAGTGACGCTACTCAACAGTCAAAATTTCCTTCCATGAACCAGATAGATCAGATGCAGACATGTAAGGATCACCCATTCATGGGTTGTTGAATTTTTTTTTGTGAAATAAGAAGGTTTTGTCTGGTACCCTTTAATATTTTGTCCAAACATATCAAGTTCACAATTGGAACTACGATTCAGACATTTAAAACAAGACCAATTTAGGAAAGTAAAATATAGATTTTATAGCACACGCCGGCAAGAACCCAAAGCAAGAGAATGTATAAAAAAAGGAAAAAGAGAATGAAAACAATTCTACAAAAATCAACCTGGAAAGGAGCTAAGAGAAAACTTATGACAAAAAAAAATGAACTCAGTTCTTGAGGTTTAAAAAATGTTCAACAAAAGAAATAAGAAATATGACCAAATGAGAGATGGAGGACATCCAGGTCATTATGCTCACTAGTTACCAGAACAAAAAGTATGGCATCTGAAATAATAATGGACGATTATGAAATTTTGAACCTTACAAGAACACCTAAATCAAACAAAACACTTATTGCTACAAAAAGAATAAAAAAAGCAGCTCTGAAGGTGTAGCTAAAACCAAAATTAGGTTGGAGAGGCCAATTAGGCTAAACTACACATTTATGATATGTTTGATATGTATTGAGTTAAACAATGGAGGGCCAACGGTCGTATGAACCAACGAGAGGAGATATTAATTATGCTCATAAAACAAGGCTTGCGAATACCAACAATAGAAACACTCCTACCAAACCTAACCTCGTTTTCAAGGTTTGTACAGACATAATTCCATCAAATTTGGTTCCTCCAAATGCTTCTAGTAAGTTAAGCTAATTAGAACCAATTTTAGTAAATCCCGAGAACCAAAGAACCAACCAATCCATGCATCTGATATTGGAATCTTATACAGTAACAGAAAATCAACCTCAAAACGCACAACACGGAGGCAGACCCAAGTCAAGATTTAGCATATCATCAAATACCAACCTCCGGCGAGTCGGCGACCATCCTCACAACACCATAAACCATCATTTCCATTAAAAACCCATTCAAAATAACTTCAGATTCTCTCAAATAGATGCCATTTGAGACAAATTTTCCAGATACATCAAGTCCTCAAATGCCCACGCAAAGAATCGAAAGCAACCCCAAGATTCAGATGCTCAAAAAAATCTCAATTGGCATGTAAAACCACGAAATGGGTTTCGATGTACACCGAATCAATAACACATTCAAAGAGAATACATGAATAACAAATCAAAAAAGATGAACCTGGTTCAACCAAAAAAAAAGCAAAATCAAAATGAGAGAAAGTGAGATTACAATCGATGGTTGTGAAATCTCGATCATTGGAAGGAGACCCAGATGAAGATTTGAATCGAATAATGCGTTCGCCTTTGGAAGGGCATGGAAGAAGAGCTTTTTTGAGCTGAAGAGAGAGAGAGAGAGAGAGAGAGATTTTTTAAGGACAACTTGCCCTTTAAAAGAGGAACATCGGGATGAGTCGATGAGACGACGAGAATACCCTCAAATTGAGCGAATAATATCTGACATTGCCACTGTCAGTGTTAGGCTGATCTCAGCCATCCGTATTACACGGACTGTTGACCGTGTGATTATATTTTGATGGTCGGATGTTTCTCTTTTTCCGGATGGTGGAATTGTTTTGCAGTATGTTTTTTGTATTTTCTATTGCCCCGTTTGAACGGGGGAATAAGGGGATGGAATAGGTGGGAATAAAGAAGAATAAGTAAAAAAAAATGTTTAGGTAGATAAAATAAATGGGTATAACTATACAGAATTAGGTTTAAATAAACTAGTATTTGTATTTTAGATCATTCATTGAAATTGTGTTATTTTTCTATTGATATAAGAAAACACACGTGACACGTCATTACATTAAATCATTTGTTATCACTTCTTATACATCAATGAGGCTCATATGTCAAATCAATTTTTTACACCTTTTCACATTCTATTCTTCATCAACCAAATAATTCAACATTTATTATTACGTTTTCCAATCAAATAACTAAAAAACACATCAAAAAGAAAATCATATATTCCATTGATAAAATTATTTATTCCGATAATAGGTATAGACTCCATGGTAGTTTATATTTATATCCAAACGGGCACGGTAAGTCCATACAATTTATTAGAATGTAATTTATATACATATTTGTGTGTGATTTTTTTTAAAAAAATGAAGCCGGTGGTGGGAGTGCCATTTCTTTGCATTATAGAAAAGGAGTACATTCTCATGAAGAAAAAGAAACAAAGGGGAAGAGCAACAAAGATAAAAAGCAACGAGAGGGGAAGGAAGAGTATCCATGGGAGTTTGGGTAAGAGATTTGTCTAGGCTCTCAAAGAGACTCAAGGCATCTAAGGTGAGACCACCAGAGAACACCTATCAACCTGAACAATATCTGCGCCAATACAAAAGACACCCCAGGTAGAGATGAAGCATTTGATTGCGTCACAAATCCCCTTCACCGAAACTGAGGAAATCTCAAAAACACATTTATTTCACTCCAACCAGATGGCCCACATGTGGCCGGCACCTAGATCTGTAAGACCTTGCTCCGATTGCTTCTATCATTATGCCAAGAGAACTACAATCGAGGAACCAGATGTGATCAACAGATTGCGGATCCCATTTGCGTCCCAAAGGATCACCACATACATGTGTGTATGTATATATATATAGAGAGAGAGAGAGACACACACACATATGAATTATAATTAAATGGTATATATTGTTTTAAAAAAATAAAATAGATGCCCGTTGCATTTAGGATTAAAAAAAGGACTGAAAATGGGAAATTTTTTTTGTTAAAATGTTTGAAAAATTGAGATAAAAATTATTCAAGGCATAATATTTTAAAAAATGGTTTTCTAGAAAATTAATGTATAATTAATTATTTTTGGGATGTTGTCCAATTCTACTCCACAAAACTGGTTCATATCAAAACCATAATGATATAATCTGTTAACCAAAATCAACAAATTTCCACACATTTTTTTTTGTATAATATCTCAGGAACCATATCTGTAATGCTATGTTGAATTCATTTTAAAACGGTACAATTAGGTTTTTGTATGATTGCACAGTCTTATTTATATTATTGTATGCAACAATCGAGATCTTAGGTGGACGCCCGCAACGCCCATAAATGCGGATGTCTTTGGGTCCATCTAATATGAGGCTTAGATTCAATCAAAATAAAAAAGGACCACCTTCATTTAAAACTAACCATACACATTTAACTAACCCATCTAACCAAACCCATCCCATTCTCTCACCCTCCCCAAATCTAAAAAAAAAAAAAATTATACAATTTATTTTATAGTTTAAAATACATATTGCACTTCTTCTTTTTTTGATGGAAAGGTAGGCATTAGTTTTAATTTTATTAAGATCAAGATTATAACATGCCCAAAACATTAAAAGGTAGAGGAGAAATCTACCGATAAAAACAAAAGAGTTACAAAGCTACTCCTCCACCACAAATTTTCCTCCGATTAACAACACCTTCTTTGCCCCCCCGCACACGTAATACCCCAACTTTTGATGAAATACACCACCGACTCCCATAAGTTTTCAAAATATATACTCGTGTTACGAAAGATCCGGTGGTTGCGGGTAAACCACACCGTCCATAGTACTGCCGGAACAAAAGATTGAGAAATACTGCACATATTTTTATTTTTTTAATATCATAGGTCTCATTCGAATGATGTATGTATTTTTATAAAGGGTTAAAAACATCTAAATCCCTACAAACATTTATAAACCCACATAAATCCTTATAAATTTGGGGTAGGACATACATATCCCTACAAACACAAAAAAATATCATATAAATCTCTAATGTTAACTTCTATTAACTCACATAGGGTTAGAATTAACTATGGGTGTAATTTGACTATTAAACCCTCTAAACCTAAATACATCTCTATTGTGATTTATGTTGAAGCTTACAGCGAAAGGAGTCTCCGTTTGAGTGACAGGTCATCCTTGCAAAGCTTTCACCAATCTTTAATGCATTATAGTTTGTTCTTATATTCTTTGCATATTATTTATTGGATTTGATCAATCTCAAATCTGAATATTTAGATTAAAATCGGATCATAGATAAAGTAATCTTCTTTATTAAAAAAAACCCTAATCGACCACTCTGCATCACACATTGTTCTCCGCAGATTTTGAGAATGTGGTGTTATTTGATTTTGTTTTATTTATTTTGTATCTATATGTTCGATCACCACTGTTGTTCTTCTTTTTTACCAACTTGGGTATTATTTTTCAAAGTGACATGAAAATGGATGCGTATCTTCGTGTTTATGAGTAGTTTTGTAGGTCTTCTTAATTATTTTTTTCTTTCTTGTTATCAATGTGGGCTCATAAACATCTTTTAGTATGTTATCAAATATTTTAATTTATGTTTCTAATCACACGTATATAGAGAATAAAAAATTAGGGAAAAATCCATACAACCCCCTTAAATTTGACTAAAATCCATATAACCCCCTGACTTTTCTTAAAATTCATATAACTATCTGAAAACACCTAGTAAATCCAAATACCCCCCTGAATAAACGTTAATAGATGATGAATATTTTGCACATATTTTGTTTAGTTAACCCTGACTGAAAACACGATATACTAAAAAATTACTATAATAGGTTAAAAAAGTAAAAAATCATATGAAAATGATGATTACCATCTCTGGATATATTATAAAATTTTATCTAGAGAGTTAAAATTACCATCTATAGTAGATTTTTCGTATTTTTAACACATTATAGATTTTTTTGATATACTGTGTTTTCTATCAGGGTTAACCATGTATAATATTCACAAAATATTAATCATCTGTTATTTGGATTTACTATGTGTTTTCAGGGGATTATATGGATTTTAAGAAAATCAAGGGGTTATATGAATTTCAATAAGTTTATAGGGGGTTATATGGATTTTTCCAAAAAAATTAAGAAACTACTATTCACGTTATTCACGTTATGAAACATAAAATGATTATTAATATATATGATATATTAAATACATATTTAACATAGAAATAACATTTTATTACAATAATTAGATAAGAAGAGGTTAAAAAAGGGAGAGGAATGCAAAAGAGAAGAAAAGTGAAAATGGGCTGAAGAACAAATTAGTCATTTAAAAATGACTTATATGTCTTTTTCAATGTTTTCAGTACTTATATGGGTGTTTAGTTTTATATGGATGGAATATTTCAGGAATATCTGTTAAATTAGAAGAAATTTAACTCAAGGCTAAATTGGTTACCATAATAGTTTAAAGGACATGTATATCCCACTACAAGTTGCAATACTCATATGAATTTATGTATGTTTACAAGGACTTAGATGTTTTTAATCCTATAAAAATGTGAAATATATATTCTAATAAATTGAATGATATCACATAAAAAAATGTAAATTTTTTTTCATGAAATATATATCTCGATACAGTAATGGAAGAGATATATGTAAAATTGTATTTCAGATAGTTGGTCAGACCAATTTAGCACGGCATTTCCCATGCGGCCCGTCATGTTACCGAGCACATTCATTTGGACGCATATGAAGAATTAATTAATAATTATTGTAGAATTTAATATTCATAAAATATATCTAGAATTAATTAATTAATTTTTTGTGTGAATATTTATAGAGTTAAGAAAAAACAGTAATCTTAAATTAATTTTGTCCATCTTAACAGAAAAATATAATGACAAGGGTGTAAGTGTATCTTTTTAAGTTTCAAAAACTCCAGGGATCTAAATGAATTTTACCCAACAAAATTTTTAAGAAAAGAACCCAATTTTTCTCCTCAGAAACCCCAACAATGTCGATCGCGACCCTCCACCGCATCTCCGCCCGGATCGCCCGCTCCCCGACCCTCCTCCGCCACCGCCCTTTCTCATCCCTTTCCGCCCCCACCCCATCCGCGAAGGTCTCCGACCGGATCGTGAACCTCTCGCGATCGACGCGGAGGGCAAGAAACACCAGGTGGTCGGCCTGACCGGGCAGACCCTCTTGAAGGCCCTCTGCAACGCCGGACTGATCGACCCCGAGTCGCACCGGCTCGAGCAGATCGACGCGTGCTCGGCCGAGTGCGAGGTCCACGTCGCCCAGGAGTGGCTCGAGCGGCTAAGCTCGCCGAGCTACGATGAGTCGTACGTGTTGAAGAGGAACTCGAGGAACCGGGAGCTCAACAAGCACGCGAGGCTCGGGTGTCAGGTCGTGCTCGAGCAGGACTTGGAAGGTATGGTTGTTGCAGTTCCAAAGGCGAAGCCTTGGGACACTAATTAGGGGGGAAATTGGGATTTTTAGGGTTTTGGGGAAGTGGGTATTGTTGGGGTGGTGAAAGATCCCTTCTTTGGTGATGGTGGTGGGGTTTTGTGGAATAACAAGTGGGGAGGGATATTGGGTTTGTGTTGTTGTTTATGTTTAATGCATGTTAATCATGAAATCATGAATTTGCTGTTATTGTGATTCTGTTTTGATTGGAGTTCTTTAAAGCTTGGGATTATCTGTCCCTTGGGGAAATTTCAGGGAATTATAGAAGATTTTGTTTGGGAAGTTGTCACTGGAGATATCATTCAAAAGGGGGTGGAGAATGATAGGAAATTAGACATGATCTAAGTCTTTCAGAACAAAATGTTTGTTTTTAGTGTGCGTTTGTGACAGTTTGATGCGAGATGTGATCAGCCTATGTGTTGTGTTCTTATCGATGTTGTGAAGTGGGATTATTTATATGCATGATGCATCTGTGTTTATTCGTAATGCTGGATCTGAAATCCGTATTAAACCTCAGAGAATATTCAACCAGAATTTGTTTACTGAACATGTTGTGTTGTCATGTTGAATGGCCATGTTCCATCTGTCACTGTAATAGTTGGTGATCCTCATGAAATGAATTAATATGTTATGCCTAGCTACCAAGGTTGAGCAATCTAACATTTCCCTACTCTCATGGCCCAAAAAAAGGAAAAAAGAAGAACCGAGCTCTTCCTTGGTAGAAGTATATGAAGGATGTCATTCATTTAATATATTGACGAGGGAGCTTGTAACTTTTTGTTATCAATATGATAGAAAATGTTGCTTTGCATCCACTATGGGACGTATTGGATGTGGTGACATGGAACCTCAGGTGAGTTGTGGGAAGTTATCCCACACAGCCTTCTGCAACCCACACGCACTTGCCATCTTTACGCTTAGACAGATCCCTGCAAAAGAGGGTGTATTCCTTCAAAATAAAGTGTGAAAAACTAGTAAGTGTGAATCATTATCCAAGTGCTTGGGTGTATTTAGGAAATCCATCTTATCTCTTGGATTCAGAATGAGGAAATTAAATTGCTCTTATAGCATTTATATCCAATCAGGAGTTACATCTTCAACCTGTGAGGATCTTGTTGTGGTGGTATGATTCAGAATCAAGTGAATAAGGTTTCCAACTATTCTGTATATGTATGGATTTATGTTTAGATTTGTAAAAACCTGTTAATCCTGCACACAGATTTATTTTTCAGAAAATTTGGATATTGTCATCCTTCTGAACAAATTTTGCATGCATTTATGTTTGTAGTAGATTGGTGTGCTATATTTGGTTGCAGTAGCAAAAGGGTGTCTGGTTGTTGTCTGTTGAATTATTCTTCATAGCCATTTCTGATCGAAGTCTCAGAGCTTGCTTAAAGGGGCTTCTGAGATTTAGGTATATGTATGATTAAAAAAACTTTAGGTTTCTTCCCTAGAATTGAATGTGTTTGTGAGAATGGTAATTTTTCCATAAGGTTTCTTTTAAATGGGTTATATTCGAAGTTTATGTTAGTAAGGGATAACAATGCATTTTTAATAAAGTTGGCAAGGCATGAAACCAATTTCCAGTTCAAGGTTGGACTGACTGAATAGAAATTAGAGGTAATGATGGTTTTAACATTTGGCTGATATAATGGGGTTGGATTGATTCAGTGAATCATCGATCATATATTATATGCACAAACATTGAATTTGTGGAGGATTGCCATGTAAAAGCTATGTTTTAGATTTATATGATGATTTGATGGTGGCTAAGTTGGTAGGGGGGACTTGAATCTCTATGCTGCTTTTTATGTAATCAGTCGCACTTTCACTTATCTTTTGGTTCTTAGGAGTGTTCATGTCTAGAATTATACTACCGCTTGAAAAAAACTGAACCACTCTGGAGCTCTACAAAATACTTCAACGCGAGTTAAAGATAGAATACTAGAATAGCATTTGCATTGATTATACTTCTATGATTTTCACCGTCGTTTCCACTTCAAATTCACATTGGTTGCAGAGATTTCCTTGAAATATGAGTCATTCTATACTTCTTCCATGCTGTTGTTGCCGCAATAGCTACTATATATATGCATATATTACCCAGTTACTGGACTGGAGATTTTCATGCATCCATACAGTTGATCATGGCTTTCTTCTGAAATATATGCCTACTCGACATCAACTCCCTGGAGCCCGCACTTGCATTGTATTATTGTCTACTTATCAAAAAGCAAATGACTTTTATCTTTGTATTTAATAAAGAAAAGATGATTGTAAATATTGGCTCTTCTTGTTTTAGAATCAAATATCTCTATAGTTCATGTAGATGTTTTAGGTTTGGTTTTTGCCCATTGGTAAAGCATACGTGGTAGGACTATATGTTGGTTTGAATGAATGAGATTAGGTTGAATCAATTCAAATGAGGTTATAAACTGTATTTCATTCAAATGAATGCCCTTTGTCATGCCTGTTGGGATGGGTCTATAAGATTCGAAAAATTCTATGTAGATGTGCTATACTCCATCGATGGTGAAGTGCTGCAGAAATTAAAGAGAACTGACTAATCATCAAACATGATTGTAAATCTGGATCATGCAGAACAGCTCCTTCAAAGCTCAAACCAGATCTGAAAGGAAGAAGATTGGTTCTTAAATTAAATGAGTCATAGGGGTGTGGTTCTTTGACTAGGTATGCGTTTATTACTAAGTAATTTAAAATCCTACTTATTTTATTTTATTTTAACACCAGGTAGTTTAATAACTCTGGTACAGAATGGGCAGTGCTTCAAAGTAATATGCAGTCTGCATATACGGTCGAGATTCAAACTGCACGTGCGGCCGCATATGCTGTATATGCGGTCATACATGAACATGCTGTATATGCGGTCACACATTAAACGTTTGAACAGATCCGTAGGTCCGTAGGTCTATTTGAGCAGTCATTAATTTTTTTTTTCTAACCTGTTATTCGAATGAAGTTTAAATAACATTTGAACAAAATACGTTCCGAGAGCATTCATTTTTTAGACATTTGAACTACCGTTTGAATGGCATTCGAACAATAGTTATTTTGCTCGAACGGTCTACTACAAAAATCATACATGTCAGATCATATGTCGTGAGCTTTTAAAATGATTCGTACGAGGAATACAGGATTTTGCATGTTTGTATATTTTAAGGGTGCTGCTATCTAGGCCTCAGAAATTAAGCCCATTTGTGAGCTCCAATAGGTGACACTCTCCTATTGCTTTCCTATTTAACTTTTTCTAACTACCAAAATGACAATGATAAGACTATCCTTCTTATAATTTTAAAAATAAATTCTAACTAACTAATATTCAAATTAAACCTCATAACTGAATCCCACAAAAGGTGGCACCATTAAATCATCTCCCTGACCTAACATATTTATAAAAACTTTGAATTTTAGGGTTTTGATTTGGGTGAAACCATATGAACGAAAAATGACAGATTTCTCCCATAAAAATAGAATTGGAATTCAAATTTAAATACAGGTGTATCTGATTTGAATGAACAAATACCTTAAAAAAATAGGCTGGAATTCAAATTCAGATACATGTGTCTCTGGATTTTAATTAACAAATACCTTCGAAAAATGGGGTGGAATTCAAATTCACATACATGTGTATCTGGATTTGAATTAACAAATACCTTCAAAGAATGAGTTGGGATTCAAATCAGATACAGGTGTATCTGGATTTGAATTAACAAATACCTTCAAAGAATGAGCTGTGATTCAAATTCAAATACATGTGTATCTGGAATTGAATTAACAAATACCTTTAAAAAATGGACTATAATTCAAAGTCAATATAGGTGTATCTGGATTTGAATTAACAAATACCTTAAAAAAATGGACTGGAATTCAAATTCAGATACAATTTTATCTGAATTTGAATTAACAGATACAGATTCAAGATACCTGAATGGATAGCCAATGTTTATTCCACGAACGAACACAAGATAAAAAAGGCTGCAATCGAAATAAAAATCGAAATCCTCGCAAAACTCCAATCGGATTGAATTTTCTATTTTTGTAAAATAAATGAATCAATATGTGTTTCGTTATCACAATCTATTTCTATTGATATGATTGTTTTTGAAAAAAAGGAAGAAACAACAGATCGTGGAAAAAACAATATGTATAGACCGAACAGATTGTAAGGGTTTCTGTTTGTTTCTTTGAATTAAATTGTTTATTTAAAAAAAAAACATATCATAACCTCCTCCATTGATTGTTGATTGTGGGCCATTAATTGTGGGATCAGTTACAATATAAAAATACAATTTGGGAATGAAGGGTAATTTAGATATTTCATCTTTGCCACCTCATGGGGCTTTGCCCAAAAACCATTAATGATATTTTAATCCTTATATATCAAGGTGCTCCAATAGAAGCAGAACGGGAAAGTTACCAAATTGGTCCATAGCCTGGTATTTGTATTTGTTAAGTTTTGGAATGTGATACTTGAGAATTATTTGGTAAAGTGAGATCTTGATTAGTTTTTGTTTAAAGATGTGAGAAATATTTGTTAATGGGTGCTGGTACATCGTTGTATTGTACTCTTAGTTTGTTTTGCAATTATTTCTGCAGTCTCCATATTACTAACACACTATATGAAATCACTTAACACGATATAATACTGATGTTTTTGGATATACGGGTGCTAGTACATCGTATATACGGCCATTACAAATAGGAACACGTTACTAAATACATGCTTTTGAATTTCTACCGTATATGAAATATCTAATAAAGTACATATATACTTTGGATAGCAAGTACATTCTGTTATATTTGTGTCACTTTTTAGCCTATGGGTAACCGTTGGGTCATTTCTGGCCATTTTCGAATTTTTCATTTTTCGATTGGAGCCGCTAAAATTTTGGCTTTTAGCCAACTGCTTGAGCTTGAGTACTCCAATTGGAAATCTAACTGCATATTATGGGTCCTGGTACTATTCTGTACTACCCATAAAAATTTCATTGAATTCCGGTAACGTTTGGAAAATTATGCAGTTCCGAATCGTATCCGGGTTTTCTTCGAAACTGATTGTTAAGTGGAATAGTGTTGGGATATTTTGGTGAGTATGGTGACCCTAGGTAACCTCACCTCCCCCTTGCTTAAGGGTTAAGAAATGTTTGGTTATTTTTGGTGTTAGTGGGTGGTTTTAAGTTAGATTCACCCCCACCTTTTTCCCTTGTGCTCACCCCCCCCAAGAGTGAGTTTTCACTCCTCTCTCCCCCTACGTGGACTCTCTTTCACTCCCTCTCTCTCCCTCTTCAGCTGCTGCTATGTGTGCATTTGTGTGTGTGTGTGTGTTGTAGAAGAAGAAGAAGAAGGAACACAAAGAAGGTGTGTAAGGTGTGTGTTGTTGATGATGTTGTTGATCCTCTTCTCTCTTAGCCCCTCTTTTTTTTCCCCTGTTTTCAGCCATTAGAAGGCTGAGGAGTGGCTGTGGAGGTGGTGGTGGTAGTGGAGGCGGTTGTGGTGGTTTTGGTGCGCCGAGAGCACCCGAAGGATATTCCCTTCCTTTCCCCCTCCTTTGGTGAGCTCCCCTCCTCCCTTTTCTTTGGTTTTCTTGCTTGTGGGGATGTGGTAGAGGTCATGCATGATAGGTATTTGGGTTTGGGTGAGTGAGAGGGCTGGGGAGGGAGATTTAGGGGCCTGGGCGCGCATGCGGACCTGTTCGCGCGCGTGCGCGCGCAGGCGCGCGCGCAGTCTGGGCGGACAGGGGTCTGGCGGGCGCAGGCGCGGGCGCGCGGGGTGGCAGGGGCGCGAGTGCGCGCGGGTCTGGAGCGTGGGCGCGCGGACGGGCGCGGGAGCGCGTGCACGCGTGCGTGCACGTGCGCATGTGTGCGGGGGCCACGCGTGTGGCTGCCCGGGGGCTCGGGTAGGTGTCGGGGCGCTCGGATATGCGTGCGTACGCGCGTACTCGCATGCGTGCGAGCCCGTATGCGTGCATATCTAAGCCTTTGGCATTTTTGGGTAATTTTATGTGTTTTTATGTAGTTATACTCACCAATTTGATGCCCCTTACCGTGCAGATTTTGGCGAATGGTCACGCATCGACTCGGGTTGCGGTGAGTGGGTCGATCCAACCCAGTTGGGAGCCGTTCGATGCACGTAGACGTGCATTGGCCTCCCCTGGGGCACCATAACTGCATATTAATCTTATTTTGTATTTATATGTTACTGCATGCTTTGTTAGGTTGCATCCATGACATATTAGGTATAATACGCTAAAGACTGTATATTCTAGTGCCATGTGTAGGAGCCCATACATGCCTAGATGCCACGATCCATGTTAGCATATCCTTTATCCATGCATGTTCGCATCTAGCTTAATTTAGACTAAACCTATATGAATATGCATAGGATAAGCATGCCTTGGGAAATATTATAACCTTGTTATTGTGTTATTAAATGCTACTATGTTTAAGTCCTTAAATAAATTCTTCATAGTATAATTAATCCTTTCTTCCTACTCGGGATTAAGGGACCTTGGGAAGTCACCATTGAGACCCGGGCTAGGGTGGTCCGTGTTCCTTGTTTGGTTGTCGGGGTATCCTATGTCGGGACCTCAAGGTGCCCTCCCATGGGGTTCTTTTCCCAGGCAGGAAACATCTTATACGTAGTATATTTATTTATACTTGTATGTGCCATGAATCTCGTCTAAATGAGTTTAGACAAGTGTATGACCTATTAGGGGGTCATACCATGGCAGGGTCCCTACGAATGAAATGTCTTCCCCGCATCTGAGTTATGCGCCCTGGAGGGAATTCATGAGAATTCGTTGCGCTTATCGGTTTTGATAACCGGTGATGACGGATCCAAAGGGATCATATTCGCGAGAGTAGATTGGTTTCTTTCCTTTGTTGGATCCGCGTAGGAACTTCCTGGTTGAGACAGCCGGCCTGACAGAGGGCTCCCATCCGTAGGTGCTGCCGATTTGTGAGAATGTGCTGATCATGGGAGTATACCAGGTATGGGCTTCCCTGGATAAGGGCTACCGGTGGACCAAGGGCGTAGAAACAATCTAAATTCCACCCAAGAGCCTATGCCACCCCGAGGAGGGGGTGAGGGTGAGGGTGTAGTGGGTCGGCGTTGGTTCGATCTACCAATTGGGCATTTCCCCAAAGCCTAGGTCATCCATAAGGAGGGTGAGGGTGAGGGTATTGCTCCCTAAAGTCCTATGTCACCTTGTGGGGGTGAGGGTGCGGGAGTGGTGGGCCGGGTTGATACTCGACCCACCAGCGTAGGTCGTTAACTCCCTATGGTGGAATTTAATTTACTTGTATTGATTAATATGAGTTGTGTTGCATGGATTGTTCCATTCACTGAGCGTGTGGCTCACCCCTCGCATATGTTTTCCTTCAGTTGACGCTGAGCCGGATCCGAGAGAGGAGCTCCCCTTGGCGCGATACGAGTAGAGGACCAGCGTTCACGTTGGATATCTTGCGAGTGAGAGGCCTTCAGCATTCCCCGTTTTCTTGTATGTATTCTACTTGTGCTTGGGCACAATTTGTGGATTGATGTTGTCTTTTGTTGTGTATATTGGCTCTCACAGGACAGTTCGATTGTGTAATCTAGTCTGTAAATGTGTCTTTGAAATTACAGACTTAGTCGTTTGAGCTTCCGCTATTCGTATATATTTGATGTCAGTTACTTGTTGATTGCCTTTTTGTTGTGGAGTCCTTATTTGACCTCGTGTATGGATTGCTGATATTATTTATATATTTGCCACGTCTCGGGGACGGCCGCCCTGGGGCGTGACACATTCAACCTTCGTATTTCACATATCAGTACCGAGAAAATGTTAGACTCAATCATTTTTATCAATCAAAAACTCTGATCATACATGATTTTATTTTTTTAAAATAGTAAACATTACATAATGATATGCTTGAATAATCAAATGTATATGGATCAATTTTGAGTTGAATGAATCCATTATATGTAAGTGTCCGTTTGGTTGCACGATTTGGGGTGATTCTACTTTTTGAAAAGCTAAAATCTAAAAATCGTATAGCCAAACGGAGCGGATTCCGGCGGAATAAAAAACTGGATTCCTTTTAATTTTTCTCTCAAAATCCGTGTTTTAAAAAGCTCTAAAATCATCTTAAAAAGCAGCTTTATTCTAAAAGCTACTTTTCAATATGTGTTTCTAAACGGAGATTAAATGCATAACGAAATATATAAGGCTGTATTTTGAACTATATATAAAAAAAAAAATGGAACAACGCGCTCATCAGTACCCGACTTATGTTAAGTGGGCCGGATGGCACAGCCCACCCAAACTGTTGCGGGAGCCTTGGCAAAGTCATGTAAATCCAAAAACAAAGCAAGGGCAATTTAGTCATAGATAATCTCTCTCTATATATACCAACCATCTCCTCTACCCAGAACCAAAAACAAGAAACCCTAACCCTAATTTTCGTCTCTCTTGTCACTACTATTTTTTTCTTCTTTAATATTTTCTTTTATCGATTTGTATCGCTTATGAGTCATTTTCGACCCTCCGATATCGAAATCTACGGTCCAGATCTACCAGTAATGGTCATCCGCAAACGCACTCTGTCCCGGAACCACTACATGTGGATGTTCTGAGGCAATTTCTTCGTTTGCTACATTCACATCCGATCTGCGTTTTTGTCCGTCTGATCTTCTTCTCCGAGATCGTACGGTCGCATGGTTGGATCACATTTTCTTTACATCCGATATTGTTCATGCATTTTCCCAGTTTTTTTTCTTTTTAAAAAAACGTTAGTGAATTTGAGTTCTTAGAAAAATAAGGGCTTTGATTTTGGGTCTTAAGCGCTACTTGGTAGGCTGATTCTCGGCAGAACATAAAAAATAAAAGAATAATATCTTTATTTTAGAAAATAAAGATACGAAAACGATATAAATGAAATATTCTGGATAAAAATGAATTATAGGAATAATTCATTTTTGTCTCACATATTAAAAAAAAATTTTTATTTAAATATTATATTTAAACATAAAAATTTGAGGTTGGGTTAGTTTGAGTTACGCGGATCTTTACTTCAAACCCGACCCAATTTAGATTTGAGTTACTCATGTTTAGTTTTCTTTGCATGATCAGTTGATTCAATTGAGGGGTGAGTCGTCCGTTTGGATATGAGTTTAGATAGATTCTGCATTTAAAAAATTAAAAATTTTGAAACTCATTTTGAAATATATTTGCAGCGTTTTATGTAGTTTTTTTAATAAGTTGGGAACACACCCGTAGTTTATTCAAATTCCTATTTCTAGCATACTACAACCCTAGTTTTATGGCTTCAGAGGCTCCAGTCTCTGCTCGAACAGGGGTGGCCAAAGGCCAACAAGTAAAATCAGCCCCAATATAGGAGGAGATTCTTGAACAACCACAAATGCAGAACCTGCAGTAAAATTTCGAGGATGAACACTTCCATCCGTGAGAATATATATCGGAGAACCTCTTGAGGAAATTGTTGAATGTCTAGTCAGATCATCAGCTGGGAATGTCGTCTCAATCATACAACAACGGCCTTTTGGGATTGAAATATGCCTTCGTGAAAGTAGAACTGCAGATTCTTGTGCTATACACAGCCTTTGCAACTGTTCTGCATACACTAGTATTACCTTTAATAATCAAGGCATTCCTAGTCTTCTGTATCCCCCATAATACAGTGCAGCATAATATAAATCTAAATGTGCCTTACAATCAGTCAAAATCCTTCCAAAGAGTATGCAAAAGGCCTTAAATGACATGAAATCATGGACCAACAGTCCATAGTAAACGGACAATGGAGAAATAAATGGGCTGATGTTTCTGGGGCTGAACTACATAAAGGGCATTGGTAATCCATGAACATCCCAATGGAATCTATTTATGTCCGAGTAGGAAGCCGATTCCAGCATAATTTTCGCAAGAAGAGTTGGATTCTTGGACTTACCGGAATCCTCCATATTTTATTCCAATGCTTGGAACAATCTGATTTCTCACACGTCAAGAATGAGTTATACAGATCCAACGTGCGATGAATAATGAAGATGACTCCTTGTTCGCGGTGGTGTCGCAATCCATTGTACTAGCGGGGGCATGGACGATTTGGAAAACGTGCAACGAAGTCGTGTGTTTAAAGGGACGAGAGTGTATCAAGAAAACATGTGAGACATGTTTTGAGGGTGTATATCGGATTGGGGTCGACATATTGTGAAAGTGGGGGATGTACAGTTTCAAGAAGGGGTTATGTGCATCACGGGGTGATAGAATGGGCGATGGCCTCGCTTGGTCGGTTAGATGTCTCTTCCAATGCTTGGAACAATCTGATTTCTCGCACGTCAAGAATGAGTTATACAGATCCAACGTGCGATGAATAATGAAGATGACTCCTTGTTCGCGGTGGTGTCGCAATCCATTGTATTAGCAGGGGCATGGACGATTTGGAAGACGTGTAACGAAGTCATGTGTTTAAAGGGACGAGTGTGTATCAAGAAAACATGTGAGACATGTTTTGAGGGTGTATATCGGATTGGGGTCGACATATTGTGAAAGTGGGGGATGTACAGTTTCAAGGAGTTATGCGCATCACGGGGTGACAGGATGGGAGATGGCCTCGCTTGGTCGGTTAGATGTCTCTTCTAACCCGAGACATGAGTTCATTCACTTCCTTATGTGTTTCTTTCTTGTCTTTTTACTCTTTTCTCCTATCAGTCAGAATTTGTAATTCAAGTTCAGAATTGAGCAAACATCTATCTTTTCTTCTAAAAAAAAAAAAACGTGCGATGAATAATAGAAGTACCCAAGTATATATACTGCATCTGTAGTACACTCAGGGGGGTGTGGACATATGACCTCGCCAGCCTCAAACCATGACATAATTCTCTCCAAACATGTGACGAATGAGATGTAGAATTGAGCCTCCCAAGGGTTTTCAGTCCCCTTATACCTGAACTTAAAAAATATTCTAGTTTTTAATCTTATTAATCTTTTCTTAAAATTTGCTCCGGGAAAATCTTAAATTTACACAAATTATTGACAAATTATATTTGACATGGTTTAATGGTGAAAGTTGAATGTTTATGATGAAAACTTATGAGTATGTTTGCTATTAAAAGTTGGGTTTGTTAAAAAAATAAAATAAAAGAAAATAGAAAATCAAGGAATTAGAGAAGCATTGTGAATTATTCACTATGACCGACCATCTCAGCCGTTTAAATATCATATAAATATAAGATTTGGACTGTTGATCATTGAAGTTCCATGTTGTGAAACTTGTTAAAGATTGGCATGGTTGAGAAGCTAAAGCCCCACAACAGACTGAAACCTAAATGACGAGTGTTGATTTGCAGCAGTGGTTTCACATATAAATCATTATGTAATTTTCAATTGAATCAAATGCAGTGTGGTATCCAACTGCAGAACATAAACTAAACCAAGCAAATAAAACAAAGAACAAAAATAATACAAGCTCAAATTCACATCAAATGTGATCTGGTGCACTGCACAAGGAAAATAGTTTATCCAACAGAATCTAATCCTTGTCTAGCAAGTGGCATACAGCTGCTCGGATTAATTGCGTGAGCTGTCTATCTCATTTAATGCTCTCTATATATAAATCATGCACCCTCTATCCAGTGACTGACTCCCATTTGACTTTCAATCGAACTCAATTTTCAATTTCTCACATGACTTTGGGCCGGGTTTGATTGTACGATTTTGTGTTTAAAGAAAATTATTTTTATAATCGTGTGATTAAATAATTTTACAATAACAATTTTTTACAGACAGATTTTAGATAATTAGTGCTCAAAAGTTAGTGAGAATATATTATATTTCATGTAAAATCAATTTTAAACCTAGTGTTTATAGAAAATTAGTTTTATAATCTTGCTATCAAAAGTTGCCGTTGTCTTTTGTAATTTATATAGCCAATAAGAACACCCCCTCTCTCTCTCCTCACAAGGAGGCCTGTCAATGGGCTAACTCTAAGTCAGGTCATGGTGGACCCGTACCTGACCCGTTTGATTGTTGGGCCTTTTGGGTCAAGTTTATATCGGGCCTGAGGTCAAGTCGATCAATTCATCAATAGACCTAAGTCAGATAAAGAGAGGTCAATGAACTTCTTAAAAGCTACAATGATTTCATTTGTTTTGTATAATAGAGTGTAGTGTATTATAAATAGTTTTTAAATATTTAATTTTGTAATGTTTTATGAGAGAACATTTGGAATACGATTTAGATTATTATGCTTTACATGAAGTCAAAAGATTATAAAATATTTTAAATGCTTAAAATTTTAAATGATTAGTCAGTGTTTTGTTATAAATGTTGGGCTAAATTATAAATAAAAAAAATCATATAATATTTGGATTGAGTCAATCAGGTACATCGGTCCATAGAATCAGGTCGGGATGGACCAAATCCAATCCGTTTTGATTGCTGGGTCCTTTAGATCAGATATATATACCTTTTATCGGGTCAGGTTCGGACGACCCGCGACCCGTTGATCGGGCCTGCCCACAATATCTAAACCCTTTTGAAACAAACTATATTTCTAGAAAAAGGAAATATGAAAACCATGTAATGTCATAATCTTTCATTTGACTAATAAATATGAATCTTAGATTTCTAGATTATTCTCGACCCAATCAAACACGCCCTTAATCAAAGTTTATACAATTCTATTCAATTTTCTTGCAAGACCAATTTGTATTGTCTTTTGTCCATATGTGAACTCAATTTGGGTGAAGTGGTTGATACAAAAAAGAAAATAAATAAATAAATAAGCTTCATTGACAACAAACAAGCATAACTTTCCAAAAAGTCAATCACAAATAGAATCAAATGAAACAACCAGCAAACAAACAAAGTCTAGTATTTTTAAATGAGGGTAGACCCAGTATGTCCAGATCAATATGACACACAGAACCCCTCATTGTGTGCTAAGTTGAATAATTAAAATATTGGCCAAACATTACATTAACCACCCTTTCATGTGTTTGGAGTGTCACTCTATACAAAATATAAAAATATGTGCTCCAAGGTTTTCTCTGTGGTATGTACAGCAGTACAGGTGATCAACATTAAAGAAGACGTGCTTTTATAAAGAAAAAATTGATACATTGTTGCAATAAAGAAAAAATTGATACATTAGTTGCAAAAAGACGAACAGTAAATACGTGTTGTAGCCCTATACATTATAATATCCGATTTTATAATATGTAGATAATTTAGAACTTGTAAAGCTGAAACTGTCATCTTCGTTTTTAGTTGAAAAAATGACGAATAGTAAGTACGTGTTGCAGCCCCATACATTCTAATATCCAATTTTATAATATGTAGATAATTTAAACTTGTAAAGCTGAAACTGTCATCTTCGTTTTTCTTGTTTATTGTCTTGTATTCACAGTTAGTAATCTTGGTTTGTATCATTGGGTTGAATTTGTGTAATCAAATAATAGTTCTTTGTATCTAGACATATTGACCTACTCAGATAAAGGGACAAGTGAGAATAAGTCACAATATAAGTGGTCAAAGAAAACTTCTCTTGTATGTTAATAAAAAAAGATATAAAGTTGAGACAGTTGCTTCAATTTCAAATCCATTTTAAAAAAAATTTGGTTCCACATAAATGTTATGATAACCTTTATCCCATTATTTTGTTTTATTTTGATTTTGACAAACGTAAATCATATTTAAAAATTGTTGATCACCTTTTTTTTTGACATCGTGCGCGCGCGCGTAAGATTTTCTTTCTATAACCTTCAAATAAGCATGCGTGACTTTGATGCGATTTTTAGGGCAATGCGTATCACAGTTCTAAAAGACTATTTGGGTAGAGGAATTAGGGAGAATATGAGGAAATAATAAGAGAATAGACGTAAAAAGTTATTTATTTAGTAAGAATGATGCATATAGCTATGACAAAATATGTAGAAATAAACTTATATTTGTATGTGAGGTCCTACCTGAAATTATGTTTTTTTTTATAGAAAAGGTAGGCGTTTGTCTTAATTTTATTCAAAGAAAGACAGCTGCCAAGGAAAATACAATAACCAAGGTAGTCAACAAGAACTATCTAACGCCCAGACCTCTTAAGTAGAAGAAACATCTACTCGAAAGATCTAGGCCAAAAAAAAACAAGCCCACATACTAATCCTCGATACACCGAATACCCCCTGAAAAGATACCTGACGTGCCCTGCACAATTCACACCCCAGTCTCGAATCAAATGCGTTACCATTTCCCAAATATTTTTCTCATAAACTTTGGCTCCCTGAAAAATCAAATGATTCTTGCAATTCACAAGGACCATAATTTTACTCCCTGAAATTATGTTATTTACACGTTCATTCCCCTAGTATAAAAAGGTTTCCACTATCAAATCAACTGTTATCACTTCTTGTAAATCAAACAGTCCACAAATCAAATCATTTTTTCATCTTTTATAAATATTTATCACATCTTATTCACGTTTTATTCAAAACTTATCCGTAATGAATCAAATAACTAAATCTAAACTTCACTGTTACGTTTTAGTGTCCAATGCCCCCACCATCACGTGTGTCATAAATCGGGCCCCACCAATTGCCGGCCGTTAATTTTGGCGCGTCCCAATCCCCAACGTTCAGATCCGTCTTCAACGGTCATTTAAAAAAATCCGAACGTTACACGCGACAACCGTCCCTTTTTTTAAAGGCCTCTCACGCGCTTCCATCAACACCAAACAACAACAACCATTTCAATCACTCAAAAGCACAAAAAAACGCGTCCCCTCCCTTTATAACAACTCATCAACAACAACAACTCCAAAATTCACACCTTTCATTGCTCCAACGCATCTTTAGGAGACACCCCATCTCAAAATAGCCTGTTTTTTTATCACCCAAACCTCATTCACTCACAAAAACAAAATGCCAACCATCTTCTTCACAACCCTCTCCCTCATTTGGCACCTCCTCCACAAATTCCTCCCCAAGAACCTCAAACAATTCCTTCCCACCACCACCCACACCCCCATATCGCCCCCACCCAACCCACCCACACCCCCAAAATCGATCCTCCGTGCCATGGACCCCGCCGAGCTCAAACGCGTCTTCCAAATGTTCGATCGCAATGGGGATGGTCGAATCACCAAGATGGAGTTGAGCGATTCGCTTGAGAATCTTGGGATTTACATACCCGATAAGGAGCTTGTGTCGATGATTGAGAAGATCGATGTGAATGGCGATGGGTGTGTTGATATTGAGGAGTTTGGGGAGCTTTATCAGACGATTATGGACGAGAGGGACGAGGAGGAGGATATGAGGGAGGCGTTCAATGTTTTCGATCAGAACGGAGATGGGTTCATCACGGTGGAGGAGCTTCGGTCGGTGTTGGCCTCGCTTGGGCTGAAGCAGGGGAGGACTGTTGAGGATTGCAGGAGGATGATCAAGAAGGTGGATGTTGATGGTGATGGGATGGTTGATTTCAAGGAGTTCAAGCAGATGATGAGAGGGGGAGGCTTCGCCGCCTTGAGTTGAGTAGATTGATCGATCGATCTTCGCGAGAAAAAAGAGAGAGAATTTGAATGTGTGTGTGAGAGAGAAAGAGAGAGAGATTTTATTTGGTCTGTATATAGTTTTGGTGAGAATTCAAGAAGATATGTTTGTGTTTTGATTTTGTTGGTATCATTTTTTTTTCTCTCTCACTTTGAAGTTTTTTTGGGGGCAAATTGATTTTTCCCCCCTTCAATTCTCTTCCTGTTTAATGTTTGAATCTGGGATTTTTTTTTTGAATGGGCAGACAATATAAGTTAATTCAATCAAATCATTTGGTCTGTATATAGTTTTTGTGAGTTGAAGAATTCAAGAAGAAATGTGTGTGTTTTGATTTTGTGGGTAACATTTTTTTTCCCTCACTTTGATGTTTCTTTTTTTTGGGAAATTCACTTCACTTCCTTCGAATCTGGGATTTTCTTGAATTGACAGAAAACATAAGGTAATTCAATCAAATCATCAAGGGAAGATTGAATTGGGTCCTTCAGATCTTATAATTATATGGTCATTCTTTCAGTTCTCATCACTTTCCAATCAAGAAAAATGACATTACGTGTCATCTTATATATTTAACAAAGAAAAACGAGAATAGAATTGATGAGATTTAACATTTGACTACATTTCATTTGAATACAAAGCTTAATCTAAGGTATGCAAAGAACATAATTTACTTCCCACCTAGTAAACTGAATCATTTGCATGAATAGAATACAATACAGTATGCAAAAGAAGAAGACCCCTTCAAAATGAATGCCTGGAACCACTTGTCAATGCTGAGATCTGCTTTATGAAAGTTATATCAGTACTGATAAGTGGATGATGCCCTCCATCTTTCCCAATTTACATTGCTCTTCAGAAAAGGCACCTCCTTTTTCGCCAATTCAATGGAAACTTGTGAAATCAAAGACATGGGTCTCCTCCTCCTCCTCCTCCTCTTCTCCTCCTCGCTATGTTTAGCCCATCGGAGTATCATAGATGTGGAGGGAGGGCCAGAGTCGGTGGTGTGGGTGGTCCAGCTTTCCGATCTGCACTTCAGTGTTCACTACCGGAGAGGGCAAGCGAGTTCAAGAAGCTTGTGGGGCCTGCCCTCTCAATGATCAACCCTTCCTTAGTTTTCATCACTGGTGATCTAACAGGTGATTTTTTGAAGAAAAAATTGGTTTTTTCTCTTATGGGTCAATTTGGTTTTTCTCAATTTGTATGCTTTTTTATTGAATATTTGAATTTGGTGTTTCTCCATGTTTGGGTGTTCTTTGATGATAGTTGTTAGTTTGAAGAAAAAATTGTTTTTTTTTCTATTATGGGTCAATTTGGTATTTCTCAATTTGTATAACTTTTTATTGAATATTTGAATTAGGTGTTTCTCCATGTTTTGGGTGGTTCTTTCATGGTAGGTAGTTTTGGGTTTTTATAATAAGGCATTTCAGTGGATGTTGTTTTGGTTTGGTTGATTGGAGTTGGTTTGTTGATGCAGTCATACTGAAATTTTGGTTTATGTGTACATTTTCTTTTCAAAATAAATAAAATTTTCTCAACCCGAATGGTCGTGAAGCAACTGAATGAGGTTTTTTAAATCTGAAATTTGTTATTGCATTTCAAACAAGTATTATTATTATTATGTAACCGCTTCCTTTTCTCCAAAGAGATGTGGCTTGGACAAAGTACCATATTTCTCAGGATTGACTCAGTGAATGACTGAATTTTCGTATGTTCTATGATTGAGACCTTTGTTTTGACTTAACTTGCCTTATGCAGTTTGATTGCTTCCATGGAAAGAAAGTGCTATTTTGATGCTTACTATTGCTACAAAAAAAAAAAAAATCCTCGCATTTGAGCACTGATAAACTTAGTGTCTTTATGAAAGTTGAGTAATGATAATTAGGAGTGCTATTAAATTTCCTTATGATGAATATTAAAAAGACAGTGCTATTTTTAATGAATACTTAAAAATCATATCACATTCAGTCTCTAACACACTCGGTGGTCTATATGAAAGTTGAGTAATAATTTTTTATTTTTTATTTGGAAAACGATAGACACTTTCTACCTCGATTCATTGAACAAAATCCAACGTACAAAAGTCTGCATGCCACCAAATGATCACGACGAGATACAGAAGTAATGAAAAAACAAAACAACAACAAAACATTTAAACCGTGCGATCAACACAAGAACAGCGCCCAAATGCAAGACCCATCTGCCCCTTTTGCCGTGCCTAGGCCTAGAAGTTCTCCACCCAGACCAACGCACCATGGTGCGGCAGAATGCAGCATCCCCTCAGATCAACCGTCCGCCCGTAGAACTCTCCCCTCGACTTCCACACAGGGGGCATCGGCTATGTGTCGACCCTAATCTTTTATCAATCTGGTTGCAAGATGCATACATAATGTATATGGTCCATATGAAAAATGAGTAATTATAACTAGCAGGGCCATTAAATTTCCCTATGTCCATTCCATATAATTCGCATCTGCCTAGACTCTGATGTTTGCTTTCGACTAAATAATGTATGCTTGTCTACTTGTTGTTGTCATGCTCGATACCTTGACTAATCCTTGTCTTTTTCTTTTTATTATTTGGTACATAAAAGGTGTTTTTTATTCACCATGATCATTGCTTTCTAATTTTTGATCGAGAGCCTCAGTTTCTGATATAGTGTGATGCTAGTTCCCCAGTAGATATTAATTAATTATAATGAAGGTCTACTCATTTCTTACTTCTTGTTCTCATCAGATGGAAAAAGCAAAGATTTGCTTACAATGACACAGAATGAGCAAGAGTGGATAGAGTACAGTAATGTGATGACTGATGTTGTTGAAAGCAGTGGTCTTCCCATGAAAATCTTCTATGATCTTAGAGGAAACCATGATAATTTTGGTGTATCAGAGGCTGGTGGCATGTATGACTACTTTCAAAAGTATAGTATAAATGCCGCATTAGGGCGAGCCGGAAATGTCCATAGTGTCACGTTACAGGTGAGTGGATCCCCATCCATGATTATCATCGTTAGACCTTTTATAAGCAGATGAATACCTTTCTTTTCTTTTCTTTTCCTTTAAACAAGTTATTTTTAACATGATTTGATTGACAATTGACAGTTAAATGCCAACTAATTCAACGTAAATCAACATCCTTGGAAGTACACAATCACTGAAAAAACATGAGTTTGATATCAGATTTTGATTCTTCATACCATTTTATTGCCTTTGTGATTGAATATGACATCATCAATGTAATCTATATCCAAATAGTCAGCATTACACCTGATGAACATGATTACATTAGAGGCTTCACATTCCTTCTTGATACTTGGTTCATCATTATGTCCCTATGCGAACTGCTTCCACTCGGGTTTTTTAGCTTTTTCCTTATTCATTTCCGCCATCAAGTAAACAACTGAATTGTCTGTGAATTGAGCTACATGATAAACATTATTCTCCTAATATCTGTAGTTAGTCTTCATCACAGAATATAAAGTTTTGGCACCCAATCTACTTATGAGAATCTGGTGGCTTTGTTTGTCTTATACTTGTTCATACCTATGCCCGTACTTCATAGCACTTATTTACTGACTTCGTATTATTGATGCGCGCACTGTGATGCGCAGAGCAGTGGATGGAAGCACCTTTTTGTTGCTATTGATACCACGCCCAACATAGGTTTGCGAGGACCAACGAATCTTTTTGGGCATCCAACTGATCAACTTCTTGAAACCATAGACTCAGAGCTTTCACAGTGGGATTCAGAATCAACAAAGTTGTTAACAAAAACTTCTTTCGGGCACTTTCCCATGTCCTTCTCAGCAGTCACTGAATCTGGAAGAAGCCTGAAAGACCTCTTCTTAAAGCACTCCTTATCAGCATATCTCTGTGGGCACCTCCACACTAAATTTGGCAAGAATTTGAAGCGCCATTATTCTTCCGATAACAGTCATTCATTATCTGAAAAGTATTTCCAATTCAACATTCACAGCAGTCCTCCAAATCGTGGTACAAGAAGTGAAAACTGCTCTGAAAAGGCTAAAACTCCCAAAGAATTTTGGGAATGGGAGATGGGTGATTGGAGGAAGAGTAGGGCCATGAGAGTATTGGCCATAGATGCAGGTCACATCTCATTTGTAGATCTTGATTTGGTCTCAGGACCTAGGAAGACTATCATACTGCCCACATTTCCATTAGATTCACGGTTCATGCAAAGGATGTCATCCCCTAATGAGTATGCTTGTGAGTCTTTAAGCGCCTCATCATACGATACTATTAGAGCTTTGGTGTTCTCAGTGTCCAAGATATCCTCAGTTTTGGTTAAGATATTCGATTCAAGGTCTGGAAGTTTTGATTTGGTACTGGCTCAAGCCATGAAAAAGCAAGAAATAAACAATTCAAGGGGAGATTTATACACAACCCCATGGAATTGGAAAGCATTTTCTGACCATTCTCCAAATCGCTTTTGGATGCAAGTCGAAGCCACCGACATCTCTGGCAGGTCCAGCTTTAGCCAATTGAGGCCTTTCTCCATAAATGGTCTAACAACAAAGGTTGATTGGAAGTGGAAGGAGTTTCTAGTGATGGGTTGTCATATGGCCTCATTGTATCACCCGATTTTCTATAGCATTCTTCTCTCCCTCTTATCCTTGCTTGTCATTCCTAAAGCTTTGCTTTTAAGTTCAAGAAAGAATTACAAGTACAAGAATTTCAGTTCGTATTCTAGTGAAAGGAGCATCTGCAGACGCATAGTGGCAGGAGCATTTTGGATGTTGATGGAACTTTCACGGATGACAGCGGTATGGTGTTGTTTGTTGCTTTATGTGGTCTATTTAACATTCTTTCATTGGTTATCTGGGCATGTTTTTACTGAGACTGGCACTGTGGGTTACATGACTCGAAAGGGTTGGTTTTTTAAATCTTCTACTGGTCAACAATCTTTTGTAGACGTGCCTGAAGTGATGGTACTTGTTCTACCACACCTTTGTTTTGTTCTTCTGCCCACCATTTTGATCATGGCAGCATTGGCTGCTGAAAAGGCGGCATTTCATGATTACTATATATCGGTGACAGTTAAAAAAGAGGATGATTTGAGTGAAGGAAGTGAGAAATTTGCAAAGCGTGCAACCTCTCATGGTTTGCTTGGATTTTGTTGGGGTCGCTGGATCAGGAAAATTCTCCTGGCAGTTTGTTTGGCCATTTTCTGGACACATTGGAAGGTAAGAATCCTGAGATTTTGAGTTAACTAGTTGAATATTAAATCTGCCGAAACCTGGTTTAAATCTGTCAAGAATGCAACACACGAAACAGTTGAAAAAAAGAAGTTTTTCAAATTTCCTTGAATTATATTGGAAAATTTAATAGACCTTGAGTCCCATTTGGAACAACTAATTCTCTTTTGCAAAATCAGTTTTCATATAACTTTAGCTTTTGATTTCGGATTTTAGTTTTTGAATGTTAAATTTTATCAAAGTAACTTTAATTGAAAAAGTTAGTTGAGAGTAGCTTTCATGAAGAATCAGTTTTTGAAAATTGGTTCCAAATGGGACCTTAGTGTTGGGAAGCCCAAATGGGTTAGGTGTGGGCAGTACAAAAACGTCGATGGATGTGTGACTGCATTTGGTAACTTATAATTATAAATGAGCATTTCAGCAGCTTAATTGTTTAAGTGATTGATCATTGCAACATAATGTCATGAACATCATAACTCTGTTGACTTTACTGAGAAGAGGGAACTTAATTAGAACTTTGATAGAGAAAAACTAGTTGGGAACAACAGAAGTAATTGTGAAAGCTCTCAATTTGAATGAATATCAGGTGACTTTGATATCAAGATAGTTATCTCTTGCAAGCTCAATTGCATCAACAGTCTGAAAGCACCTCAAAAACTACAAAAGAAGCATTCACTAAGATTCTTCTTTCTTTTCATCTCTCATCAACCAAAAGATTTTTCTAGTCTCACATATTTCTGTTTAATCAATATTCATGACATATTGCTTTTCATTCTACAGACTTGCAGGATCATATTTAAGGCATATGATGTGAACCCCCTTTTTTATTCACCTGTGTATTGCTTCACAGTTCCGCTGCTGTTGATTTATGTCATATACAGCACTACTGGTTTCTGATTACATACTCTAATTATCGGCTTTAAGAACACTTAAGTTCATCATACGCAATCGTTTACAGATTTCCAAGGATTTCAAGCATCAAGCATGTGATGACAGAACTGTTTTCATCACCCACCATTTTCAGTGCTTTCATTGATGCTGTGGAGGGAAGTAGTGACTGAATCTGCATATGTTAAAATTTTTGTATCTGCATATGTTAAATTTTTTGTAACAAGGACACTCAGCTCCTCACAATTATAGAATGTTGTTACATAAATGTTGGAATCCATCTCACACAGGCGTTGAACCATGTATCACTATGTGAGAAGATGAACACGGTATATTTATTTGCTCAAAACTGTTTCTGGGTGAACTAGAAATTGGATTCAAAATCCATTTCATTTTCTTATTTTGATAAATTTACTATTCTACCGCAAGGTTAACAAATTCTTTTTTAACAATAAATTTTTATTGTCCAGGTGTTCTGTATGAGAAAAGAGTGCTAATAGTCCATTTTATAGCCCTTCTAGAAGCAGTTCCCCAATTATCTATACCTTATAATGAAGTGTATACTGTGCTATCACAATGTATGAAAATTAAGTTTTTTTATTTTTTCAAAGAAAAACAATTATATTAGTGTATATGGACACTAATATAATATGTACTTCAATGAGCTTGTATTTATTTTCTTAAAAAAAAACTACGGGCTGCATACAAGGCTAGACCTGGACATATCATTTTTACATACATAAATGTATTTTTAGAGCACTGATACATGCATATTATAATTTAACTAATTATGCATATTCATATGCCTTTGTTAAGCAGAAGAAGTACCAATATGGATCATACCCTAAATAATTACTCTCCTACATTTGCATTGTCCACATAATGCAGTGCTGAGTGATTCAAACACAGCTATATAAGCCTTGGAGGAAATTTTAGATGTGACCGAGAAGCAAGAGAGAATGCTATGAGGTGCATTTACTTGAACATGTACATGCAGTTTCAACCGTGCTTTTACAACCCCAAAAACTTTGATGCAGGTTATGAGACATGATCATGCTTGGTGATTAGATTGTTATCCATGAGACATCACTTGACTGGAATCGGGGCTATAATCGTGTAAATCAGTAGAGTTGTGACCACGATTATCGCTCCTGCCAATGTGAACTGTGGACTGGTCCATAACATAAGGTTTGACCGTTCTGTTCTCTTGATGGGATCAACTTCTTCTGAGAGTGGGTACTCAGAACGCCGTGGGTTCCAGCTCACATACTTATTTGGGTTGAACTGTGAAAAGAGGGTCTTCTTTCCTTTCTTCTGGAAGTTCGACCAGGCCTTGTCCCAGTCTGCTGGTGAACAAGATTGTAATAATTGTCATTCAAAACAAGAGAGCATTCACAAGAAATGCACCGACTTAAATTGAAAAAAACCATTAGATCTACCAAATGAACACACTACAAAAGCAGTAATGAATGATCATATTCTTTTGCTGAAATGATAATCCAACATTGGTGCTTTGTCCACGTAACATCTCAAAAATTTTACTGTGACATTTAAAAGCAATTTTGGTTCATCCTTATTACCTATGCCAAACACCAGATGCACATCTATCCGACAATTCGCATATCTTAAAGCATACCAATCAAAATAAAGGCAACAAGGTTAAAAACGATGTCTACCAACTAGCATATTGCATTTACGAAATGACTACATAAAGAACATGCTACATAACCTCTTCCAATATTTTCATACACAAAGTTTGATTATAAATT
The DNA here is from genome assembly GCA_030737845.1 of Acorus calamus. NCBI lineage: Eukaryota > Viridiplantae > Streptophyta > Magnoliopsida > Acorales > Acoraceae > Acorus > Acorus calamus. The sequence goes on from CM060861.1 coordinate 28,261,589, forward strand.
ATTTAATCCTCAATGAGGAAGTGATACAATGTAATGAATCAGCGGTTCTGGTATGGGGGTATTCAAATCAGGCAATGCTGGGGTGTACACAGAGTATGTCTTTGAAGTCAAGTCATCTTTGAAATTCTGGGGATTTATGTGGTTGATCTTCCTCAATAAAAATTCTACCAAACTGAACAGAAACAAATGGGAACTGAGAAGTCCCTGTGTGAGCTATGCAGTGAGGATTGAGAAAGATGAAACTGAGAAGCACGTTGTGAAAATAATATAATGCTACAGTCAAGAAGTACGGATAAATTTTAAAATTTTGTGGATGTCAGTTCCATCTATAGAATCATTGACAAAAGACACAAAGGGAAGAATGGAACTAACTTCTGATTTGAAAGGACACAATGTGTGTAACTTAATAAGTTATTTTGGGAGAGTTGCTAACAAGGAGATGACATTTGATTAACTGGTAAGAACTGCCAACCACTAAAGAGGATGTTTGAGTTCTAATGCCATCCCTGATAGTGCATGTATCCAAGTGGGACAGCTATTAAAAAGAAAAAAAGTGGTACTAGTACTCCAAGCATCAGGTAAAAACCCTTTTTACAAGTATTGTGGTTTTCTTCTACTTGGTGAGTTAGTTTAGTTGAAGGTAAACAAGAAGTACAGGGAATAATGTGGAAGAGAATTTCCATTCATACTGAATAATAAGTCTAGTAAATTATTCTACTTTTATGTTTGGTTTGAATTGCTAGAAAAGTTGAATAAGGTTATCCAACCTTTCCCTGAAACAGATATTCATCATTTGTTTAGATAAAAAAAGCTACTTGGGTCTATTCCAATAAATAACTAAATAACACAACTCCTTACTATATTCATTATTCTAAAAGCAAAATAAGGTATCGAGTCTGTAATGTTAATGTAAGTTATTAATTGCAGGCTAGGTTGAAATACAATGACTACACTAGGTTTAACAAAAAATTTAAGAGAGACAACCAAACAGTTTTAATGGAGACCCCATGTGTGCACAGAAAAGACACTATAAATATATACAGTGTAAGATTGCCAAGAGTTTGTTCCATATGAATGGAAGTAAATGCCAAGATAGAGATAACAACGAAATTTCAGAGGACACTTACAACATAGAAAAATTAAGCAGCTTGATACCAAATAAAAAGGCAATGATAGTCGATAGAGATCTTCATGAAGGCCTTTTTTATTTTTTGTCTTTTGAAAGAAAGTGTCACTGATTTGTTTCACCTATTTGTTTCTTTTCTCTTTTGTTTTCGCAATTCATAGCAGATAATTGACCCCGTAGACCTTTCTTTAGGTGGCCATTCATGTAGAGAGTGATTTGAACTAGGCACCCAATCAGGTATGTGAATAAAACCACAAGTTCTTAACTAATGAGCAGTTGGTTAGTCTCCTCAGGTTATATTAAACAGCAATTTTATTTCATAAAGAGTAAATTCCATATGAATGGAAGGAATTAAAAGAGGTAAGGAGTTGACCGTAAGACAAGAAAATTACACCACTTATGTCCCGTTTGAATCCACATTTGAATGGTTCTCGCGGTGGAAAAGCCGGAAAAACTCAAACGCAACTCCAAAAGGATTTGGACACTTGACAATTCCAACGTGTTTCATGTGTTTTATTTACCCATAAACAATATCATTTAAAAAGGGTGAAACAATGTTTTTCAAACACTAGGTTTTTAATGCTTGGATTTTAGAAAGCCCATGTTTGGATCTCAAATCCAAACAAGGCCTGAACAAAATCAACAATATCATAACGAAAAAAAACAACAGAATTGGACGGATGAACAATTTTTTTAGAAATTCTGTTCATATGCAATGCCTATTTCATTGCGCTTCAAGGCATTGTCACCTCAATTAATCAGTAATGTCAAGCCCAACTCTTCATCCAAATTAACAATGCTCAAACTCCACCCAAATTCCTCAACCTCATACACCAACAAATGTGCTGCCCAAAAACCAAGGAGCATTGGAAAGCCCATGATTCCTCGAAAAACGTGCACATCCATCCAATTACACTACTAGCAAAAAAGAAATCCACACAGAGCACCAGATAGAATCCAAGAAACAAAGAACAAGAGAGTGAGTAAACGTAAAACACCTTGGTTGCTGTTCTTCCCATTCTCCGACGGCGGCGGCGGTTGTGAGCCTTCACGGGAGCAACGGGTCCTGACTAGGCTGGACCTTAAAGAGAACCGATTGCTCAATCCACCCACCAACTTAACATCCATATGTTCTACTTTTCCCTTTTTAATGGATTCTCTTTCCTTTTCTACTCATTGAATTTCCAAATATTTAAATGAAGAGAACTCCATTGCCTGGCTATGAGTTTGTGAGGGGTTCTTTTCATTTACGAATTTTTAAAATAATAATAAGAAGGATTGGTTGGCTATGGTTTTGTTAGGGGTCTGTATCATCTACTTGGGATTCTGGATGACATCAGCTCATCCATCTCCATGTTATTTGGATTTTGGAGGTCACAAGGCGGGACCCTGTTTGAGGGTTGTACCGGAGAGTTGTAGAAGGGTGTGTTTGGTTGCGCGATTGTAAAACTGATTCTACATGAATTTAGATTTTAAAATTGATTTGACAGGAAGCTCACTTTCTCATCTTTTTGAAATTGCATCTTTTGGATATTATTTGTCTGAGTGCAGGAACCTGCTACAGTATAACTGTTTGATTGCACGATTGTAAACACAGCTTCATGCAATCGCAAACGCTGCGCAATCGCGTAACCAAACGCACCTTAGAAGAGTTTCCTTGGGTCATGCTGGTTAGTTATGTTGGGTTTTAGTAACACGTGAACATGAAATGTAATTAAAAAGACAATTAATCTAATTCTCATTCAACTCTTTCATTATATATGATCGGATTTTTTTTCATTCTATATCATTAGAATTTTTTTATTTATATTCATATTTGACAAAATGTTTATGGAAATATTTGAAAATAATTTAGTAATTTTTAAATTGTCTACATGGTCTCAATTTTTTATAATAAAAAATATGATATAATACATAGTAGTAACTAGTAACCCACTATTTAATTATGTGGACATGGTCCAACATGGATCACTCGTACTTAGGGTGACCTTGGGTTTACCTAGCTAGCATTTGGTTATGTGATTAAACAGTTTTTGTGTTTGCAGGAAGCTGATTCTGTAATCATACAACCAAACAGTTTTGCAGTCAACCAGACAGATTTTAGATAAATAGTGTTCAAAAGATGCAATTGGAGAAAGCTGAGGGAGACAATTTTCTGCAAAATCAGTTATAACTTAACATTTGCAAAATAATCAATTTTAGAAGATGTTACGAGTATAAATCACATTTCACATATAATCAACTATACGAGACTAAATCATGTAGCTGGTCCCACATAGGGGTGGCCAAACGGCCGTGAGCCCGGACCCAGCCCAAAAATTTTCAAGCCTAAGCCCGGCCCGGCCCAGACTTCGGGAAAGCCAGCCTCGCCCAGGAAAGCCCGCCAGTAGGTCAGGGCCCGGTCCGGTCATGGGCCCTAAGGTTTTTTTAAAACCCTTCCCAACAAATATTTTTTTAAACTCTCTCTAACAGCTATTTTTTGAAATTTGGTGAATTCGACTAACGGCTATATTAAGATATTCTCAATGATGCATATGATATGACATATTGAACAGTGGTCGTTCGAACGGCCCATTCGAACGGTATAACTGTCGTTCGAATGCCGTTCGAACGGGTTCGAATGATAGTTCAGATTCTAAAAAATAAATGCCCTGAGAACGAATTCCGTTCGAACGACATTCGAACGGACTTCATTTCAAGAGCCTTATTTTTTGACATTCATTCGAATATGTGAATTTTAAAATTCAAATTGCAATTGAAATTTTTATTATAATATTTTTCAACAACTATAATAGGATTCTCAATGTGGTGTGGTTTTCTATGTGTGAGGTTTCCAATAAAGTTCAATCAAAATTAAAATATTGAAAACTCCACCATATTGGGAATCCCATTATAGCTCTTGGATAATATATGATAAAAATTCAATTGCAATTTGAATTTTAAAATTCACAAAAACACTATAAACACCCCCATAGCCTTTCAGGTTTTAATCACTTATCTCTCATACTCTCAAACTCTCTGAAGTTGCTCTACGAAGTTTAAGTGGAATTTTTGTGTTCTTTGCTAAATTATTTGATCAATCTCTGATAATATATGATAAAAATTCAATTGCAATTTGAATTTCAAAATTCACAAAAACACTATAAATACCCCATAGCCTTTTAGGTTTTAATCACTTATCTCTCATACTCTTAAACTCTTTGAAGTTGCTCTACGAAGTTCAAGTGGAGTTTTTGTGTTCTTTGCTAAATTATTTGATCAATCTCTCTGAAACTCTGTTCTCCTTTCTTAGATTATTTATTTCAATATTTTTTAAATTACAATGACTGACAGTTCTGCAGATAATGATTTTAGAGCTGATGTTAAAAATCCATCACTTGGTTCCCCTGCTGTAGATGAAGTTGGTACCTCCAAACCAAAACGAAAACCTTCAGCAGCTTGGGACACTTCCAACAAGATAAGTGTTCAAAATCCTACAAAACCTGCGGGATATTTCAAAACAATTATATGTCGTTTCAAATATTTTTATTAGTTCAAAGTATTTTCAATTCAAGCTATTCAACTTTTTTATTTACTTTATTGTATGTTTTAATTTAACTAAAAAAAAGAAAAATAAAAGGTGTGGGCTACAAAGCCCGGCCTAAACCTTAAACCCGGCTCGGCCCGGACTTGGTCCGTTCGTGGTCAGGCCCATGGGCGGATTTGGGCATTATTTTGGGATTTAGGCCGAGCCCGACCCCGAAGCCCCTCAGGCCCGTTAAGACCCACCCGAAAAATGCCCGGCCCATGACCACCCCTATCCCCTATCCCCACATGGTATTAATGGTATATATTTGTCCAGCCCACAATTTATTTGTATGACTTGTTCATATTCCTCTTTTTTTTTATTGTGGATTATCCAAAAGCCAAAAAAAAACATTCCACACGAAAGAGAGAGAGAAGTTAACGGAACATTGAATTAGCAATACTTAAACGTTATCAAACCAAAACAGTTAGAAAATCAACCCAGTCTATTTACAATCATATTTATGATCTCATACACTACTATCTTATTGCGTTGTTGTTATAGTTTATAGACTCTGTCACAATGTATGAGATTGAGTTTTTTCAAAAATTTTAATAAAAAAATTAATTTGGGTATATGTTGATATACTTCAAATTGTATGATAATATATATACTTTGATGATGGTGTATATTAAATAAAGCTGATGAAAGTTGCATATGAAGGGTTGAACATATCATTTTCCTTTTGTAAAGGAGTACTAATAGAACAGAGAACAACATACCACATCCATTCGATCAAATTCCCCAGTAAATCTAACACGCATAATTCAAACAATCTAAAAAAGGATCAATCAAGAATCTCTTCCCCTGTGAGGTTAAAACATCTGCAGTTATTCATCCACATTAGTGAATGAATGCCTTCCATTCCATGGGTTCACCAAAAATCCCCACAAGAACACAACCCACCTTCAAAGCAGTGAAATCTCTTCCGATCTCTCACAACAATCCTCCTCCCTGTGACCTTCGAAACCAACTTGATCATTGAATGGCAATCTCCACAAACTCTCAAATTCTTCACCACCCTTATCGTCGTCCCCGCCGCAGTCGAAATGAGCCCCAAACATATAGCCAACCTCTCACTATGCATCCCCAATGCCCGCTCCTTCGCGCCTTCTTCGATGTCTTGCGCCACCAACTCCACCTTTGCAACGTACCCTTCCTCCGCCTTCAACACCTCATTCAACTCCTCCAACTTCTTATACACCTCCTCGCGCCGGGGATGCCTTATGTCCCCCATCATGAATTCATGGATCTCGCCGTCGATCTCGATTGAGCTACACCCGGGCTCCTTCACAATCCGATTTCCTTTCATGTCCGCCCTCGCTCGAGCCGCGGCCCCCCATTCGCCTGATGATGCATAGATGCTCGACAAGAGAACGTAAGTCCCCGAATCGGCTTTGCCACTCTCGACGAGCATCCCCGCCACTTCCCTTCCCAATTCGAGGTTCCCGTGTGACTTGCACGCGCTCAATAGTGCTCCCCACACGACGTGATCGGGCTCGACCCGCATTCGCCTCACGAAGCCGTAGGCCTCCTCGAGGTGGCCCACGCGGCCGAGCAGGTCCACCATGCACCCGTGGTGCTCTATCCGCGGTTCGATCCCGTGCTCCTCCTCCATCGAATTGAAGATCTTGAACCCCGCATCGACCTTCCCTGCGTGGCTACACGCGTTCAACATGCACGCGAAAGTGATCGAATTCGGCCTCACGCCTTCCTCTACCATCCGTGAGAACACCTCCAACGCTCGTTCGCACAACCCGTGCATGGCGTACCCGTTGATCATCGAATTCCACGACGCGACGTCCTTGTGAGGCAGTGTGTCAAACACGGTCTCCGCCTCTTCTATGCTCCCGCACTTTGAATACATGTCGATCAACGCTGGCCCAACGAAAGCATTCAATTCGATAAGGTACTTCCACGAGTATGAATGAACCCATCGCCCAAGCTCGAGCGCCCCCAAATGAGCGCAAGCCGACAACACGCAAACGACGGTGACCTCATTCGGTCTCACCCCCTCCCCTTGCATTCGTCGAAAGACCTCCAACGCCTCATTCATCTGCCCATTCTTCACGAGCCCATCGATCATCGCCGTCCAACACACGGTGTCCTTATCGATCACGCGATCAAACACCGCAAGCGCGTCCTCCACGAGCCCGTGAGAGGCGTAACAAGAGACCATGATAGTTGACGCCACGGGGTCCCGATTGGGCAATCCATCGAAGACCCTCCGAGCGTCGAAAAGCGCCACGCAATTCGCGTACGAGGCGAGCAATCTCATCCGCACGAGGCGGGCGGAGGACAATTGGAGCTTGAGAGAGTGCGCGTGGACTTGGCGGGTGAAACCCAAGTCCGAGGCCTTGAGAACGGACGAGACGACGATTGGGTCGGGCTCGATCGAGGCCGAAATCATCCGTGCGAAGGCGAACATGGCGGCGGGGTTGGCCCCCAATGAGGCGAGGTTGTCGATGAGGGCGGTGAAGTGGTACGGGCCGGGGTTTTCGATGCGAGCGAAGATGGAGGAGAGGTGGGCAGGGTCGGGGCAGGAGCGGAGGAGGTGGAAGAGGAGGGTCGAGTCGGCGCGGTCGAGGCCGAGCTTGATTGCGGCGGCGTGTGATTGAGAGAAGGTTTTGGGGGCTGTGGGAGGCTTTAAGAGGGAGAGGATTTGGTTTCTTTGGGTTTGGTTGGGTGGGTCTGTTTTTGGATTTGAATTTGAATTTGAATTTGCGGGAAGGGAGGGGTTGTAACGGCTAGTGTTGGGAGGGGCATTTTTTGGTGGTTGATTTTTTCTGGATACGAAGTTTGGGTTGTTTTAACGGTTGAGTAGTTATCCCCACCAACATGTTTACTGAGACCACCACCCTAAAAATCACAAAATGTTCATAGTTGTGTGCATATGACCATTTTTTTCTTATTTAAAGGAGGTTCTATTTTACTGTCCTTGTAATCTTTTATACATATTTGGTTTTAATTTTTTTATACACAATTTATAAATAAGTTCATACAACCTATTAAAATATAAATTATTATTTTAATAAAAGAATCTTATCCACTAAATTCGTCAAAGAAAATTGTTTTTTATTTTTTTTAATTGATGATTTTAGTGGTGGTTTTTTTTTTTTTTTTTTATACATGTTTGGTTTTTTTTTTTTACACATCATTTATAAATGAGTTCATGTAATCTATTAAATATAAATTATTAGTTTTAATAAAAGAGTCTTCTCCACTAAATTCATTAAAGAAAGTTGTTTTTATTTATTTTAATTGATGATTTTAGTGGGGTTTTTTTTTTGTTTCTTCTGTTCATCAGTACTGAAGTGGGAGCCACATATATGTATTTCAGACATCTCATGCGTTTAAGTACTGAACAATTTGAGACATAAGAATCTTTAAAAATAAAGTTGAGATGACGTGGAAAACTTTTTTTTGTTGTTTTATTATTCAGTACTGAGATCATGATCTCCTCATGCAGCACACTTGGTGTATTCTGACAAATTATTATCATATATGTATGAGTTTCTTCTTGTCAACTAGTTCTAAGATTATTTTCAATTCATTCATTAATTGTGTTTCCCAACTTATACAATAAATAATGTAGACACTGAGAGTAATGATACACCCAATTTATTTTGTAGTCTCTCCTACCCTTTTCATTTATTTATCTAATCTTCTAATTCTTTTTTTGCAATATATATATGTGTGTGTGTGTTTTATTATTTGGTGAATTTTAATATATCATATATTTTTTTAAAAATCAAAACACTGAGATGAGAAACCGATGACATCCTTGAGATTTCATATTGGAAGAGCTTAGAGCTATGGCATAACCATTAGGTTATGGGTTTGAGTAATGTTATTATTATCTGTCCATTTTATGGTCCAAAATATAACTGCACATATATTTATTTTTTAAAATTTATAAATCTCATCTAATAAAGTGTATTTTTATAAATAAAATATATTATGATATTATTTATATAAAAAATTTAACAAGCTATATGAAATGGTTTGAATATGTGGGTGAGGCGGTTTCCCATTGTATCTGACACAGATTATAGTATTCAATCATATAGGTCAATCGTATAGGTCCCAAATCTGCTTGCTTCAGATCTCATATTAATGCACCAAACATGATGTTCCATGAGTTGGTAATAAAAATGATGTGTTTCCCACTTTTCCTTCTCATCTCTACCCACCAAACCATTTAAACTTTACTTATATAATACAAATTTGAAGACCAACCTAAAATAAATTCTCATATGGCCTACAAATTGATTTTGTACCACATTATTTTGGTTTAGTTTATTCAAACTATTCATTTAATAAGCATACTTTGAAAAAGACATGACATTGCAATTTTCTATCCACTCTGCAATATTATTATTTATTGAATGAACCATGTAATTTTTTTTTGTGTAATATGATACACTTTTTATTTAAGTATATATATGCTTTCTTACAAGAGATACACATTTAAAAAATCAAAGTGGGGATTAATACATGTAATACTAAAAAATTGACTGACATTTTCCTTTCACAATCAGTTATGCCAAATATACCCAATGCTCATCTTCATGAATCACATTTTTTTATAACTGAATAAAAAAACCATAATCAACCATGCAATACATGTGTATATGTACTAACTATAATACCATGTAATAATAATAATAATAATAATAATAATAATAATAATAATAATAATAATAATAACCACCACCACTTATAATAAATATAATAAATGAAAAAAAAGGACCAGCCAAAGCCAACCAACCGCGACTAATCAGCCACTTTAATTGCCCAACCCCACCCTTAGAAATAATATAATAATGTAATATAATATATATAAAAGTAGAAATTGATTACGGGTCCTCCTGAAAATCACTGAATTATTTTTAAGTCCCTTAACCATGTAGACTTATTCTTAGGTAATCAAGTTAATTGGGGTATTATTTTTTGTTCCTTCCATCGAGTAGATTATTTTTTATAATTTTTTTTTTTACTTTTGTCCATACCTTCATCTTTTAACAGCATACTCAAACTTGTTAAAAGTGTACTAAGATCTATTAACAAATAGTGTACACAGTCGGTGAAAATAATGTTTGTTACTCAAAATAACTTGAAAATAATAGATTCATGGGGACTTAAAAGTAAGTCCAAATGTTCCATGGACCTAAAAGTAATATAGGCATTTCCCCGAAATACCCGGAATTAATCTCCCCTGTATATAAAACACAAAACCAATACAACAAAACCACCAACAAAAAAACATTTCAGATTCAACAAATTCAGATTCAACAAAACCAAAAATGGCTTCGGACGGAGGACTCGTGGCGTGCTTCGGAGAAATGTTGATCGACTTCGTCCCCACCGTCTCCGGCGTCTCTCTGGCGGAGGCGCCGGGGTTTCTGAAGGCGGCGGGGGGAGCGCCGGCGAACGTGGCGATCGCCGTCGCGAGATTGGGGGGAAAGGCGGCGTTTTTGGGGAAGTTAGGGGAGGACGAGTTCGGGCGGATGTTGGCGGCGATTCTGAGAGAGAACGGCGTGGATGACGGCGGGGTTAGATTCGATGACGGCGCGAGGACGGCGCTGGCTTTCGTGACGTTGAGGGGCGACGGCGAGAGGGAGTTCATGTTCTATCGGAATCCCAGCGCCGACATGCTCTTGAGGCCCGACGAGCTCGATGTTGACCTCATCAAGAAGGTAAATTTTGGTTACATATGGGATCTGGTCAATGCTGGGTATCACCGGTAACATTAGAACTAACATTAGAACTGCACAACTTATTAATCAAATTATTTAATTAATCGTTTGATTCATAAACTGTGCAATTAAATACTGATTCATTCATTCATTCATTCTATAAAATCTCACATCTCACGTGGGTTTAGTCAGATCCTAATATCATGCATAAGTTTGTGTTGATGAATCATTGAATCACAGTCTCAAGTAAAAATCTGACAGGTATCCATAAAAATATTCAAAATATATTCAATCAATGCATTATTAAACTCAATTTTTTTTATGGTCTAAAATACATAAGCCTATTAATAATTTAACATATCAGATACTTTAATATTCATATCTTATCATAACCATTCGGATACGGATATTAATTTTTAGATTTGAATCTTTTCGTGTACGAATATTTTTCAGATAATTAATATGTTTAAATATGTACACTAATTTGAATAATCAAGTTATATATTAGAGAGAAATATAAGAATTGAAATTAAGATTTTAAGATTTATTCTTTCTTCAAATATCATGCATAGATAATTTAATAGTTATATAAAATATTATGATTGTGATTAATTATACAAGATAACAAATTTAAACAATATATTGTACAAATATACATAATTTTGTAATATATGTCAGATTCAGATATTTTTTGAATCAGTTTCTCTGATATCCATATCTGCATTTCAGATATTTAATATTTTTATTTTTTGTATAAGGATTTAGAGAGAATACAGATTTTTTTACGATAGTTGACATGTTTAGTGCTAGATCCTATCATGCTTAATTTGATTTATTTAATTACAGGTGTGATCCAATTAGTATGGAATTACAGTCTCAAATAAAAAAGTAACACGTGTCCATAAAATTCTCAAAACCTCACTTGTTTAGCGTATAAGCCTTTGATGTAAGGTGTCACATGTTAGTTCTTTATTGGGGATAGATATTGATTTGATGATCAATGCCAGATCCCATTAGTTTTGAATAAGGGGTTGACATTAATTTGATTATTAATGCTAGATCCTATCAGTTTTGCATTAATTCGATGTGCGGCCTTACAAATTAGGTTTTATATTGACATTGGACACATGTTAAATCTTCATTAGGACTCATAAAAAAAAGAGAGGGATGAAGCATTGGATACCATCTCAAACTCAAAAAGTGCCTGTTCAATTATATAACATGAGAATGATGATTGGGATGGAAAATTGGTTAAAAATATTAGATTTTCATGTAGGATTGGTGTGGGTGGGGTACATGGATCATGACTTATGAGCATTGCAAAATGTTGGGAGTGGGTGTGACTAGATCTACATTATGCAACATTGGAATTGGTGACTAGATCTACATCATGCAACATTGGAATTGTTTGTTCATATCTGATTTTTTTATGTCCCAAAAAAAATCATTTTAATTGATTTTTTAAATGCTTTTGGAAAGGAAATTTTCACTCAAATGCTGGATTTGATAATACATTTCTAGAAAACATATTTTATTTACTTGAAAAAAAATTATTTCCAAGATGTTTTCTACTTTTCGATAAACTTGGGATTAATATTCGGGTTCAAATGATTCCTGTAAAGATAAAATGATTTAAACTTGTTTTCAAATGCTACAAATTTTTTATATTTTGTATACATATTCTACAAAAGCATTTTTACTTTTAAAGATGCTGTACATACAATTTATTCATATATTTTATTTTATTCTAAAAATATAAATATTTCATCTCATGAAATAATATTGCCCATGTATCATAGAATTTTGTTGTACCCGTGTTTTCCTGTCTTTCAAACTCAAATTAAAATTAAAGTGTACAATATTTTGAGATTTTAGAGATCAACATGTTCTGTTTGTTTGTGACACCCCATCACATGCAAGTCTTCTGTTTTGTCTTTTGGTTTTATTGTTGCGAATCTTTACAAAAACAATTTGGATTTTTGTATTGTTATTGTTTTGTAGTACCTTTGGAATCTGATCTGCACATCTGAGAATCTGAGATGTGATGTGTATATAAAAATCTCGAATTTCAGATTTTTTTTTTCTCCCTGTTTTTGTTTTCTTCATCTGTTTTGTTCTTCAGATGGGGTAAATCTAGAAAAATCTCTTTAAAACAAACAAAACAGTCTATGTGACTACATCACATTTTTTGTTTTTATAAATTGATTATGGTCTTCTGTAGCAAACACCAATGCTTTAAATCTGGTATGCATTGACGTATAGAACAAACAAGTGGATATTTTTTTAATTCCAATTATGATGTTATCTCTTCACCCACCTATTGTTATCAGCTAACCCATCTATTCTTCCACCAATTTTTTGCCATTTTTTTTGTTGCAATTGGAAGTAATCTGGATGGTGGTTGAGAAAGGGGTCAGATCTGGTAGTCACACCAATCCTTGATGAAGGACATACATATATCATGATAATTTTAATCACACGTCAGTCTCAAATTAAAATTTGATGGACCTGATAAGATTCAATCTATTAGATCCATCATGGTGGTTTTGCAGCTTGGGCTCATCTAACACATTGAAAGTTCCATGTGGTGATTTGAGGTTGGAGACAATAAACATTGTTAGATTTTAAAAAAGAAAAAAAGGAATTCAAATGAGAAAAGAATTGTAATTCAATCTTGAGAATTATCACACATTGGGGAAATTTTAGGCATCCAACTTCAAAAAATAAAATAGCTTTTGATTTCATTATGGATTAGAATTTAGAAGTAAATTTTCAATCTTGCAATCTCCTTGAAATAGATTTTCCAGGAGTATTTTTCAGAAAATCTAAATTTTAATAACTTTTCCAAAAAGCTACTATAGATTCTCTTTTGTGTGCTAAGCAATAGAATTTGCAACATCTCCAATAGTCTTATTAGTTTTTTTTTTTTTAAAGCTTTTAGTAGCAAAAATGGTTTTTTAAAAGAATTCCTACAAAGTCTTCTCCCTAGACCCCGTTTGAAAACATGTATGAGCAGCTTTTGGATTAAAGCCATTTTTCCCAAACACATTCAAAAGGAAAAACTGGAGCTAAAAGATGCTAGCAAATTTTGGCAAAAAAATGCCCAAAACCTGAGTTTTCCATAAATTATGGAGAAATAGTTTTATGCAAAATCAATTTTAAACACAATTTTTGTTTAAAATCAGTTTTGCAATCATGCAACCAAATGCAGCCTTAGAAAACTATTTTCAAAAACCGTCTTAAGTGAAAGACTGTTTGTTTTCAAATGCGACCTAAAAATCGGATTCTCAAGCACAAGTTTTTCTTTTTCCAGGCTAAAATCTTCCATTACGGCTCCATAAGCCTGATCTCAGAGCCGTGCCGGTCAGCTCATATGCGGGCCATGGACGTCGCCAAGGCGGCAAATGCCCTGCTTTCCTACGACATCAACCTCCGCCTCCCGCTCTGGTCCTCGCCTGAGGAGGCCAAGACCTGGATCATGAGCATTTGGGACCGGGCCGACATCATCAAAGTCAGTGATGTCGAGTTCGAGTTCCTCACCGGAGACAGCACAATGAGCGACGAGACCGCGATGTCGCTCTACCACCCAAACCTGAAGCTTCTCTTGCTCACCCTTGGTGACCAGGGTTGCAAATACTACACCAAAGCAAGTGTTTTCTCTCTGTGTCTTCTGCATGTAAAAGATGTATCGAATAGCGCCTAATCTGGGGTTTGGTTGTTCTTCTTATGATGCAGAACTTCCATGGCACGGTGGGGAGCATAAGCGTCAAACCGGTGGACACGACTGGAGCTGGTGATGCCTTCGTCGGTGCATTGCTTCGCAAGATCGTCGATGACCAATCTGTTCTTCAGGTTAAGAACTCAGAAACCAATTTTCAGAAATAGATTTTTCATAAAAGTTGTTTTATTGACGACGTGTTTGGAAATAAGTCTGGAAAAAAGACTTTTTCACTAAGAAGCAGTTTCTGAAAATAGCTTTCTATGAAACACACTTGTTATATTCCTGGAAAGTTTTTTTTTATAACTAAAAGTGTTTTGCACTTTTGTCAAAAGCTGGAACCCTCGGGCATTTAGAAATGTGTTTGGACTTTGGATTAAGCAAGATTCCTGCAAAAAGTGCAGAATCTTCAAAAACCCATTTTGAAATGCTGCTTGAAAATTGATAAGCTAAAATTTACAGACACGTTTGGGATCAATTGTCTGAAAACTGATTTTGCAAAGGCAGAATCAGGTTGACTAATTGACTACAAACATGGTCGTCATGGAGAACTAAACAATTTCAAGAATCTAGGAAACACATTTTACCTTTGATTTCGCAATTTTTCTGTGCTGAAATGTTGTGAATTGCAGGATGAGAAGAGACTGAGGGAGGTTCTGAGGTTTTCAAACATCTGTGGAGCGATTACGACTACGAAGAAAGGAGCAATTCCTTCTCTGCCAAAGGAACCAGAAGTACTTGCACTGCTCAAAGGAGCCAAAGAATGTTGAGGAGCAACATTTTTTTAATTTGAGTTTCCAGTTTTCTTTGTTGTTGTTGTTTTTGTTCCTGTGTCCTTCTCAGCTATCTTTTCCATAAAAGCTGTTTTGACCACTTTGGTTTGTGGGTAGAGAAGCCAAGATTCATGGCCCAACCCATTGATCTCTTTGGAACAAGATTTTGATTTCCCTCATACAGTTTCTATTGAAAATTAAGTGCCATCTGGTACACCCTTATTTCTGTTTATTTAGCATGTATAGATCGTAATAATTGTCCTGATAAGATAGAATAAACCCTGATAGCTATACTTGGGGAAGGCATGTATAGTTCATTCCTTTTCGTCCATCTAAACTATAATTACATTCTAATAAAACAATCACAAAGGACAAAAATTTATGCAAACAGAGAAAAGACTAGCAACCAAACAGAAAACCATCTAATTCTCCACTATTATTGCATAACTATTTTATGACCGAATAACCCATTCCCTGCAAGTTGTTTATCATGCTTGTGGGATTTCAGATTCACCTAAACTGAATTCATACTCAGAGCAACAAGGGCAAGCAAGACAAGCACTCTCTATATTTATACGACATTCTTAACATTCATTCTTTCCAAGCTCACGTATAGCATTCACAAGGATTTCTGTCATGCATTATTGAAAATTTTCACCAGGTCTCAACTTGAAAAAACATGGATAATCTACCCAGATGGATGAAGCCATGAAGATCATGTATCCACCTGTTATACAGAATTACTACAACGCAATGGATTGTGGGTAGCACTGACTGACCTCCAACCGCAGATTTTTCCATACATGCTTGCATTTATCAACTTTAGCCAGCATCCGAGCGAGAAAAGTCTCAGCCCACAGCTCGTTTTCCCCTCCCATGCTAAGATCGTAAGGGACAGAGAAACTGCGAAATAAGTATCATTAGTGGATTTGCGATTCATGCCCACTTGTATATGATACAAAAGTATAATGGAAGTAATGAGTATAGTTAAGCTTATCAATTATCCAAAAAAAAATTCCGAATGTATCTGAAAAATCAGAAAGCACCTGATATTCAAATACTAGAGTGCAAATAGAGATATCAATTTATCCGCTTCGAAAAAGATCCAAATTTGACATTTATTGTAAAATCATATATATTTTGCATTATATATTGTTCAAATTTAATCATCTTACATGGTTATCCATAATCTCTGAAGAATATGAGAAGATCTGTCCCCATTTTCACATGATCACTCAAACTATTATCGAAACATATTCAATTCATCTTTGAATCCAAAAAATTCAAATTCGAATATTAATATCCGTATCCAAATTATTTTAGATGGAATGCAAATATTAAGGTATTCGATCTAGTGACAGGCTTAAGTGTAGTATTCTATGAGACAACAAACGACAACTTCAAGTAAACCAAGGAAGAGCATCTCATATAAGATTAAATTCACAATGTATTCACTAAACAAACAAATCATAGCTATGCAACTTGAAACACTGATGAAAGATTCACCTCATTAGCTCTTCTTGAATGGCTTTCTTATTAGACTTTTGGTCTCTGCAAGATCATTAAAGTGATTTTTTAATGACCGGATTATAAGTCAGTAAAATAAGACTAATGAAGCATCAAACCTGCAGACAACAATTTGGAAAAGATGAAGAGACTTGGTGGAGAGACTACAAATAGCATCGGCTATTTGTTCTTTGCTGAACAAATATACTATGGGATAACCAAGAAGCCATCTGCATGAAAGTTGCTGCCCAATTTAGTTTTTTTAATCAAAATATCGATCAAAACAAGGCAAAAAAAATATCTGTCATTATAAAAATTTGATTGAACTAGCAAATGCCCAAACAGAAACATGAAAACATAAACAACCAAAATAAGGACTTAAACCCAAATATTCCAGGAGAGATGACAACATGATGTATGAGAACTTTTTGCCACTAAATTGCATATTTTTAGGTTTTGTCCAATTTGTGACCTAAACAGTCCGTTTCAAGTCCCAAGAATTGGTAAAAATATGAGACCTATTTCTCTAGTCTCAGTGAAAGCTTTTGTTCCCTCTCCTTGAAACTCATAACAGCATGCTCAAACAAGACACCAAACCTTCAATAAATATTTGGAAACCCATTTCATCCCAACAAAAAGGTCACTGTTGATAGTTTGTAGTACTTTGAGAAAAATGATCAAAATAAATAAACCACAATAAAGGACGTAGCAATTTGTGCAATAACATTTGCAAGCAGGCTATTTTTACATGAATAATTTTTTTTATTGAATGATAAGCACCCAGCCTTGATTTTATTAAATGGAAGAGAATGCCCAATCCAAACAACAAAAACATGAGAAAAAAGAAGAAAGGAATACAAAAACCCAACCGAACCATAGTAGAGGAAGAGTCTACCGTAGCTTCGGCCAACCTACCATACCCCAAAGCGCTACTCCTCAATGACTAATTTGCTTCCCAAAACCCGTAGCTTAGTGATTGACAAGTGAATTTGCAACCAAGAGGTCAAAGGTTTGAGAACATTTACCTAAACAAAAAATAACCGAATACAGCTCCTGTGCAAAAATGACCCGAATCCTTGATAAACTGGATCACCATCTCCCAAGTGTTTTCCCCATATAGCATCTCACCCTTTCTAATTCAAAAACTTTGAAATTTTCATATCATTTGCTTTGGCTCAGCTCCTTTGCCATGCCTATACTCACTCCTTCCAAGAATTTTCATGTCATTTTTAACAAACACACATTCAATTCAGTAAGGATCTAACTTTTTTATTTTTAGCATATCTCATTTAAACACGGATAATTTTCAGCAGTCTCTGTTCCATGATCAAGAGGGAATTACCCATTCAGGGTTGGTATGGTAACTTGACTCCCTTGCATGCAGCTACTTAGATCGATACACTCGGAAGATTGAGAAGCAATGGGCTCACCATCATGGGATGAGCAAGGCACATATTGTGATGATTTTGTCTCAGGCAGGACTGAGGGGAGAGGCACATCTGATGCGAAATTTTTGTTTGTTTGCTCTACATGAAAAATTGTAGAGAATAACTTTTGAATTGATACAAGATCTGCCAAAACTGAGTGTTGCTCTTCCTGCAGCAACAGCTGCAACAAAAAACGCAGAGCAGAAACCATAAATATGGCATCTAGATAGAAAGAGTCAGATTATAAACCATATGAATTACACAGATTTAAGACAACGATGCATAACAGTAACAAAAAACGACACACAAATTCACTGTCAGGAAGTTGTGATGAGGACATCAGGTCTAAAATCAGTGCCATCAACAAGACTTGAAAAAAGGGGACATCCTTCATAAGATGCTTTGTAGCCATTAAAATAGAAATGATGATGCAAAAAGGCGGCCTTA
The DNA here is from genome assembly GCA_030737845.1 of Acorus calamus. Classification (NCBI taxonomy): domain Eukaryota; kingdom Viridiplantae; phylum Streptophyta; class Magnoliopsida; order Acorales; family Acoraceae; genus Acorus; species Acorus calamus. The sequence goes on from CM060861.1 coordinate 28,279,850, forward strand.
AAATGGTAAATCAAAACCTTTGGAGGATCCTGTTCGAGGTCAACAAAACGCATTTGAATCTCTGAACTGAGAGTTGACAGAACATACTCGGCAAATTCCCTGGCATGTATCAAATAAATCATATCTTCAATGACCATTATTCTCAGTGCCTGTAAAGTTGATGTCTCCTGCAAATCATAAGATAATAGTTTTATTGACAAACAGGCTATATCAATATGTCAATCAGATGAATTAGATCAAACACTGTTTAGACGATTACCAGCAACTAAAAAATTACTATGGTGAAAATTGAAAGAAGGAAAGTTTTCCCTGTGATTAATTCTAATTAAGTACACCAACTCTGTTTCCCAAGGCTATAAAAACAACAATGTCTAACATGTTGAAAAAGTCTACATAAAACATCATGATATGTGACCTATGCAATTAATTTTACTGCCCAAACTGATTCAAATAATGCCATTAATTGTTTTAAAACCTTCTCACAGAAATTCTATTAATATCAAAAAATTAAATGTTGAACAGGAACATATTAAAAAGTCTTATCTGGTAAGATCAAAACAGAGAACTTGAGTATCATATATATACACATTAAGCATATGGATGATTTGGATTTCTAGTCAAATCTGCAAATTTTGGAAAAAAATAAGATGACCAGCAGTGATGCATCACTAAAAGCTTATTAACTATGAGTCTGTGACTAATTCAATATTATTGACAGTGATACACAAGCTTGGGCTCCATTGTGATAAAACCTTTTGAGCTAGATCTAGAAGTTTGCAAAGGTGCTCTTGCAGTTCAGGCATCTTTCCACCATAGTCCACCATTATTACCGGTCTGAGCCGAGTACATAGGGCCAAGATGTCTGCCAAGAGATCCATCATAGTTACATTACAGAAGAAAGATTATTCAACATAGAAATCAAAGGTAAATAATATGTCCAGTCCAGCCCCTTATGTAGCCCCAATTACAGTCCACAATGATTTTCTTTTTTTAAAAAATCATAGCACAAAAAATGTGTGCCAACATAGCATGTAGTTTAACTAATGTGTGCCAACATAGCTTGGGAGATCTGAGGGCAAATGGTAGTGAAGATGACAATGGACAAATTTAGGGTGTCCCAGAATTGAACTTGGACATCCAACTTGTCCAAGTTCAACTTCAAGACTTGTGTATTATTATACCGACATAAAGGAAAGCTATCATGAGATATCTTGCATTATACCAGAAGAAGGCTTATTCCCAAATGCCTGGACTGGACACAGCGCCCCGACCTAAATTTCTCTGTAACAGTGGTTTGGTCTTTTGTATCTTCATTTCTTTAGTCTCTTCATTGTTAGGGTTAAGATAGATTTTTTTTTTGTGTAAGTGGCACCTGTTCAAGGTTGCTTTGTGAGAAATAGGCGGTGGTGAGAAGAGATACAGAGGTATATTGTATTTTGATTACTTGATATAGTGAATCATATCCTTCCCCTACTCGATGGATGTAAGAAAATTATCGAACCACATTAAATCTTCTGTCTATTGTGAGTTTTGTTGTTCAACAAAGGTGAAAGAAAATGGATATCGAATATTACCTTTTTGGCTTTTTGTGAGAAACACTACATGCATCAACACAAACCATCTCAATATGTGTGAGGCAAACTCAAAATGTTCATCCATTCCACTTCCTTTCTAAACATTTCTCAAACTTCTCTACTTAAGAAATCCCATCAACTAATTTTTCAATCCTCCATTAAATTAAAAAAATAACAGAACAAAACTCATGCAAAATTTTCAATTAATATACACAATCCCATGAGTTCCCAACCAATAAGAAAAAAAATCATCTAAATTAACAAAAAATAAAAAAAAGGGCAAATGGGTGTTTGTGATTCATTCAATATGTTAAAAATTGAACAAAACCCATAATTTAGAACCATCCATATCAATTAAAGGAACACAATATTAGCCAAAAACGAGAGAATGAAATAACCAATAACATATATAAAAAAACAAGGAGCAAAAGAGGACCTGTTTCGAGTCTACGCTTCGAAGATGGTCTGAGGCGCCATTTGATGCGAGCAAGACATGTATCCACCACCTTCAGCACCTCCTCTACCCCTTCCACCTCCATTTTTACATTTACAACAAAAAAAAGAACAACAAATGACACAGATTTTTCAACTTTCAGAAGAGGAGGATGAGAAACGAAAGAGGGAGTGAAGTAAAGCGAAGAACCTCATCGTGAATATGGATGGAGGCCTGTCAATGGCCGATCATACTCGGATCCGATTACACGTGTAATTTACTCGATCTGATTTGAACCCAATCCGATGGACCAAACATTTAATCGGGTCGGGTCCGGGTCTATCCCGATCCGATCCTATGAATCTGAGACCCGACTATTTTATATATAAGTCCATATGTTATTAGGCTATTAGTTGATCCATAAATTTGTGTCTCATTTACCAAGTTCTAACTTATTAATGCAATGTGTATGAGTAATTTTAGTTAACTTATTTAAGTGCTTTGGACAATTAACTAATAAATTTGTATAATTTGGTTGGTTTATTGTATAACTTTATTTGGGATGATGTTGTAACTTGTAAGACTTTAAAAATTAGATTTTTTTATGTGTTTGTGTTAATTTATTTTAAATCTTTTTAGTGTTTAATATATGTTTTGTAAAGATGTTCTTTTATTAGCCATCCAGGTTCAGGTTTGGGTCCGATGGGTCCGGATCCAGATTCTCAAGGACCTGCCAAGTCTTGGATTGGACCGGGGTCTGACAGGTCCTATCACGGGTCCGGTTTGGATCCACGACGACTGATACTTGATCTGTTGACTGGTCGATGGACTTGGGTTGAACTCGGCTGACCCTTTGAAATGATGGCCGGTCCGGGCCAATAAACCTGTAATTGAATTTCTCTCTTTTTTCTTTTCTTTTCATAGTACATTATTTTTTAGTGCTGTTACACTCGGTCATTTTTACTATCCTAAATGCACTTTTGTATATCTCATTAGTTTCTTGTACTCACTATAACGAAATATATACCTCGTTAGAATTTTTACATTTTTTTATAAAAAATATCATTCAATTAATTAGAGTGTATATTTCACCTTTTGTAAAAAAAATACATGCCAAGTTAGATGGAGTATATGATTTAAAAAAAAACAAAAACCTTTGTTGTTTGCATTTTAACATTTTTTGTTTTTTGTTTTTACAATGACACAGAAAGTCAAATGAATAAAATGTGTATACATATATATATATTTAAAAAGTACATTCCACCTACACTTTTTGTTAAGTTAGTTCCTATAATAGTGGCCTAAACAAACAAAGAAATGAAGATGTTTCTTTTTAAAAGATGTAACCCTTCATCATAACCGTTTAATCACTTGTGATGGACAAGATATAAAAGAGAGAAGAGATGGGTCCCCAATCTCATTGAATATTTTCTGAGTGTTCCCATCAAACATCAGAATTAAAGTGAAAGAGAGAGATTGGAAGTTCCATCTAAAGCATCACATAAAAGAAGAGATTTGAAGATAAGAACACCTTAATGAATTCCAAAATCTATATTAAAGTTTAACATGTGGTATCAGAGCCATGGTTTATCCTGGATTTAGATTTTGGATGAATCAGATCATGTGTTTATATGAGATTTGTTTTTAAAATAATATGGATCTAGATAGCCTCCAATATATTATGATAAAATTCTAGATCTAAAAGATGTGGGAATTATCTAGAATTTAATCTGAAGCAAAAGCATGTTCGGATGAATTTGTTTTTAATATTCATGGCTTCTTTTGGTCTGTGATCTTCTATTTAGATGAAAGCATGATCTTGTGTTGAATAAATCTTGCTTCTATTAGAGATTTTTTAGGGATTATTGATTTATCAGGATCATGTGGATGAAAGGGATGTGCATGTCAATGACGTTTTTCATTTAAAATTATTGGTGGATCTTTATATTTTGAAAAAACAGGATTTGTTGGATATTTGGAATCAATTATAGACTTTGATCCAAGAATAATTACCCATTTATGCATTTTGAACGGCTGAACCTATGTTTATATGTTCAGGGACCTAGATGAATGTTATTCAGGGATCTGTATGAAATATTTTCATGATATGAATGTTTTCAGGGACCTGTGTGAAATTTTTCGTTATCTGAACGTAAATTCTGTTCAGGACAAAAACCAAAATTTTTACAGGGACTGATATTAAATATTTTAGGGGTCTGGACGTAAATTCTGTTCAGGGACTAAAATGAAAATTTTACATGAGACTGATATTAAAGATTCTAGGGGGTTGTATTTGAATTCTGTTTAGTGACATGTTTTTCAATCCGTTCTGATATGTCTCTACAATTACATATTTAATCATTTGTTGCAATATTATGTTGATTTGCAAGCTTTTATTTTTAATTTTATAAAGATTTATGGAATGTATAAATAGGTTTTGATATCAATTATCATTTCATTCATGCTTCAACTCATGAAATTATAGTTATGAATTTTTAATTCAAGTTCATAAATTTTAATGATTATGTTAGTCACCAAAGTGGCATTAATCAAAGAAATTTATGGTTAACTTGAGTTATGATGTTAAATTGTGTGACATTCACATAGTTGAAGTATGTGTAGTTTGCTTAGAATATTTCAATTATTCAATTCTTTTGAACATCCCCAAAGGGAGTCCAATTGATGAGAATTTTGATGAAACACTAAGTAGTTAAGAAATTAAGTTATCTTCTTAGACTACATAATTGTTACAGAGATTAGACATTATTAGGTATAATTATGAAGAAAAGAAGTATCAATAGTCCCAAAGGACATGAACTTCTTGGACTCATAAGAACCTATATAATAAATGATATTTAATCTCAAATAACAGAATTGAGTTTGTCATTAACATGCTATAATCTCGACCCAAAGGAGTGATTATGGTGATGTATTAGACTATTCTTTAAATTAATTCATTTATGTTATGAGTTAATTTATATTATGATAATTTGCATGTTATATGATTTTGCAACATGATATTAATTGTGAGTATGTTTACTGTATATTTTACAGCTTTTGCATCTGGTCCCTTAGCTAATAATTTGTCTAGTATTCCAACTCTCAATGGATCCAACTTTTCCGATTGGCATGAAAGACTGTTAATAATTTTGGGTTGTCTTAGTCTTGATCTGGCTCTCCGAGTGAGCAAACCAAAGAAGCCAACAACTTCTAAGCCCACAACGGATGATAGTTCATCTAGTCAGAATGATAAGACTGTTGAGACTCTTGAGGTTAAGGAAACAGATGAAGAAAAGGCCTTTAGGGAAAAGTGTGAGGAATCCAATCGCCTTTGTTTGATGATAATTAAGGGTTCCATTGCTAAAAATATTAGAGGGTCAATTCCTGACCACTCTAATGCAATGGATTATCTAAAGGCGGTGGAGGCACAGTTTCAGAGAGCGGATAAATCTTTGGCTGGTATGTTAATGGCTAAGTTGACCTCAACAAAATATGATGGGGTCAGTGGTGTGCGCCAACACATCATGATAATGGCCGACTTAGCCAAACAGCTAAATGAAATTGGGCTCACTGTTTCTGAACCTTTCATGATTCAATTTGTGCTCAACTCTCTTCCATCACACTTTGGTTTGTTCAGAGTTTCTCATAATGTGCAAAGAGAAAAATGGACAATGAATGAACTCATAACCCTGTGTGTACAAGAGGAAGAAAGGTTGAAGCAGGAGGGTTTTCAGTCTGTCCACATGATGACTGGTGAACAGAGGCATAAGAAGAGGAAAAAGAATTCTTCCAAGAAAAGTAAGGAACCATCACAGTCATCTGGTTCTAAAGAAGAGAAGAAGGAAGGCAATATCAAATGTCATTTCTGTGGCAAGAAAGGACACTTAAAGAAAGACTGTCTGAAACGCAAGAATTGGTTTGAAAAGAAAGGTGACAATTATTATTTTGTTTGTCATGAAACCAATCTTATTGATGTTCCTTCTAATACTTGGTGGATTGATTCGGGTGCCTCTATTCACGTGTCCAACTCATTGCAGGATTCCTTACAACCCGGAAGCCAGAAAAGAATGAGCAGACCATATTAATGGAAAACCGGTTGAAGTCAAAAGTTAAAGCTGTGGGCACTCTACGGCTTATTTTGGAAACCGGATTCTGTTTGGATTTGCATAATGTTTATTATGTTCCATCTGTATCTAGGAATTTATTGTCATTACCTAGACTTGATTTAGAGGGTTATACCTTCTCATTTGGAAATTCTATGTTTAATTTGTATAACAACTCTGCTTTAATTGGAAATGGAATGTTATGTGGAGGTTTATACAAATTAAATCTTGATTCTGGCTTCTGTAAATCATTGTTAACTCTGCATGTGAATGTTGGAATAAAACGTGCTCTGGTGAATGAGAATTCGGCTAATTTGTGGCATCAAAGATTAGGACACATATCTCTTGAAAGAATTAAAAGGTTGGTGAATGAAGGAGTTTTAAAAACTCTTGATTTTACTGATTTTGGTGTCTGTGTTAGTTGCATTAAAGGAAAGCAAACTAAAAGTTACAAGAAAGGAGCCACAAGAAGTTCTGAATTGTTAGAAATAATTCACACAGATATATGTGGACATTTCTCTCCTACTTTGGGTGGGCATAAGTATTTCATTACCTTTATTGACGATTTCTCACGTTATGGTTATGTTTTCTTGATACATGAAAAGTCTGAAGCATTAGATATCTTTAAGATATTCAAAGCTGAAGTGGAAAGACAATTAAACAAGAAAATTAAAGTTGTGAGATCAGATAGGGGTGGTGAATATTATGATAGACATGGTGAATTAGGACAAAATCCTGGTTCATTTGCTAGATTCCTAGAACTTGAAGGTATTGTTGCACAATATACTATGCTTGGAACACCTCAGCAGAATGGCGTTGCTGAAAGGCGAAATCGAACCCTCATCGATATGGTTAGGAGTATGTTGAATAATTCAACCTTACCTAAATTTTTATGGGGTGAAGCCTTGAAGACAGCCACATACATTTTAATCGAGTTCCTAGTAAGGCTGTGTCCAAAACTCCTTATGAGTTATGGACTGGTAGGAAATCGAGTTTAGCACATCTACGTGTATGGGGCTGTCCTGCAGAGGCTAGATTGTATAACCCCAAAGAAGGAAAATTGGACCCAAGAACTGTAAGTTGTTATTCTTATTGGGTATCCAGAAAATTCTAAAGGGTACATGTTTTATTCTCCTAACCATACGACCAGAATTGTCAAAACTGGTAATGCTAGATTTATTGAAAATGACCAAATTAGTGGGAGTAGAGATCCATGTAATGGGGAGTTTAGTGAATTTAGAGAGATTTCCTCTCTATCTACAACTCCTGTGGTCATTGTAAATCCATATAATGCTATGGATGAACAACAAACTCATCAACCACATATTGAAAATGTTATAACTAGTGATGATAATGCAAGTATTAATGAACTTATAGTCAATACAGACTCTGTGAGAACATCTCATAGAATTAAGAAGTCTGCTATTCCAGATGACTATATTGTCTACTTGCAAGAATCAGATTTCGACATTGGTATTAAAGAAGACCCATTGACATTCTCACAAGCCGTGAATGATATTAATCGTGGCCAATGGTTAGATGCTATGAAAGATGAATTAGCATCTATGCAGAAAAATCAAGTCTGGGAATTAGTTCAATTACCTGAAGGATTTCGACCCGTTGGATGTAAATGGGTATTTAAAACAAAACGAGATTCTAAAGGTAAAATTGAACGATATAAAGCTAGACTAGTGGCCAAGGGATTTTCTCAATGTGAGGGAATTGATTACTGTGAAACATTCTCTCCCGTATCAAAGAAAGATTCCTTTAGAATAATCATGGCTCTTGTAGCTTATTTTGACCTAGAGCTATATCAAATGGATGTAAAAACGGCCTTCTTAAATGTGAATCTAAATGAAGAAGTCTACATGCTTCAACCTGAAGGATTTATTGAGAAAGGTAAAGAAAATCTAGTCTGTAAATTAAAGAAATCCATATATGGACTTAAGCAAGCCCCACGTCAATGGTACTTCAAATTTCATGAAGTAATCACTTCTTTTGGATTTATTGAAAACATGTTGATCAGTGTATATATCTGAAGGTTAGTGGGAGTAAATTCATATTTCTGATACTGTATGTGGATGATATTTTACTGGCTAGTAGTGATTTGGGCATTTTACATGAGACCAAGAACTTTTTATGTGAGAGCTTTGATATGAAAGATATAGATCAAGCATCCTTTGTGATAGGTATAGAAATTCACCGAGACAGGTCACGTCACCTACTTGGACTGTCACAAAAGACTTACATAAATAAAGTTCTTCAAAGGTTCAATATGCAAAATTGCTCTCGTAGTGTTGCCCCAATTATTAAAGGAGATAAATTTAGCCAAAACCAGTCTCCTAGAAATGAAGTTGAGCGTAATGAGATGAAGATGATTCCATATGCTTCTGTAGTTGGAAGTCTTATGTACGCTCAAACTTGTACTCGACCCGACATTAGTTTTGCTGTTGGGGTACTTGGGCAATATCAGAGTAATCCAGGAATGGATCACTGGAAAGCTGTCAAGAAAGTGATGCGATATCTTCAAGGGACAAAAGACTACATGCTCACATATAGGAAAATCGATCAATTAGAAGTGGTTGGATACTCTGATGCCGATTTTGCTGGTTGTCCTGATAGCAGAAAGTCCACATCAGGTTTTGTGTTTCTGTTGGCTGGAGGAGCAGTGTCATGGAAAAGTGTGAAGCAAAGTATGATTGCTTCTTCTACCATGGAGGCAGAGTTTATCAGTTGCTATGAGGCCACTAAACATGCATTATGGTTAAGGCATTTCATCTCGGGACTTCAAATTATTGACTCCATTTTGAAGCCACTGAGAATTTATTGTGACAATTCCGCTGCCATCTTCTTCTCTAAGAACAATAAAAGTTCAAGTAATTCAAAGCATATAGATATTAAATATCTAGTTGTTCGAGAGAAAATAAAAGATCAACTTGTCTCTATAGAGCACATCAGCACGAAACAGATGCTTGCGGATCCCATGACTAAAGGATTGGCGCCTAAAGCCTATTGTGATCATGTTCATGATATGGGGCTTATTTTATGGGATTATTAAAGAATGTGACTTATTGTGTTGAGACAAATTATGTATGTCTTATGTTTCATTAAAGTATGTGCACATTATTTTAGAAGCATAAATGCTAATATTTTGTTTATTAGTGTTAAAGTTGGACCATTTTTTTTAATTCTCTTCATTAAAGTATTATGAAATGGGTTATTTGTGTTGTAATACATAGAAGGAAGTATATTGTTTTTAATATATGACCGCTATGATTCACATAAATAATTCCATGTAAGTTTCATTTCTGTTGTCCACAATGTATACATAAAAGGAATGGACATGAAGAACAGAATAACAGTTATTACAGGGTTATTGTCTGTTTGGGCCAAGTGGGAGAATGTTAAGTTAGTTCCTATAATAGTGGCCTAAACAAACAAAGAAATGAAGATGTTTCTTTTTAAAAGACGTAACCCTTCATCATAACCGTTTAATCACTTGTGATGGACAAGATATAAAAGAGAGAAGAGATGGGTCCCAATCTCATCGAATATTTTCTGAGTGTTCCCATCAAACATCAGAATTAAAGTGAAAGAGAGAGATTGAAAGATCCATCTAAAGCATCACATAAAAGAAGAGATTTGAAGATAAGAACACCTTAATGGATCTAGGTATGTTCCAAAATCTATATTAAAGTTTAACACTTTTTTCTTTGTTAAGAACTCAAGATAATGAAATATATACATATTTAAAATAAAAAATTGATAGATTATAAATTTATAATGAAATATATATCTTGTTACATTTGAAGATAGAGACCGACAAAATACATTAGAGTGTAAGATGAACTGAATGCAACATCATTATATATTCAAATTGAAGAACAACAAGTTTCTAATCTAATTTCATTCAACTCCTACCAAGTACCATAGTACTGAAAAGCAATTGATAATTCAGGGGATAGGGTCACCCTCTTTTCATGGGGAGATGCATGCATGATCGAGATCTACCTATGGCAGAAGAAAAAAAATGGGAAAATGGTACACTCAGGCAATTTCTTCGTCAAAAGCTCAGACCCACGTCGGATCCGACTTGTCGTGCCCAGATGACGTGGCATTTTTTTTATTTGGCTGACATGTACCATTTTTTAATTCAAATCCCGTCTATAATATTTTTTAATAAAATATTATGTGTTTTTGAATTTGAAATCCGTCTGAAAAAGTTGATCTGACACCACATTAAATGGTCGAAAAGACCTTCTGACAAAGACACATGGGCTACTGGCACGGTCTGACACCACATTAAATGGTCAAAAATACAACAAAAGGTACATGTGCATTTTGAACAAACATATACTTCAAAAAATGAGGTATGTACCTCGTAACACCAATTTGTTTGAATTCATGCTTGTGTGGGGGTGGACATCGAGGAGAGACTCATATGTGGTCGAGTTCCAATGTAATTTTTTTCTCTCTCATTTCGTCTTCCACAAAACAAACACACCATCTCTCTTTGACCAAACCTTTCAGATTTCACAAAACAAACTCTCTCTCTCTCTCCACCTCACCATCTCTTATCTTTTCCACATGGTTTACCGTCGGAATCTTCTACATCTTCACCGTCTTTCAAGTGTGGTTCCTCTGCGTCTTCACCGTCTTCATTACCCCACCCTCTCTTATCTTTTTAATATTCTTTAGTTTTTTTTAGCAAATGGTTTCATAAATCAATTTTTTAAAATCTTGTTTCAATTCTTTTATTCTTAAAATAATTTTTTTAATCTTAAATTAATTTTTTTCCTTTTATGTTATGATGTTTTAATTTTTTAATCTTATTGTATATTTTAGTTGGATATGGTGGCATGCTATGTTCGTCATTAATAAACATTTGTTTTGTGTTTACGTTATACATCATCTACTATATTCTTTGTAAATAAAGAACATTCCTTCGTGCAGAACGAAGAAATGTATGTCGGAGATGATATGCCTTCGTTCAAAACGGAGAAATGTTTATTGGAGACGATTTTGTCTTTTTAGAACCCCAATATGGAGAGATTCATCGCGAAGGAGATCAAATGCCATGTGGGAGAAGAGGTAGGTGACATATTTTGATTTTTTGTATATTTCATATTTTTATCTTCTTCAGAGTTATGTGCTCCCGCTTAAGAGATATATACATTTATTATATGGTATATGTTTTTTTTATGAGGTGTATGCATTCCATGTCTTAGGTGATTGATGCTTCTCGAGATTTGTGGCTAAAGCTGTGGTGAATAGGAGAGTTTTGCACATCTCGACAGTTTTAAATGTAATATATCATTTCAGTTATGTTGGATTAGCATATTTGTAACTTAGCCTATCTAATTATTTTACTTATTACAGCAATACATTGATGCGGGGTGGATGGATGTCGATGCTTTTTTGATACATACAAATGGTGGAAGGCGGATGATGTCACATGATGAACCAACAGTTCCTCCTGTAAGATTCCCTCCACAACAAGGAGCATAATGCGTGGGTAGAGAGAACTGTCAAGTTATTACAGAAGACGATGCTGAAGGAAGCATAGGGGTGCCCCCCTTGTTCTTGATGTCCCTTATTCGTTTTCATTTTAACACCAAGGATGATATGGCCTATATGCGTACTATGAGTGTAACTGCATTTTGGGTGATGAATTTTATAAAATTAGAACAAGTAGGGTCGTTTTGGCTGATGTTTATTCAGTCATGTTTTAGCTGTCATATACAATGATATCATTTTATTTGTGTTACATGTTATGTTATTGTGTGATGTGATTATTGTGTTACATTATTGTGTGATGTGATTTTTGGTTATATGATTCATATGGTAAGATATATGCTTTGTTAGATAAGTCGTATGCATTGATAGGTGGCTATGATTACCACTGGATTCATGGGTCATGAATTTTGTAAAATCTAACAAGTAAATAATTAAATTGTTCAATTCTACATTTGTGATATCATCTATATGTTAAATTCCTCATCTAGCTAGTGTGGTTGTGCCTTCAAATCACCAACTGTTTCATGGTGTGTGCCTTCAAATCACCATTGGGAGTGAATCTTCTTCTGCTTCCTCGATACTAATTAACTCCATCCCAATAATCAATTCTTCATTCGCTTTGTAATATATATCTAATGTCTTCAGCTTCTTTATCGCGATTTACTTCAGCTTGGGGTTCAGCGTCAATCCTCTCTCTAAGTTGATCCAAATCATTCGTCTTCATTTGGTCCATGATAATCATCTGCGATTTACCTGTGATATTTGAGTAAGTATATACGATATCAAAACGAAAAGAAAAAGTACTTCATCGATATGTAGTGGTAAACAGAAGAATTTATTATCATCAACTTTACAACTATCTTCAACGAAAAGGTTGTCACAAATGACAAAAAAACATATGAAAAAGGAAGATGAAGACGAAAAAAGGAGAATCTTATGAAAACTATGCACATACCAACTTTTTGTCCCCTAACTGCAAACGAGGAATATTTACTACCTTCTCATGGAGCTGCTATGGTTGGTCTGTGGTGATGGTTGCTGATGAGAGAGAGAGAGAAGAACAGAAATAGTAAATGAAAATAAAAGAGGACGATGGCAAAGAAAAGTTAAAAAACATGGTACCAATTGAAAAATGGGCAGAAACTTTTGGGGGGAAATTTTTATGAACAATTTTTTAGAACAGACGTGGCATTTTTTTAAAAAGAAATCCACGTGGGCAATCTGACGTGGGGTCTGAAAATTGATCGATATTATAAACTGAGTGTAGCAGCACTCAAAAAAAAAATGTGTAGCAGCACTCAAAAAAAAAATGTGATCTACAACCTTTTAGGGCCAGGTATCATGGGCATTAATAAACCCATTGTCTTCTCTTTGGCTTATCTCTAGTTTAATAATAGTTTGGTGTAATTGTTGTAAATTGGAACTATTACCCTGTATGGGTCTTTGTATACAAAAAATTATTATTATTATTATTATTATTATTTCCCCCTCAAACTCTTATCACGGCGTATGAGTTTGGATGTTTTAACTTGTATTGTAGACATTAATTTTTTTTCTTTTTTTAAAAAGAAAAAATTACACCATATTTTTTGTTGATCAATGACGAAAGGGTCCATTTGAGAGTGTCTGGGCCATCACGTTGAGGAAGCAAGCGGTACTTTAAAAAACGTTGTTTTAACGCGTTGTCAAAATCGAAAAAAATACACATAAGACGCACATGTCGTTAAACACAAAAGTCGCTTTTGTGTTTGTTTTGGAGATTGTACCTGCATTCACCGACGCAAACTCGGGCGGGATACACTTTCAAACGACCCCTAAAGACTCAATAATGACATGCGAAACAAAAGAACATCATTAGTTGAAAAATAAATATGGAATGATAAATTCAAAGGGATTTGAATGGATTTGAATTCGAGATAAGCAAGTAAGCAATCAAAAGACCAACCGCCATGCGAGTTACATCAACAGTCTGTCACCAGAATACAAAATACCCTATAAATATATTTATATTATCAAGTTATAATAGAGCATTATTCTACAATTAAAAAAAATGATATATCCAGAATTCAAAATAAAAAAGATACAACCTCATACAATGTGTGTGGGATTGCACACAGGACTGAAAAACTGTCTTGGCCCTCTTCTACAATGCCATGTTGACAATATAATTAACTTTCTAAAAACTAGGGATTGTCATAAATGCAGTCAATAAATTTGTTCTACACATGAAAGAATCCTAATTTGGTATTGGTCTGGCCATTTTTTAACACATGACCTAACTGGATGTCATCAAAATCAGGGAAGAGTCATTTTCCTTGGCAAAATCAGACTTTTCATGTGGACATCAGAATGAGATGCCCTCCAAGACATTTTTCCTTTTTTCTTCTTTCCATTCCAAAAGGCACATGAAATTCAAAAGAATCTCAAATCACATCCATGGAAAAAAAATCAGGCTATCAAACAACAATTCGCACATCAAACCATATGATAAAAAAAATATATGAAACACCAAGTACAATTCCACCACACTATAATCATATCAAAGACATATATCAACATATCTATCTATCTATTAACATAGACAAATAGATACAGAGATAGATGGAATATATGTGCTCATTCACAATTTGCATATATTTATATAACAGAGTATTAAAACATACATTATAAGGTCCTAAATATGCATTTCCAGTCTACCCAAGGTCAGGGACAGTGAAGTACTCGTCGTCGTCGGGGAAGGTGATCCGAGGCTTCTTGAATGCCGTGTTGGATTTGATGGGCTTGTAGTAGGCGGCGGTGGTGGCGGCGGAGGCAAGGCTTGGAGGAGATAGTGGGAGCTGGGGGACTTCAGCGGCGGCCAAGGTGTCGACTTCTTGTTGAGCTCCATCAAAGAATCCAATGTCTGCAAACCACTCCAGCTCTCCAAATCCAATTGACTCCTTCTGCAATCCATTCAATTTATACGAGACAATTGGTGATTTATACAAAGATAATATTATGAACAGCCTTATATGCAGTCCTTTTTACAATCGTCATATGATACTACAATAAAATTGTATATACCCACATAAAGAGAAATTCATGGCTGCATGTAAGGGTTGTGTGTAACAATTGCATGTAAGGACTGCTGAGTGGCAACACTCTTTATACAAACATGATGGGTATTGATCTTGATTAGATGGTTTAAAGGATGTTGATACACTCGGACACTTTTGCAATATTGAGCAGTCTCAACTTAGTATATGAAAAACACACATATATTCTCTTGAGCGAGTACGTACTCTATTAGAGAAAATGTAAAAAAATATGCATTCAATTCATTCAAGTATATAATTCAGTTTTTATAAAGAATGTGTATTTCATTAGACAAGTATGTACTCTAGAAAAAATCAAACATATTCGATCTAGAAAAGTGATTGCATGAATGAATATGTGCAACATCTTATTGGTTTAAAACACACTATACATAACAATTTGCGAATGGAAGGCATGCTTCAATTATGTCAATGGTTTATAATAGTGATTGATGCACTTTGGGTTGTTCATTGGCGTATAAAAAAATTGTGTCGTGTATATATCAATCCATTTTTGTTTTGGAGGGGATGGCGACAAAAAAGAGATGTTGAACAACAAGTGAAAATGATGCCTGACCTTATCAGCTGATTCACAATCTGAGAGCTGGAGGAACTCGTCCACCGCCCACACGGCGGAGGACGCAAACGCGTTGGAGGAAGGTTGTGGGGGTGGTGGCTTTTGGAACGATGGCGGGGGGGACGGGTTCGGATTCGGAGGCTCAAGGCTGCTCTTGCCTACTTCCTTGCCACACCCGGAGGAGCTGAGCGCAACGCAGATTCCAGTGGCAAGGAAGCGCTGATGCTCGCCGGAGAGCGTCCCGGCAACGTGGATCGGCTCGTCACACTCCTTGCAAAAGAGGGCCCTGTCTTCCACACAGAATATGAAGGCTGCCCTCTCCTACACATATATACAAACACACATGATCTAGTGTAACACGACTATTAACATTGTTGAATATATAGATCTCATAGAATTTATGTATGCTCAATGTCACTTGTTTGACTATATGATTTATTGTATGTTTGTTTTTAAATTGTGCTTTCCAATGATTTTGAACATACAACTTACATGTTCAAAATCACATGAACAATCACCCTCTTCAATGGGAGATCAATAAAAGAGAATCTTTGGTCATGTTTGGAACCAATTTTTAAAAACAGATTTTCATAAAAGTTATTCTCAACCAGCTTTTGTACGGAGTCTGTGTTGTTGACTTCAACACATGAAAATCAAAAATAAAAAATCAAAAACTAAAGTTTGGAAAAGATTTTCAAAAATAGCTTATGTTCTAAATAATTGATTATATGAAAAAGCAACTTTCAACTAATTTTTCTTTAAAAAAAACTTTTAAAACATAAAAAACCAAAAACAAAAACTGAAATTCTGGAATACCAGTTTAAAGCCAACTATGGCCCCATTTGGAAGTGTCCAGTGGGGAAGAGGAAATTTTGAAATCTGACCGACTTTTCAAAAACATTGCTCTTACGGATTTTCAAACGCAAGAATAATAACACAAAAAGCACATAGAACTTGTTTGGATTTTTTATTATGGCACTGTTTGGATCTGTTTGGATCTAATCCAAACAGTGCCATAATATAAAAATCAGATTTTGCAAAACCAAAATCTGTTTGACTAACTGTTTCTTGTGTTCACATCATACATGGAAATCCGAAAATACCACTTCAAACAGTACAAGATCTGGATGTTCAATCAATTGAAACACTGTAATGATTCATCACAGATAACAAAAATAAAACAAACAGAGGGAATTCATATAAGATCAGAAGCAGAGATGACTTATGTTTTAAAAAGGCCATGTTTGAAACTGATTTTCAAAAACAGCTTATGCTCTAAAAATTCTGAATACGAAAAAGCTATTTTAACCAATTTTTTCTATAAAAAATGTTTTGTTGACTTTTAATACAAAAAATTCTAAATTTAAAACAAAAAAAACTTAAATTCAAGAATACTAGTTTGGAATCGATTACGGCCTAGTTTGAAAGTGCGATAAGGATTATAAGATTTTGAAAATCTGATTGGCTTTTCAAAAGCATAGTATTTGCAAGTTTCAAACACAGGAGAAATAATACAATAAACTCATAAAACATGCCAAACCAGGCATTTGGGACAAACCATTTAGATCCGTGGTTGTCGTTTAAATAGAAGAATCCACCCAGACACATACCCAAACAGTGCCATAATTAAAAATCAAATTTTGCAATAAATAAAAATAAACTGTTCCTTGTGTTCACAACATGCATGAAATCTGAAAACATCACTTCAAACAGTACAAGATCTGGGAATTCAATCAATTGAAACACTATAAATGATTCATTACAGACAACATACACAGAGAGGGGATTCATTCACATAAGACCATCAGAAGCAGAGACAACTTACTTGACAAATATCACACTTGGGGAGCTTGTTAGAGAGGCAGTTGAGGTGAAGCCTCTGGTGCTTGCTCGCGAGCTTGTTCGCCGCGTGAATCTCCACATCGCACTTCACGCACAGCGCCGCCTCGTCCGCGCAACATATCACCGTCGCCGGAGCTTCCTCACATACGTCGCACTGGATCTTCATCTTCTCCAACTATGGCTTTTCTTGTTTTAACAAATACCCATTCAGGAGAACAACAACTGCAACAGAACAGAATCAAAGTGAGGTTTTGAGAGAGACCCAGTTGAGAAATCAATGAAACAAAGCAAAAGAGAGAGTACCCAAATTTCAGGGAAGATAGGATTTGATTGGCTCACAGATTAAATACAGCTGTTCTTCAAAGTTTTTTTTTTGAGATTTTTATTTTTAAGTCCTTATAACTTGTATGAATAAGTGATCGAGTCATCACTTTTTCGTATTATAATTTAAGTCTTCAGTTTTAAACTATGTTATTTGTTAGTTTTAAAAAAGACTTATCATTAAGCTATTTGATTTCTTTTTTAGTCATTGACAAGAATTAAAATTATATATATCTTTTAAATTGAGGATATAATCTGTAATATAAAAACATGAGGGACATGTTGAAGATTTAATCTGTAATTCAAACTAGTGGTTGTTGGTTGATGCTGGTTTTTGTGGTCAGGAGTGACTTGTCTCCAGTGGCCTTTTAATGACCTAGTGAGAAAATTAAAATATTTATGTTGTAGGGAATGGTTGAAGATCAATATATTCAATTACCTTTGTGTATGGCGTGAGAAATAAGTCCAGAACAAGAAAAAATATAAATATATATATATATATATGAGCACCGATTAGGTACGGCGGCCGCATCGTGCGGCGTCATCACGATCACGAGTCCATCGCATCGGACGGTCGGGTGCGATTCACGTCGACCGTTGGATGCGATGAACCCACGATCGGACGGCTGCCGCACCGTGCGGCTGCCGCACCTCATCGCGGTCGTGTGTGTGTGTGTGTGTATATATATATATATATATATATATATATATATATATATATATATATATATAGTCGACGTGATTCACGTGCGGCGAACGGCAGGTGCGGCAGAAACGACGTCGATCGGGCCGTTCGATCACGGATCCATCGCATCGGACGGTCGGGGGCGATGTGAATCATCTTGACCGTTGGATGCGATGGACACCGCGATCGACGGCCCACGTCGCGGCCGCACCTGACCGCATTCGCCGCACCGCAATCACTTCCATATATATATATATATATATATATATATATATATATATATATATAGGGATATATGATACCCTGCGGACGCGCGGACGACCTCTATACGTGCGGATCCATATATCTGACCGTCCGATCGCGGACCACCATCTTCTATCCGTTCGATCGTGGAGTGTCTCGATTGTACTCGATCGGACGGCCCACGGATCCATCGCCACCATCCAACACCCGACTGTTTCTCTCCTCTCTCTGACTCTCTCTGTGATTCACCCCCTTTGACCACCGCGACCCCCGGCGACCACACGCAACTGCGGCGACCCCCGACGACCATCGGCGAGCACCCGCGACCAACGGCGACCCCGATTCCAGGTTGAGCTCGGCTCTCTCTCTCTCTCTCTCTCTCTCTCTCTCTCTATGATATAGGGTATATATATTCAAATGGATATATATAGTCTAGGGTTTCTGTTGATTATTGGTGTCAGTGGTGTATTTGGGATATTCGGGGTGCTTTGGTGCGCTGATCACGGGCATCCAAGGATGTGTAGTTTATCAATCAGGTCCATCGCATCTGGGTAATATGTTGTCATTGGGTTTGTACTTGCTATATGTCTGAAAACGTCGACGTGTTGTTTGATTGCGATGACTGAACTTGCGCGATCGAACGGGCAACCAACGATCGTAGATTGTGGAACCGCACCGACCATGCACACCGCACAAGAGTGATAAGTGGTGGCAGGACCAAACTAGTGATAATTATACCATTTATCATATTAGAGTGTGATTTATGATATGCAAATAATTAGTCCAGAGATGGATTATTTATATAAATAAAGTAAATAAAAGTTAATCAACTAAATATAGTGAATATAGGCATCTTCTAGGAAAAAAAATAGTCATAATATGTAGATTGAATTTGTTTGGTGTATGGATAGTGCATGATCGGTGACTAAATGCATGATTGATTTATTAACTGACGTTGCCTGATTTCGATCACGAGGACCAGTCGCAGATATTTGAGAAGAGGAAGAGGAAGAGGAAAAGGTTGAAGGTCGGAATGGGCGATTCACATCGACCGTTGGATGCGATGGACCCGCGATCGGACGACGCACGTCGGATCCGCACGACCGCACCGACCGCACGCTATCACTCGGGTATATATATATATTTGTTTTGACATAATAAATCTCGATAGTTATGTCTGAATAAGCTAGGATAAAATCTGATAACTATTCTGAGGAAATGTTATAATTGTTTATCAGGCATTATCTATGCCAATGGATAAAAATACTCTTCTCTGTCATTTTAAAAAATTTATCTCACCTAACAGTCTTACACAGATTTCAAAAACTGTCACATCTATCAAATCAATCATACATTTCTCACACTATTCCCAAGGTACAGTTGTCATTTAAAAAATCATAAACTTTTATTCATTTCTTATCAACCATTTATCATCACTTTATCCAAGATAAATCAAACAACAAAAAAATCATTTTTAAAGTTTTTCAATGAAAATAACAGAAAATGCAACCAAACAAAAAATTGTTTATTAAGTCTGAATTGTTATCTATCCTAGTATAGCCATCAGGAGCGAATAACTCAATGGCACACCCCATACGAAGGGTTAGAGCGTTGATACAGCAGTTCTTTTTGCAGTTCCATACACTATAATAACATAGTATATACTACACTATCATATTGTATGGGTCATATCATAGTATATAACCTAATTTTTTTCTTCATTTTTTCATTATAAAAAAATATATTAATGTATCTCAGTATATACTTTATTTCATATAACAGCATGCATTTCAAAATGTGAGTTTATAAAAAAAATTTTAAAAAGAATGAACTACAATTGGAACCGTAACGGAGCTATGTGTATCTTTTTCCATTCAATTATTTGGTTTGTGACTTGTGAGGTTCATCCATTTATGTTTTCTTGAGTGAAAGGGACCACTTTTTTTTACTGGTTGTCTTTTGATTTTTTACTAAAAAAAAATACAATTATTGGAACATATAACTATTTGTATTATGAAGACAAAATGTTTTGGTACATGAGTAACTTATATATATATATATATATATATATATATATATATATATATATATATATATATATATATATATATATATATATATATATATAGTTACGATTACGTGCGGTGTGCGGTCGGTGCGGTGCGCGATCACGGGTCCATCGCATCGGACGGTCGGGTCCGATTCACGTCGACCGTTGGATGCGATGGATCCGCGATCGGACGGCCCACGTTGCACACCGCACCGACTGCACACCACACGTAATCACGACCACACACACACACACACACACACACACACACACACACGATCGGACGACCCACGTCGCGCACCGCACCGACCGCACACCGCACCTAATCGTCGGCATATATATATATATATATATATATATATATATATATATATATATATATATAAACCGATTAAGTGCGACGGAATGGCGGGTGCGGCAGCGACGTGGGCCGTCGATTACGGGTCCATCGCATCGGACGGTCGGGTGCGATTCACATCGACCGTCGGATGCGATGGACCCGCGATCGAATGGCTCACGTCGTTGCCGCACCGTCGTTCCGTCGCACCCAATCACTCGACTATAAATATATATATATAACCGATTAGGTGCGACGGAACGGCGGGTGCGACATCGACGTGGGCCGTCGATCACGGGTCCATCGCATCGGACGGTCGGGTGCGATTCACGTCGACCGTTGGATGCGATGGACCTGCCGTTCGCCGCACCTAATCATTTTCATATATATATATATATATATATATATATATATATATATATGCCGACGATTAGGTGCGGTGTGCGGTCGGTGCGGTGCGCGACGTGGGTCGTCCGATCGCGGGTCCATCGCATCCAACGGTCGACGTGAATCGCACCCGACCGTCCGATGCGATGGACCCGTGATCGACGGCCCGTGATCGCGCACCGCACCGACCGCACACCGCACGTAATCGGCTCCCTATATATATATATATATATATATATATATCCGAGTGGTAGCGTGCGGCGTGCGGTCGGATGCGGATTCGACGTGAGTCGTCCGATCGCGGGTCCATTGCATCCGACGGTCGATGTGAATCGCACCTGACCGTTCGATGTGATGGACCCGTGATCGACGGCCCGTGGTCGACGCCGCACCTAATCACTCCTATATATATATATATATATATATATACACCGAGTGATAGCGTGCGGTCGTGCGGATCCGACGTGCGTCGTCCGATCGCGGGTCCATCGCATCCAACGGTCGATGTGAATCGCACCCGACCGTCTGATGCGATGGACTCGCGATGGACCCGTGATCGACGGCCCGTGGTCGACGCCGCACGATCGCACATAATCACTCCTCTATATATATATATATTTGGTTATGAGTAATTTTTATGAAAAATAGTCTAAGAAGCTTCTATTAAAAAAAAAAAACTGGTTGAAAATATCTTCTATAAAAACAAATTATTTTGATATTTGGTTCCAGAACATGGTTCGATAAGTACAACTTAATTGATATTTGGATTCCGGATGGAACGAATGGGACAATGACACACTGAAATTTTGAGAACATGGAAGAGTATTTTGCAAACAAAATAAATAAAAAATGTCAGGAAAGTTTTAATGTATATTTGACAACAAATCTCAAAAACAACTTTTAGTTTTTAGGGTCATATCAATTCAAATACATCATTATTTAAAAACTAAAAGCTAAAAACAATTATTAAACATGTCAATTTAAATATATTATCATTACTAGATTTTATCTCTAAATTGTACCTTGAAATCTGTGTTTTATAAAGCAGTCATCATCATTACATCCTCAAATCATCATCATTACATTCTCAAAAAGTGTACATAAAGCTGTAAAAATTAAAAGCAGTTTTTCAAACTGTGTTTTCAAACGCTACCTTAGAGAATGACAAAAAAATAGGATCAAAGGGGAAAGAATGTGCTTTCAAATTGGGGAAACATTAAAAAGGTTAAGCAGCGTTGAAAAAAAAGATTGACCTGGTTTTAATATTGCACTCAACATTTCAATTTTTTTTTCATTTGTAAGGTTCGTTTTTCTATGCTTAGTGTTCTTTTTGTTGCATATTTAATTTTTTTATTTATTGAATCTCTCTCTTTATTTTCTACTAAATCAACATTCAGAGATGTATTTTGAAACAACTGATAATGAGATTATCAGATGAATATTCAAAATATGAATACTTGCAGAGGAATACTTTAACAATGTTACAGACTTTTGGTAAAATATCAATGTAGTTATGAAATTTTTTGTGATATTGCAGTTTTGAATACAATCAGGGGCGGAGCCATGTAGGAACAAGGGGGGCTCAAGCCCCTCCTTGTATTTTTTATTTTTTTGTGTGAAAATGTTACATCCAATCTTTTTTTCAATCCTAAATTCAGTCTATAAATTTGTTAAAATTGGTATAGTTAATCTAATAAGGTATATGTTTTTATAAAAAAATGAAGTGTGTACTATAATGAATTGCATAAATGCATTTATAGAAAATGTGAAAAAAAGTTATTGAAGCATCTTCCTCGTTAAAGTGAGTATGTGTTTTGATAATTTTCTATCGACGCATATAGGACTGGAAGTGAGGCTGAAATAAAAACATTGTATATCAACATTTTTTTATAGTAAACAAACAAGAGCAATTGAGAATCTGAGTTTAATATGGATATATTTATTAAATTATAATAAAATTCTTGGAAAAATAAACTCAAATATTGTTAAAAAAAATTTATTTTGTTTAAGTCTCTCAAATTTTTTAATATATCAAAACACCCTTAAGTGGTGATTATATTTTTTTAAAATTCTTTAATCTCTTTTTTTATCGCTTACCCCGTGAAATACTTTTTACACACGATTATACACTCTGTGTATGTTATTCACTCGTATATTGTTATTCATTATCTTTATTTTATATATCAACCCTTATTATGCATCTTATTTATACTATGAAGATTCGGTTTGGTAATTCTAATTGAGAATAAGAATTCTTCTTTTCAAATAATCCAGTTCAGGTAGATTTTGTGTTAATTGATATATTTAGGAATGAACACATGAATGAATGATTCTAAATACAATTTTTCTAAGTAGTATGATAAATTTTT
Organism: Acorus calamus; assembly: GCA_030737845.1. Classification (NCBI taxonomy): domain Eukaryota; kingdom Viridiplantae; phylum Streptophyta; class Magnoliopsida; order Acorales; family Acoraceae; genus Acorus; species Acorus calamus. The sequence goes on from CM060861.1 coordinate 28,303,362, forward strand.
ATGAATGTCTCTGTTTAAAATTAATTTTATATCAAAGATATATACATAAATAATGAATTTTTTTGTACTTCATGTAAAGCCTCCCTTTATAGAAAATCCTGACTCATATATAATGTTTTTATTGTGCTATTAACATTTTATTGTATGATGTCTAAATTTAAATTTATAGTGATGGCCACTTTAGAAAAATCATGAGTCTTCCACCGGAGCAATGACTTCAACTTGATCAATTATCAAAGCTCAGATAACCAAGCTAAAGTATCATTTATTTTCATCAAAGCTTAGATCAATTATAAGCTTGAGGCAACTTATATTTTAAAATGATTAGAATCATTGCCTAAAAGGTATTCTAAACAGTTTTTTATATACATATAAAATCTAATTTATTGATTTTTAGACAATAAAAAATAATATTTTAAATAAAAATGTAGTTCAAAAATATACATCTGTAACTTATAATAAAAAAAACTAATTTTGTTATGCAAAACAGAATATAATTTGACAATAGGGGACCTGAACCAAAACTCAAACTAGAGTAATAAGTGTGTGTTTTTGTCCTAAGCTTCAATGGAGCTTTCAGAAGAGCAGCTCTGGTCCCATGGGTTGGAGAAGTACATTGAATTTGGTTCAACCTTCACTAAATTGGGTGATCACAAATGAAGCCTATCAATATCAAGAAATGATTTTTGGGTTGTCGGCACCAAAAATGGCTGTTCAAAAGGATTGTCATACGTAAAAGGGGTGTTATTACACTATGTTTTTTTTACGATTTAAAATACAATCCTACATATCTTATTATAAATCTAGCATAGTCTATTCCTTGTTAAATTTTTACACTTACTAAAAATTAATTCATTAAATTTAAAATGGAACGATACACTTTTTTTATCAAAACATATACATTATTAGACGATGTTTTTTTTTTTTTTAAATGATAACATGTCTGAGTTTGACATTTTCCTAAGTAACCCTGATGGACCTCAAAGATGACCCAAAAAGAGATCTTTCTTGATCTCTAAAAGCGCTTGCTTCATGCATTTCCCTAAACTCACACAAACTTTTTCTGTGTAAAAAAAACCAGTTCTAATATATCGGGTTTCAATGCAGATAATTTCCTATCATTCATGGCACCAAGAATATTTCATATTTTTTAATTCAATAATGATAATTAATGTATCTAATATATTATAATTATATCATGATTCAAATCTGGTTAACCCAACAATTGAATCAGTGATCATTAACCTGTTCATTTTTTCAATTCATTAAACAGTTCAGTTTTTAAAACATTGCTGGCACTATGCTTTAACGGGCCGGGCACTTACCGTGCTGGGCCGGGCCGGCACGTTTCATACTTCTAGCATGAAAGCATCAACCATCCAACGGTCCAGAAACCAACCTTCCCAAAAACGAACAAGTCTTCGTTGCTCGCTCGATCGATCGATCTGTTCATCGCGAGAAGATGAACTCCGCCCAAACCCTAACCCTAGATCTCATCCTCCTGTTATCACTATGTAGCTTGGTCCGGGGGGATCAACAGCTGAGCCCCAAGCAATGCGAGGATCTGGGATTCACCGGCCTCGCCCTCTGCTCCGACTGCAACACCTTCGCCGAGTACGTCAAAGACCAAGGTCTGTCCCGTTTTGTGTTCGATTAGGGTTTCCTGTCAAATCGTGCTTTTAAAAAAATTGAAAGATCGATTGCTTCTGAAGATGTTGGATCTTTGTTGGTCTGTTGTGAACCTATTTGAATGAAATTTGCATGATACATTGAAAAAGTTGTCCTTTTTTTTGTGGGTTCACAGAACTGGTGACAGGACTGTCGCAAGTGCTGCGTGGATGACACTGATGATTCCCTGAGTAAGGTATGGAAATCGTATTCATGTGAATGTTGATTCCTTAATGTTGAATTGTATGTTAGTGACTTATATTGGATCTTGATTCTGTGACCTATTAATCTAAATTGGTTAATGAATACTAAAAATCATATATTGCTTATTCCTAAATATGTCAATTGTTGACGTAGTGCTTCATTTAGGGTTAGATGTCAACACCTGCAGAAAAATAAAGAGACTTATCTACACACGTAGATTTACGTGGTTCGGTAAATTTTGACTAGGAATCTATTCACTATTAAGTAATTGGATTACAAAAGTTCTTTGTCTATCTCTCTCTCCCCACTTAGCATTGCCTTTTTCCCCCAAAAAAACCCTCTACACAGATGGCTCTTGCAAAATTTAATTTTTCTCAGTTCTAACACGGAAGAGATTAATTGAATAGGGTAAACAAATGAAGGGAAATGACTAAAATATCCCTAGAAAATCCTGATTGGGGGATCAGTCTGATGTTGCATGAATTTTACGTCTTATGAATCTCAGAGTGGGTGTTGGTTGTGTTAACTATTCCTTGCTTACATGATTGGGTGAGTGGTTGCATTGTTTCCTGGTCAGGTCCAATCATGTTGGTCACTATTGGGTGTATTTTTCATGACTGGATAACTGCTCGGTTGATGTAATTCTTGTTAAGACAAACCGGAAATTTTAGCGTTCTTTTTACTGACGCTTTTTATACTTTGCACCTCCATGATCTTTAGAGATGAACCTATAGGATTACATGCATCACTTGTGCTAAGTGTTATCCGTTAATGTCTCTACTGCTATTTTCATGCTATGACTCCACAGTGCCGCCTTTGTGACTTGTAAAATGTTACAATCATTTAAAGTGCTTTCTCTTTATAGAAATCCTTGGATGAATTACTTGTATGATGCATAGGTATTGTTTTTATTGACCCTGGATATGGTATGGTTGCAGGTTACATACTCTGGTGCAATTTTAGAGGTGTGCATGAGGAAACTGGTATTCTATCCTGAGGTCGTGGGATTCATTGAGGAAGAGAAAGATCAGTTTCCTGCTGTCAAAGTTCAGTATGCTTATTCTTCTCCGCCAAAACTCATCCTGCTTGATGAAGATGGCCATAAAAAAGAAACCATAAGGTTAGCTTTTTACATTGTAGTGCACCTTATTATGCTAAGCATTGGTAGCATTTGTTAATGGATTTCATTAGGAACGGGGAACATTGGTGCTTAGGATTTGTTTCGATAAAGCCTTGATTTTTAATCCTCTTTTTTTTGTTAATTTGACTTTCTATGGATGTTGTGAAACCCTGTGTGGAATATTTGAATTTGAACATTCTTACATTATTTAACCTATGAAGCATTTCATTGACATGATTTGTAAACATTAATTTTGGATGCGACAATTCATCAAATAAAATTTCATCAAAAGTGGTTCATAAGGAGGTTAATTGACTATACTAGTTACACTTTTTGTCCAGTTTTTGCTATCATGTTATCTTTTACAGAGTGACAAAATTACAGTTATCTTTATATGGAAACATGGAACTCAAACTCGTGGTAATCAATTATAATCATGACATGTGAATTATAAACGGATTTACCTGTCTTTTAGGAGTAGGTGACACCTTAGGGGTTGGTTTGACAAAGGGATAAGTAGTGGGATAAGGGTCAAATGAGAGGATAAATGGTTGGAAAACAATTTATCGTGTTTGTTTTAAAAAAAATCTGGATAAAACAGGGATGGTTGTCATGATTTTAAAATGAAGATGTCGACATTTTGTTCTACCTTAATGCTAGAATAACATCTATCCTCTTTTTATCCCAATTTTGACAGATATGAGACAAAATTGATTTACTTATTATCCTCTGAAATTAGGATAACTTATCCTCGAAATTTTATCCCCTTGCCAAACTAAACCTCAGGCTTTAGCATGTCAGTTCAAAATTTAGTTTCTTGTCAAAGGGATTGTTTTCTAAACCGTCTATAACTATCATAAAAACCATCCTTTTCATTTATCAGGTCTGCTTATATTTTGTTTTGCGAGCATTGCATGGGTGATTTGTAAGATGAGCAAAATACGAGGGCATTCCTTTTTCTCTTCCTACTTCCTTCCTAGGAAAGCCATCATGTCTATGAAAACTCTCTCTATTGAGTCAAGCAATTGCACTTGATATTATATCAATCAATTTCACTAAATAATATATTGTGTGTTGGGTTGCTAGAAAATATGGTGTGACAGTGGAAATGGAAATGACTCCCTCCTTTGCATGTGCCACAATGTTGGATTTATTTAGGGAAAATGAGCTTCATTTATCACCATCTGCCCAATTCTAAGAAGCAGTTGGTCACTTGATCATATGCTATTTTTTTTTTACAGCGGGCATGAATAAAAGCTTTAAATGTTTATGGTTTTTTTCCCTCTTCCATCAGGATTGACAACTGGAAACGTGAACATATACGGCAATTCTTGAAGGAGAAGGTTAGGAGCAGTTCATCAGCAGCTAAAGATGTCAACCACATGTGATATCTACTTATTTCTTTTTCTATTTCCAATCATCTCCCATGGAAAGGTATGTTATATCAAATTAGCAACCTCAGGCTGTACTGGGCCTGTCAGGCCCAATTTCTCTATTAGAAAATGTGTTTCTGATGCTGCTAAGTAGAAGAATTTACTTAAGACTTTGTTGGAAATGTCATCTCACATATGAGCAGGAATGCATTTTATTACATCAAAATTGTGCTTTTCCATTCAAGTAATAAGTTTGGATGTTTGATTTGTTTTTTTTTTGTATGTTTGATTTGTTGCCATTAGAGAAAAAGAGAAGTGAATACGAGTGAAATGGAAATGATTCTCCGTGTTTACCTTGTGTGGTGTTCTAGTTGGTTCATTTTGTCTCCCTGAAACCTATAACTCGGGCGGGTTGAGTCTGGTTAGAGCTCAATTTGAAGCTGACCAAAGTTCTAACTCAACCCAACCTTCAAATCCAAGGAGGTCAATCCAAATATAACCCGTATGGTTTGATTTTGATTCAATTGGCCAAAAGACTGCTAATACACTATAGTCATTCTTGTGATCTCCACTTCCCCCTAACTTGGTGCGTTGTACATTGGGAAAATATAAAAAGATATGCATTTAATTCATATGTGTTTATATTTAAATGTATATATTTCATTAAATAAATATATGTCTTAAAAAATTCAAAACATGTTAAAGATTACAAAAGTAATTGCAAGAATGATTGTTCTGAACATTTTCCTGTAAAAAAAATTCATTTTAAAACAATTTGAACTCTACTATAACGGAAGAAGAAGGAAGAAATAAATTACAAAAATGTAGTACATTTTAAAATAAAAATAACTAGATGTTTTATCTCACATTAATATTTTGAACGATTCAAATCTGGCTATGATCCACACATTGGTTGGCCCTTGGACCCTATCAAAACCTCCAAAAGTCAGAAATGGATCCTCTTGTCTGTCCTTTTTTATTGATTAAACTAGATGGTTCACATTTTATGAATTGCATCATGTGTGATTAGTGAAATTAATGAACCCATTTCGTTTGATGAATTGGAAAGTCTGATTGATTTAAACTCAAAACAAGCATAAAAAAGAAAAGTAGAGGTTCTTGGAAGTTATATTTACCAGTAGATCTATTCAGTGAAATCCAACAATGTATGAAACAAATACCACCACCATGTTCATTGTCCAATCAGCCTTGATTTCTCTAGATCTGGAAATCCACACAGCACCAGCCACCAGAGATGCACAGATACATATCACCATAACATTTGCAATGTATAGCTTGATCTATTCCAATGGCTCATACTTTCTGTACTAAACTCTTTAATCCCCTTAATGTACACCTCTCTCATGTAAAAGGTCAGTTTCATGAATTCGAAACTTGTTTGCTTGTTCAGGTTAGTTTTTTCTTTTCTTGCTATGATTATCAAACAAAAGAATCTGAAGCTTAAGAGGACTGAAAATCCTTCATTGATGCTGAAACTCTCATTGTTTCTGGATGTTGTTAGCATTGATGGGTGCCCAGATATCGGCGCCATTGCTACTGGCGATTCCGCCGGTGCATTCCAGCGGCACAAGGCAGAGTCCTCTGCTTCTCAGGCTGTATCTTTGGTAATCCTGTAAAATAAAAGGAGATGTGAAACTCTCGCGTAATTGTTTTTTTTTGTAAGGCGAGTGGATTGGGCTCAACCCTTAAAAGATGGAATAGATCAACTGAATCCAACTTATAAGATTCTATTTCAGTCATCACTCTCCTATCAAGTTTGGATTGAACCTAGGTAACCCGATCCTTTTACCTAAACCCAACTCGAATTAGTTCTCGACCACTAAAATCTCAACCCGAACTTACCAAAAATCAGGTTGGGTAAGGTTTAAGCAACACAAGTTGCACCCCCTAAAATGTGGATTTTTTTCTTCTTTAATGAATGGCAAAAAGAAATCTCACCTCAGTCTTCACCAGTGGGACACTCTGCAGGTAGGGAGCACTCAGAACCTGATATACAAAAGCCACATTTTAATTTGTTTTTTGCATTGTATAACATCTACCAATAACAACTACATGAATTGAATTGTTCATGCAAACTAAGTTTTGTGTACCTCGACTTGATCATGGAGGAACTTGATGTATGCAGTGGCCTCAGACAGTACAGAAGCTGTGTCGGTCTGCATCGATCGATCATTTAAAAATTTTGGATTTCATTTATTTTTTTGAAAATTGGTGTTCTAGAATTTGATCTCTTGATCTCCTTTATAAAGAGAGGATGCTGGTGTGGTTTATTAAAGAAAATTTTTGTGACAATATATTTTGCTTTACCTTTCCAAATGGTGATACCAGTTGTTGAAGAGCCACCACTCGCTCTCCAAGCTTGTCTTTCTTGTCCTGTTAATTATTTTTTTTTAAAAAAAACTATGTCAAATGACCACCTTGTTTGATATTATATGGTTTCATGTAGTTTGATATAAAGATCATAATCTGCTAAGAAAATTTTAAATATATATATATCGATGTCATGTTATTTTAGTATAAATTAGAATGTTTAATTTTTTTTTATTATTTTAATGGTTGTCGGTTGGTTTACTCTATTTCAAATTCAAATTGTTATCATGCAAAAAAATATAATATAATTGTTTCAAGTCAAACGCAAACGAGTACATTGTTTGGTCACATATGATTTAATTAATATAGTTGATGTAAAGAGCTCAATCTTCCAAAACAACTCTGATATCCTCTTTTTTTTCTATTGCTAGAGAAAAAAAAATCTATTGATCCCATTTTATATACAAACTATATATAAATGTAAATTCTATTTCACATTCAAATTGTTCTCTGCACAAAATAAAAATAAGAAAAATAAATCAAGTGACCTTGATTGAGTTTCCCTCTGATTTCTGCCTCTTAGAGGCAGTGCTTCTGCAAATGCGGCTCTTATCATCAAACCTTCCCTTCTGCTCCTCCATAATTGACCCTATATAATACAAACATTTTTTTAAAAAAAATTCAGTTTCCAAACACCGCTCTCTCAAATCCTCCATAATATTTGCTCATCAAGCACAAATGAAAAAATTCAGTCGCTGACGCAATCCAATAATATTTTTCAATTTTTTTATAAAATGCACATTATAATGAATTGAATTGAATGGTGTAAATGTAAAAATTTTACAATAAAATATATCTTTCATTACAGTGAGTAGAGAGACCAACACAGTGTATTAAACTGTATTTGTGAGTGGTGATTGGAAAAAAAACTGAGTGTAATTTATTCTCAGCCCATCGTCTAACCGGATTAATCGATGGGCTGAGTTCCGTTCAAATACACTCGAGTGTAAATTTCCATGGAATTAAAACCTTTGATTAATGGAGATTCATGTTTGTATATATTTTTGAGACTTGAGAGAGAGTACCAGAGAAGTTCAAACCATGACATCGCCGTTGAACCTCAGAGAGTTGCATCGATCGGACGGTCAAGAACTCTTGTGTAGAGAGAGAGAGAGAGAAGCTGTGGAGGGAGAGGAGGAGGTGAAGAAGAGTTTGAAATAATGAAAAATGTGCATATGAATGGGGAACTGAATGACTGCAAAGGAGACGTACGTTCTTAGGACTTCGGGGGATTATATAGTCAAAATGACAGCTCATCTCCAACCATGCACGTGTTAACATCTTCCTCTATCATCACATCATCATCATCCCTCCTCCCCCAATTCCCAACCATGGTTAACATCAAATTACTTTATTACCCCTGCTCATAATGTGTCAACCCACTCACTGTAAGTTGTGAAAATTGGGTCAGGAATAAATTAGAAGTATTCCAAATAACTTATTTGAATGACTTTTATGTTAAAATTAATTAATAAAGTGATGTATGAATTTCAGTCAACCCCTAAAATTTCAAAGATAAGAATGTTGAGGTGTGACGTAAGTTTATCTGAAATAGTTTGATGTTCCAGAATGATAATTATTGGAGCAATTTTTGTGTGGTTTTGTTTTTTTAATTCCGTCATCATTTATTTTTGTCTTAAAAATTTTTTTCAAAGATTTTTTTTTACTTATACAAGTATAATCATCAGAGTTTATTTTTAGTAAAATAGTTTTCTTTACAATTTCATCATTGTCGTCCTTTATTCTCTTTCTACACAGGAGCTTAGAGAATAAACAAAATCTACCAATTTTATCATTATTAATATTTATCAAAATCAATCAAATAAAATAGGAGATAAATGTTAATTTTGTGTTAAGAAAAAATTCTCATTTTAAATTCAAAATTGGTTCACCTAAATCTATTTTGAGTGTGTTTGTGAAGAATAAATGAAAAATTAGGAAATATAAGGAATCAATGTATTATTCTCCAACAACTTACTTATACTCCCACTCAATATATGCATTATTTTTTAAAATCCAAAATTATAGGATCATTTATAAACATAAAAAAACCAATAATATAAAGACATGAGTCTGACTCAATCATGACTCGGATCCAAAACCGGGGGGCATTTTGGTCAAAACACATACTCAGACCCCTCACACGGGCCACTGTGTCGGTTCCATTTGTGGCAGATGGTTTGTGAAATAAAAAATAATAAAAAAAAAAAACGGACAAACGGATCAGGTAGTCACACGTGGGCCCACAAATGCTTTTCCCGCGCGACAGATTGTGGGCCCCACCCTTCTTAACTACGACTGTCGGCCCAGAAACTCAAAAATATTTATTTTAATCAGAATCCGAGAACGTAAATTGTTCGCGGAAATATTTCCGTGGGCCCCACGCGCTTGCTTTTGTCCGCACGCTTCACAGCTCCGGCCCGGGCCTACCCGGGTTTAAATAACTTGCCCTGTTTGGGTAGAGGGTTAGGGAAGGAATAGGTGGGAATAGTCAGGGAATAGAAAAAAAATGGTGTTTGTGTGAGGGGAATAAGGTAGTATTTGGATGTTGGAATAACAAATAATAAAGGGGTATAGTAATCCTTCATTTTTGGAATTAGCCTATTCCAACAACAATCATAAGTGGGTCCCACTGTTTTTTTTCTTTTTTCATTTCAAATCATCTGTCAACACCTCTTATACATCAATGGGGCCCACATGTCAAATCAACTTTTTACACTTTATTCACATTTTATTCATCATCAACCAAACACATTCACTTTATTATTACGTTTCCCAATGAGAATAATTTAAAACACAACCAAACAGAAAATCACTCATTCTACTGATAAAGTCAACAATTCCTAGAATAGGTATAAACCCCAGAATAACTTATGTCTCTATCCAAACGGGCCCTTGGTGCCTAGTATTCCCACAAACTATTCTAAGACATAATTATTTTAATACAAATATAGAATAAGTTATTCTTGCTAAAAAAATGTGATAATAGCTTTTTTGTTATTTAATTGATAAAGAATAAGTTGTGGATAAGAAAAATGAATAAAATGTTGATACATATTTATAAAATGTAAAAATTTGATTTGATATGTGGGTCTCTTAGGGTGCGTTTGGTTGCGCGATTGCAAAACTGATTCTGCAGGAATCTGCGATTACAAACCTGATTCTGCAGGAAGCTCACTTTCTCAACTTTTCGAAATCACAGCTTTTGGGCACTATTTGCCTGCAATCGCTGGGTTTAAAACTACGATTACAAAACTGTTTGGTTGCGCGATTGCAAACGCAACTTCCTGTAATCGCAATCGCAGCGCAATCGCGCAACCAAACGCACCCTTAATTTAATAGAGATGATGATAGATAATTTAACATGTGAGTCTTTTTATAATAGTGGAATAGATTGTATGTAATAACACAATTTCAGGAGAAACTCGAATACCAATACAAGTTTATTCTTATATATTTTAACATAATTATATTTCCTTATTCATTGCATACAAATAGATTTTCAAAACATATAAGAAGGGGGTGTGTATAAAATTATATTCCACTCTATTCCCCCTATTTCTCAACCAAGAAGGGGTGTGTATAAAATCGTCCAAACTCACTAAATATGCTATTATTTTAATATATTGCATTATGAAAATGTAATAAAATATGTGCTTGATTCATATGAATTTTAGCATCATTTTTATGAAAAACGAATTTCTTTAGTAAGTGTATAACTAAAAAAAATCAAAATGTGTAAGATTGTAAATGTGGCTTTAAATAGGGCACAATGTATCATGTTTTCCCAAAAAAAAATTTCACTTGATTGTTTGTTTTTTTAATGTTAATGTGAGCTTATGTGACACTGAAAGATGTGTTTAAAACCAATCATTAGACAATAATAATATATCCATCTTGATTTTTTTTATACATGACTTTATTTGAAAGGTATACAATAACAAAGAGATCTCATATAATATATGTGTTTTATGACTAAAAGTGGGGCTAAATCATGGGTTGGTGTATCAATTGCCCATTATCAAATTGATTTTCATCATCAGTATTTCAAATGATTGTTCCACACACATATTTTTTAAATTCAAATTTTAGTTTTAGATTTTGATTTTCACTTAAAAATAGTTTTTTTTCCAATACTCGATTGGTTGAACTAATTTGTGACATTAGTTATTATTGAAAATTACTTCTAAACAATGTCAGATTATCCACGTGAAAATAGCTTACACAGTTTATAAAGAATTTAATTAATTTAATTATATCTACTAGATGCAAACTACACTATGTTGACATGACATGGCATATTATGATATATCACGTCATCATTTTATAAATTACATCATCAAGTGAACATTTTTACACTCTCCACAGTCTAAACAAAGAGTGAGAAAGGGAAATTTTTTTTTAATTAAATGGTAGACATACGTTGTAATTTTATTTTAAAATCAAAGCGAACATGTCTAAAGCAGAAAAATGTATAAAAAGAGTCTACCAAGAAAATAAAGTAAACAAAATCAACAATTCACAGCAAGAACCATTCTTCAATCATGATTTTTTCCTGACATATAAGACTTTGCTTGCCCCCCCCCACATACAGTCCTCTAATTTTTTTATATAAGTCAGCACCAACTCCTATAGATTCTCTATATATATGTTTGTGCCCTGAAAAATTTGATGGTTACGGACAAGCCAAATGGTCCATACCACTGCAGGGATGTATGACTGAGTGATCTTCCCAGAAATACTTCTATCCCCCTTCTACCTCATCTGTTACCCTCCATCCATAAATCGTCCAAGATTCTCGATTTTCAGACATAAACTTTAGTTTGATTGATAGTAAAAAGTGTCACTTTTAAGTCCCAACCAATCACAGCTATAAAAAAAAACTAAAGAAAAGATGCCAATGTTGATGTTTGAGAGAGACTATAATAGTATAATACGACCATAAATCACAATCAACCACACTGAATTTCATTTTATTAAATCTATATGCATGTATTCAACCATAATATATATAGCCTTCTTTTTTAACTAACATCCAACCTACATTATCTCATAATATAGTGAAAGATTGTGATGTCTATGTCCTCTACATCAATGTCACAATGAAATCCAAACAACACGACCAACCTTTTTCTTTTTTGTAAATGATTTATTGGAGAAGAATTATTATCACGAGATTAAAAAAAGATAGGTGGTTGAGACTATGATGCAATTTTGTCCTTACTAGAGTTGTTTTTTTATATTATTATATACATACATTTTTCAAATCTCATGCTGTTGCATGGAATAATAATTCATTCACTAGTTCATTTATTCATGGATGGCGCCAACCGTAAATCAAGGCATAAAACATGGGAAGCGCGTCTTTGAACATATTTCATTTTATATTTATAGTCAAATGTTGAACTGTGTTCAGAGTATCTCCAACGGGCTTTCCATAAACAGCTCCTTCATCGAGTATCCCAAACAAAACTCTTTTTTCATCTAGAAATTTTTCATATTAATACATGTTTGGATGGATTATATATGTCTATAAAAGAATAAAAAAATATTTTATTAATTAAAAATTATTGATAAAAATATTATTAATGCATTTTTATGGACATATGTCACTCATCTAGACACGTGCTAACGTATTGATATAAATTTTTTTTTATATAGAAATGGTTTTTTTTCAAACCAAACTAGAAAAAGAGTAGATAGCTTTGTTGAAGATGCTCTTACAATCAGTTCTCACTATGGTATCTCATGCAATTTCATATATTTAAATAGCTTATGTCGTTATCTAAACGATGTGAAATCAAAGAGGATGGATGATCTTTAGAAGATGCGTAAATCACGGGTTTTCAAACGTACATTTGTAATCTTTTGCACAAGCTATTATTCCTGTCTTGTTCCATGTCTGAAACTGAACATCATTGTTTGGATTATTGTACGCATATCTGTTCACTTGACTTGATGTGTGCTTCTTAAAAGTTTCAACCATGTGAATTTCGATTGGAATGGAATGCTATGAATATGATGGTATTCTTCTCAATCATTTCAAGTTCATTTTGGATATGGTTATACTCTATCTGTTTTACAGTCTAAAATGTAGTTTTATATGTCTTGTTAGAAATCTAGTAAAACATATGTATCGTTAATGATGTATGTATCTCATTAAATTTTTTTTATAATTATTAAAAATGGAATAATTCAATTTAAAATGAAACGATATATTTTTTTTTATCAAAACATACATATTATTAGAAGATGTTTGAAATAACAACATGTGCAGTCTGTATTGTAGATTGTAAAAAAGAACGAGTATAACATTTTTCATTCATTTTATATTTAAAAAGATAAATCATTACTAAAAGCAAATTCAACGCATTGTCTCTCCCCCACCCACCATTGTCCCCACCACCAACATTTTTTCTTTTTTTTTTAATCCTATTGGGCTGTAGTTGGTGACTATTGGATCCAAACCCGATCCATTTCAAACCAATCAAGATATGTGACAGCTTTAGAATTCAAGTGCTAAACCTGCATGTCCCATGTTTAAATCACTCATATAATTCAAAATCAATATGATATATAAATCAATATTATTATTATTACAATTAATAAAATATCTAAAGACATGTTAAATAATATTATATAATATAATGAATAAAAATACTTATTTAATTTATAAGCTTAGAAAAAATAAAATATTTTAAAAAGTTGAAAAAATTGGGATTCTTATTACAGTCCCCATTTAAATGGGATGGGACGAGATGATTTGAGTTTTTTAAAAAACCGGTCCTGGTGGGACAAGGTTGGGACATGTTTGAATGAGATTTTGTTATCAGGTTGAGATTGGAATAGATCAAACTCCTCCCAACCCACTCCAGTGCCATCCCTAGTTATGAGAAAAGCTGTCCATGCTACATTAAGCCCACTTCGAATCAAAATCTGAACCATTTAACATGATCTTAACGGGCTCGGATCCGGTCAGTGCTCGACTACGGTCAGTTCGGCCAGTACCGAATTGCACTACGTGCAAATCGAACTGCACCACTTATAAATCGAACTGCACAACCAATTGTTAGGTATATTTTTTTACTCTCTTATTGGATTCAATCAACTATTGGAGAAAATATGAATTCCTAAGTATCATCAGTATCAAATAAGAGAGTAAAAAATATACCCAACAATTTGTTGTGCAGTTCGATTTGAACGTGGTGCAGTTCAATTTAAACGTGGTGCAGTTCGATACTGACCGAACTGATCGTAGTCGACACTGACCGGATCCAGACTCGATCTTAACATTACAAAATCCTACTATGAAAGCATTAGAGATGACAATTTTATACATGTTAAGGTGAACAGACAAAGCAATAGGAAACCATTTGACAAAGCAATTATTGTTGGGTGGGGCTATAGCCACCCCACAAGTTATCCTACTGTTACGTCCCGAGGCGACCGTCCCCGAAGCGTTACCAATCGAACAATAATCAAAAGGATCAAATAAGATAACAAGGCTACAGGGAAGTGGTAGCCAATAAAAAGAAATGATGCGGAAGTATAATATACAATTAAGTCTGTAAATCAAAAATATTATTACAGACTCGAATACACAATTACCGTCCTGTGAGAGCCCAAGTCTAGTCCAAATACAACAATATGTGCGACACGCACAATTATTAATACATACACAAAAAAATAGGATTGCTGATAGCCCCACACTTGCCAACCGAAAGCTGAGACACGCCACGCGCGAACTACGCTAGAGGGATGCTCCACCTCCACGCCCCACTGTCCCTGGCGGAAAACAACACACGAGGGGTGAGCTACAAGCTCAGTGAGTGGCAAGAATCCAACTCAAGAATAATAATATAACACTAACATATTTTCCTTTCAAGGAAAGATATGGATGGGAGAACACCGACATATATAAATGTCACGTAGAGTCGTGACCACACATCACCCTCACCCTCACCCCGAAGGGGGAAAACTGTTGGGATTTTTGGGAAACAACTAATCCATTAACACTAACGAGTTGTAACAGAAACTAATACCAAGCTACAAAGATTCTCCACATCTAGATAAATACATATCAATCCCTCGCATCATCTGGTAGCCCTCTCCCGGGTAATCCTCATCCTAAGGGCCATCCATGGTCAGTACTCAAGCCTCGTACGATGGTGGCATCATACTCTGGGCATTCCCCACGATATGGATTCACCCATGGTCGGTACTCAAGCCTCGTATGTTAGTGACGTCATACTCTGAGCATTCCCGACGATACGGCATCACCCGTGGTCGGTACTCCTAGCCTCGTATGATAGTCACATCAAACTCTAGGCATTCCCAACGATATGGATTTATCCGTGGTCGGTACTTAAGCCTCGTATGGTAGTGACATCATACTCTGGGCATTCCCGACGATACGGCATCACCCGTGGTCGGTACTTAAGTCTCGTATGATAGTCACATCAAACTCTAGGCATTCCTAACGATATTATGGCACAATGCAGGACAGACTCAACCCCGGGTAGCTTCGACGCACGATGATGTAGGGAAACAGTACTCCACGTTCGCAATATCATCCGGTAGCCCTCTCCCAGGTAGCCCTCTCCCTGGCGGCCTTCCGATGGCACGGCGGCACATGCAGGGTAGCTCCAACGCTGGGTAGCTTCGACGCACGATGATATGTGGAGGAAGCACTTCGTGCTCGCAATACGATCCACACACGCTTAACACAGGTAGGCCTAACATACTATTGTCATAGCTATTAAGTAACAAACACCGAATAGCCTCTACGCACGATGATGTAGAGAAACAGTACTCCACGCTCGCAATATCATCCGGTAGCCCTCTCCCAGGTAGCCCTCTCCCTGGCGGCCTTCCGGTGGCACGGTGGCACCACACAGGGTAGCTCCAACGCTGGGTAGCTTCGACGCACGATGATATAGAGAAACAGTACTCCACGCTTGTAATATCATCCGGTAGCCCTCTCCCAGGTAGCCCTCTCCCTGGCAGCCTTCCGGTGGCACGGTGGCACCACGCAGGGTAGCTCCAACGCTGGGTAGCTTCGACGCACGATGATATAGAGAAACAGTACTCCACGCTCGTAATATCATCTGGTAGCCCTCTCCCAGGTAGCCCTCTCCCTGGCGGCCTTCCGGTGGCACGGTGGCACCACGCAGGGTAGCTCCAACGCTGGGTAGCTTCGACGCACGATGATATGTGGAGGGGTACACCATGCTCGCAAGACGAATCCTCCCGAATCAACTACTATCATCTAGCAATTACCAATTGATATACAGAATTCTCTTGAATTCCCGCACAGATGCATCACTTGGATGCAGGGGAAAGAAGCTAAACACTCGCACTCAATTATGACAAGACATGATCCTGAAGGCGGGTCATGCACACGCCTAACACAGGTAGGCCTAACATACCATTTTCATAGCTATCGGGTAACAAACACCGAGTAGCTTCTACGCACGACGATGTAGGGAAACAGTACTCCACGCTCGCGATATCATCCGGTAGCCCTCTCCCTGACGGCCTTCCGGTGGCACGGTGGCACCACGCAGGGTAGCTCCAACACTGGGTAGCTTCGACGCACGATGATATAGGAGGGGGTACTCCATGCTCGCATGACGATCCTCCTGGATCAACTACTATCATCTAACTAATACCATTGCTAATGAATTCTTATGAATTCCCACACGGATGCATCTCTCGACGTGGGAAATAAGTCCTTGCACTCAATCAGGATAGGACATGATCCTAAGGGCTGTCATACACGCGTCTAACACAGATAGGCCTGACATTCTATCATCATAGCTATCAGATAACAAACATCAATACAACAATGAATTCTCATGAATTCCCATAGAGTTGCATCACTTGGATGCAGGCAAGATAGCTACTATATTTGCCCACTAAAACAAGTATGCTCCTGATAAACAATAGATCATAGATATACATGTCCACACAATTAAACATACACACAATTATCACATGAGAGTTCCTATCACAACAAGAGTGCATAGACCACATGTCCAAGGAACCTAGCATTCAAGAATTAACCACACTAAGCATCTACCAACACGAAGGCAATACTACGAAAGGACACCTTTAGTATAACATACCCAACATTCCATGCTATATATATAAAAGCTACAAAGTGATAATAGCAATATTATTTGAAAATCAATAATGAGTATAGCTATAGAACCCCATGGGTACGCGACGCACAATCACATGCATCGAGCGCTTCCCAAAAGGGGTGGATCGAACCACTCACCAAAAACCCATTCATTGCGAGTTCCGCCAACGAAAGCTGCAAAACACAACCAATGATTATCAAATCAAACATGAAGTTTCTTGGCACCTATATATAAGCCTATTTCATGAAGACACAACTCCTGATATTGCCCACACCATGCATAATAGCTCTTTGACACATATTTATACAAGACTAGTCCATCTACAGCAATCAGCCCCAAACATTGGTCTCCACGGCATAGAATACACATCCAAAAATTCTGAAATAAATCATGTGCATACTCTGATATGTTAGGATCATAATCCGTGAAGACATCAAATCCTGATTTAACCTTGAAATACCCGAAATAAATTATTTTCAGAAACAGGTCTATTTCTACGCGAATCTGGACAGGCCATGAACATTAGGCTATAACTTTCAATACAGGTAACCAAACGACACCAAATTTCATATGTAACATGTAGACACATAGATGATCATATGAAATGAAGACATAAGTCTCAAAATATGCCTCTAAATACCCCAAACACAAGAATCTTGAGGAGACAGAAAATCTGTCTTACAACACAAAGCCACCCCATTCATACATTAACACAACCATCCTATGTGCAGCATCAATTACTCATAACAACACTCTCATGCATGCCCTCTACAACATCCTAGCAAGCATAAAAGTAGGGGTAGAGAATTACCAAAAGATGGGGAGGAGAAGGGAAGGTGTTGGGCTCACAATGACACCACACACACACCCACCATCACCACCATCTCCTTCACAGCACACCTTCTACTTGGCTGGACCAAAAGGGGAGGACAAAACAGGGGATCAGCTAGAGGAGGAGAGGAAGGAGAAACCATTAATACATCACACACATCTCACCTTGATCAACTTCTTCTTCAAGCACAACCCCTTCCAAACACTCCTTCATCTTCTCCCTCACTTAGGCAATTCCACAAACACTTGGTGGGCAGACCCCCACAAAGGGCTGGACCATGTGAGGGAGCTTGAGAGAGATGGAGAAAGGAAGAATCAACAACAACAACCAACAACCACCATCCAAACATACCTTCTTGGACTCCTTTGTGTGCTCCTTCATCTCCATCACCTCCACTTTCTCCACCCAAAACACACACAAGAGGAGGGGCTGCAACAGCTCAAAAAGAGCCCAAACAGAGGCTGAAGTCGTGCACATTTGGGGGGTTAAATAAGCAAAGGTCGAGTAAATGACCAAGTCATCCTCGGACTTAAAACCTCTGCGCAACCTTCACTTAAACGACCATAACTTCCTCAATACAGCTCGGAATTGCGTGATTCCAGTGGCATTGGAAAGCTAAGAAGATTATCTATAGCTTTCATGTTTACACCCAGATCAAATAACCTCTTCAGCTATTCCGAAATCTAGGCTAAACATCTTACAGGGCTGCTGCCTGGATTTCTCAACTTCGGGGTATACTCGGAAAAATACCCATAACTTTTAATATACGAATCCAGTTGTTCCAATTCCACTTCTATATGGAAGCTATCTCAAAACTGAACATCTCATAATAAAATCGGATTTTTAGCTTTTCATCTTGAATTTTAACAAAACCAAATCCAAATACCAACTCAAAACTGCATAATTCTAAAAACGTCAGAATGCGACGAAAATTTATAGGTAGGCCAATGCCAGTACCAGGAGAATAGATATGCAGTTAGATTTTGAAATTGAATGCCCAAACTATAAGAATAAATACAATCCAACATTTAACAGCCAAAAAGTGACAGACATAACACCTACCCACCCCATAAAAAAATTAATTTATTTCATATCTAACCCACCCCATGTTTGACATAGATGACGTCTTCTGTGTTTAATATTGTTCGACATAGACGATGTCTTCTGTGTTTAAAATTGTTCGATCGACGATGATTTATGTCGAACAATCTTAAACACAGAAGACATCGTCTATGTCGAACTCGTGGGGTTTAGATATGAAATAAATTAATTTTTTATGGGGTGGGTAGGATAACATGTGGGGTGGCTCTAGCCGCGCCCATTATTGTTTCAGAAGGTTGTTCACTTTAGAGAAAAACCTTGAATTATCAAAATTTTTGGGGAGATACATTTCCAGATCAACCTATTCATTGCAGATACTTACAGGTTTCCCCTTTCAAAAATTCAGGTCAGTTGTCCAGGTGCCCTGGACGCTCGGTTTATGAGTAAAGTGTCTCGTCCGCAGTTTGGTCACTTTATTCCCTAATGTATTCCTCAATCTTGTCGCCTGCAGCAGTATTTCTTTGGTTTCTTGGTTTCTAACACATACCACTCGCTCACTGTTGTTTCCTGTTACTTAAATAAAATACGTGTTGGATGATCCAAAATTAAACCATAAGTTTTTTATGCAATCGTATAACACTTATGCCCTCATCTTCGTTCATATCATTATTTTAAATGGATTTACATTATCATGAATTATTATTCTATCAATAACAATTCTACCAAGTATATGGAGTCCATCACACTGTTTAGATCACCAATGGATGCTTATCCAGATTTACAATCTGTTTTAGTTTGTGTAGGAAAAGTGATATGAAAATTTGATTTAAATACCTAGAAGTCTTTTACTAGCAGTCTTCTACGCATACTTACAAAATCTATCTCTTTGAGAGTATAATTATTGTAAAATAAGAATAATATTAACATAACAAATATTTAGTAAGATTGTTAACAAATGAAATTCAATAAAACAGCCACATATGTACAAGCACATGAGAGTAATATATCTATATATGTTGCATATTAAGTATCTAAATGCTACAAGCCTACAACCCATGGATCTGAATGTATAGCACAGTCCCTCTAGTCGACCAGGTAATGGTATTTCTAGGATGCTTGAAGGATTTCATTTAAAGGAAATTATATATATACATATCAATATGACTGAATTACAAGCAATGCATGAAATTTCAACATTGTTTTTAAACTTATGCTAAGACAAAATAACTACCTAATCAAAGCTATGCAATTTTTCGAAGAATGAGTAGTGATACAAATCACCAGATCTTACTGTAAAATGCCTTCAAATATGGATGATGACCGCGGTTGAGTTCTGCAAGCACCTTGAGCTGCGGATTACCTTCTTTAAATGCAGGTAAATGGGATTCTATGAAAGCCCTACAAGTCAAATGTTCAACTATTTAAGTAAACTATTGAACCAGAAATCAGAAGTTACATATTTAACATATGCGCCCTACTAAAGCAGAAAATCTAGCATCAGAGAGTTTAATAAATAAAAGGTACCATTCTCTAACTCAGGCCCCATTTGAAACCAATTGTCAGACTGGTCCAGCTTTTGCAAAGTCAGTTTTTTTTATATACAGTCCCAAATGGGTATTTTTCAAATTCAGTTTTTGGTTTTGCATTTACATACGTGTAAATAGTCGATAAAACAGCTTTTATGAAGAAGCTAGTTGAGAGTAGCTTTTAGGCACACCCACTAACCACCCAACATTTTCAGATATTCAGCATTTACATAAGTGTAAATAGTCAATAATCCTATTTTATAATTTTACTGTGCCTCCACAGTCCATGCATGATTAGGGCACACCAACTAACCTAACACATGACAGCTAAAACATCGAATTTAAAGTAGTTGTGAGAACGTTCAGGCTAGCACTCCTAAACCTGCAGGCTGCAGATTAAATTCATTCATAGGGATCGTTAATCAATCAACCTCAGAGAATGGAAATGCAGTAGAATTCCAATACATTCACCTTCAACGAACACATAGTACCATTCAAAAGATTCCTTTGTCAGCTCAATTTAAATTCAAGATACTGGTTACACTTGCCGCTTAAAATATTATACACAGTAATAGATGCTCTTCCTTTAATATCCCTGATTTACCACTCTTAAACTCTTGTATGACATGATTTACAGACCAAAAATATGGTAGGTGTACTTGAGGGAAAAAAATGGTTTCATTATCTATTTTAAAAGTTGAACCAAGAGAGTGATGATTTCAAAGGGAAATAATCCATTCACAAATCTTACTCAAGTGATGTGCCATGATCATGAAATCCACTCAATGCACCATCCCAAGAAGGAATATGATCAGATAACCATACCATGACCAATTTGGTGACCAAGCTGATGTGGACCAGTAATGAAAGGATAACCAATCTCTTCAAAAGCGACACGATGACAAAAAAAAATTATCTTCAAAAGCGACACGATGACAATTTTTTTTTATCGTTGGCCCAAAATAACTTGGTCATCCAATTAGTCAAATTTTTGGTCACTGGATCAAATTCTTCCAAGAAAGTGCATTGAATTGATGTTCATAATAGGTTGAGATTTGAAGGTGAGATTTGTGAGTGAATTTAGCATCACTTGTGACCAAAAACAAATGATGCCAGAGTTGCCAGCATTTTCATATCCATTTCAAAACAAACACAAGTTTTAGGTGATTCTAAAGCTCCCACAAACTTACAAAATGGATTCAAGTTAAAAAAAATCATCAACAAAGGCCAAATTTACATATAAATCCAAGAATCAATAGAGATTTCAATACCTGATGCCGCGACTGCTCCCGCTGATATCACAATAGCTGACCACCAGTTTCTGGAGCTGCCAAACCCCTTTCAGAAACAAAACATAACGAACCCTTAAAATGTCAAGCATTTGCAAGTCTTTTGGGATATCAAAACATGATCTTTCATTGAGCAAATGCAGAAACCCTAATCTTGTTCGTTTAGGAAATCAAACAACACTTAAGAAGCACAAGAGAACCTACACTCCAATTCAAATCGAACTCCAACAAAGCTTTAGCAAAACCCAATTCAAAGATGGATTTTTAGAGAGATTTTTTTCTCCATTTTTGAAATCACAAAACACTGTTTTTTCAATTTTTTAACTGTATTGGAAAGAAATCAAGGTTTGCAATGTCATCCTCCGCTCATTACGCTACACTCGTTTTTCTCCGACCCCGTGAAATTACCAGAAGATCCTCCACAGCGCCACATAACAAAAACCCTCGCTTTCGTTTAAAAGGGGTTTCTTTTCGGTCCCAAATTTGGCGGGCGATAATGTTTTTCTCAAGCAATCGAAGCTCGTGAAAGCTCCAATTAGGGTTTCTCTCTCTCTTAATTGGTTTTGTTGGTTTTAAATGATGTTGTGGTTCCGATATTTCATAGTAACCAAAAAGTAGTTTTGTTAATCAAAGAATGAAATTTTTTTTGTTTTGTTTCCATTACAAATCTTTGTTGTATTTTTTTGATTTTGGGCTATTGTTTCTTGGTTTTACTTTCAATTGGGCGCTCACATTTGTAAAAAATAAAATAATAATAATAATAATGGTTTTGTGGACGGGTTATTAAATTTAGAGTTGAATTTGAAGGCTTTTGCCTGTTTAAGTAATGCTTTCGCTTGTGATGCTTACATTTGTAAAATTAATGATTTTTCAAGGAAGTCTGCAACTTTTTTTGAATTTAGAGTTGAATTTGAAGATTTTGCACCTGGTTTAGTAATGCTTGGAACATTTTTGTTATTAGGACTGCATAATTGGGCTTATGAAACTAGAAAAGTGAATCAAGGAGAGGATCGTGTGTGATAATGTATTGTTACTCTTCCCCGCGTCATCACATGCGCTCGTTCTGGAGGAGTTTTCGGCGGTTAGGTCCCCGCTTATCATCAAGTCCGGAGATCTGGTACAGAGTGTGTTTTGGCGGAATGCGTTCGGGTTCAGTTTCCGCTTCTAAACAGGTATGGCCACTGCACTATAATCATCGGAAGTCTATTAGGTGCTCTGTATCTGAACTTACTGAAGACAGACTCTTTGAGTTAACAGCTTATAGAGATGTTTCTTTGTGAAAATTTTAAGTCTTTCAGGCCTCTTTTGCAGCAGATTAATTTTTTTTTGGCTAAATATATCATAATATAGAGTATTCAACTATCTGAGTGCTTAACCCATTTTTATCTTTGGAAACTTAACATATCATTCTTGTTATATATCTGCTTTCATATTTGGTTGGCCTTTGTTATTGTGTATATGTTTTATAATACCAATTTTATCCCCAAGTGAAATGCGTGATAATATAAAAGTGAGAGTTCATAACACACATTTTTAATTAATAATTTTTGTAAGGCATTTACTTTATTAATACCAGTGAGTAAAAAAAAAACGATATAAATTATATGTCATCTCTTAGGTGAACCAGTTAAACCGCTTTTTTAGGATAAAAAATAATATTTGGAAACAAAATATTCCCACTTATATAATTTATGTTAGAAGACCATTTGATGTGTATACCATGACGATGGCAGTCGATATACAATTGCTAAAGATGGCCTTAGTGTTTTGTGTGCCATGAGTAAATAACAGTTATGAATTGTAAATATTTAAAGTTTAGAACTGATGCTTTGTCAGGGCTACTCTAATCTCTCGAGTGGTTTGGAGACGAATTGTTCTCAAATTGGTCATGCAACACCCTCACACAGTAACCTAGGTTTGTTCCCAGAAAATGAGGGGACAGTGCTTAAAAAAATGTCAGATAACAGAGACATGCCTGATAATTTGGTCAAGTTGAGAAAGAACATCTCCAATCTCAGTCTTTCTAATGATCATGTGATGCTCATTGACGGGACATCAGTTATGTTCAGATCTTACTACAAGATTATAGGTATGCCTTTCTTTTTTATTAGTTTATGTTTGATGCTTGAATATATTATCTTGGTTTTGAAGCTTTTCTTTCATTTTTATTGTATAGATTTCTTGTTTTGCTCGTGAACAGTATTCTTGAACTTTTGACTCATGGAGTTTGCTATATAGTTTGTCCAATTGATGTATCAATGTCATTGTTTCCTAGGCTTCTTTATGCTTCTAAGCATTATTCAATTTATATCCTAGATATTTCATTGAACATTTTGTATACAAGTTGCAAATATCAAAGTACTTACAAAATCAAACATACATTTTGTCCAAGGACTAATAACGAAAAGACATTTAAAGTTGGAGACTTAAAATGAAATACGAGAAGGGAGGGATCGATCATTAAATAACATAGTTTACAAGGACTTAAAAATAAAAATCCCTTGATCTAATTTCAAGAAGTTTACAATTCTTTATGAAAGGTTTTTCTTGCTATACAGTGAGGTGGGTGAAAAAGATGAACAATTTCATGTACAAGCTCATAGATAGGCTAGATGACATTTAGATGTATGAGATTAAGACAGATTCCGTATCAAGCTGATTGAACTATACAGATGAAATTCTTGCGAAGATGGATGCTGACCGGAGATTCTAAGTCCTGTATTTGTATATTTATTGGTTGGTTAGTTCTAACAGAGTTCGGATGAGAATGGGAGATTGGACACCGGAGCACTTTAAATGATATCCTTAAGCAGAACCATTTAGAGAATGTTGAAAGCAGCCAGGGCCTTCAATATAAATCTCAGAACCATTAAGAACATGCTCTGATGCTTTTAGAGCATCTCCAATTCTATACCCAAACATTTGCTCAAATTTAAATTTGAAAAGTCACCCAAAACCCTCTCCAACCATTTACCCATACCTATACTCATACCAAATCAAGCTTT
This sequence comes from Acorus calamus, assembly GCA_030737845.1. Taxonomy (NCBI): domain Eukaryota; kingdom Viridiplantae; phylum Streptophyta; class Magnoliopsida; order Acorales; family Acoraceae; genus Acorus; species Acorus calamus. The sequence continues at coordinate 28,327,956 of CM060861.1, forward strand.
TACTCAAATCTTTACCCAAATCAAGTTGGACTCAATTCTTTACCTAAGTTTTCAACATCTTTTTTTTTTCTCTGTCTTCACATTTTCTTCCAATGTGACATTTTTTTTTCTTTCAACTCCACCTTTAGTTGAATTATATTAGATGCCTTCTCACCCCCCAAAATTTTCACTCTCTCTTGAAACCCAAAAAGAGAAGGGGTTTTCTTTCTTAAACCTTCCATCTTTTTTTTTAACTTCTTATTTTTACTCCAATAAAAAAAATATTATTTTCTCTTTTTTTTTCAAAAAATTGGATGATTATAATCTTTAAAATTGAATATCTTGAAGGGAAGAAGAATTGAATAGTAAATTTTTTTGGGAAAAGGACTTTGAAAATGTTTATAGGTAATAACCAGAAGAAATGTGAATTTTTTAAAAGATTTGAGTAAAACACAAAATGATGGTTGGAAACACATCATATCAAATTAAGTTTTTGCTCAAATTTTTATTGAGATTTGGGTATAGGTTTGAGTAAGTGTTGGAGATGACCTTACAGGTAGAGGAAAAGGGGGTGACTGAAGCAAGAAAACCATACCGATTTCAATCCTTCATCACAGTTTGTTGGTACATATTGCTCACCAGCATAGAAAAATTATTCAGTGATTTTCTTGTAATTTAATAGAATTTTCTTATCAAGACAAATCAGACAATTTAGTCAGGATTCTCATGCATAGAGACATAGTACATTGATCTGTCTGGAAATTTTTTTATATTTCTTCATGTAGCGAAATTTTTTCATTGCTGAATCTCCAGACCGAAGTATTGGTGTCATAGTTGTTTGTTCAATATAGCAGCTAAACTTGGTTTGGTTTTTATATTGTTTACTGCCCATTGATATACCTCTTTCAAATTGTTTAATTAACAAACGTATATCATTTTATTACATATCTAGTTGATGATTATATTCCACTATGACTTTTGGAAGCTGATTATATATATCATTCATGCTTGAGTGCAGCAATATTGCATCGTGGTAAACTGGAGAATGCCGATGGCAATGGAGATTGGGTGTTGACCATATTTAGAGCACTTTCTTCTGTAGGTTACCCCCCACTAACAATATCAGGACGTGATGTTATACTAATTTGTAGATGTACTTAGTAACTTGCGATTTCTTCTAGAATAATTTTTTTTGGTTGGTAATATTATTTTCCTTTTTCATAAATGTAAAATAAATAAACGTGAACAAAAGACATGATAAGTAAAACCATAAGGAACAAGCATTCTCCAGACTACATGGAGTTGGCTATTATAAACAAATCTGATTTCAGATTTTATTTTTGAAGACTGGCTAACAACTTGATGTGAACTATTAATGAGCAATTATAAAAGGAATATGTTAGACATAGCCCCCCGCCTGTAGTCCACACACGTTTTGGTAATTTAAAAATAGTATACCTCATGAAGCATATACTTTTATAAAAAAGTAAAATATATACTCCAAGTAATTGTTTTGACCCAATTATAGAAAATGTGAATTTCTAAAGAAATATATACCTTGCCTAATGAGGTGTATAGCTCGTTCGGCAGCTATCAACATATATGGGGCCTCAAATGGGGTTGTAAAGGGACTTTGTGTAACAATGCTCACCATAAAATTGTGCTGGGACTCAAACACACATGCACACACAATATCTTCATAGTTCATCTGGTTTTTTATTTATCTTCTCAGCAGAAACAATAACAAATTTTTATTGGTCCGAGTTTTAAATTTCAAAACATTAACTGTCCAATGTCACCTAGTTATCGAGCCACATTGAATTATAATTAAATCAAGAACTACATGCGAGGTAAATGCATAATGCTTGCGTCAAACTTTTTGATAAATATTCTGATCAAAAGAAGTATAATCCATTGTACCAGTATTTAGTCAAGATTATAAAAAAATTCATATATGATTGCCCATGTGCTATTTATGCAAAATCCTCATCGTTTTACATTTGCTTTGAATACAATTGTGACTTTCTGGTCTTCATTATCTGCTTTGCTGAATTTTTGTAGATACCTCTACAATAGCTTATGCTGTTTAAGAGACTGACTTCATTGCAATTTTGGATCTTCCTTTTTGCAGTTGATCGAGGTGTTGGAATTCAATCCGTCACATGTGGCGGTAGGTTTTTATTGTTCCTTTGTAAAGAGCGACATATATACATGACTCATGCTATATGTCTTTGCTTTCCTTCTGGCCGGCCATTGTTTTATCAGACCAACAGATCACAACTTAATCAAACCAAACCTGCTCTTTTATCTTGGACTCTTACTGCTAACAGCAACTATTGGCCTTTTTTCTGATAGGTTTGCCAACCTAACCCCCACCACCCCCCCCCCCTCCCCCCCAAAAGAAAAAAAAACGACAACTATGAGCCTTATTATTCCATAACCAGCTTTTGTCCCTCTCCCTTCTGTTCCCTGTTCTTTGAACAGAGTGACAAATGTTTCTGTCTGTTTCTCCCTCCAGTGGTTTCCTTTGGTACAATAATTAAACATACTCAATTTTAGTAGCATCACAATATTACTACCTAGTACTTATTACAAAAAAAAGAGAAGAGACTACTTGTGATAAAGCCAATTTTGATTGTCCATGTTAACTTTGCTCTTAAGATTCATGTTTTCTTAGTTATTTATTACCTTTGTTTGGTGCAGGTGGTATTCGACCATGACGGTGAGCTGATTCATTGATATCCTTCAGCAGCACAATTAATTCCTTTTAATATTCATGCTTATTTATTTTTGTTTGTTGTTATGTACTGCTTCGGACTTTGATATCTCTCTGTTTTAGGTACCTAACTTTTTAATTCATATTATGCAATTAATTCCATTTTCTCTCATTCTTCATGAAGTTTCTAACGATGACCAGTTCATGTAGGTCTCTGATGTCCTGATTAGTAGGTTTACTAGGGCATATGTTTGCTCTCCTTATCCTTCACCTAAAAGTTGTAATAAAACAGATCCCCATCATCTCCATTGCTGTTTAGCTGGAAATGTTTTTTCTCCCTCATATATGTGCTTTTAAGGAATGATACTATATAACCTGGAATGTTCCTATTTAACCATGTCATCATTGTGATTTAAACCATTCTTTTAAGAGGAGACACTTCGCTGAATTGTTGGGCTGTTTGATTGCAAAACACACAATTGAAGTAAAAAGTTGGAGTGAGTGGTAATGCTTTTGTTGATTAGTAAAGGGGATTTGCTCCCTTGAGGGTTCTATTCCCCTTATTCCTTTTTTTCTTTGTCTTGTTTTTAGGTTTCTGGAGATCCATCGTCTCATGTTTGATAAATGCCCCAATCCTTCTTCAAAAAAATAAAAAAATAAAAATGAAGTGACAATTTTGTCCCCCATATATGTGCTTTTATGAATTGAGAATACATTGAATGTAACCTGGAATGCCCCTGTTAAACCATGTTATTAATAATGTGATGTAAACCATTCTTTTAGGAGGAGGTGACGCCTGAGTTGTTGAACTGTTTGATCTTGAAGTTCTTACTTGAAGTAACAGTTGAGTTTTCCAACCTTTTTTTTCAGGAGTTCCATATGGTCAGACCTCTCCCAAGCCCTCGAAAGAATGTTACATGGCAAAAGGTATGAAGTAGTCATATATTGTAATTAGGGTGGTATAGCCTTATATGTTGGACAAGGACACACCACACTGATTGAATTGTTCGTGCTTCCTAATCTGGAACTCTCTAAGCACCTTCGCTTTCAAATATCAGGTCAATTTGTTATAAACTTGTAATTGATGAGTCTTTTAATTGTGCTTGTAACTTTCTAATATAAAGTGCTAAAAATTTCTTAAAGGCTTGACTTTCCGTCACAATTTATACCCCCTTTACAAGGGCAACCGCAACCCTACACCTGACACCGTTGTTCAAGGATTTCAATAGTTGAAGGCATCCATCAAGGCTATGTCCATCAATGTAATAGAGGTTGTTAGATTATATATGTTTTATATTATTGTGTTACACGTGTATTGTTGTGTTACACGTGTATTAGGTCTTGTATATAAAGGGCTTTAATCCCTCTCTAATAAAATCAGGTCTCATTATTCCCTTCTTCTCAAATCTAACATGGTATCAGCCACCTCAAAAACCCTAACCCTAAAATTATCTTCTTTGAGACCACCTCTTTCTTTATATTATATTATTATTATTAATTTTGGATGTCCTTCTTCTTTTGAGATCCTATTTTTCGTCGTCTTCGTCGTCATCTTTGCGCGCCGTCGTCTCCGTCGTTTTCATCGTCTTCGTCACGTCGATCTAGCTTGTATTGCGCTTCGAGGTTTGTCAAACTCGTCTTTGAGTCAAAAAAAAAAAAAATTGTTATGATGTTGCCGTGACAAAATAAATAAATAAATAAAAAGGAGGAGGTTCTGACGCTCCTTTGAACCCAAAAAAAAAAAAAGAAAAAAGAAAAAAAAAAAGAGGTTTGAGGAGCCCACCATAAGCTGCAGTAGCCACAAAAAAAAAAAAGTGGTTTGTGGAGCCCACGTAGGCAGCAGCAGCAGCCAAAAAAAAAAAAAAAAAAATCAACGGTGAAACTCTTATTCACTCTTTTATTTTATTATTTTTTTCTTGGTATTTTCTTTTTCTGTGCTCTGGATTCATTCGACTCCGAAAATAATAATCTTGGTACTCATTTTGCTTCGTTTTTCGTCCTCTACGCATCTGTGTATTTTTTTATTTTCCTCTGACATCTTCCCATCATGACGTTGATGAATCTACAGTCTTTGGATCCGGTATATCCGGACTCATCATCGAAGATCCCTACTGTTGCTTCTCAGAACATATATGAGGTATTCTGGGTGCCGCCCCTTATGCGAATTCCTACCGTGCGCGATCTATTTGTGCATATTGCAAGAAACTAGGTCATCAGATTGTCAACTGTTGGAAACTTCTTCCGGAAAGGCGTCAGATTTTCTATGGTCATGGCCAGTGTTGTCCCACTACTGCTACAGCTACCTCCACAACACCAGGTCAGCCTTCCTCGGACAAATTTGGACAGCTCATTCAACGCATCGATCAGCTTCTACTTCGGCGCCTCGATCAGCTTCCACTTCCACAGCCTCCGTCTTCTCCTTCTACTCATTCTGCTTTCTCTTTCACAACAGGTGCTTCTATCTCTTGGATTTTTGATTCTGGTGCTTCCCACCATATGACGCATGATAGTTCTGTGCTTACTGCTTGCTCACCTGCCCCTTCCAATTTACCTCCGATTCACACTGCTGATGGTTCCTCATTGGTCATCACACAGTGTGCTTCTATCACCACCACCTCTGATCCCACTGGTCGTCTCTCCCTTCCATTTGTATTGCATGTGCCGGATCTGCATGAATCTTATTTCTATTAGTCGTCTTTGTGATTCTGGTTTGACAGTTTCTTTCACTTCCTCTGGTTGTTTTGTACAGGATCCACGTTCGGGATAGAGGGTTGGCGTTGGTCGTAGGGTTGGCGGCTTATACTTCGTGGAGTATCTGCATCTTCCAGTTCCAGATCCTTCTGTCTTTTGTGGTAGTGTTACCTCTCATACCGACTTGTGGCATAAAAGGTTAGGTCATGTATCTGAGTCTCGTCTTAAAAGCCTCTTTGACTCTGGTGTTTTAGGTTCTGCTTCTTTTTCTCCTTTATCTGTATGTGAGGGATGTAAATTGGCCAAACCTGTAGCCCTTCCTTTTAGTTCTAGTATTAGTCAGTCCACCAGTCCTTTTGAGTTAGTACATTCTGACATTTGGGGTCCTGCTCCTAAGCAATCTATGAGTGGTTTTTCATATTATATTACCTTTGTTGATGATTATTCTCGGTTTACTTGGGTGTATTTGTTACGTAATCGATCCGAGATTGCTCACATTTATGATGTCTTTACCACCATGATACACACTCAGTTTCAGGCTCGCATCAAAATTTTTCGGTCTGATTGTGCTACAGAGTATGTTTCCTCTACCATGCGTTCTCTTCTTCAATCACATGGTACTCTTTTTCAACAGTCTTGTCCTTACACTCATGAGCAGAATGGTGTTGCTGAACGCAAACATCGTCACATTCTTGAAACGACTCGTGCTCTGTTACTCTCTTCTTCAGTTCCCCAACATTTCTGGGCTGAGGCAGTTCTTCTTTCCGTTCATCTCATTAATATCACTCCATCCGCAGTTCTCTCTGGCATGTCTCCTCACGAGTGTTTTTATTCCTCTCGTCCCGATTACAATCGTCTGCGTGTTTTTGGTTGTACATGCTATGTTCTTCTCCCTCCTCATGCTCGCACCAAACTTTCTGCCCGGTCAGTTCGTTGTGTCTTCTTAGGGATCAGTTTCGAGCACAAGGGTTATCGTTGTTACGATCCCGTGGGTTGTCGTTTTTGGATTGCTTGACATGTGTCATTTGTCGAGGATGTTCCCTATTTTTCTTCTACCTCCACTGAGTCCAGTCCTGAGTCTACTTCTATTCGGTCATCTCCACTTGAGTCCCTACCTCTTCCTGAGCTACCTTCCGTGTCTTTACCCTCTCTTAGTCCTCCTCCTATTGAGTCTTCTCTGATCGAGTGTGATATTCCGACCTCCTCTCCTATTCCTCCTGCAGATACTTCTCCTAATGGTGCTCCACCTTCTGCGCCTGATGCCCCTCTTCCGGATGTGGATCCGAGTTGCGTAGCTCGCTATCCTCAGCGCGAGCGTCGTCCACCTACCCGCTTCAGTTTTGATGATGGACCTCGTGATCGGTTTGGTTTTGCTTCAGTGAGTTCATATTCTCCACAACTTCTAGCTTTTCTTGCAGCTATTCATGCTCATCGGGAGCCACAATTCTACCAAGAGGCAGTTCAGCACCCTGAGTGGCGACAAACAATGGATGAGGAGTTCCAGACGTTTCAGGAGACCCATACATGGGATGTTGTTCCTCTTCCTGGAGGTGTAGAGCCTATTAGTTGTAAATGGATTTTTAAGGTCAAACATCGACCTGATGGATCCATTGAGCGACACAAGGCTCGTCTCGTTGCGCGCGGTTTCACACAGGAGTATGGGATTGATTATGAGGAGACCTTCGCCCCTGTTGCTCAGATGACCACTGTTCGTACTCTTCTTGCCGTTGCAGCCACTCATCATTGGCCTTTATTTCAAATGGATGTGAAGAACGCTTTCCTAAACGGGGATTTATCAGAAGTTGTCTACATGCAGCCACCTCTCGGTCTTCGTACTCCTCCTCAGCATGTTTGTCGTCTTCGGCGTGCTATTTATGGTCTTAAACAGGCACCTCGTGCGTGGTTTGAACGCTTTCGCAGTGTTATTGTGGCCGCTGGTTTTGTTGAGAGTTCTCGGGATCACTCTTTGTTTGTGCGATCGTCCTCAAGGGGTTGGGTTATACTACTTTTGTACGTGGATGATATGATTATTACAGGTGATGATTCAGCTGGTATTACTCTTGTGAAGCAATATCTCAGTAGTCAGTTTCAGATGAATGATCTTGGTACTCTTCGCTACTTCCTTGGACTTGAGATTGCTCAAAGTAAGCGGGGGATTCTTATCTCACAACAGAAGTACACATCAGACATTCTTCATCGGGCAACTATATCCGACACTCGCACAGTTGAGACTCCTCTTGAGCTTCATGTAAAGCTTCGTCCTACTGATGGAGAGCTTCTTCCAGACCCTACACGATATAGACAGATTGTGGGTCAGCTTGTGTATCTTTGCATCACTAGACCTGATATTGCTCATGCCGTCAGTATTGTTAGTCAGTTCGTCTCTGCTCCTCGTTCAGTTCACTATGGTGCTCTCATGAGGATCCTCAGATATTTGCGTGGGACTGTCACTCGATCGCTCTATATGTTATCATCTTCATCTCTTGTTCTTCGGGCTTACACTGATGCTGACTGGGCAGGAGATCCTACTACTCGTCGTTCTACTACAGGCTTCTGCATTTTCCTTGGGGACTCTATCATTTCCTGGCGCAGCAAGAAACAAGATGTAGTTTCTCTTTCTAGTACAGAAGCTGAATATCGAGCGATGGCCACCACGACTAAAGAGATTATTTATCTTAGACGTCTGCTAGTTGATCTTGGAGTTGATGTTTCCGGTCCTACTTCACTTTATTGCGACAATCGGAGCGCTATTCAGATTGCTAGCAATTCGGTTTTTCATGAGAGGACCAAACATATTGAGATTGACTGCCACTTCGTACGTCAGCACTTCCTTGCTCATACACTTACGCTTCTGCATATTTCTTCTATGGAGCAAGTTGCTGACTTCTTTACAAAGTCTCATCCCATTCCACGATTTCAGTCTCTTGTCCGCAAACTCGCATTGTTTGATCCACCTTGAGTTTGAGCGGGGGTGTTAGATTATATATGTTTTATATTATTGTGTTACACGTGTATTGTTGTGTTACACGTGTATTAGGTCTTGTATATAAAGGGCTTTAATCCCTCTCTAATAAAATCAGGTCTCATTATTCCCTTCTTCTCAAATCTAACAGAGGTATATATATTAACTGCACTTTTGTAACTTAGCACCCCGAATTGGGAAGTTCCTTATGATTTTATGCCAGGTTCCAGGTGTAGAAGCTGACGATGTTATTGGAACTTTGGCTGTCAACTGTATCGCTGCTGGGTACAAGGTAATTTTGATAGATGATCTGCTGCATCTTTATGTGATGTTGTGTAAGATATTATAAATGTTGCATGTATGGCCAAAGTTATAGAGGATCAGTAGCCATTAATGTTGTTGGGTAGGAGGTATTTTTTTATGGTTGATTTTTTGCATCTTTATCTAATGGTATGTAAGATATATAAATCTTGAATGCATATCAGAATTACAGAAAATTTCTACTAACCATCTATGTGTTCCTTCTCTATTATCAAATTGAGAGGAGGAAAAGAAAATCTTCCCAAATTCATTTCATGTGATACTTGTAATCACTCACCCAACCTCATGTGATGAGTCAGTCCTGGATGCTGTCAATGTAGTTCAACAGAAGGGAAGAAATTTGAATGGAAGGTGTGTCATCTAGGGTTTGTTGATGTTTTATTGGTTTGTGGATTTAGAAAAGATCAAAATGTCAAGTTACTATTGTTTCTGAAATTTGAAGTCAGTCTCCCTAGATGATAGTTCCAAAAGATCTATTTTGACATTGAGCTGGACTAGATATAAACTGGTCTATACATCAAAATTTCCTTGTCATTTTGGAGCTCATTGTGGAGACTGCTTTGAGATACAAAGAGGAAAGGCAGTACAAACTTATTAAATGTTTTGATTACATAATAATGTGACAATGTATTGTAAATATTGTGGTACCTCTATATGACTATATGCCTATTTTTCTTTTCTAGGTGCAAGTTGTCTCCCCGGACAAAGATTTCTTCCAGATTCTATCTCCGTCATTGTGTCTTCTATGACTAGCTCCACGTGGATCCGAGTTAGTCTTGTACTTCCATACATGATTAATTTAAAAAAAAAAAACCCTTTTACAATTAATTGTTCTGCTTTGATTTTAGATACGCGAGCTAGAATGCGAACCCTCATACTTGGGGTTAAGGCTCTCTTTTATCTATTCTGAAAAATCATTGAAATGTCGTTCTTTGATGGTTCAAGTACTTGTTTAGACAAATAAGTTTCACGACCACATTTTTGTATAATTTGCTGAGGTTCTTTTTTCCATTGAACATCCTCAAAATTTGTTACGGTTAAGAAATTGCACTGTGCAACTTATTATCAGTTGTGTTTCTTAGTCCAACCTAACTTCTCATAATTTTAGACCTATTTTCTTATTTTGAATAGTTATGACCTAGATGTCTAACGGTTGCCTGCATAGGATGGTATCATTTGGAATAGAGAACTTCGTTGAAAGATACGGAGATCTGAAGCCTTCTCAATTTGTGGATTTGATCTCACTCGTCGGTGACAAATCTGATAACATTCCAGGTTTCTTTTTGCATCAGATTGTCTTTCCACTTTTCGAGCTAGAAGTGTTTAAGAGAACATATATTAAATTTGATGTATACTTGTGCATTTCTTTTATGTGAGATTTTTCTTGTCATTCACATATGGCATTATCTATGATAAGTTTCCTCTCAGATTATGAAGAAACCCAGAATCTGGGAGTTTAAATTATATGAGAAATTTGATAATGATTTGGTTTGGGAATATAATTTCCTTGATTCATAGGTTTATGTGAATTATTTATAATCTGTCCCCAGCATGGAATGGCAAGCTTCTTATTGGATACTACAGTTATCTACAGAAAAAGATTCTCCTCTATATGACTTATATGGCATTGTTTTTGCATAATTCATAATCATTACCTGTGAACGCTCTCTTACCAAGAAGCAATTAAAGTTGGTCTTACAATTTTCTTATCTTTAACCTTCATATTTGTATTGTTTTTTTCAGATTCTCACTTTAGTGTCTAGCATTGCAACTTCAAAGCCTTTAAATATTGTTTTTCAAAATATTATTTCATCAATCTCCTTAATTTTTTTGCTCTCCTTCAAGAATTAACCATATTAAGCCATTCTTCTGCACTAACTCTATTTTTATCCATCAGCTTATAATCCGTGAATTAAGTTTATTTTTAATTTTCATTTCGCTTATTTTTAATTTTCACAATATAATGCAGGAGTAAACGGAATTGGAGAAGTAAATGCGGTCAAGTTGATCGCTAAGTTTGGTATGGTTCTTCATTTTCTTTACTCATGACATCCTTTTAAGTTGATCGTGTGATAAGATGTAATGCCAGTTGCTCGTTTAAAGGATCTCAGATTGGCCCAAATGGGCTTGTGATTGTTGGTTGTAAATCTTATTTATTGTACAGAAAGAAGACACCCATATTATTCCACATTTGGTGATGCATGTGAATTCAGGAAGTGTCATATCAGCTGCTAATCTAGTAATTTTAGTTTTGTCATTTCCTGTATCCATTAGTAGTGTAGCCCAATCCCATGTTGCACACACAGAAGGAAGACTGGTTTATTGTGTCATACGTATTATTGTACAACCACTGATAATTGTTCAATTTATAGTGTTTTACTCGAAAAAAATGCAATATCTATCAATATATCGATTGATATTTTAAACTACAATTTTCTAGAATATTTTTTCAATCTTACAAAAGCTAAGGGCCAAGCGGATTTCAGTTAATACTACATAAAATCATAAAATGTTGATGATAAGCTGAGACATACTAGTGCAAGTAAGAGGTGAGGTTGACACGCATTTGACCAAACCTTGACTGGAAAATTATTTGGGACTAGAGCTTATACAACGCAGGTTCTCTTTTGAATGATTGGCAATTACATCTTGCTGAAAGGCTATAATGCTAAACTTGTATATGTTTTTTGCTCTCTGTTATTTGGAATTACTTGCAATTTAGAGGCTGAGTTTTGGTACTTTTGCATTTGTATAGTTCATGTCTCAGCGGAATATGTTTTTTCTTTGATGGGAAATTTCAACGGAATATGTTGTATTGTTCCTGGGGTCTTTGGAGAACTTATTGCAGTGCATTGATGAAGTTGAGGAGGATCGCATCAAGAAGGTGCAAATTATTTATTTGTGAACCTTTTTTTTAAAAAAACAATGTTTGAATGATTGTATTATCAGTGGTTGAGATAATTCCCAATGCAATTTGACATATAGGTTTTTGGTGTTCTATGAGGGAGACATGTTAATGTATACTAAATGTTCTTCATTTTTTTTTAACAGGCTTTAATATCAGATGCTGATACAGCTCTCCTGAGCAAGGAATTGGTACATGCAATATTATGCTTCTCTTCTGCACTAATATCTGTTATTTCTATTATGGATATCAACATTCCTCCTCGGTAATTAGATTGACATATAGATTGCAGGAAGAGCCTTCCTCTTTGTCTATTGTAAGCATGTCTTCTTGTCAAACAAATAAAGGAATTTTTAAGAGTTGTAGGTCCCTACAAGTGTGTGTACTGTTCCTTGATCACTTCAGAACACATATTATGCAACCTATGTGAGTGTGAATTAGAGGACAAAATATGGGCTCTGCATATATTCAGTGCCTTTTACATGTACAATTCAATCTTAAAAATATCTATATTGACTCTGGCATGCAAATGTCCAGGCCATATGTTGCATCTCTTCATTCTATATAACACTCTTTCTAGTCTAGAATGGCTCTTATCATCTGTGTATTATGTGTGATGGAGAAAAAGGATGTTGGAGGTTACCATTTGACTGGAATTCTCATCAGAGAATATTGTAAACTTATACCATACAATTCTTGATGCAAAACAGTAGTAATCAACTAATCATTTAAGATATCATTAGTCATGTATCTAATCGGACAGATGTATTTATTAAACATAATAGTTGTAGTTGAATAACAAAATCATGCATGAATGAAAGTCTGAAACTTGATTCACAATGAATTTCTTTCATCCTGTCATGAATTTTATAATAGAACCTTTTCTGAGATGATCATTTGAGGTGGAATTATGTTTCTTTTGTGACAGGCGACTCTTCGATGTGATCTCCCATCCTACATGGTCCCATGCAAGGCAGATGACCTTCTGTTTGAGAAGCCGAAGGTTTGTCCTAATATCGACACACCATTCTTTGTGTTAAAAGAGCAATCTTTGTGTTAATATGAACAATTTCATTGTCCCACTCAATATATTTCCTGCTCACATCCAGAAGACATGCTTGTTGGATTTGAGCTGTGATATGCTGTTCTTTTACTATTCTGATGAACAATTTCCGGTATACGTTACTGGTGTTGTTTTCCTTTGCGATTCTATACAGGACAATGGAGAGAAATTCGTGAAACTCATGAGGGCAATCGGAGCATATGCGGAAGGCTTTTCTGCAGAACCCATTATTGGAAGAGTATTAAATTTGTGGGAAAGGCTTGAAGATCGAAGAAACCGCCAGGAAATGCAACAAACAAAGTTATAGAAACATGAATCAGAGAATTAACTATTGTGTGAAAAGCTTGAAGATCAATGAAACCGCTTGGAAATGCAGCCAAAAAGAAAACTTTGAGACATCAATCAGAGATGGAGAAATGGACTTGCCATCGATTTTGCACCGAGATTGCCTGTCCAAGGATTCTGATTTCAAGAAATCAATTTGGTCTCAATATTGTATGTACTAAAGGAAATTTAGAATTATTGGAAAAGTAAGGAAAAATCAAATTGGAAATATCTCTTATGCTATGCCACTATTGTCATCTCCAACAATATCATTAATGAATGAAAAGAGGCATTCAACAGCTTTTGATTGTTTTTTTTTTTTGGATCAGTGCATCAATCTATAAATTCATTTTGCACAATTGAATATCCAGAAGCAGCAGGAATGTAATCCATTATTCGAGTAACATCAGAGATGAATATGAACAAAAAGATCAATTGTACAACTATGAGGAACTTGAATCTGCCTCTGGTTCTGGTTCAGTTTTCTCAAATTTCATGGTTGCATTGAATCCAAACTCATTTCCTGGAGTGAATGCTGACTCGAGTTCTTCGGCCGTCTGTATCGTCTTGAAATTGTTTTTCACCTTCAGTTTTTCCTGTTACCATAAAGCATTACAAAAGTTCCTTTAACGCAGAATATAGTGTCATATAATCAGAAGAGTGTAATCAATATGGATAAATAACCGACCTTTTTAACATAGTCTGCGACAGATACGCTAACAATTTCTTGGATTACAAATTTTGTGACACGGTCTTCACCAAGAATCTGCAAGAGAAAGCTCTTTGGGACCTGGAAGTTGAAAAACAAAATCAGTTCCAGAAGATTATGATCAAGAAAGAGAAGGGCAAAAGAAATCAAGTAGGAGACACTTACATTGGATGTCTTTCCTGGGATTTCTCAAATGAACATGCAAAGATAAGTATAAAGTGGAGTGAGAGAACAAGAAGAAAATATAGAGAGGTACACAAAATGACAGTTAAACAACCATTAAACGAATTAATGAAACACGTTAATCTTATAGACAATCTCACCTCCTTTCGTCCTACGAAACCCTGGAATTGGTGGTGCTGTACGCGCCAAATTTGTCAATACATCATCGAAAACTTTTTGTGTCTCCTCTCCAGCCAAATCCACTCTTAACTGTCAATGAAATATGGTCAAATTTGAAATTCAATTTTTGAATATCAATATATCCCAAATGCATATATTCTAAAATGCCACTTTTTCAAGGAACATTACAAGAATATTTGATAAATCACCCCGTGAAGAAAAATGAAGTAAAATATTAGTAATCATGATTATAGAAAAAAATATATGATCCATAAAAGTAAGCCACAACTCATCAATCTCATTATAAGAGCCTCTGAGGGGTAGAGTCCATTTATACATATAGGAATGAGAGTTTCTACAGGATGTTATTTAGCTAATGATATGTGGAAAGGCTAAGAGCTTGTGTTGAAATCACGCAGCAATTAAAATGACACAGAACAAATTAACTAAAAGGATGCACACAGAGAAGAATAAGAGTCCCATACTCTTGATTGGACCATTTAGTTACTTATCAGTAAGAAGATCTACCATGTGACAAAGAAATCTCCAAATTCTAAGTAGCATACTCACACATATTTTATCATCATCACGAGACTCGACCACTATATCAACATTTCCCAATTTTATGTCATCATTCTTCTCTGAATCAGTAATAGATGCTTCCAGACCTAAACCATAAAACATTGGGAGTTCAAATGATAGATGGAAGTGATGAAAATAAATTTTTAGCAATTACATCTTAAAGTACATAGGAGAGCAGAATATACCCACTTATAACTCGATTAATAGTTGTGTTCACCTGAACCAACTGCAGCTATAGGCCAGGAAGATTGTTTGGAATCTCCAACATGATGCAATGACAGGCTGAAACAAATCAAGAGAAAAAATTAAAACCATGACCACAAAAAGAAAGTCACACATACTCAGTCATTCAATACAATGATAAAGATGGATATATTTATGGAGTGCCTTCAAATGTCATTAATACAATGCCATGAAAAAGTTATAAGCCTTGAAGAAAATAGGATTCTGGTGAATCTATGCATCCAATTACAAAACTTGTAAAATAGATTTCCGAATCGAAGAAGAAAAAACCAAACAAAAGACAAGATTTACGTGGATAAATGATTGCCTATGTCAACAAAGAGAAAAAAGATTTTTCCTTTTCTTTTTCTGGATCACACTCTGTAGGGGATTACATACTCTTCCTCGCATAGCGTTTCTCAATTGGTATCAGAAACCCTTACTCATAAAAGAGTGTATATATAACATAGACGCATTATGGTACTGACTACTGTTTCCCACATAACATGGAAACTACAGAAAGTGTGGTGTCCAGTAATTAGAATGTAAGACATCAACCCAACAATTCGATATGTTGATTCGATTATAACATAATCCAGCCCATTATATTACATGTACCAATATAAAAAAATCCAATAAGTAGACTTAACACAATCGATTCAGTTATGGTGGGGGGGCCTCAAATTCACCTCAAATGCAAATTCAGCTGCGTGGCACGGATGCCGAGGCAGCTGCCATTCCCGATGAAGCTCCTCCGGAGGGTCACCTGAGGCAACACAAGTCAGTACTGATGTACAGTGAACAAGGGACAAAGTGCATAACTTTCTCTTCTTCAGAAGGACCCACCATTTTTAGCACTACATATCCTCTATTGGGTCCAAGATTTCATCTTTTTCAAAGAACATTAGGGTTCTTATTATCAAAACACAGAATTCACATCACCCGCAGTTACAAAAATACAGTCTGAACAAATGTACATGAAAAGTTCACAAAAAATCGAAAAAAAAAAAAACGAAAAGAGAGAGAGAGAGAAAGAGACCCATTTTAAAAAAAACGACTCACTTGAGAAGAAGATGCGAATAAAGGCCATGAGAACCTCTGATGAATCGTCGCAGTAGACGCCATTATCTTCTCGCTCTCTTTCTCTCTCTATCGATAACGGTAGCCATTAAAAGAGGGGTAAAATACGTTTGGACCCTGAAGTTTCTGAAATCTGCATAAACACCCCCTTGGAGTTCAAAATCGTGCACTTACACCCTCTGCCGCCGTCAGATTTTTTCGTTAAGATGCAACAAAAAGTATAATTGTACCCTTTAATTAAATTATTATCATATTTTCACTTTTTAACTAACTGCCATATGAGTTTATTCTTACAAAAATGTATTTAGATGTATTTGAAGAGGTGATTATTGTATTAGTTATTATTCACAAAGCATATCTAAAGTTAATTTATTGTTTTTTTGGATATTTAAAAAATTAATTTAAGGAAAAAATAGTAATTTAAAAGTATTTTTGTTCATATAATGATAGGGATGTGCGTGCGTGTATTTGAACTTCAGCTGCATATTTCAAAAACTTCAGGGGGTTTAAATGCAGTTTACAGTTAAATGAGGGGTCTGCAGATAATGGGCCGGATTCGGATCAGATGAGGCCCATACGAACACGTAGGTTCAGCTTCTTTAGACCAAAAAAATGTTACGCCGATGCAGTGGACTCCGATTGGTTTTCAATATCTGCAACAGCCTTTCAAAGAGAGGGAGAAACCAAAAAACCAGTGCTTTTGGAAATGGAGATAGCTGTGAAGACCAGATTCTTGTTGGGTTTGAATCCTCAAGTGAGTCTCTTTATCTGAACAACCCATATATTTTATTTTCAAGATAACAAATTTTCAGATACTATGGCTTTATTTTTTGTTTGAAATGTTTTTTTCCCTGTTTTTTGGGGTTTTTTTTTTTTTTTTTTTTTTGGGGGGGGGGGGGGGGGGGGGGTGTTGATACTTTAGTGGTTCATCAGATTTTTAGCAATTTGTGTTTATGTTTGTTTGACTGATATTGATGTTCAATTGGTGATAACAGTTTTGATTTTCATAGCTTCAAGTGTTCAAAGGGATTACACTGTGTGATAACAAGTTCAAGTTGATTTTTTATATATATTTAAATGATCAACATAAATATCTGGGGTTCTGTTGATGATGGTCTATTTTTTTAAACTGTAACTATTCATTTGGGCATGTTAAATTCAATTTCCTTGTTGTGTGGATTGTTCATATTGTGATATCATCAATACATAGTCACCATAAGTTAATTGTAATATGTGTCTTTTTTTATCGCTCACTAAGAAATCATAATCTCACATTTCTAAATGATCTTGCATGTGTTATTTGTTTAGTGGCTTGGAGGCACAGTCATCATCTGTATCTGTTTCTGCACTTGTTTTTGCTAGTAAGGTAGTAGTGACTGCCTCTAATATATAAGTTTTCATGAACTCATTTTGAGTTTATTGTAACTTGTGATGGCTTTTTGCTCACTAACTCCAACATGAATAGGTCTCCAATAACTTTGCATAGTCTTACCTTATGATTATGGCATGTTGTGAAAGTGAAGCATTATAAAAATTGCAGATAGCATGCCAATGTAAATCACCGGATCTCCTGATGAGAGGTTCATATCCTTCCAGTGCATGCTTCCCCGTTCAAACCAAATTCATCTGCCAAAGATTTCCAGAAAGGTGAGCATGAATTATGTATTCCAAGTTGTGTCAGGCAATGTGGCTTTAGTGTAAAAGGGATCACAGTTTTTGTTTTTTTTGTTCTGAGTTGATGTGCATGTTATGATGATTGAATCCTTTCAATTGAATTGGGTGTTAACATTATCTTTTTGTGGCTTACTCATCTACCCTTACAAAAGGAAAAATAAATAAATTAGCAAATACTTTGGAAAATGATATGTCCAGCCCTATGTGAAGCCTCGTCTGTAGCACTCACCGTTTTTCCTTTATTTATTTATTTTTTTAAAATATGTACACAGTTGCCTATACTTAGATAAACTAGCGTATTTTTTTCTCTTTGAAAAAATGAAAAAATTAGATGCATGCATATGATAGAATCCTCATTATAAAAGAGTTTTTTTTTGGAGGTGATTATAAAAGATTTAATCTAACATCAATGATGTTCATCTTCCCAGAAAATCAACTTCATGTTACGTAGACGCATACAAACCTTCTCACATTGTGCAGTCAGTATCTTCAAGTATGAACTACCTCCCACCCCCCTTCAAATCAGTCTCATGCAAAAGCATCTTTGTCATTTTCTGTTGTTCACTGTTGCTTGTTGTGTTACCTGCATCTATTGTGTTTCAGGCTTGGAAAGCATAAGTGCCCCAGCATCTTCTTTTGATGGCTTTACAGTGACTGACAATGCCTCTAAAGATAATAGAGAGATAAAGGTAATGATGGAATAAACTATGGGTGTATACCTTATATGATGTGTTTTATGTCATCTCTTCATCTTCATTTGTTACATGTAAAATGTTTGATCATGAAATGCAGATGAGGATAGATGTATCTGGTGCAAAAACGCAAGTTATTTACGATGATGTTTTCTCAAAGTTAGTGGCCGCTGCGCAACCAATCCCTGGCTTCCGGAGAATAAAAGGAGGTCTGTCCCATAATGTATTATGAAAGGTGTTTTTTTTTGTCCTGCTCATTTCAAGTGGGCTATAAAAGATTTGTAAAACAAATTATGAACTCCCAGTACTTCTCTTTTAGATGCCCTTCTAAACTTTTTTATGGAACGAGAAACTAATTTTTTTCCCCTCTAATTGCATGATCCTCACATGCTGGACAACTTGCTATTCAGGAAAAACTCCCGATGTAAGTGTACTACCTTAATCATGAATGTGCAATTTTGTTATCAAAATTCCTGCAAATGTCTTTTTTTTAATTAATGTTGGTTTGCTACTCTTTAGAATGTGAGTCTACTAGCAGTATCACCTGTCATCCATTTTCAATTCTTCACATGATGACTTGCAACCTCCTCAGGTTTTACACCATGTCTATAGCATTTGGAAACCCATTTGAAAAAATATCTTTTCACTTGAAGCTTCTTTCAAATTAGATTCCAATCATATTTTTGTTAGATGTCTAAAAAGCTTCATTTCCTATTTTTTATAACTGTTTATAACAAAAAATTGTGTTTATATTTCGTATAAAAATTTCAATCATTTGGGCCATTTCAAAGCATGTTTGCGTTAAGTTGATTCTTGCAAAAGCATAATCAACCAAAATGTGTTTCAAATGCTATGTTAGTTGAAGTTCCTCAAACAAAAAGGTGTGAAGCTTTAAAGGGTGCCTCATCTATAACTACACAGTCTTTTTTCTCTTCAGTTTCTTAACAAATTGACTTGCTTTGCCCTTTATGGGTGATGGAGGAACATCTAGTTCTTTCTCATTATGGTGCATCATTGAGATCTTTTATTCATTCTTTTCTTCTGTTGTGCCATTGGCAGATACCTAAGGACATCCTCCTCCATATCATCGGGCATTCAAAGGTCAACAAGGAAGCTATCAAGAAAATTATCAACACCACAGTGGCCGAATTTGTGAACAAGGTGAATTGAGTCAATCTTCCCATGTGGGAAACATTATACTGCTATTAGTCATAGATAGCTATACTGGATTATATAACAATATATCTAGAATAAATCATTTTTTGTTGTTTGTTTCATCATTAGATGAATTAAAGTAAATGGTGAATAAGAGGTGGATTGGGGTTTATTGCTTTTTAAATGATAGACCCTTTTATTAGTAGTTTATGTTTGGGAATGTATGTGAGACATGTGACATGTTTTAGGATGTGTGTTTGTGGTGAAATAATTTTTTTAAAAATGACATTGAAAATTATCTATTGACATAAATAGCTAATTCTATTTATGCTAGAATTACTATCAAAACTTATGCTAACTTATCAAGAGACGGTTATTGGGTTTTATTTCTTGAAATAATTGGATGTGATTATACAATACTTTCTAGCTTGCATCTCAAAAAAAATATATAATATGATAATAGGACACTACAATCAATATTTTCAAATTCATATTACTTTCAAGCTTGCATCTCAAATATGACAATATAATATGAATAGGACACTACAATCATTTATCAATTCATATTACTTTCAAACTTACATATATTATCTGATGCCATTTGGTTCAAACTTTTGCAGGAAGGTCTAAAGGTTACAAAGGATCTGAAAGTTGAGCAGAGCATCGAAGATCTCGAAGCCACATTCGAACCTGGGAAGGAGTTTGGTTTTGATGCAATCATTCAGCTCCAAAAGTGATTTCAAGAACCAATTTTTGATGATTTGTGGGAATTCAATCAAATTTTCATTAAACAATTGAGTGGTCATATTTTTCATGTAATCTGCAACATTGATATGATTTTTATAAAGGGCGCTGTTATACCTAGATCCATTTCCAACCCCAATTCCAGCCTTATATGCGTCGATAGAAATATATCGATGCATATGCTCACGTTAACAAGGTATATACTTCAAAAGAATTTTTTAAAATTTTCTATAAATGTATATATGAAATTCATTGGAGTATATACTTCATTTTTTATAAAAGTATGTACCTCATTAGATGAAGTATACTATTTTTAAAAAATTCAAAACACATGTAAATTGGAATTGAGACTGAAAATGAGGCTGGATGTAACATTATCATTTTATAAATGATGGTAACAAATGCAAGATACTGTATTTTTTCTCTCAAAAGTAAAATAAATCTACAATAATTTTTTTGGATTAAAAACATTTACGGATTTGCAAAAATGTAAAATCTCATATATAGTCATGCACATCTTTAAAATCTTTAAAAAATCCAAATACATCCTTGACATTAGCCTCTGTGTGGATCGAATAATACCAGAGGAAGAGAGGAGAATAAGATCAAAATGCTATTTATTTGCAAGGAACAAGGAGGTGTAACTCTATCAAAATATGTGATAATAAACTGATATTGATATTCTAGGTTCCTAGAATTATGTTAATTCACTTAATTTATGCCACTAATATAAAATAGCTCGCATGTCAAATTACTTGTCATATATATTAAATCAAATGACCATGTAAATTCTTATTTATATCTTATTTATTTTTTATTTACAACTTATTCATTTTCAATCAAATAACAAAAAAATTAATATTACATTTTTTTTAATAAGAGTAACTAAAAATACATTCAAACATAAAATGATTTATTATTTATTAATATTAGAATAGTTATTTATCTCAAAGTAGTTTATGGAGAATAGTTATAATAGTAACTATGTGAACAGGGTAATCTTGGATGGTGAAACAGAGAACTAACTTTTTACTTTATGTTTTTATGTTAACTTGGGGCGCAAGGAATTCTTTATATATCAAACTATCAATCCTTACTAAAATCACATCAGAAGCATTTATGGCCGTCCATTTTTAAAGAAATAAAGCGAGAGTAATATAAGGTGGAGCATTTGATCGTACCCGAAAAAAGCTCCCTTTTTTTATCGATATCTCGATCTCTATAAATAAACACTCAAAGAGCGACAGATTGTTTTTTTAATTTTTAATTAAACTTTACTTAATTTTCAGTTTCAGATTCAATTTTGAAAAAACACCATCAATCATGGTAAGATCTCTCGATCACATAAACCCTAATCGATTTTAGGTTTATTTTTTATGGGTTGTTTTATTCTTATGTTTGTGAGTGGTTTTTTGCATTGTTTCGATTAGGGTTTTCGTCGTTTCTGATTAGGGTTTATGGTGCACCCTCTTTGATTACGTTTAATTGAGGGGTTTTTTTTTTTATTATTTATTCCTTTTTTTAAAAAAAAAATTGAATTGTAATACAATCATTTTTTTCCCTTAAATTGAAATCGATGATCCCAATGTCGTTCAGTTCATTTAATTCTCGTTTTGGATTTTTTTTACCAAAAAAAAAAAATCACAATTCACAAAAAGTGGTATATTTTAATTCTTCATGTGGGTTTATATTACTTGTTGAAGAGATTATGTGTGGTTTATTATATTTTTAACTTTGAAGGATTTGATATTATATGGGTGCAAAATGTATTGGGATCTCGAGGTTTTTAATTGTTACCCATATTGCAATTACGTGTTTATGTTGTTCTTATTGTTGAAGAGATTTTGTATGGGTTTATGATGTATTGTAATTTTATTTATTGCTTAAAGATTCCCAGTGAAATTTAGATTAATTTAATCGTTACCCGTGTTGCGTTTACGGGTTTATGTTATTATTATTGTTGAAGAGACAATGTATTACAATTTTATTAATTTCTTGTTAAGAATGCAAGTGGCCTCAATAAATTTCTTTACTATGCTTTTATTTGCTCTCCAGGTTTTGTTGCAGCCGGACCCATTTCTGAATGAGCTCACAAAGATGTTTGAGCAGAACAAGGAGAAAGGATCTGTTTGGGTCACCTTTAAACGCTGTAAGTTTATGCGGAAAAACCTTTTTTTGGGGGGGAATTGATTGTATAGAATAAGTTATGATTAAAATTTTTGTCTTGTCATTTTGTAGCAACTCTAAAGTGCAAGGCAGTGAGGCAGAGGATGGAAACTGTGGGAGAGTTACTTGAATATCGATGCCTTGTCCGAGCCACCGATGGGAAGAAGAAGATATCAACTGCGGTATACTTTCTATCAATTCTCTTCTTTTGAACTATGAAAGTGCTGCCACCAAGATATGCGTCTTGCACTCTTGCATAAGCATAATATATCCTCCTCACATGATGTGCTTGTTAGTGGAACTACATACTGAGAAATACACATGTCATATGTTTCCCAAGTAAATTGTAGTTGGCAATGGATATCCCGGAATTGTGATTTATATTGCTTTATAATGTTTGCTTGTTTAAGCTTCAGTTGTGGCCATTCGGCTAAATATCTACTGCGTTTCTGTATAGTTGTACATGTGCATGCATCAATGTGCTCCTTTATTGTTATTACTTATTATTTGTATTTTGTTGTAGTTGTGGGCTTGTGGCATGTATGACCTATTAAATATGTTATGTTTTTGAAGACAAGTTGTTAGACCATTTTGTGTTATTCCCACTGAAATATTAAGGTTCCTAATTCCTTTATCTACATTTATGGAGGTAGAATCTATGAAAACTAGACAGATACTCATATGCCTTGTTTATCTTATTTTGCGATGTGAGATAAGTGGTCAGGTGAGTCTATGTTAAGTTAACAGTCAAACTAGATGGTTTTGGCCTCTTGACAGCTACAAGGTTTGGTAGTACTTGGACGAGTATGTGTGGATAGCTAGAGGTACATGTTTGATGATATTTGAAGGCAATATTTTCATAAATTCTTTTGAATTTGTTAACAATTGTCAGTTATGTGGGGCTTTTCATTTTGGTGTTGTTTACTTCATCTAAATTGCTGATCAAATTGGCCGTTTAAGATCATGATTTGAAGTATAGTTCTTTAATTTGGTGAAATACTTTTTCCGAGAATGAAAGTACTTTCACGGAAGTATATTCATATAGTCAATAGTGGTTTCGCATATCTGAATCTTTCACATAAGGTTATTGTTATAATATAAAAACCATTAAAAATCGTCGATATTGAAGTTTTGCTGGATTTTTATTCCATGAAAATCAGGGGCAGTGTGAGAACCTTTTAGATAAACTCATGAGTCTTTTTTGTCTTATTGGAATTGTGACATACCTGAGTGAAAATCAGAAGCTCCAATTTATTATTTTATACACTCATGCAACTTGCAAGCGTGGCTGATTCAAAATGAGTATGTTTTTTTTCCGACAAAAGTATTGCTTTTTAGAGTTACTAATTCATTTTAAGAGTTTAAAGAGATTTCATTTGAGATGGATTGATGATTTGGTACAATTCATTTGTAGCCGTAAACTATGCTTCCATAACTGAATTCTTGTGAACTTTGATATAAGTTTCTTGTGTTGTTTGCTTTCTTTCAAATACAGTTCAAATCCTTAATTCTAATAGCATCTCTCTTGAATTATGCAGCTCTCCACCAAGGAGCATCAAAAGTTCCAGGCTTCCTATGCTACTCTTCTTAAAGCCCACATGGATTCTCTAAAGAAGAGGGATCGCAAGGACAAGAAGAAATAAAACCATTTGGAAGGAACTGCCCTCTCGAGCTTCTATCATGATGAACTTTTAACCAATGATTTTATTCCCCATTTTAGGTTTAGGTTCCAAATGGTGGATCTTGTCCAGAGAATTTGACAGTGGTTTTTTGTTTTTATGACTGGGGCCATGTAGATAGACTATGAACCTATTTGGAGATCGAGCTCTCTCTTTGAGCAGTTTTTGTTTTGTTTGTGGCCAGTTATCAAAGGTTTGGGCATTTTATTTTTTGTGATGATTGTTCTTTTCTTTTACGTCTCCACTGAGGATCATGGTAACCATGATCCAATCAGGATTGGATTTCATCGGGTTTGTTCAGCCTCGATAAGGGATTGAGTCACCATATGTAAATGTGAAGTTTGCAATGCTAGTGGATAGGACCCAATCAACATGGAATCCTATGAGGTCTCATCTTGTCTGTCTTTAATGAGAGATTGGTTTGTGTTGCATGAAGTTTGTGACATTTTTATGGGTCACTTGTCATTAGTGACTTCTGAGAAGTGAGGGAATTCAATTCTATCATGTCCTAGCTGCCCCCAATGATGTTTATTTGTTTATCTCAGTTTTGGTGGAATCTTGGATTCAATGCAGACTATTCTACAAATGATTCTTGCAGTCACAGCCCTGAAGACATGCTTGTTCAGCATGCCTACAATCTGGCTATTGTGATCAGCTGACATCCTTGTTGAGATGTGCAACATGTTTCCACACAACTAAATTTTTAGAAAATGTTATTCACACACTTTTACAATCCCAACAAGTTTTGAATATTTTGAAAGTATATACTTATCTAATAAAATACATGTTTTGATATAAAAAAATGAGTACAATTAAATAAATTGAGCGGATTTTTTTTTAAATATTACTTAACAAGTAAATCCTCAGTGTGTATATAGGGGTGGTAACGAGTCGAACGAGCCGAGCTTTGACCTGTTCAGGCTCGACTCGGGACCGAATTTCATTTCTTGTTCAGCTCGGCTCGTTGAGCTCACAAAAAACTCAGTTGAAGCTCGGCTCGGCTCGACTCGTTTGTTAAACAAGTCAAATCGAAACTCGAATTAAGGCTTCGCTCGGGCTCGTTTAACTAAAAAAAATTTAGCATTTGAAAAGTCACATTTCACAAATCACAACTTATACATGTGAAAGTGATATAAGCTCGGGCTCGGACTCGGCTCGGGCTTGGCTCGTTCCCTTTTTCTGATAAATAAACGAGCTCGTATAGACTCGGGCTTAGCTCAAGCTCGGCTCGTTTACAAACCGAGCTTTAAAAATTGTTCAAACTTGACTCGTTTGTCTAATCGAACGAGCCTGAACGACCTTTAACCGAGTCGAACCCGAGCTGCTTGGCTCGTTTACCAACCCTATATATGTGTATATACTCTATTAGATCTATAGAGATTTCATGCACTGAGATAGGACTGCTAGATAAACAAGAGCCTGTTAATATTTCAATATATTGTTCAACTAATTAACCGTGTCTGAAGATCTCTCATACATAACATGGTTTGGATGCAACTATATCAAATTGTTGCCCCAGAAGAAAGTAAGTAAAAACTTAAAGACCCAAATTCTAGTATGTGTCCTCCATCCTTGCCAGGTGCGCCAGTTTCTCAGGGCTATTCCACCATGTTGGTGTAAGAAGGATAGCCCGTTGCAACCAATCCTTTCTTCTTGTTTTCTTCGCCGATGCCAACTCTTTGAACTTTGCCCATTTGGCCATCGCTTGTCTCAGACGCACGCTGCTCCTGGCTCCGAAAAGATACTTTATGTAGTCCCTAGCAAGCCGAGTCAACTCCTCCCCTTGGATAAGGTAGACATACTGAAAGAAGTAAAGAAGTAAAAACAGTGGAATTCAGCGCGTGAAGTTTGAAAAGTAAAAACACGCTATTTGGTTAAACCATATTGTTATGTGCATGTTCTCGATTATGCCTAAGTCAATAGTCATCCCACAGCATTCATGATTTTAATGCAGGTGCAACTACCCATCTGGAATGTGATTTCACGAGACAAGAAGACATGGAAATAACATTTAAGTGAATGGACATGGACTTCATTATTTCATCCTGGCTTGAGATCTCTAAAAGGTCTAGTTTGGGAAGAGGATATGATTTTGAGGATGACTTATCTCAATTTTAGGGGATTAAAAGTATACTGATTTTGTCCTTGTTCATATTTGTGAAAATCAGGATAAAAAGAGAGGGCAAATGTTATTCTAAACTTTACACAAAACCAAAAAAACTCTCCCATTTTAGATTCAAAATTGGGACAATTTGATGCACTTTATCCTGGTTTTCTGTAGAACAAAAAGGGTAGGTTGTTCTTTAACCACTTATCCCATGACTCCCACCACTTATCCCCTTACCAAACTAGGTCTAAGGTTAGGGATGGTTTTGTATACAGGTGAAGTGTTATAGTGTCAAACCATGCTCTATGTGAACAAATGGGACATGATTTTGTTGAATGCTCTTGCAGTTCCCGGACTTTCCCGGCAAAGGGATATACACATTCAATTTTTAGAATAGTCCTCGATGATGTTTATCTGGAAGATCGACCTCTAAGTGAAAGTTGGCCTGAAAGTTAGAAGTTGGAACCCAGGACCTTGAGTTTAATAGCTGTGCCTGTAATAATTTCGACCTCCTTGCATAATGGAGTTTATATATATGTGATAGCGATGAGAATAAAATTAGGAACTTTAAAAGAATAATCTGTAAAATATGATCGTCTTTCCAGTCAAGTAGCAGTGATTCAATCACAAACTAGGCTTACTACAATTTCAAGCAGATATGAAGAGAAGCTTTGAGAAAATTGAAGGTCATTTTGATAAAAGTGTGATAAGGAAACTATGATCAAGTGACACATCATGCAATAAACAGGCAGGTAGCATTTAGCAAAGTATTGATATCCAAAATCCAAATATCCCATCTCCTGTGTTTGTCACAAACTCGCAACATATAATACACCTTACAGCATCCAAGGTACATTTTTTTGAGAAATGTAGGCATTGTCATTAAGCATCCAAGGTACATTAATTGTCGAGTCACTGAAACCATTTGTTTTGTCATGGAAAACAAATAATAAAGAACTGAATTCATTATGCATTTACTCTCAAAGAATGTCACAAGCAACACCAGTCATCAAACACTAATGAATAATCAACAAGGATTTCACCGGAACAACTATCTTGACACATTAGTGTTTCACCAAATGTACAAAATAAGCAAAACTTTTTTTTTGTTGTTATTAAACAAGGCAAGCAAGTTTTCCAGAGATATTCCTGAGATTGAAGAGATGGCCAAAGGAACAAATTTTCGATGAGAAATGCTCAAACTTCATGGAAATCAATGTAGTCCTAGCTTACATATTCACAGATATTTCATGGATAACTTATATGTGATATAATAATTTGCTCAGGAATAATCAGACACAATATAGATGAATCAGGAACACACTAGAATAATGGACATGTCATCATCTAGGAAGGAATTTGTGATATTGTAATTTAGAATTTAGAAAAACTCTATTTGAAGGATAACAATTTAGTGTAATAAATGCATCTACAATCATTGAATAAAGTAAGAAAATATTATGCCAACAAATAAACTCGTCAAGTGCTGTATTTTGTTATGATAACATGGAAAATTAACAATTTGCAGTGAAATAATGCTCAGGATGTCTTTTATGTATTCGAATAAAAACTTTGAAGGACTAAAAGGATTCAAGATTACCACAAAGATAAAGCCAATAGTTGCCAAGGTCACTTGAAGAATTTCATCTAACTTTCCAGCAAATCCTTCATCCTCTGATTCACCAAAGCCGTCGCCGCTGCCACCACCACCACCATCACCACCTGAATTATCACCGCTACCTCCATCACCATAAAATTCTCGTTTCTGGATCTGCTCCTTCAAAAGATCCTCCACCTGCCTCTCGCCTTTTAGACGTTGGAAAAAATTCTCCACAGCTTTAAAAGGAGAAGTCTGAAAATAAATCCAAATACTGACAAAATCTTAGACATAATTTTGGGGGATACATTAAATTAGCACTAACTAATTAAATAACTAAAATTTGATGCCCAGTGGAACTTTTTAGTTTACCAGTATTAGCCAAGTGCACCCATAAATTTATAGCATTTAACAAAGTTTGTAGCATATGCCAAGTAATTTAAATATAAACTATAGAGATTAAACCATTCATGTTTGTAGCATACACCATCCATAGCACTCATGTTTCATTCGAATGCAAAATTCTGCGTACCAAAATTCATTCAAATAAATTCTGGATACAAATACAGGATAACCATGTTATAATGTTTCACATTTATAACACAAATATACAATTCTCTGATTAAAACCTCTCCAACCATTTTTTTCCCAGAGGCCAAACATGTGCCACTATATAGAAAGATATATATTATAAATTCCATGTGCTTTCCCTAAAAAAAAAGTGTTTTCCCTCAAAATCTTTTCATGCCAAATGCATAATTATAGATTGAATACATAACAAAATTGCAAGTCATCAGTGTTCACTACCTCACTAATGTCCCCCGATTTTCCTTTGCCCCCAAACATGCACACTGGACTGCATCTCTGCTTGCTCGTAGAACTCCATAGCATCTTCGGTAACCCCCCATTCCGTCGTAACGCGTGGACATGAGATATACATGATTCTGTGGTGGGAAGGCGAGACGATGATCGTGGAAGCGGATTTCTGCTGAGATTTAAGCAGGGCTTGCAACTGGTGATTTGCATGCAATTCATTGTTGGTGAAAAATTCAACTTTCCAACCAATTTCAAATCAGCTATTGTGCTCGAATAAATTCCCAATCTTTTAAGTAGTGATAACCTCAATCTGTATGTTCCAAATATGCAAGGAATTAAAGATGAATAACTCTAACAAATCTTGGAATATATTATCTACATCATAAAATAAGCATTCTGAACAACAAATAACAGAAACCCAAATGCTCAATCCCCAAAAAAGATCCATTCTTTAAAACCCTAATTTACATAAAAGCAAAAACAACCCAAGACCCAGATATGTATATAGTCAAAGAATTCGTGAATCATATCTCCAATGAAAAAAAATCGATTTTTTATGATATTGATTGTGGGGTCGACGAAGATACGTACATGAATCCCTAGAAACAGAGATTTTCATGTCGATTGAGGGTTTCAGCTTCAGCTCTTTGAGGGTTTTCACGGTCTGCGAAGTGAACAACAAGTCGGTGATGGCTTTGTGAGGGAGATGAACGGGTGGGAGAGGATTTGATGAGCGTGTGTGAGATGGGCGCGGATATCCGCACCCCGAGTTTCTAAAAACCCACCCCTTTTTTTTTAAAAAAAAAATTATGTAGTGTAGCACTAAACGAAAACCCACCCCGAGATCGATACTCTCTCTGACGACGGTGGTGAATCATGGTCACCAGATGTTCCTACGAGTGTACCAATCCAGGTCAGCATGCCCTCTGGCGACGGTGATGAAGTGTGGTCGTCCGAATGACCCGATGAGCTAAAGTAAGAGAATAAATTCATATTTTTACAAGTTTCAAACCAAATATACAAATTTCATATTTAAACACATATAACAGACAGGGCCGGCCCTGAGATAAAAAAATTTCGATGGGGCCCTAGGCCAACTCATATAATGGGGCCCTATACATGTATATTAAAAATTTTAAGTGAATGTTTTAATCATGTTAGTAATAAAAAAATCAAGACTAAGCAAAAAAAAGAAAAAGATAATAATAACTAAAAATAAAATATATAAAAAAAACTCATCGAGTTCTTCTTCTAAAAAGAAAAAAAAATCACAAAAATAAGATCATTTCTTTTATGGAAAATAATAAATCCCTATAAAATCGGAATATACTAAAAATATATTAAATATATAAAGATAAGGATGAGATTTTTTAAAAATCACAAAAAACATATATTTTGCATAATGATGTCAACAAAGATTACATTTTCAAAGAAAACTATAAATTTAAAATTTAAAATAAATAGGAAGACATATTCAAGTTATTTTTTTAAAAAAAATTGAATTTTAGAGTGTTGTTATAGACAGTTTTTTTTTTTCCAGTCTCATATGCGTCGATAGAAAATTATTAAAGCATATACTCACCTTAGCAAGATATATGATTCGATAAAAAAAATTTACATTTTTTATAAGTGCATATGTGCAATTTATTAGAGTATATGTTTCATATTTTGTAAAAACATGTACCTCAATTTATGTTTACAGTGACTTAAAACTAAAAAACACTTAATTTTAATATCAAAAGCTTAACATAAAAAAAATGTTC
Organism: Acorus calamus; assembly: GCA_030737845.1. Classification (NCBI taxonomy): domain Eukaryota; kingdom Viridiplantae; phylum Streptophyta; class Magnoliopsida; order Acorales; family Acoraceae; genus Acorus; species Acorus calamus. The sequence goes on from CM060861.1 coordinate 28,358,245, forward strand.
CTGAATTTGGGGGCCCTCTTTGAAGAAGGGGCCCTAGGCGGTCGCCTACCTGACCTATAGTCAGGGCCAGCCATGATAACAGACAGTCATAGCAGCATTTAAAACACATCAAAATATGATGTTAACATTTATAACACATCAAAATACGATTTTCGCATTCCATAACGAATCATCTCTAGAAAACAAAATACATTTTCAAATTATTTTTATGTTTATTTTATTTTTTGAAAAAAGTAGTAATTGTTTTTATTGGATATGTTATTTATTTTTATATTAAAAAAAATTAATATAGTCACATGAATGGTTATGGAATTTGAACATGTATTTTGTTATGTAGTCACGTGAATGGTTGCTTATGGAATGCGAATGTCATATTTTGATGTGTTTTAAATGATGTTATGACTATCTGTTATATGTGTTTAAATATGAAATTTGTCTATTTGATTTGAACTTATAAAAATGTGAATTTAACTCGCTCGACCTTCAGGCGACCACAATTCACCACCGTTACCAGAAAGCATGTCGACCTGGGTTGGTATACTCGCCGGAACCTCTAGCGACCATAATTCATCACCATTGCCAGAGGGATCTCCGACCTCGAGGTGGGTTTACTCCTATTGCTACAGTGCACAATTTTTTTTAAGGGGTGAGTTTCTTGCTATGTGGGATGCTGATATCCGCACTCATGTGAGATTGGGGCATAGAACATGGGGGGCTTTTAAATTAAATGATGAAAGTGGGAGGGGCGTATTTACAATTTAGAGGGGTGAAAATAGAGTCACCCTTTTGTCATCCATCCCATACACTGCTCCTGTTAGGTTCAAGAATAGCACCGAAAATAAAAGGAATTTTGATACACTGCTCCTGTTAGGTTCAAGAATAGCACCGAAAATAAAAGGAATTAATCAAAATAGTCTCATAACAGGTGTTAATATGGCTAGAATAAATGAGAATATCTGAGAATTAACTGATATAAATAGTATATGGATGCTAGCGTGTTTTAATAAACGCTCATAGGTGGGGACTAGTTGGCTGCTTAGGTGGGTCTAGGCGGAGACAAGTTGGCCTCAAAAAAAAATTTGATTGCATAGAAAAATCAAGATTTTTTTGGGTTATTTACTTGCTAACATTTTCTCTTTATTATTTATGTAGTATGTGATAGTTGCACCTATTAGTTAATTATTATCTATGTCATAAATGTATTTGCACGTTTTCTCTTCATGAATATCTATGTGTTAGGTCATTTATCTTCCTTAGTTTATATATATATATATATATATAGATTTCCGATAATATGCGGTCGTGCGGTCGCGATCGCGGGCCGTCCGATCGCGGGTCCATCGCATCCAACGGTCGACGTGAATCGCACCCGACCGTCCGATGTGATGGACCCGCGATGACGACGCACGTCGAATCGACCGCACGACCGTATAATATCACGAGTCTATATATATATATATATATGAATGATAGGGCCGATTAGGTGCAGTCGAACGTGCGGTCTTGCGGCGTCGACCACGGGCCGTCGATCACGGGTCCATCGCATCAGACGGTCAGGGGCGATTCACATCGACTGTTGGATGCGACGGACCCACGATCGAACGACGCACGTCGGATCCGCACGACCGTTCACCGACTAATCGCCCCCGTGTATATTATCATCCGACTATATATATATATATATTGGCAGATTAATCCCTAGTCCCCTTTCAACCGCTTGACTAGTGCCTAACGTTTTTTAGAATATTGATTTCAGCAAACCCTTGTAATTAAGTTATTTTCAGGTCATTCAACCTAAAAGAATATGTGGGCCCCCCACTATCAAATCAACTTAATTGTCATCACTTCTTACAAATTAATTATCATCATTTTTTTAGCCTTTTATTTTTATTTACATTTTATTCAAACAACAAAAATTTTATTATTACGTTTTTCAACGAGCATAATTTAAAACACAACCAATCAAAAAATCATTTTATCCTTATTTATACTAGAATAATTATAACTCTCATAATAACTTAATTTTCTATCCAAATGGGGGCAGGATTAGGATGGATCAATTTCAAGCCGACTGTTGGCCCGACTAACTCGATTTATTTGGTCCGAGCTAACCGTTCATCCCACTTCAACCCATTTTGTTTTGAGAGATGTTAAACACAGTCCGCATGGATCAGATAATCCATATATATCCATAGTCATTCATTCAGTGTGAGGTATATACCTTATTATAATTTTTTGTTTATTCACTAAATTAAAATATATATGGACGGTTCGTGAGACTGTTTAATTATTCCTAAGTCCTAACATTATTCTTTTGTTTTGTGTCTGTATTTGTATCCCTCCATTTCATTTTCTGTATTTCCTCTCATATCCTTCACGGTTGTACCTAAAAATCGGAATCATCATAGCAATATTTATCTTTTTTTTCAAAAACAAATCCTTATCCTAAAGGGATGGAAGAGAATATATTATATTTTTTTATTTTATTGAGATTTTTGTTTCACTTTTTTATTTTTTTGTCTTCATTTTTTTAAAAAAATTTTATTTGTTATTTTTTTAATTAAAATTTTATGTTATAAAAAATTATTTTCAATGTGAAACTTTGTAACAATTTATATTTGGTGTAAAAAGGCCTTCTAATGAAGGCATTCTATATCAATATTACAAAGTTAAAAAATATACACCGTCTTCTTCTCAACTAGACGAGTTTGAGTTTAGACCTCAACTAGTCATTTTTTAAAAAACAAGTCATCTTTTAAAAACATGAAACAAATTCTTAATTTTCTATGAAGGAAGTAGACTACTTCAAGTAGTTTTCATTAAATATTTGATATTATTTTAAATCTGACACTAAAATATAGCTTTCATTATTTGGTCTCCTCCGAACTTTCAAATTATTCCTTATATAAATCTCTTTTCATCTACAATGAAAATGAGATTCATATAAAAAAAATTAATATAGGTGTCAGTTCATCACAGCAAAAGCATTTTAATAAAAGATTCACAATCCATCATTCATGAAAAATTCACACAATGCGCATTCTTGACATTTTTATCATGCAAAAGTTTTCATTGATAGAAATTTTAAATTATATTTTATAATTCTTTTGTCCTTTAGGTGAGACATAATTGGGGAATAGGAAATAAAGGAAAAAATTTATTTATTTTGAAAGAATAAATCCTTCGATAAAATATATTTTAGGGGGTGTTAAAATTGTTTATTAAAATTTATCTATACTAATTAAAAATTCTTTTTTTATTATTATTTAAGAAAATTATTTTATCTAATACTTCCACACATTCTAAAAACATGTCACATCTATCATATCATATCATATCATATCACATTATATACACTAATTCTCAACAATTCAAATAAAGGGCTAATAGATTACTTTATTTATATCTAATTTATTTATATTCAACTAAATAACAAAAACTTCCACAACATGAATAACTAAAAAATTAAATTAAATTGTTTATTTTTTATTGATACAAAATATTATCTATTTGAAATAATCTATACTACCTTAAAAATGTTTTTAACCAAAAAAAACTTTTATTTTTTTATTTTACCCCCATGAAAACCACACTTAACATTATGAAATTCAATCAATGACAATCCCAAATACCATATGAAATTAAATCAATTATTTATTACCTGCCAACTAAAGTTTGACTGAGAGAATTATTTGAATTTACAAATGCGTTTTAAAGGAGTTATTTGAATTTACATAGGTGTTTTCAAGAGATTATATGAATTTCAATTTAGTCTCTTGAATATTCACTAATGGATTACAAAGCGAGAAAAAATGCTATGCTTTTTCTTTCCTAACAATATACATATGCGAAGATGGCAGAGGAGGGTGTCAGAGAGGAGGTCACGGTGGAGGGAGGAGAAGAGGCGGAGGAGCCATTAGTGGAGGAGGTGGGGGGGTCAAGAGGCTCGTCGAGATCTTGCAAAAACCATGACAGATTTGATCGACTTGGTTAATTCACATAAAAATAGGTGGTTTTCCTTGGTTTCTTTAGGTCAAAATTTGATGTTGAGTTGGTGGTTTATCATATACCAAGGAAAAAGGTCCTTTTTGGATTTTTGTTTTTAATATGAGGTGATGACTAAATTATGTGGTAGTGATATCAATAGTATAGATTTTAATTTGATATCATTTGAAGATTGTTATTATGCAACTATAATTTTTTATTGGAAAAAATCTATATATAACCACCCTATGTAAATTACACTTTTCCTAAATTCTATATAATCCTATGAAAACACTTGTGTAAATTCAAACAATCATCTGAGTTAAATTTTCGTTGATAGATGAAGAATATTTTATGAATATTTTATTTGATTAATTTTAACAAATGACTATTTAGCTTGGTTTTTGGTACACAGTGTTTCAAAAATATTATTGTGGGGCTTAAAAAAAAAAGGTGATCGTTCAATAAAAGTGACCGCTCTCGGAGGACTTTGGGAATACATTTTATAATGAAATTGCGAAAACACAGGTGTAGTATATAATTTGATTTGATATCATTTGAAGATTGTTATTATGCGACTATAATTTTTTATGGAAAAAAATCTATATATAACCCTATGTAAATTACACTTTTTTTTAATTCTATATAACCTCCTGAAAACATTTATTTAAATTCAAACAGTCTTCCGAATTAAATTTTCATTGATAGATGAACAATATTTTATGAATATTTTGTTTGATTAATTCTGACAAATAACTATTTAGCTTAGTTTTTGATATACGATGTTTCAAAAATATTATTGGGGCTTAAAAAAAAAGGAAAAATATACATACAGCCCCAATTGTAGCCCGTTTTGCTTTTAAAAATCATACATATATTAAACTACATTAGTGTGTACTATGTTAAAACCCATATGTTATGATAATATAGTATATAAAAATGTGACCCATATGTTATGATAACGTAGTATATAAAAAGATGACCGTTCGATTAACTATGGGAATACATTTTATAATGAAATTGCGGAAACACACATGTAGTGTGATACCCCCTACTGACAATCACCAGCCGTCCGATCAACTTATTGCCCCCTCTCGGGTCACAGGCACAAAGCCCAGCAATACTAAACCGGAAGCCAAAACTTACATTACGATAATTTAATCCTAATTTTAGCGATATGGGTTTAATAAGTTGGTGAACCAGCACCTTTCATGACCACGATTTAATTCTACCGTACAAAGGTGAAAAGGATAGTATGATAATCCTTTACCCCCGTTTGGGGAGGAGAATAAAGGGTGGATAGGGGAGAATACAGTAAAATAAGCCTCAAACACTGTTTGTTTGACAAGAATAAATCTTGATATATGTCTGGAAAGTAAGATAAGACCTGATACATCTAAGAAAATGGTGGAATTGCTTATCAGGGCTTATCTATGTCAATGGATAAAAATACCCTTCTTTGTCATTTTAAAATATTTATTTCACCTAACACTCTCTGCACACATTCTAAAAACTGTCACATCTATCATGTCACACTCAAATCTCTTATACATATTCTCAAACACAAATAATTTATGCAGGGGTATAATTGTCATTTTAAAAGTCATAAACTCTTATCTATTTCTTATCTACCACTTATCCTTATTTTATTCAAGGTGAACTAAACAACAAAAAGATCAATTTTACGTTTCCCAATGAGAATAACAGAAAAGACAACCAAACAAAAATTTACTTATTCAGCATGGATTGTTATTTATCCCAGTATAGCTATCAAGGGCAAATAATCTTATGTCATACCCCAAATGAGTCCTTATTTTATACACACATACATATATAAAGTAATACATACATCTTTTTATGTGAATGGAGTTATGCTAGGTTAAAATTTTAGCTCCCGTTTGATTCAAGAATAGGTTGGAATAAGTGAGAATTAATCGAAAAAATTAATTGTCATCATTTTTTCACTTTTTATAAATATTTATACCCACACCTTATTCACAATTTCTCCAAACAATTAAAAATTTTATTATTACATTTTTCAAGGAGAATAATTCAAAACACAACACATAAAAAAATCATTTTATCTTTATTTATACTAGTATAATTATAAACAGCATAATAACTTAATTCTCAATCCAAACAAGGGCTAAAGAACGAGGAATTGTAATAAAATTTTACTTTTAATATCTCCATTTTTCTAAATGAAGTGCGATTAAACATTTTGATTTATTGGGGGTTAAAAAGAAAACACTTCATAAACTAATCAAATACTGATATACAAATTAGAATTTTAATCATGACTGCATTAAATTCAAATTTCTAAGTAGCAACAACAATTTTGATTATATGATTTTTCTCTCAACAGTATACACCCTTTTTTCCTGATAGCTAATACACTCAATCCATTTATAAACTCGTCGTAATATATACTGTATTATCATATAATCTGAAACTTTAAATTATTTTATTTTTTCAACAAAAAAAAAAACCATTATTTGTTAAAACGGGGCTAATGGATTTTTTTCTTTATAAAATCAAAATCATTTGATCAAAACCCTTCCTCCTTTGGAACTCCTCTGCTTCTCCACTTCCTCTTTCAATCAATCCAACCCCAGGGGATTTCAATTCGAATTACGAGATTGCCACCACCTTGGTTTCCGTGGATCAAATTTGTGTTTAGTTTGTTTTTGTGGATCAAATTTGTGTTTAGTTTTTTTTTTTTTTTTGGGTGTATGAGATACCAAGGAAAATGTAGCTCCAGGTAGAGGCGGTAAACAAGTCGAGCGCAATCTTTGACATGTTTAAGTTTAGTTTGTTTGGCTCGTAAAAAGCTTGGTTGAAACTCGATTCAGCTCGTTTTTAAAACGAACTCGAGTGTAAACTTGAACTAAGGCTCAAGCTCGGGCTTGTTTCTCTAAAAAAAAATTGTTTAGCAATTAAAACATGCAAAAAACAGATAACATGTTTGTGGGGGCGTAATTTCTGGTTGTCCTCTCTTGGGCCGGATCTCCTCCGATCCGGGCTTTGGTAGTGGACCCGAGATGATATGGGCTTCGACTCTCCTTCATGACGATCCATCTAGAGCCTATGTTCCTCGTCGTCCTCTCCCTCCTCCGGGTTCTTGTAACTCACACCAGTGTGGTGCCGGCTAACGCCCCTCCGACACTAAAGTCAGTGATATCTCTTTCAAGAAGAAGAACTTGAAATACTTGAGAATCAATAGGAGAGAGAGTCCAAATTTCGCATACCTTGGATGGGAGACGAAGTCCCCTTTTTATACTGAGCATGGGCGTGCCGGTTTAGACCTTGCAGGGTGACTATAACGTAGTATGGAATCTTCACGTGGCCTATGGATCCTAGGACACGTGTCACCTAGGGATCATCATTATCTTATAACTGTTTTCCTGACCGGATATTCCATTTGTTAACCGTTTTACTTCTGGGGATGACTTGTGGCCGACCTATTTTTTAGTTCGGGCTTTACTATATGGGTGGCCCTCGCTCAAAGTCGGTCAACACAAGATACCTGTTCTTATAATCTCATCGACTGATTGTTCTACTTTCGTCGGGCACAATCCTTGTCCAACTTATCTTGGTCGGGTGTAAGCTTTGCCCGACTTACCCTGGTCGGCCAATAGCCTTTGCCCGAACTGGACTAAGTCAGGGTTGACCACTTATTCATCTTGAGGGTGAAATGGTTCTACCCAGGTAGTCGTGGGGCTTTGGGCCCATATGCCTTTTTCCCCTTAGGTCCATATCTTTTATTAATATGGGCTATTCCCCGATCAATTCCTTGTACTTACTCTACTTTACCCCTTATTCACTATTCTAGTCAATTTGGTCTCCTACAATGTTAAAAATAAATAATCATATTTGAAAAATAGACAACATTTCACACTTTTAAATAAATGAGTTCGTATGGGCTTGTGGCTCGGCTTGGCTCTTTTATAACTGAGGTTTAAAAATTATTCAAGCTCAACTCATTTGTTTAATCGAACGAGCCTTGATCGAGTTCCAATCAAGTCAAGCCTGAGTTGAGCTCAGATAGCTTGGCTCGTTTATCACCATTTAACTCTTAGGGAAGGTGAAAGGTTGAGAGTTAACTTTTCATGAGTTACTTTTAGATTTTATTTTCATGTTACTGATGTGAGGTGAATATTAAATTGTGTGGTAGTGATATCAATAGTATAGATTTTAATTTGATATCATCTGAATATTGTTAGCCATGTGACTATAATTTTTATTTATTGTACACTTCTTTGTTGATGTGCTAATTCTTATCTTCTTGTTGTGTTAATTTTTTTTTTTTTTGAGTGGAGGGGGGGGGGGGGGTGGTTTGGTTTGTGTTGTAGAGCTTGTGATGATTTTGATTTTTGATCGACCTTAATTTCGTTTTATAATTATCGGCTATAATTTTTAATGGACCTTTTTTCTCAGTATTTCTATGTTTAGAATCTTAGACATACAAATATACCATTTTTGGCTAACAAATTATTACAATTTTAGGCTATATTAAATATAATTTTAGATTTTTTTGCATGTATACCATAAAAAAATATACTATTTATTTTTTTACCACTCCAATAACCAATGTGTTATTATATCATTGGAATATATATAACTTATGCATATTTATCATCTTAATTAACTTTCATCTAAGTTTTTATTAAAACGTTACAGTTTCAGAGAAATGATCAAATTACCCTTGTATTTTTATTTTACATATTTTACCATACCAAATACAATATTTATAAAAATAAAAAAAACATTAATTTTAACACGAAAATGATAAATTTTATCTAAAATCCAAAAACATAAAAATCAAACATAAAAACTATTTTAAAAACATTAATTATTAATACTTATATTAGCAGAGACCGTCCGATAATACCGCTCCCTCGGGATTATAACAATAATACGGAAACACACGTTATGTGATTCCCTAGACAGTAAAACCGTCCGATAACTTATTGCCCCTCTCGGGTTATTTCAAAATAATTACCCTTATTTTTATTTTAAATTTTACAACCAAATACAATAATAAAAATAAAAACAAATTTTAACATGAAAATATAAATATAAAAAAAAAGAAAAAAAAGAAAAATGATTATAAAAAAAAAGAAAAAAAAGATGACCGTCCGATTAAAGTGACCGCTCCCTCGGGAGGGATTGGGAATAACAATTTCATAATGTAATTGCGGAAACACACGTGTAGTGTGATCCTCCCTACTGACAGTCACAAACCGTCCGATCAACTTATTGCCCCCTCTCGGGTTACAGGCACGCCCGGCACTGTTAATTCGGAGGCCAAAACATACATAATTAAAATTTAATCCTAACTTTAGCGATATGGGTTTAATTAGTCGACGAGCCCCTTTTCATAACCACGACTAATAATATCGTAGAGAGGTCAAGAGGATGATGAAATTCATTATTTTGCATATATACCCCTATGATATTCTGTATTTGTTAAAATACTCCTATAAAACCATCATTGCAAAAATACCTTTAAAAGGTTCATAAGTTATGCATTAATGTCCATGCGGTCATCTTCCATGAGTTGTGGTTAAATGTTATCGTTAAAATCTCATTTTACCATTAAAAACTGTTGAAAAGTCATAAATATCCCTTTGTTTCTTCTCTTCTCAACGTCTAATGTTTTATAATTTGTAGCTTAAATTTCTTGTGTCCGATTTTTATTTGAACCATTTTTGGGAGTTCGATTCCATTTGAAACTATTTTTGAGGGTTCGAATCCTTTCAAAGATGAATAATTCATCCCAAACATCATTTTCAAACATGTGAGAATATGTTATTTAGGATAAGGGTAAAACAATAAATGCATGTATCAGGGTTATCCAAATAACCCTGGTTGGGTATTCAACATTGACAACATATAACGGAGGGGCACCGATGCACAACTTGTGAACTTTTCGATGGTGTTTTTGCAATGATAATTTTTCAAGGCTAATTTGATAAAAATGGAATATAACAGGGGTATATTTGCAAATAATCCTTTTTATTTATTTATTTATAAATCCATAGATCAAAACCTTCTCCCTCTCTCGATCTCCTCTGCTTCTCGACCTCCTCTTCCAGTTCAATCCACCCCCAATGGATTTCGATTCAAATTACGAGATTGCCACCACCGTTGATTACATCCTCAACCGAGGATTCACTAGAATCGCTTTACAGGTAAACCCTAAATTTTTTAAGGGTTCAAGGTTTTGTTGAACCAAAAAAATCACTTTTTTTCTTAAATTTTGGTTCAGTTTCCGGACGAGCTGTTGAAGGACTCGAGGAGGGTGGTGAGGGCGTTGAAGGACGAGCTCCGGAGTCGCCTCCGTCCGCCGTCGGAGACGGCGCGATCGGACGGATTGGGCGGCGTCCGGTTGTTCGTGATGGCGGACACCGCGTACGGGAGCTGCTGCGTGGACGAGGTCGGCGCTTCGCACGTCGCCGCCGACTGCGTCGTCCACTACGGCCACGCGTGCATGAGCCCGTGAGCAACTTCTTTTACTTGCTTGTCTAGGTTTTCTGGGATGGTAACGTTTGGGTCTTTTGGTGGAATTTGGGGTTTTTTTGGTGTTTGGAGAGTTGGGGATTGGTGACATGTTGTCTTTGGGGGTGAAAGATGGGATCTTTGATTGTGAGATGGTTATCATTTTAGGGTTTTTGAGAAGTTGGGGTTGCTTCATGTTTTTGAGGATTCGATGTTGATTTTTTTAAGGTAATGCTGTTAGTTTTTGAACCAAAAAGAAGTTAAAAGAATGTAGAATCTAAGTTTTTGTTTTGTTTTTGGGATTTGTTAATGTGATTGGTTCTGTATGTAAGATTTTAAGGACTTCCATTGTTGATGTTTGTCGCATAGTTAGTCAACGATTTAGGCTGGTAATGACAATGAAAGATTATTGAGGTGTGGCTTTGGGGCCTAGCTTTTGGAAAAAGTTTTTTCATCTTGATCTATGAATGCATGTTGTTCGGTTTTTTGGATTGTGGTTATGGTTCTGTGGGTCCTGCTATATATCAGTGTTACATCCACCGTTGAAAACCTTCTACTGATTTTGATCAAAGAAATATTGTGCATTATTGGCCAAACCTTTGGATTCATGCTTTTGGATATCAAAAGTTGGGTCTTAAGGATTCTCAAACTTCAGGTCATAAATTTGTGAATCTCGATGATAGGGTTTTGCAGTTGTGGTCTTAGATAAATATATGATTCATTGGGTTTTTTTTCCTGGTCTTGTGGGGCGGTGACACATAACACTGTTCTGTTTTTAATTTAATATTTTGAGGCTTTGAAGTGGATTTTAGCTTTTTTAGAATTTGGCATCCCATGAGCGTGCATGATATAATTATTTGTAATTATTGCAGAACATCAACTTTGCCAGCTCTATTTATTTTTGGAAAGGCCTCCGTCAATATAGATGCATGTGCTGAGTCTTTGGCCAGCTGCTGTTCAACCAGTGTCATGCCCATCCTGGTATGCAAAATCAAATCATCTTAAGTTGACATTGCTTGTTGGTTCTCTTGCACCAGAAAGTAGGGATACTTATCAAATATCAAACAAAAAATATCTCTACCAATCTCCTGTCAATATACTATTAACAACATTTCAGCAGTGTATCTGCTTGGATTTGTATATAATGTAATCTTGTCCATAAAATGCAGGTCCTCTTTGGGCTAGAGTATGCACATGCTATGCAAGATTTGAAAGACAAGCTGATGCTCAGATCATCACATCTATGTGATTCCAATTCAGCTGTACATTATGCAAACATACCATGTTCATCTATGGAACCATCAGAGAATGTAGACTTTGATAGAAGACCAACTGACTCGCATAATAGTGCCACTGATGATGTTACCAGCAATGGGAGTTCTGAATCCAATCACAGGCAAACGATACAGGCTACAGTAAATTATAAGTATGGACTTGGAGGTCTGACGTGGAATTTGGCAGATGGCCAGAAGATGGAGGACTACTTGTTATTTTACATAGGTTCTGACAATTCAGCATTTGCTAATGTTGTGCTTACTTTCAACAGTTGTGAATTAGGTAAAGATTCAGAATATCCCCATCATTGCATTTTTTTTCTTCCCTGTCAAGTGGTTTATGCAATTTTTAATTTCAACCATCTGTTTTGAACACTATATTTTATAAATGTACTTATTTTTTACTATCCGTTTTGTTTTAACAAAAAAAAAATGCATGATGGACTATGTGCTTCTTTGGCTGAAGTTGAGAATTATTCTGATAGCAAAAAGTTTCTAATGGAGTTGGATATCTGTATGGTTTTTTTTTTCTTTCAGTTCTGAATTCAGAATTTCTGATTCAAACATGGGATTGGAAGATGAGAATTGCTAGACTTGCTTTTAAATTTTTGCCAGTCTTCTTCGATTAACAATTTGCTTAGTGGCGGCTCTTGTTTGGCAGATAAAATATCTTATGGTATTGATGGGGTTTGTTATATTAGATAGTTTAATGATAGGTTGCCTTCAGTCAGGTATGATGCAGAGGATAGTTGCTTGGTAAAGGAGTCAACTCATCACAAAGGGATTCTTAAACGGAGGTACCTAGTGTCTTATTGATCTGCGGAAACCTTTTCTGGATACTGAAGCTAATTTAGTTTGAACTACTCATTCTGTAGATACTACCTTGTGGAGAAAGCAAAGGATGCAAACATTGTTGGGATCTTGGTGGGCACCCTTGGTGCAGGTATATATTTCTGAGATTTAATCCTATTTAATGTAAATCATCAGTGAGTATTGATGCCAATATGTACATAATGATATAAAAACACAACAAGAAAAATATATTAGTATAATAACAATATTAATAATAATATTTTCCTATCCAGTTGGTTTGATTACTAAAACTTCTTTTCTTGAGAGTAATCAAGGCATATGCTTTAATATCTATAACAGTAACAGTAAATCAAATTGTAATACTGGGATTTTTTTTTTTTTTTGTATTGAGAAAATGGTAATGGGAAGTCTATTATTTTTGAATGATGGTGAGAAATCAATTGTTTCAATTTTTCCAGCTGGTTACCTTCATATGATTCACCAAATCAAAGAACTGATCGAGGCAGCTGGGAAGAAGGTTTACACTCTTGTTATGGGAAGACCAAACCCAGCTAAACTTGCCAATTTCCCTGAGGTAAATTGTAGTGATTGATTGAACATGTATTTTATTCTATGCATTATAATGAGGCAGATCCCAATCCTTTTTGTTGTGGACAGTGTGATGTTTTTGTTTATGTGTCCTGTGCTCAAACTGCTCTATTGGACAGCAAAGAGTTTTTGGCGCCAATAATTACACCTTACGAGGCCATGCTAGCTTTCAAAGGGTAAATTCACATTCAGTAATACGATTCACTTATAGAAAAGAATTTTTCATCATACATCAATGCTTGAGTTGCTTTTTAATGCAATTTGTGTATAATTCTACCTAGCATCACATGTAAATTTGATTATGAAAAGTTGCCTATGTATAGTCATGAAGACAATGATATCACATGGGAAATTGAACTAGAAAATAGAGATTTTGATATGAGAAACACAATCTTCATGCAAATGCACCCTCTTGTAAACTTTGGTTGTGGTCATGGATTTCTACATTGAAAACGGATAGCATAGTTTAATGTGGATACTGATGGTGTTTACGTAATGGGACATATTTCCTGCTCACATCAATACTCTTATATTTTGACAGTGGAAGCCAGTGGACAGGTGAATATGTTATGGACTTTCGTGATTTGATAGCTTCTTCATCCCTCAAAGTTGAGAACACCAATGAAGGAGCTCGGTTTTCTTTCCTTCAAGGTGGCTATGTGGAATGTATCAATCTGGAAGGTGATATTCTTTTTTAATTCGGCAGTCAGAGCATTATTTTGGATTGTCAGTTGGATTGTTACTGCATTTAATGCACACATGCAGACACACACACACGCTCATGCATACATACATGCTATATAATTGAAAATTTGCATGCATTCTCTCATATGCTTTAAAATTCTGAATTTCTGTTTTTTCCATTTTGTTTATTTCTTTGTTGTTACATTAGCAGTGTTAATTTCATAAAACTTGGATAGCTTTTTTTGGTGGGTAACATATCTTGGTGCAATGGGATTAACAAATCTTGGTGGGCACATGTAAAACTTTTAAGTGATTTAATTGCAAACAACTCAAACCTTGATGCAATGTGACTAAATTTTAAGATTTGTAATCTCATTATCTATTTCTTTCTGTTAATTCCTGCGGCTATCCCCAATAATTCCTTATCTTCTAACCTTCAATTGGAATTTCTTAATTAACTAGTAACAGTAATCCAAATCCTATTTGATCGACATTCTATGTGAATGCTTTTCAGAAAACCAAGAACAAAAGGAAAGATCTCTTGTTCTAGCAGAAGCGACGAAGCTGGCCCTAAGCCTAGACAAAAACCGCACAGATTCTATCTTGTTTAAGGGCACAGCTACAACTGGGGCAGAGTTTCTGGCAGCCCGCACTTACCAAGGCCTTGACATGCCGATCGAGAACAACTCCCCTCAACCTTTTCTCATCGGTAGAACAGGGAAGGCCTCCGGTTACGAGCGCGAGGGAAGAAAAAAAGAGACATGATAGATTTGTTAGTGAGTTACCTTCAGTTATGAAATTGTGCTTACCTTCGTATTTATACAAACGGCACGTCATGATCAAAGAGTTCTGCATATCTGAATATGAAGCTCCTTGAAGAGGTTAGCATTTCTTGCCTGCTTCGATTCTTGAATGAGAACAGATAGCCATATATACACTTTTGTTGTTCAAGTTATCTTAATCTGTGATTTCCTTAATTTCACTTGTCATTGTTTTTTTAATTGAAATTTTGGATCAATAATTTATTAATACCATATTTATGCAATTATTTGAACCTCCTTAAGCATTGCTTCACAATAAGATGTGTTCATGTTTTGGTTAATTTTATATTATTTGATGATTAATGATTGGTCATTGTCCAGTGTAGATTTTTCTGTTCAAGTTTTCTTAAAGGATCTCTGGAATTATATTTAGGGCTCATTTGGATTCACGGTGGAGTGAATTTTGTGGCGGGTTTTGGACGCGTTTTATGTGCAAAACAGCCTGTGTTTGAGAATCTCCTTAAACAATGTTCAACTATCAACGCCTCACTTATCCGAATACAGGTTCCTGCCACACTCCCAAAACATCACAATTGTAAAATATACAAATTAAAATTTATAGTTTCCATGGGGCAATTGAAATGGTAATATTAGAACAATTGAAAATTTTTCATGGGGAAAGAAGATTCATGAATAAATAAATTTCAGATGTCATATGCAATGTTTTAAAAACTCAACTTTTTATTGAACTGTAAAACTGAACTGGTTAAGGAATCATAATTTTTGCGAATAAAGAACTATCTGGTTTAATCAACTTGTAATCGATTATCAAAGGCCGTTGATCTAATTGGTGTGTTGATTGGTTTTTTCTGGTTCTTTATATCATTGAATTTTAAATGTAAATGAATTGAAGTGAATTTTTTATTGGGTGGGGACCTAACAACTGAGTGGTAGTAGTGTTTGCCACATAAAAAAATATCTTATGTGTATTGTTGCACCTCCTAAATCATTGACCTAAAAATATTTTTTTGGAAATGTTACTTTCAATTCTTTTTCAATTTCATTTGTAGTTCGCACAAATTTTAATTTTTTTGAGATATATTCTTAACCGCTGAAAAATATTCTTTTATTAAAAAAATATAATACATACAATTGAATGCATATGTTTTTATTTTTTTTATAATAAATTATTAACATAATAATATTGTTTTTTTCTCTTTGTGATGTGAATTGTTTTAATAAGCAACAATCTTTTTGGCCTTCATTTTCCTATCTTCAAATATCTTCTTGCATCACCACCAATTTTTTTTTCTTGCGTCACCATCCTACCTCACACAACACACAAACTCACATCATTCATGGAAAAAAAGCAAAACCTCAATTAATATCACGAGTGATGTTACATTTTTTTTTTCCAGTCACGTGTGCATTTGATAAAAAAGAACATATACATGTTTTGATAAACAATTTTGATATTTTTTTTTATAGTTGGATCCATACAATTTATTGAAATAAATATTTTATTTTTTATAAAATCATATATATCATCAGATAAAGTATACTGTATTATTTTAAAAAAAAGAACACACATGTACACTAGAATTTTGAGGTTATCCTTATAATATATAAATCTTTGACTAACTATATCCCCACTGATTCCACTCATCTAGAAAGAGAAATAAATTAAAAAATATATGGTCTACATATTGTGATTGTACCAAACAAAAAAAAACATATTGTGATTGTCATATCTGCCACCTTGGAAGTCTTTTACTTCCATTACCATCATCACCTATGAAATAGTTGACCTTCTAGAATCAAAGAATGCTTCTTCATCTATTCCTAGTTTACTAGTTTTTTTTTTGGGCAAAACTATTCCCACTACCCGACTTCCTATTTCTCACTACCTAAAATTACGAAAATGCCATTATTTATTTTATTTTTTCGTCTCTCTTTCCCACTACCCAGTTCGACAGCATCCAGTCGAAGTGTTCTTCACTGGGACGACAGAGGTCTGTCGAACTGTATGAATAAGTGTCGACAGAGGTCCAGTCGAAGTGTGTTTCACTAGGACGACAGAGACCCGTCGATCTGTCTGAGCAAGTGTCGACATGGATGTGTCGAATCCTTTAAAACAACAACTTTCTTCTAAGAATCAATCAATTATACAATCATTTAAGTCCTTATGAAAAACAAAAATGTCATTTAAGTTATTTAAGTCTTTTTGAAAATCATTCACATATATATTTATTTAAGTATAAGAAACAAAAATATCAAACAAAGAGTTATTTGAATCAAATAAACAATAAACATTTCATATAGAAAAAAACATTATTTTCTTTTCTAAACAAGTGGAGTCTTTTATAAACAAACTCCACTTATTTAGAAAAGAAAATAATGTTTTTTTCTATATTAAATGTTTACTGTTTATTTGGTTCAAATAACTCTTTGTTTGATATTTTTGTTTTTATACTTAAATAAATATATATGTGAATGATTTTAAAAAAAACTTAAATAACTTAAATGACATTTTTGTTTTTCATAAGGACTTAAATGATTGTATAATTGATTGATTCTTAGAAGAAAGTTGTTGTTTTGAAGGGTTCGACACATCCATGTCGACATTTGCAAACACACTTCGACGGGTCTCTGTCGTCCTAGTGAAACACACTTCGACTAGGCCTCTGTCGACACTTATTCAGACAGTTCGACGGATCTCTGTCGTCCCAGTGAAGAACACTTCGACTGAACGCTGTCGAACTGGGTAGTGGGAAAGGGTGACAAAAAATTAAAAAAATAATGGCATTTTCGTAATTAGAGGTGGTGGGAAATTTAAATAGGGTAGTGGGACTAGCACTACCCTTTTTTTTTCCTAGTTTTAAAAAAAATCTAATGTTTGACTTTTATTTTTAAAATTGCAGAGACCATTACTTTAGATTTAGTGACTTTATCAATTCGATCACTTTCAGAATTGTTGATTATTATAATTTTTTATTATTTGTCCATGATCAGAAGGGGTAGTGGGTTTAGAAGTTCAAATTTCACGATCTATCTTTATGAAACACCATGTTATGTTTAATTTCTTTTCCATCCCTATTTCTATTATACACATATTTGAAATTTTTTTAAAATAACATATCACAAAAGCATATTTTTATAAAATAAAATAAAATATGTAATCTATTGAATTGCATGATTTATTTAAAAAATATATATATTAATGTTCGGAGTTAGAAAAATAATGTGTGACAAAACTCCTAAATAAAAAATTACGAAAAATATTCCATTCGGTCGTTTTTACACTCCAAAATTTAAACGATGATTTTATTTTTTAAAAAACAGTAAACATCACTTGATAATGTAATTTTTTTTTGATAAAAGGTGTATATCGCTCCATTTTGAATTGAATAAATCCATTTTTTTTAGTAAGTGTAATTTTTTTTTTAATGAGATATATATATCATCTAATTATGTATATACTTTAATGGATATTTGGATTTCTAACCGGGCATATCCTAGCAACCGTAAAAAAAAGAAAAAAAGAAAGAAAAAAAAAAGAGTACAACATCTCCCAATAAAAAAAATTACACGTGGATCGATTCTAAACCATGATTAACGGTATCTCGCATGTTCGACAAAAGCAATGTGAAACTATAACAAAAAAAAAATGCAATGTGAAACAATTAAATGATTGCTTGCTTTTATTTTTGACAAAGTCAAATTCAAAAGTTTGACAATGGACTCTCACCCTTGTTAGTCACACAGAATAAAAATTACAAATGCATATATTGTAACACCTGAGCATTTTCTCTTATTTATATATTTGATTTAAATATATAAATAAGATATTTGAATTAAAATTAGTGTATTTTGTGTGTTTTTAAGTTTAAGCCCGTTTCGTGTATCTTTATGGGTCCATTTCAATTTACAATTTTAAATACTAATTGTTATGTTGAAATTTTTATATATTTTTCTTTTTAAGATCTTCAAGATCTTAAATGGTTACATTGGAGCTCAAAAGATTAAGTTTTGAGATTTCATTGTTATTGATTTTGAGGGACCCAATTTTGAATTGTAAATTTCTTGTAATATGTTGCAGGGACCTATCTGTAATTTGGATAGGGATCTATTTGTATATCTGAAACAATCCGGGGGTCGTTTTGTAATTTTCGTTAGGTTTAGATATCAAAATATATATGTTGGGGTGAAACAAAAACAAAAAAAAAATAGGGGTCTTGGTCTGTGTCCGTTCGGCAGAGAGAGAGATAGAGAGAGAAAGAGGTATTTATTTTGATCTTCTTAACTTTTGATTTTCTTCTAAATTATTGTTTTTTTTATTAGTGACATTGGGTATATGTTTAGTTTATTAAATCTTTGTTTTTATTTTTGTTTTTGTTTTTTTTAAATAAATAAATAAAATTAGGGTATTGATTTATTTTAGGATTTAATATCTTTTTATGTTATGGAATTTTTAGTTTTTTTTTTATCAAGTAGAGTTTTGATATATATATGTTCATATTGTTAAATTCTTATGAGTTTATAAAAATTAGGGCTTTGATTTATTATTTATTATTGTTAGATCTATGTTAGGTTTTTGAATTTTTGAGTCTTCATAAACTTAGGGTTTCGATTTATCATTTAGTTTAAAGATCAAATCTATGTTTAGATTTCTAAAATTTCTAAAATATGAGTTTTTAAAAAATACTAGGGTTATGATTTATGCGTATACTTAAAAAGCTTTATTTATTTTCAATTTTTACTAATTAATAGTTTATTATTATAGAAAAAAGGTGTTTTCATATTATTTTATGAATTTTTGTTATTTTATTATTATTTTGAATTTCTGGATTTTTGTCTTATCTGTTTTATCTTTTCTGGTTTCGTTTTTTAGTGTCTCGTTTTATTGTAAATAGGTTTTTGATCTTCTTCTTAGGTTTTGGTATATATGGATGTGTTTAGATTATTGGGTATAAAAATTTATACCTATTAATTATGGATAGGTAATTAGGTCTTAGGCTTAGGATTAGATTATAGGTTTTAATTAATAATTTATTTGATTTATCTAGGTTGTAATTTTTGTTGTAGGCTTCATTCTCCGGACCTATGGTCCATTCGAGGAGAGTAGGCCTATTGATTTATCTCATGTGAACTTTTGCTCTATATTGTTGAATTTCACATGCTAATCATATTTGTGTGATATTATGTGCATGATTTGGATATTTTTCATATTTGATTAAATTGCATTTTATTATTGAATAAAATTACATGATTTCATTTCTTTATGATGACAATTAATATAGCATGAATTATGCTATTCGTGTTTTAAGAATTAATAAAACGCATATATTGATGCTTATATTTTTTTTAGATAATTATTTGAATTAAGGATTTTAGTACTTTTGAAATTTTTGGAAAATTTAGGACTAATGGAGACAACCTAGTCCTAGTAGATTTTTTTTATTAAGATGCATATCATGACACATTTCTGGAATAAATCCCCCTCATTGTATTTCGCCTTTGGGGAGGAAGATCTAGGACTCGAGGAGTCTCAAGATCGGTGAGGGACGTGGTAAAACATTCCTTGCAGCGGTGGATTCCTTTGTTTGGAGTCTGCAGCAACCGGGGCATTCTGTGCTGGTGTTCTCGTAGTGATGGCAGCGACGACTCATCAGCGTCTTTTAAATCCGACGTCTCCTCGAGGGAGTTTTTTGAGCGATTTAGTCGCTTGGGGATTAAGACGCCTATTTTGGAGAACGGTTCTTCTGATTGAGAACCCTATTCGGTCATATCATTTAAGCTGCATGATTTTTATGACGTGGACCAAGGATTGGGCCACGTGATTGCATTAAAGTTATATTTTATTAAGCTCATGAATTTAAATTGATTTATTAAATAAAATTCTTATTTTTTATATAACTTTATATATATATATATATATATATATATATATATATATATATATATATGATATCATTTAACTCTCATGATTTATCTGATGTGGGCCAAAGATTGGGCCACATGCGCATTAAAATATTTTTTAAAAAAGGTTTATGATTTTAAATTGATTTAATAAAATAAAATATTTATTAAATGAAATTCTGATTTTCAAAAAACTTTATTTTTATATATACTGTCACGTGAGGTAATTTGTCAGTGGGCTTATTCACTGAGTAAATTACTCACCCTATTCCAAATGGCTGATTGTTTCATAAGCAGGTAACTTACCTTTTGAGGACCAAGACAAAGCATGAACTTTTCATACGCTTTAGGGATCTCATAGAGGTAGCAGTGTTGGAGAATGAATAATCGTCGCGGTCAACTATTTGAAATTACTTTAGTTTAGATGACTACCACAGGTGTGGTTTAGTATGTCTATCCATTCTAATATTTTGTTTCAATTAGACTCTGATATTTTGTAAGACCTTTGGTGATTTAAAACCATTGCATATTATTTAATTTATTGTCATCGTTTTTTTATTAATATTTATATTATATCGATATCATTTAAAAAATAAAAAAAATGAGTGCAAATTTTGGTCTTGTATTTGGATTAAGTTTAGTAGCGACCCATATACCATCCCATTAGCGGTTAGGTAAATGTGGGGCATTACAGATTTGTACTCCTTTTTTTTATTTTTTAAATGATACCTATATAATATAAATATAATTAAAAAAACGATGATAATAAAATAAATAATATTCAATGGTTTTAAATAACCAAAGGTCTTACAAAATATCAGAGTCTAACGGAAACAAAATATTAGAATGGATAGATATACTAAACCACCCCTGTGGGAGCCATCTAAACTAAAGTAAATACAAATAGTTGACCGCGACTATTATTCATTCTCCAACACTGCTACCTCGATGAAATCCCTGAAGCGTATGAAAAGTTCAAGCTTTGTCTTGATCCTCAGAAGATAAGTTACCTGGTTATGAAAAAACCAGCCATTTGGAATATGGTGAGTGATTAACTCAGTGAATAAATCCATTGACAAATTACTTCACGTGACAGTATATATAAAAATAAAGTTTTGTGAAAATCAGAATTTCATTTAATAAATCTTTTATTTTATAAAATCAATTTAAAATCATGAACCTTTTTTAAAAAATATTTTAATGCACACGTGGCCCAATCCTTCGTCCACATCAGAGAAATCATGAGAGTTAAATGATACCATCATATATATATATATATATATATATAAAGTTATATAAAAAAATAAGAATTTTCTTTAATAAATCAATATAAATTCAAGAGCTTACTAAAATATAATTTAATGCAATCACGTGGCCCAATCCTTGGTTCACGTCATAAAAATAATGCAGCTTAAATGATATGACTGGGTAAGGTTCTCAATCGGAAGAACTGTTCCCCAAAACAGGTGTGCCAAGCCCCAAGTGACTAAATCGATAAAAAAAACTCCATCGAGGAGACGTCGGATCTAGAAGACACTGATGAGTCGTCGCTGCCATCACTATGAGAACACCAGCACATGATGCCCCGGTTGCTACAGACTCCAAACAAAGGAATCCACCGCTGCAAGGAATGTTTTACCACATCCCTCACCGATCTTGGGACTACTCGA
The DNA here is from genome assembly GCA_030737845.1 of Acorus calamus. Classification (NCBI taxonomy): domain Eukaryota; kingdom Viridiplantae; phylum Streptophyta; class Magnoliopsida; order Acorales; family Acoraceae; genus Acorus; species Acorus calamus. The sequence goes on from CM060861.1 coordinate 28,380,439, forward strand.
GTTCTAGACCTTCCTCCCCAAAGGCGAAATACGACGGGGGGATTTATTTCAGAAATGTGTCATGAATACATCTTAATAAAAAAATCTACTAGGACTATCCATTAGTCTTAAACTTTTCAAAAATTTCAAAAGTACCAAAATTCTTAATTCAAATAATTATCTAAAAAAAAATATAAGCATCAATATATGCGTTTTATTAATTCTTAAAACACGAATAGCATAATTCATGCTATATTAATTGTCATCATAAAGAAATGAAATCATGCAATTTTATTCAATAATAAAATGCAATTTATTCAAATATGAAAAATATCCAAATCATGCACATAATATCACACAAATATGATTAGCATGTGAAATTCAACAATATAGAGCAAAAACTCACATGAGATAAATCGATAGGCCTATTCACCTCGAATGGACCATAGGTCCGGAGAATGAAGCCCACAACAAAAATTACAACCTAGATAAACCAAATAAATTATTAATTAAAACCTATAATTTAAGCCTAAGCCTAAGACGTAATTACCTATCCATAATTAATATGTATAAATTTTTATACTCAATAATCTAAACACATCCATATATACCACAACCTAAGAAGAAGATCAAAAGCCTATTTACAATAAAATGAGACATTAAAAGACGAAATCAGAAAAGATAAAACAGATAAGACAAAATCCAGAAATTCAAAATAATAATAAAATAACAAAAATTCATAAAATAATAAGAAAACACATTTTTTCTATAATAATAAACTATTAATTAGTAAAAATTGAAAATAAATAAAGCTTTTTAAGTTTACGCATAAATCATAACCCTAGTATTTTTAAAAACTCATATTTTAGAAATTTTAGAAATCTAAACATAGTTTGTATATTTAAAATAAATGATAAATCGAAACCCTAAGTTTATGAAGACTCAAAAATTCAAAAACCTAACATAAATCTAACAATAATAAATAATAGATCAAAACCCTAGTTTTTATAAAATCATAAGAATTTAACAACAAGAACATTTATATATCAAAACTCTACTTGATAAAAAAAACTAAAAATTTCATAAAATAAAAAGATATTAAATCCTTAAAATAAATCAATACCCTAATTTTATTTATTTATTTTTAAAACAAAACAAAAACAAAAACAAAAAGAAAAACAAAGATATAATAACCTAAACATATATCCAATATAACTAATAAAAAAAAAAATTTAGAAGAAAATAAAAAATTAAGAAGAGCAAAATAAATACCACTCTTTCTCTCTCCTATCTCTCTCTGCCGAACGGACACAGACCAAGACCTCTATTTTTTTTTTATTTTTTTTTCACCCCAACATATATATTTTGATATCTAAACCTAACGAAAATTAAAGAACGACCCCCGGATTGTTTCAGATTTACAAATAGGTCCCTATCCGAATTACAGATAGATCCTTGCAGCATATTACAAGAAATTCACAATTCAAAACTGGGTCCCTCAAAATCAATAACAATGAAATCTCAAAACTTAATATTTTGAGCTCCAATGTTAATGAGATTGTAAAAATTTAATATCTTGAAGATCTAAAAAAGAAAAATATATAAAAATTTCAACAAAACAATTAGTATTTAAAATTGTAAATTGATATGGGCCCATAAGGATACACTAAATGAGCAAAAACTTAAACACACAAAATACACTAATTTTAATTCAAATATCTTATTTAAATATATAAATAAGAGAAAATGCACAGTTGTTATATATATATACACCCCCTCCCCCAACTCCCAACTTCTCATTCATCCATTCTATCTTTTTTATTGGAAAAAAAAACAAAAATGTTAGGCCACAGCAAGCTTAGCTTACTAGCCACCACCACCCTCCTCCTCCGCACTGCCTCGGAGACCGCGACTGCCCAATCGGTCTCCCACATCGTGACGCCGGCCTTCTTTGACGGCATCATCAACCAGGCCGACTCGATTTGCGCGGGCAAGAACTTCTACTCGAGGGACGCGTTCCTCACGACCGCCGGGAGCTATCCGGGTTTCGGTACCACCGGGACATCGGATGACTACAAGAGAGAGATCACTACTTTCTTCGCTCATGTCACGCATGAGACCGGCCGTAAGTCTTCTTTTTTCTTTTATATATCATAAAATAATAAAGTGGACATAATTGATGTGTCATTGATTGTTGTACACAGACTTCTGTTACATAGAAGAGATAGACGGGGCATCAAAGTACTATTGTGATGAGACCAACACCTAGTACCCGTGTGTATCAGGCAAAAACTACTATGGCCGTCCGATCCAAATGACGGTATTCTGGTACTGGATGAACAACGCCCACTCGATCATAACATCCGGGCTAGGGTTTGGGGCGACGATTCGAGCGATCAACGGCGCGATCGAATGCGACGGGGGAACTCGGAGGCGGTACAGGCACGCGTGGGGTATTATCAAGACTACTGCAACCAACTGGGTGTGGCTCCTGGAGACAATCTCACTTGCTAGTGCTTGTTTTGTGTGATCTCCTTTTGAGGTGTTGCTATAGCTATACGTAAAATAAGCTATTGTGCTTAATTATGGTAAATAAGTGTAATATGATAGACATTGATTTGTCAATGAATAACACATTCACAAGGATATCATGTTTGGTTTAAAAAGTTATCGTTTTGGAAATGGATGGTACTCTCACCCGCTTGTGTTGACAAACACAGACTTTATGTGCTGATCAATAAAGGGTGACAAAAAGTGCACACAAGTTACGCACCACCCAGCATCAAAGGTTCACCATAGGGTGTCAACCAAAAAAGATTCACTAGAGTACAAGAAGCTCACATTATAAATCCTTAAAGCTTTTTCCAAACAACAGATATGAGATTAAAAAAAGGACCACTTTTTCATCCTCCAAAAACCATCTTTTTGAACCCATTTTTTTAAACTCAACTTTTACAATCGTTGAAAATATTCAACAATCTCAACACATCAACATACCCTAATTTCTTTCACAACAACAATTATGATAATTGTTCAGAACACCATACCACTTATTTCACAAATATTTTCATATACATATATTTAGGGGAGTGTGGTGGCATACAGATGATCGAATAAACAAGTGATTGGTGCTGGAAAGATGGAGGTTTTCGACGAGGAGCACCAATCGAAGATGATGTTTCACGTTAGGAATTTGAGAAAATAAAATAATTTTCTCATTTGGACTTAGTCAAATATATAGTATTACTAAATAAAAAATGCCTAAATTATCTTTAAAGTTATAAAGATATTTCTGAAAAATTGGATTATTGACCATCTGAATGTCATTATTGTAGTAAAAAGTAGTATGAGTGGAGATCTATTTATGTATATATAATATCAATGATTTGTAAAAGATGCCAAAGCCGAACTACTTTAGCCTCTACTATAATATGTAGGTACGAACTTAAAAGAGGAAGAAAGGCAGTATCAAAGCACCAGAAGTAGTACCACATAGATAACAAATATTGATCCAAAAACAATAATAATGGGCAGTGTGAGGCCATAGGAATAAACTGACTGATATTGTGTACAATAACTGATTTCAAGAAAAGTTATGATGAGATAAAACAGGATTTCACACAAGATGTTTATAGCGTTTAATATTTTTTATACATTCACCATCATATGACTAAAGCTTAACATTAAACTCAAGACCTCATTTGGAAGTTGGCACGAGTTATTTTGAGATAAATAACTATTCTTACATAAATAAAAAATAAAACATTTTATGTTGGATTGTATTTTTAGTCATTCACGTTAGGTAACGTAATTATAAAGCTTACGTTGTTTAGTTGACAATGAATAAATTATGGATAAAAGTTAAATAAGATGTAGATAATGATTTATAAAAGATGAACGGTTACTCAATATTTATCAAGTCTGTCTTATCTTTACCCTAAACTTGGAGTTGGAAAAATAGATGATATCCTATCATGTATCCCATCAAGATGACACATGCATGGCTAAATCACACGTGAAATGTCATTGCTATCATCTAATTAACCACATAGAGTCTCAGTCTCCAATTTTCTTGTCAGGTTGGATCTAAAAAAAAAGGAAAATGATTCACAAGCCCTATCTTATAGGCCCATGTAAGCCCCATGAGGTGGCATGTGTGGCAATACCAAATTTGCCTTTTTAATCACTTTTGGTAACTTCTCACCATAATTATAGGATGGCTAGGATTTACATGCAATTGATTTTTTTTACTTATTACAATTGAATTATTTATTGATAATTGAATCAACCCCTCAATTATCATTGTTTTTAAGAATACATCGAAGAGGAACATTCAAAGTTTGTTTGAGATGTTTTTCAACCACGGTTTTAATTTTTTGGAGAAGCCATGGAAGCCTCTCTCTTTCGGAAAAGTAGCCACGGAAGAAGAAAAAAATTTGTTAGGGTAAGATTTTTGTTGTGATTTTGCTTATTTGATTTTAAGTCTTGATATGGCCTTTTGAATATGGTTTTTGAATTCAAATATGAAAGTATCTGATCTGGCTTTTTGAATATGGTATTTGATGTCAAAACTTTTTATTATGGCACGTGGTTGTGTAACAGTTGAATGTCAATTGCGCTTTTATACCTTTTTTTGGAGTAATATGCATTTGTTTCAAAAGTAAGTTACATTCGTAATTAATATGAACATTTATGACTTTTATTTGTAAAATCTGGTTACATTTATACAATATAATTAATTTATTTATATGAATTTATAATAAACGTCGGTTACATTCACAAATGTAACTGATGTTTGTATGACTTAAATAATAAAAGTCAATTACATTCATAAATGTAACTGAATTTTTTGTGCAATATATTTGAAAGCTAAGTTACATTTACAAATGTAACTGCCTTTTATTTGATCTTAACGATTTTCATCCAAAATCAGTTACATTCATTAAAAGGAGGATGTGAAGGTCGAGTCCAAAGAAAGACTGGAAAGGTACCCGAACCACCTTTCATATGATAGAGGGTAGCGAGAAAAATCCAGTGGTGGTTATTTATCCCGGTATAACAATAAGGAGTGAATAAGCTTATTCCTGGGGTATGTATTCATATTTGCAATTGCATGTATAGTAGAACAATCTCCTCCGCTTCTCAACCTCCTCATCCGATCAATCCACCCCTAATGGATTTCGATTCGAATTACAAGATTGCCCCCACCGTGGATTACATTCTCAACCGATCAATCCACCCCTAATGGATCAATCCACCCCTAGAATCGCTTTACAGGTAAAAACCCTAGATCTTTTTTAGGGTTTTTAAGGTTTTGTTGAACCAAAAAAATCACTTTTTTTTTAAAAAAATAAAATAAAAATAAAAATTATTGGTACAGTTTCCGGACAAGCTGCTGAAGGACTCGAGTAGGGTAGTGAGGGCGTTGGAGGAGGAGCTATGCCGTCGCCTCCATCTGCCGTCAGTGACGGCGGTATCGGACGGATTGGGCGGAGACCGGTTGTTGGTGTGGACGAGGTCACGCATGCATGAGCCCGTGAGCGACTTCTTTTGCTTGCTTGTCTAGGTTTGGGTCTTTTGGTGGAATTTAGGGTTTTTTTTTTCTTTTTTTTTTTGTGTGTTTGTGGTGATGGGGATTGAAAGATGGGATCTTTGATTGTCATCTTTCAAGGGTTTTTGAGAAATTGAGGTTGTTTCATGTTTTTGAGGATTTGATGATGATTTTTTTCAAAGGTAATGATGTTAGTTTTTGAACCAAAAAGAAGTTAAAAAGGAATGTAAGAATCTAAAGTTTTTTTTGTTTTTGGGATTTGTTCTGTCTGTAATGCGGATTTCAAGAACTTCCATTGCCCATGTTTTATCGCTTATTAGTTAGTCATCAATTTTTAGGTCGGCTGGCATTGACAATGAGAGATTGTTGATTTTATGTTACTTGATGATTACTAATTCGTCATTGTCTGGTGTTGATTTTCCAGTTCAAGTTTTCTGTTCAAGTTTTTTCTTGGAGGATTTTTCTGTCCGGTGTCTCGGGTTGTTTGGGAGCAGTGGCTGGTAGATGCTCATCTACCATTCGGTCTGTCCTCTCGATGGCTGGTAGATACTCATCTACCATTCCGGCCGGTACTCTTTTGTAATTTCATTTGAACTTTTGTTTTTTTTATGCTTTGGCGCAGGGAATACAATTTGAAAAAAAAAAGTTTTTTTTAAAGGATCTCTAGAATTATATTTAGGAAAGTGCATGTTAGACTCAGGATCCGTTTGGATGTGAGGTTGAAACGTTGAGATTCTTAAAATCTTGTGTTTCAAACTTAGATTTTGAAAAGCTATGTTTTATTAGATTTTCGAAAGCAAGATTTTTTTTTTTTGGCTTAAAAGAGAAGACGGTGGTTTAAAAAGCTAAAAACTAAAAATGTATTTGCATTTCAAAAGCAAGATTTTTTTTTTTTGGCTTAAGGGAATACAATTTGAAAAAAAAAAGTTTTTTTTAAAGGATCTCTAGAATTATATTTAGAAAGTGCATGTTAGACTCACGATCCGTTTGGATGTGAGGTTGAAACGTTGAGATTCTTAGTGTTTCAAACTTAGATTTTGAAAAGCTATGTTTTATTAGATTTTCAAAAGCAAGATTTTTTTTTTTTGGCTTAAAAGAGAAGACGGTGGTTTAAAAAGCTAAAAGCTAAAAATGTATTTGCATCTGAGTTTGAGAATTTATAGTTTTTTAAATGCAGAATCTACCTAAACTCATATCCAAACGAGGTCTCAGTCACTTTTACTAACCAAAACTCAAACCACACATGTTTTAATTTTTTTAAACATAGTAAACATTATCGAATGAGGTATATATTTTAATAAAAAGTGTATATCGCTTCATTTCGACTTGAATGGATATATTTTTAACAAGTGTAAGAAAAAATTTAACGAGATATATACATCGTGTAATAAGGTATATGATTTACTGAATTTATAACGAGGTATATAAGATTGTATTGTTTATTGTAAAAAATTGAGTGTAACAGTGCCCTTATATTTAGGATCCATTTGAATTAGTGGTGGGGCAGATTTTGTGACTGGAGTTGGACCAAAAGTCTACCGTGGATCCAAACACGATTTGATGGTGGGAGTTTCGGACGTGTTTCACACATTTTACGTGCAAAACATTTCATGTTTGAGAAGCTCTCACAACAGTGCTTCTCAAAAGTGAGCATCAACCCCTCACTTGTCTGAACGCAGGGGTTTCTGCCGTACTCCCAAAACCTCACAATTGTAAAAAATTAAAATATATAGTTTCCATGGGGCAATTGAAATGGTAATATTAGAGCAAATGAAAATTTTTCATGGGGAAAGAAGGTTATTGAATAAATAAATTTTAGATGTTATATGCAATGTTTTAAAAACAGAACTTTTTATTGCACCGTAAAAATGAACGGGTTAAAGAACCACAATGTTTGTGGATAGAGAACTAGCTAGTTTAATCAACTGGTAATCAGTTTTGAAAAACCGTCAGTTTAATCGGTAGGTTGATTGATGTTTTCTGATTCTTTATAGGGTTTTTTGCATTTATACAATTGAAAAACGTATTATTTATTTTTATATCATCATAAACAGTTTATTTACCTTTATACCATTAGAATGATTAAAAATTATGTATTTTTACCATCCTAGTTAAGTTCTATTATATTTTCTACTAACCCAGTCCAAAGTAATGCATAATGACTAACATACCCTTATTTTTTTATACTTTCCCTTACAAAATACAATATTTATTTTTATACTATAAAAAAATTATATTTATTTTTATACAATTGAAAAAAATAAAAAAATGTTAAATTTTACCATGAGAGCGATTTAATGGTATAAAAAAATAATAGCATTGATTTTGAATATTAAAGACTACGATTTCTTCAATATGAATAAATCTTTTATATTTAAAATGTATTTTTAAAATATTTTTATTTAATTATTATTATTTATGTAAATATTAAAATCATATATTTTAAGATATGAAAAAAATATAGACTTTTTTATTTATAAATATTGTGGGAGAGTTTGTGTGTGTATGTGTGTGATTGTATCTATGTATGTATGTAGAAAGTAAGACTATTGTGATATTTTGTATGTTTTAATGACATTAACAGACATATTTAAAAATTTGACAAAACCTAATTAAAGTGGTACATATGTAAAATTACTAAATAATTTAATGAATAAAAAATATAAATAGATTATTTCAATGGTATAAACTTGTAATCGATTATCAAAAAACGTTGGTGATTTGATTGGTTTTTTCTGGTTATTTATATCATTGAATTTTAAATGTAAATTGAATTGAAGTGAATCAAGTTTTAAAAAAGTTGGTTAACACTCTCATTTTCTGTAAAAAATGATCAACGATTAATTCTTGGGAGAACAAATCTTAAAAAAAAAAAATTGAATTGAAATGTGAACTAGGTGAATGTTAACGGTTCAACTGGTCAGGTCAAACTGGGTTCAACTGAAGGTGGGCGATAGTGGAGGGACCGGATCCGGTCAGTGCTCGACTTCGATCAGTTCGGTCAGTATCGAACTACACCATGTGCAAATCGAACTGCACGACTTATAAATCAAACTGCACAACCAATTGTTAAGTATATTTTTTACTCTCTTATTGCATTCAATCAACTATTGGAGAAAATATAAATTCATAAATATCATTAGTATCTAATAAGAGAGTGAAAAATATATCCAACAATTGGTTGTGCAGTTCGATTTGAACGTGGTGCAGTTCGATTTGAACGTGGTGCAGTTCGGTACTGACCGAACTGATCGAGCTCGGCACTGACCGGATCCGGTCTCGATAGTGGGATGGGAGTCCTCTCTCTCTCTTCTTATCCTCCCACCCAAAAAGTAATTTTTTATTGGGGTGGGGACCTAACAACTGAGTGAGTAATGTTCGCCACATAAAAAATATCTTGTGTATTGTTGCACCTCCTAAATAATTGATCTAAAAATATTTTTTTTGGAAATATTACCTCAATTCTTTTTCAATTTCATCTATAGTTCGTACACATTTTAAATTTTTTTGAGATATATTCTTAACCGTTGAAAAATATTCTATTATTAAAAAATATAATGTATACAATTGAATGCATATATTTTTAATTTTTTATAATAAATTATTAACATAATAATATTGTTTTTTTTCTCTGTGTGATGTGAATTGTTTTAATAAGCAACAATCTTTTTGGCCTTCATTTTCCTATCTTCAAATATCTTCTTGCATCACCACCAAATTTTTTTTCTTGCGTCACCATCCTACCTCACACAACGCACAAACTCACATCATTCATGGAAAAAAGCAAAACCTCAATTAATATTATGAGTGATGTTACATTTTTTTCCAATCACATGTGCATTGATAAAAAAATCTCTGGAACATATACATGTTTTGATAGAAATTTTTTATATTTTTTTATAGCTGGATCTATACAATTTATTGAAGTAAATCTTTCATTTTTTATAAAATCATATATATCATCAGATAAAGTATACTATACTATTTAAAAAAAAAACACATATAAACTAGAATTTTGAAGTTATCCTTATAATATATAAATCTTTGACTAACTATATCCCCACTGATTCCACTCATCTATAAAGAGAAATAATATAAACATATTGTGACTGTCATATCTGCCACCCTGGCAGTTTTTTACTTCCATATGTCATATCTGCCACCTTGGCAGTCTATAAAAATAAAAAGTAATACCCTTATTTTTTTTATATTTGTCCTTACAAAATACAATATTTATTTTTATATTATCAAAAACTTATATTTATTTTTATATAATTGAAAAAAGCTAAAAAAATGTTAAATTTTACCATGAGAGCGATTTAATGGTATAAAAAAATAATAGCATCGATTTTGAATATTAAAGACTACGATTTCTTCAATATGAATAAATCTTTAATATTTAAAATGTATCTTTAAAATATTTTTATTTAATTATTATTATTTATGTAAATATTAAAATCATATGTTTTCATATATGAAAAAAATATATACTTTTTTATTTATAAATATTGTGAGAGAGTTTGTGTGTGTATGTGTGTGATTGTATCTATGTAGAAAGTAAGACTATTGTGATATTTTGTATGCTTTAATGACATTAACAGACATATTTAAAAATTTGACAAAACCTAATTAAAGTGATAAATATGTAAAATTACTAAATAATTTAATGGTTCAAAAATATAAATAGATTATTTTAATGGTATAAACATAAATAACAAGTTTTTGAAGGGCATATATGCAAAAACTTGTTATTCTTTATATTATAATAAGATTATTTTGATCATTTTCTTTGTCTAGATATAAGTAAACTCTAGCTAAATTTGATTTTTGTTATAAAAAATAACATGATGACACTTTTTTTATTAATAAAGATTGCAATGGTATAAAAATTAATATATCTTTTGTAATTGTATAAAAATAAATATTGAATGCATCAACGCCATAACTTTTGTTTTTCCATGTCCGATATCAATTGTTTTTAGAAGCAACAATCTTTTTAGCCTTCATTTTTCTATCTTCAAATATCTTTTTGATCACCATCTTACCTCACACAAACTCACATCATTCGTGGAAAAAGCAAAACCTCAAATATAAATTGAATTGAAGCGAATCGAGCTTTGGGAAAGTTGGCTAGCACTCTCTTTTCTGTAAAAGATGATCAATGATTAAAAATGAATCAAAATGTGAACTGGATGAATGTTTAACGGTTCAACTGGTCGGGTCAATTAGGGTTCGACTGAAGGTGATAGAGCGACAGTGGGATGGGAGAGAGAGAGGATGGTTGAGCATCATATCTCTCTCTCTCTCAAATCTTATCCTCCCACCCAATAAACAAGTAAATATTTTATTGGGGTGGGGACCTAAAACTGATAATTATGTTTGCCACATAAAAAATGTCATATTTGTATAGTTGCACCTCCTAAATCATTGACCTAGAATTTTTTTTTTTGTGGAAATGTTACTCTCAATTATTTTTCAATTTCATCTGTATTCGGCATAAATTTTGATTTTTGAGAGATATATTCTTAGCCATTGAAGAATATTCTTTTATTAAAAAATATAATACGTACATACGATTGATGAATATTTGAATGTGTATATATATGTGTGTGTGTGTGTGTATATATATATATATATATAGTCGAGTGATTCAGTGCGGGAATGCGGGAAACGACGTTGGTCGTTCGATCGCGGGTCCATCGCATCCAACGGTCGATGTGAATCGCACCCGATCGTCCGATGCGATGGACCCGTGATCGACGGCCCGTGATCGCTTCCCGCATTCCCGCACCGAATCACTTCTATATATATATATATATATATATATATATATATATATATATAGGACGAGCCGATTCAGGATGGGTGAGGGTGAGGGTGTTTAGTCCCACATCGCCTAATGGGAGGAGATAGTCTGGATATGTGAGCACAGCTCTTACACACCAAGACGCGTTTTAAACCCGCCCATTAGGGGCAAAGTTTCTTGTTGTGTAAGCCTGTGCGGGTCCATTACGCGATGGTGGGTGTGGGTGGCCCCACACGAGGACGTGTGGCCTATTAGGGGGGGTGATTGTGACGCCTGGCCCACGATCACTCATGGATTGGGTGAGGGTGAGGGTGTTTAGTCCCACATCGGGGAGGAGATAGTCTGCCGCTCTTACACACCAAGTTTTAAACCCGTGATTAGGGGCGACAATTTCTTGTTGTGTAAGCCCGTTACAATATATATATATATATATGGTCGCGACGGGTATGCCATGGGCCGTCGATCGCGGGTCCATCGCATCCAACGGTCGGAATCGCACCCGACCGTCCGTGCGGGACCCGTGATCGACGGCCCGTGATCGCGCACCGCACCGACCGTAAACCGCACCTAATCGGCTCCCTATATATATATATATATATATATATATATATATATATATATATATATATATATATATATATATATATATATATAGGGAGCCGATTCAGTGCGGGAATGCGGTCGTGCGGGAAACGATCACGGGCCGTCGATCACGGGTCCATCGCATCGGACGGTCGGGTGCGATTTATCTCAACCGTTGGATGCGATGGACCCGCGATCGAACGATCGACGTCGTTTCCCGCATTCCCGCACTGAATCGCTCGCGTATATATATATATATATATACACACATATACATGTTTTTATTGAAGTAAATCTTTCATTTTTTATAAAATCATATATATCATCAGATAAGGTATACTATACTATTTTTTTAAAAAAAAACACATGTAAACTAGAATTTTGAAGTTATCCTTACAATATATAAATCTTTGACTAACTATATCCCCACTGATTCCACTCATCTATAAAGAGAAATAAATTAAAAAATATATGGTCTATAAACATATTGTGACTGTCATATCTGCCACCCTGGCAGTTTTTTACTTCCATATGTCATATCTGCCACCTTGGCAGTCTATAAATATAAAAAGTAATACCCTTATTTTTTTTATATTTGCCATTACAAAATACAATATTTATTTTTATACTATCAAAAACTTATATTTATTTTTATATCATTGAAAAAAGCTAAAAAAATGTTAAATTTTACCATAAGAGCGATTTAATGGTATAAAAAAATAATAGCATCGATTTTGAATATTAAAGACTACGATTTCTTCAATATGAATAAATCTTTAATATTTAAAATGTATCTTTAAAATATTTTTATTTAATTATTATTATTTATGTAAATATTAAAATCATATGTTTTCATATATGAAAAAAATATATACTTTTTTATTTATAAATATTGTGGGAGAGTTTGTGTGTGTATGTGTGTGATTGTATCTATGTAGAAAGTAAGACTATTGTGATATTTTGTATGCTTTAATGACATTAACAGACATATTTAAAAATTTGACAAAACCTAATTAAAGTGATAAATATGTAAAATTACTAAATAATTTAATGGTTCAAAAATATAAATAGATTATTTTAATGGTATAAACATAAATAACAAGTTTTTGAAGGGCATATATGCAAAAACTTGTTATTCTTTATATTATAATAATTTTGATCATTTTCTTTGTCTAGATATAAGTAAACTCTAGCTAAATTTGATTTTTGTTATAAAAAATAACATGATGACACTTTTTTTATTAATAAAGATTGCAATGGTATAAAAATTAATATATCTTTTGTATTGTATAAAAATAAATAACATGTTTTTTTAATGATGTACACATAAAAAAAAACCTTCTTTGTATCATTAGATTTTAAGAGTAAATTGAACCAAAATGTGAACCGGTGAATGTTTAATTGTTCATCTGGCCGGGTCAGATCGTGTTCAAGTGCTGTGAGTGGATGACAACGATGGTCAAGCCTAGGAGGGCAATGGTGGGAGAGAGAAAGAGGGGGGGGGGGGGGGGGGTTTGACCACCTTCTCTCTCTTAAGTCTTATCCTCACCACCCGAAAAAGTAATTTTTATTAGGGTGGGGACCCATAAAAAAAGTATATTTTATCAATACAGTTGCACCTCGTAAACCGTTGACTTGGTTTTTTTTTTTAGCTAATGAAGAATATTTTTTATTAAAAAATATAAATGCAAATAATTAAATGCATGCATTTTTCTATATAATAAATTATAAATTAACTTAAATATATAAATATTGTGCTAATCAATTTCAAATGCCTCAAAATAAACTGCAAAAATAATTGATTGCATCAACGCCATAACTTTTGTTTTTCCATGTCCGATATCAATTGTTTTTAGAAGCAACAATATTTTTAGCCTTCATTTTCCTATCTTCAAATATCTTTTTCATCACCATCTTACCTCACACAAACTCACATCATTCGTGAAAAAAGCAAAACCTCAAATGTAAATTAAATTGAAGCGAATCGAGCTTTGGAAAGTTGGCTAACACTCTCTTTTCTGTAAAAGATGGTCAATGATTAAAAATGAATCAAAATGTGAACTGGATGAATGTTTATCGGTTCAACTGGTCGGGTCAATTAGGGTTCGACTGAAGGTGATAGAGCGACAGTGGGATGGGAGAGAGAGAGGACGGTTGAGCATCATATCTCTCTCTCTCTCTCTCTCTCTCTCAAGTCTTATCCTCCCACCCAATAAACAAGTAAATATTTTATTGGGGTGGGGACCTAAAACTGATAATTATGTTTGCCACATAAAAAATGTCATATTTGTATAGTTGCACCTCCTAAATCATTGACCTAGAAATTTTTTTTTTTTTTTTGGAAATGTTACTCTCAATTATTTTTCAATTTCATCTGTATTCGGCATAAAGTTTGATTTTTGAGAGATATATTCTTAGCCATTGAAGAATATTCTTTTATTAAAAAATATAATACGTACATACGATTGATGAATATTTGAATGTGTATATATATGTGTGTGTGTGTTTATATATATATATATATATATATATATATATATATATATATATATATATATATATATATATATATTAACATAAAAAAGTAAAACACTCTGTCGATTTCAAATACCTCAAAATGAACCGCAGAAATGACTAAGGACACGTTTGGATGCAGTGATTATTTGCACGTGTTTTTCTGCACATGCAAATTTTACATTGCACGTGCAGGAAAACTTTGTACATTGTTTACACATGTTTGTCTGTTTTCATGTTGTGCTATCATTTACACACATGTTTTTGTTAGTAATTGTTTGTCTCACATATGTGAAACTGTTTGTATATGTGCCAATTTATTATGTTAAAAGATAATAATATTATATATATATTAAGTAGTTTTTCAAATGATTATCCAATATATTATTTTCTTTAAAATATATTATATATAAAAATTTAAATTTAAATATTGCATATATTAGTTTTTTTAATTTATATATAAGTCAATGTGATTAAAAAAAGTTCTAATATAATATAATATAAATAAAAATTAATCTGATTTCAACTGACAAATAATCTTACAAGGTTTTTTTTATATTTTATAAATAACAATTTTGTTGGATAATATCTATGATAGTTAGTTAAGATTTCTTGATAATAACATTTATAATCCACACAATTATATTATTGTAAGTTATGTAAATTTATAAAATATATTATCTATTTTAATTCTTAAGATAAGATTAGGAGATGAAAAATTTGTTTTGGATAATATGGATTTTAATAAATTTGTTAGAGGGTAAAAATGTAAAATTGCTTTATATACACTTGAGAGGTGTGAAAATAAAATATGGTGCAAATGAAAACACATGGGTTGGTTGAGATTTTATTTGCCCCATTTAATGGGGCAAATGAAAACCCTGTATTTTATTTGTTACACTTTAAATATCATAACCAAACAAAATATTATGTTTCACCATGTGCAATTGAAAACCCACCCCCATTTACACAGTATCCAAACATGCCCTAAATATATCAGTGCCAACTTTTGTTTTTTTTTTTCTTCTGTGTGATGTGAATTGTTTTGATAAGCAACAATCTTTTTGGCCTTCATTTTCCCATCTTCAAATATCTTCTTGCATTCCCACCTAAAAAAAAAAAAATCTTCTTGCATCACCATCCTACCTCACACAACACATAAACTCACATCATGAAAAAAGCAAAACCTCAATTTATATATTGAGTGATGTTACACATTTTTTTTCTGTCATATGTGCATTAATAGAAAATCACCCGAACATATGCATGTTTTGATAGAAATTTTTC
Organism: Acorus calamus; assembly: GCA_030737845.1. Taxonomy (NCBI): domain Eukaryota; kingdom Viridiplantae; phylum Streptophyta; class Magnoliopsida; order Acorales; family Acoraceae; genus Acorus; species Acorus calamus. Next base: position 28,396,158 of record CM060861.1, read on the forward strand.
TTATTTTCTATATATGCATCCATATAATTCATTGAAATAGATCTTTCATTTCTTATAAAATCATGTACATTGTTAGATAAGATAAGATATACTATTAAAAAAATTAAAACACATGTAAACTAGAATTGAGGTTATCCTTATATTATATATTTTTGACTAACTACATCTAAAAATTAAAATTTTAAAAAATATATGGTCTATATCTCTAACATATTGTGATTGTCATGTCTGCCACCTTGGAAGTCTTTTACTTCCATTACCATCATCACTGTTGAAATAGCTGACCTTCTAGAATTAAAGATTGCTTCTTATCTATTCTTATATATTCCTCGTTTACTAATTTATTATTATTATTATTTATTTCTTCCATGCAAACTAGTTTTTTTAAAATCTAATGTTTGACTTTCTTTTTTTAAATTGCGGAGACCATTACTTTAGATTTAGTGACTTTATCAATTCGATCACTTTCAGAATTGTTGGTTATTATATTTGTTTTTATTATTTGTCCATGTTGGATTTGAAGGGGTAGTGGGTTTAGACATTCAAATTTCATGATCTATCTTTATGGAAACACCATGTTATGTATAATTTCTTTTCCATCTCTATTTCTATTATACAGATTTTTTAATTTTTGTAAGAATAGTATAGTTCATATGTATATTTTTATAAAATAAAATAAAATATGTAATATAATGAATTGCATTATCTATTTAAAAAGGTATAAACTTTTTTTGACTTCCCGGGTTGAAAAATAATGTGTAACAAAGCTCTAAATAAAAAATTATAAAATATGTTAGACTCAAACATTTTTACACTCTAAAATTTAGACGACACATGATTTTATTTTAAAAAAATTAGTAAATATCATCAGATAATGTAATTTTTTTATAAAAAATATGTATCGCTCCATTTTAAATTAAATAAATTTATTTTTAATAAGTATAAGAAACAATTTATTAAAATATATACATTATCATTGGATATTTTCATTGGATATTTAGATTTCTTACTGAGCGTACCATGTAAAAAAAATTAAAAAAATGAGTGCAACAGGTCTCAATAAAAAGTTATACGTGGACGATTCTAGGCCATGATTAACAAACGGTATCTCGCATGTTCGACAAAAGCAATGTGAAACAATTAAAAATGATTGCTTGCTTGAATTTTTGACAAAGTCAAATTCAAAAGATTGACAATTGACCCTCATCCAAGTTTGTCACACATATAAAAATTACAAATGCATATAAATACACCCCTCCCCCAACTCCCAACATCTCATTCATCCATTCTAGCTTTTTGATTGAAAAAAAAAAAATGTTAGGCCACAGCAAGCTTAGCTTACTAGCCACCACCACCCTTCTCCTCCTTGCCGCCTCGGAAACCGTGACCGCCCAATCGGTCTCTGACATCGTGACACCAGCCTTCTTTGATGGCATCATCGGCCAGGCCGACTTGAGCTGCGCGGGCAAAAACTTCTACTCGAGGGATGCATTCCTCACGGCCGTCGGGAGCTACCCAGGTTTCGGTACCACCGGGACATCGGATGACTACAAGAGAGAGATCGCTGCTTTCTTCGCTCATGTTACACATGAGACCGGCCGTAAGTCTTCTTTTTTTCTTTTCTAGATCATAAAATAATAAAGTGAACATAACTGATGTGTCATTGATTGTTGTACACAGATTTCTGTTACATAGAAGAGATAGACGGGGCATCAAAGGACTATTGTGATGAGACCAACACCCAATACCCGTGTGTATCGGGCAAGAACTACTATGGCCGTGGTCCGATCCAGATATCATGGAACTTCAACTATGGCCCGGCCGGGGTGAGCATTGGGTTCGATGGCCTGGGCTCCCCCGAGACGGTGGCCAACGACGTGATAATATCGTTCAAGACGGCATTCTGGTACTGGATGAACAACGTCCACTCGATCATAACATCCGGGCAAGGGTTCGGGGCGACGATCCGAGCGATCAACGGCGCGATCGAATGCGATGGGGGGAACTCGGCGGCGGTCCAGGCACGTGTGGGGTATTACCAGGACTACTGCAACCAATTGGGTGTGGCTCCTGGAGACAATCTCACTTGCTAGTGCTTGCTTTGTGTGGCCTCCTTTTGAGGTGTTGCTATAGCTATACATAAAATAAGCTATTGTGCTTAATTATGGTAAATAAGTGTAATATGATTGACATTGATTTGTCAATTAATAACACATTCACAAGGATAGCATGTTTGGTTTAAAAAGTTGTCGTTTTGGAAATGGATGGTACTCTCACCCGCTTGTGTTGACAAACACAAAGAATTTATGTGCTGATCAATAAAGGGCGACAAAAATCACACACAAGTTACGCACCACCCAACATCAATGGTGGTGTCCACCAAAATGGATTCACTAGATTATAAGGAGCCCACCTTATAAATCCTTAAAGGTTTTTCCAAACAACAACTATGAGATTTAAAAAATAAGACCACTTTTTTATCCTCCAAAAACCATCTCTTTGAACCCGTCTTTTTAAACCCAACTTTTACAATTGTTGAAAATGTCCAACAATCACAACACATCACCGTACCCTAATTTCCTTTGCAACAATAACAATGATTATCTCAACACATCAATGGTAGTGTCCACCAAAATGGATTCACTAGATTATAAGGAGCCCACCTTATAAATCCTTAAAGATTTTTCCAAACAACAAATATGAGATTTAAAAAATAAGACCACTTTTTTTTCCTCCAAAAACCATCTCTTTGAACCTGTCTTTTTAAACCCAACTCTTACAATTGTTGAAAATGTCCAACAATCACAACACATCACCGTACCCTAATTTCCTTTGCAACAATAACAATGATTATCTCAACACATCACCATACCCTAATTTCTTTTATAACAACAATGATAATTGTTCACGGAACACCATACCACTTATTTCACAAATATTTTCATATCCATATATTTAGGGGAGTGTGATGGCTTACAGATGATCGAAAGATGGAGGTTTTCGACGAGGAGCACCAATCAAAGATGATGTTCCACGATATGAATATGAGAAAATAAAATAATTTTCTCATTTGGACTTAGTCAAATATATAGTATTACTAAATAAAAAATGCCTAAATTATCTTTAAAGTTATAAAGATATTCCTGAAAAATTGGATTATTGACCATCTGAATGTCGTTATTGTAGTATAAAGTAGTAAGAGTGGAGATCTATATATGTATATATAATATTAATGACTTGTAAAAGATGCCAAAGCCGAACTACTTTAGCCTCTACTATAATATGTAAGTACGAACTTAAAAGAGGAAGAAAGGCAGTATCAAAGCATGAGAAGTAGTACCACATAACAAATATTGATCCAAAGAACAATAATAATGAGCAGTGTGAGGCCATAGTAATAAGCTGACTGATATTGTGTACAATAACTGATTTCAAGAAAAGTTATGATGAGATAAAACAGGATTTCACACAAGATGTTTATAGCATATAATATTTATAAGATATTCACCTTCATATGATCAAAGCTTCATATTAAACTAACCCTCATTTGGATGGAGACATAAGTTATTTTGAAATAGATAATTATTCTATCATAAATAAGAAATAAATCATTTTATGCTTATTGTATTTTTAGTCATTCACGTTGGGTAACGTAACAATAAAGTTTATGTTGTTTAGTTGACCATGAATAAATTATGGATAAAAGTTAAATAAGATGTAGATAATGATTTATAAAAGATGAATGAGTACTCAATATTTATCATGTTTGATCTTTATCTCTAAACTTGGAAAAATAGATGATATCCCATCCTACATCCCATCAAGATGACACATGCATGGCTAACTCACATGTGAAATTGTATTATTATTATTATTATGTAATTAACCACATAGAGTCTCAGTCTCCAATTTTCTTTGATTGGATCTAATAAAAAAATGGTGGGTCAGCTAACTCATATAATTTATGTCTATCAATAATCTTAAAAAAAAATAATTATATGTTGAATTTATATCTGAAAAATAAGAAATCATCATTTTATTTAAGGTGAACCAAATAACAAAAATATCATTTTTATGTTTTTTTAATGAGAATAACTTAAAAGAGAACCAAAGAAAAATTTGCTTATTCAGTATGGATTATTATCTATCCCAGTATAGCTATCAGGGGTGAATAAGTCTACGTCACATCCCAGGGTATGTATTCATAAACAATCTCCTCTGCTTGCTTCTCAACCTCGTCATCCGATCAATCCACCCCCAATGGATTGCGATTCGAATTACGAGATTGCCACCACCGTCGATTACATCCTCAACGGAAGATTCACTAGAATCGCTTTACAGGTTAAAACCCTAATTTTTGTTAGGGTTTTAATTGAACCAAAAAAATCACTTTTTTACTTTCGGTTCAGTTTCCGGACGAGCTGTTGAAGGACTCGAGGAGGGTGGTGAGGGCGTTGGAGGAGGACCTACGCCGTCGCCTCCATCCGCCGTCAGTGACGGCGGTATCGGACGGATTGGGCGGAGTCCGGTTGTTGGTGTGGACGAGGTCGGCGCCGACTGCGTCGTCCACTACGGTCACGCATGCATGAGCCCGTGAGTGACTTTTTTTACTTGCTTGTCAAGGTTTGGGTGGAATTTCGGGTTTTTTTTTTTTTTTTTTGGTGTTTGTGGTGATGGGGATTGAAAGATGGGATCTTTGATTGTTATCTTTTAAGGGTTTTTGAGAAATTGGTGTTGTTTGGTTTCAATGTTTTTTAGGATTTGATGATGATTTTTTTTAAAGGTAATGCTGTTAGTTTTTGAACCAAAAAGAAGTTAAAAGAAATGTAGAATCTAATAAGTTTTTGTTTTTGAGATTTGTTCTGTCTGTAATGCGGATTTCAAGGACTTCCATTGCCCGATGTTTATCGCTTATTAGTTAGTCATCAATTTTTAGGTCGGCTGGCAATGACAATGAAAGATTGTTGATTTTATGTTACTTGATGATTACTAATTGGTCATTGTCTGGTGTTGATTTTCCAGTTCAAGTTTTCTGTTCAAGTTTTTTCTTGGAGGATTTTTCTGTCCGGTGTCTCGGGTGGCTGGTAGATACTACTCATCTACCATTCGGGTCGTTCCTCTTGGTGGCTGGTAGATTCTCATCTACCATTCGGCCGGTCCTCTCGGTGGTTTCATTTGGACTTTGTATTTTGTTGCTTTGACGTTTGGAATATAGTTTCTATATTTTTTCATAAAAAAAGTTTTTTTTTAAAGGATCCCTGGAATTATATTTAGGAAAATGCATGTTAGACGTACATTTTTGCCAACCAAAACTCAAACTACATATGTTTTATTTAAAAAAAAATAGTAAACATCATCAAATGGGGTATATGCTTTAATAAAAAGTATATGTCGCTCCATTTCGAGTTGAATGAATATATTTTTAATAAGTATAAGAAAAAATTTAACGAGCTATATACATCGTGTAATAAGGTATATGATTCACTGGATTTCTAACGAGGTATGTATGACTGTATTTTGGACTGTAAAAGAAACTAAGTGTAACAGCGCCTTTATATTTAGGGTCTGCTTGAATCAATGATGGAGCGGATTTTGTGGCTGGCATTGGGTCAAAAGTCTACTGTGGATCCAAACACGATTTGATGGTGGGAGTTTCGAACGCGTTTCATGCGTTTTATGTGCAAAACCGTTAGCATTTGAGAAGCTCTCAAAACAGTGCTTCTCAAACGCGGGGCATCGATCCCTCGCTTCTCAGATCACAGGGTTTCCGCCGCACTCCTAAAATATCACAATTGTAAAATATATAAATTAAAATATATAGTTTTCATGGGACAATTGAAATGGTAATATATATTAGAGCAATTGAAAAAATTTCATGGTGGAAAAGAAGGTTATTGAATAAATAAATTTTAGATGTTGTAGGGCCCAAAAATGAGGCCACTAACTATGCTTCACGTACTGGCGGCCCATGACCAGATTGACGAGGGCTCACGACCCAGATCATCGACCATAGGTGGATCCGATCCGTCGAACCCTCAATGTTCGAGCACCAGAAGATATCAAGTCATATTTGAGATCAAATCCCAAATAGAAAATATGATTTTGCTATTATCAATATAGATATCTCATAATAATATATTGGATTTGGAACTATATCCCTAATTGATTTTTCAAATCTCAACAATATATATATTTGATTTGGGACTATCAATGATTGATCTCCCAAATCTCAACAATAAATATATTTTATTAAGGACCATCATTGATGATTCCTAAAATCTAATATATGTTAGATTTGAAAACATCATTAATTGATTCCATAAAATCCTAAACAAAATTTGTATATTTATCAAGGATAATCAATGACTCATTATGCAAATCCCTAAATATACATATATCTGATCACCTAAATCAATGATCTCTCTCTATCCGAAGAGAGAGATTCACCATTGATTCTAGATTCTAGGGCACCCACCAAAGTACTATAAATAGGGAATTAGTTCTCTCTGTTGGGGAAAAGAGAATTTTCCACTAGATCCTTACATTAAAAGAGTAGCAACGTGTGACTTGATCCTTTACAAGGGTACGTAGGCAGCCTGAGAGGTCACATCAGGTTCAATACAAATTAAATCAAACGCGGACCGCCCTCGAGTCCGGTCCATTCAAGGAGGAGGATCGCCCGCAACTAGACGTAAGCTTGTCAATCGGACAAATACGGAGCATATCCGTATCCATATCCGAACTAAATATCCAAAATATTATCCGTATCCGATAGATATTCAAAATCGTGTATCTGTATCCGATACGAACATTCGGATATGGATTCGGATAAATATCCGAAACCTACAAATAGTATATAATCATATTTTATCTTTGAACCAAACATGATTTAAGCATGTATGATTTAAATCAAATCAGGTTCCCAGAAATCTCAAATAAAATTAAACTTAAATCCGAAATCAAAACCTGTAAATCCTTTCAAATGGAACATACATGAAACTAGGGTTAAAAAAAAACTCAAATTAAAACCCTATATATGTGATGAAAGAATCCCAAAACCTAAAAACCCAAATCAATCTGAATGCTTGTGTGTTTTGGATCTAATACCAATTGTTGAATTAAAACCCAAGAACAAACACACATTAGATTTGGATTTAAATCACACTAATATCATATGAATCATTCAGATTTGATCAATGGTTTGTAAGAGATACCTAGAACACAAAATCTGAAGAGGATATTTAAATACAACTCTTGAAGAGGAATTTATCCATTTTACAAAAGACCAAAACAGTAAAAAAAAATGGTAATCTGTAGCACAAAATCATGACTTCATCACATGAAACCCTCGCGAAATCCGGAACCGGAGAGCCTCAGATTGAACGGATCGAGCAGCCAAGTATTAGAAATCCTAAATCGAACCGATCGATCGACGAATGTTGTAGAGAGAGAATCTCTTCTTCTTTCCCTCTCTTCGTGGCCTTGCAAAACCCGTGAAAGTCGGTGTGCGTGTGTGGAGAGAATGAGAGCATCAGAGAAGAAGAGAAGAAGAGAATGAGAGCCGCAGAGAGAGAAGCAAAAACGGCGAGTTTTGTATTTCTTTGTGTTGCCTATGAGCCTTTAGATTTTCATCCGAGGGTTGAGAATAAACCTGATTTTATATTAATAAAAAAAGATTGTTCTGATACGGATATTGTTCGGATCGGATATAGGCTATATCCGATCCAATCCGAAAATTTTCGAATACGGATAATTTGGTTCGGATATGGATACGAATTTTCGAATATCGGATATTTTCTGCATTTCAGATACGGATTCGAATCGGATACATATATTTTTTCGAATAATTGACAGACTTAACTAGACGGTACCCGTCGGAGGAGATAGGTGCGGACGGATTCTGACTACCCGAATCCGGTACGTCATTTTTTGCCACTCCAGATGTTATCTGCAATGTTTTAAGAATTGAACTTTTTATCAAACCGTAAAATGAACGGGCTAAAGAACCATAATTTTTGTGAATAAAGAACTAGTTGATTTAATCAACTGATAATCAGTTTTGAAAAACCGTCAATTTAATCGATATGTTGATTGATTTTTTTTTGTTCTTTATATAATTAGATTTTAAAGATTAATTGAACTGAAATGTGAACTGAGTATATGTTTAATGGTTCAACTGACCGGGTTAAATCGAATTCAAATAAGGGTGATAGGTGTCGTGAGTGGATGTCACCGATGAAATGGGAAAGAGTAAGAGAGAGGGAGGGAGTCAGTCGACCGCCTTCTCTCTCTCTTAAGTCTTATCCCACCATCCAAATTGGGGTGCGGACCCATAAAAAAGTATATCTTATCAGTATAGTTGCATCTCTTAAACCATTGAATTTTTTGTTTTTTTTTTTTTAAAGGGTGGGGCTATAGCCACCCTACAAGTTATCCTACCCACTCCATGAAAAAATTAATTTATTTTATATTTAACCCACCCCATGTTCGACATAGATGACGTCTTCTGTGTTTAGTATTGTTCGACATAGACGATGTCTTCTGTATTTAAAATTGTTCGATTAACATGATCTATGTCGAACAATCTTAAACACAGAAGACATCGTCTATGTCGAACTCGTGGGGTGGATTAGATATGAAATAAATTAATTTTTTATGGGGTGGATAGCATAACATGTGGGGTGGCTCTAGCCGCGCCCTTTTTTAAAACGTTACTCTCGAGCCTTTTTCAATCCCATTTGTAATCCGCACAAATTTTAATTTTTATGAGATATATTCTTAGCTAATGAAGAATATTTTTTTATTAAAAATATAAATACAAATAATTAAATGCATGCATTTTTTTATATAATAAATTATAAATTAACATAAAAAATTAAATACTGCGTTAATCGATTTCAAATGCCTTAAAATGAACCGCAAAAATGACTGAATGTATTAACGCCGTAACTTTTGTTTTTCCATGTGTGATATTAATTGTTTTTAGAAGCAACAATCTTTTTAGCCTTCTTCAAATATCTTCTTGCATCATCATCTTACCTCACACAACCTCACATCAGTCATGGAAAAAGCAAGACCTCAAATTATATTATAGATCTTTGACTAACTACATCCCCACTGTTTCTACTCATCTAGAAAGAGAAATAAATTAAAAACAAAAAAAATTATATGGTCTATACCTCTAACAGATGTATTGTGATTGTCCGCTTTAAAATGCTGGCTTCTATGGAAGTCTTTTACTTCTATTGCCACCTTCACAATTCAAATAGCCGTCCTTCTAGAGTCAAAGATTGCTTCTTCATCTATTCCTTGTTTACTAGATTTTTTTTTTCTTCTATGTAAACTAGTTCATTCTAAAAAAATCTAATTGTTGACTTTTTATTTTAATTGTGGAGACCATTACTTTAATTTAGATTTAATGACATTCTAACACTTTCAGAATTGCTGATTATTATTATTTTATTACTAGTCCATTTTTGGACCAGAATGGATAGTGGGGTTAGAAGTTCAGAAAATATATGATCCATCTTTATAGACTAAACATGGTATGTATAATCTCTTTTCAAATCCAATTCTATTATACATATGATTTGAATTTTTTTAAAATATTATGTCTAGGATATATATGTTTTATAAAAAAAATAAAATATGTAATATAATGAATTACATGCATGTATTTAACCATTGGGGTCAAATTTTTTTTTATAGGTGGATGAATTCTATGCCATGATTAAGGGTGTTTGGCATGTTTGACAAAATCAATGTGAAACAATTTAATGATTTGCTTGCTTTGACAAAGTCAAATTTAAAAGATTGACAAGTGACTCCCATCCATGTTTGTCACACAATAATAGCATATATAAACGACCCTTCCCCCAACATTTCATCCACCCATCCATCCATCCATCCATCCATTCTAGCTTTTTGATTGAAAAAAATAAAAATAAAAATGTTAGGCCACGGCAAGCTTAGTTTACTAGCCACCACCCTCCTCCTCCTCGCCGCCTCGAAGACCGTGATTGCCCAATCGGTCTCCGACATTGTGACGCCAGCCTTCTTCGATGGCATCATCGGCCAAGCTGACTCAAGCTGCGCGGGCAAGAACTTCTACACGAGGGACGCGTTCCTCACAGCCGCCGGGAGCTACCCAGCTTTCGGTACCACCGGGACCTCAGACGATTCCAAGAGGGAGATCGCCGCTTTCTTCGCTCACGTCACACACGAGACTGGCCGTGAGTATTTCTTTTCTAGATCATAAAATAGTCGTTGACGTCACACACGAGACTGGCCGTGAGTATTTCTTTTCTAGATCATAAAATAGTTGTTGAGTGAAAATAAGTGACCACTACTGATGTGTTATTGATTGTTATACTCAGACTTCTGTTACATAGAAGAGATAAATGGGGCATCGAGGGACTACTGTGACAAGACCAACACCCAGTACCCGTGCGTACCAGGCAAGAATTACTACGGCCGCGGGCCGATCCAGATATCATGGAACTTCAACTATGGCCCGGCCGGGGTGAGCATTGGGTTCGATGGCCTAGGCTCCCCTGAGACGGTGGCCAACGACGTGATAATATCGTTCAAGACAGCGTTCTGGTACTGGATGAACAACGTCCACTCGATCATAACATCTGGGCAAGGGTTCGGGGCAACGATCCGAGCGATCAACGGCGCGATCGAGTGCAACGGGGGAAACACGGCGGCGGTCCAGGCACGCGTGGGGTACTATAAGGACTACTGCAACCAACTGGGTGTGGCTCCTGGAGACAATCTCACTTGTTAGAGCTTGCTTTGTGTGGCCTCCTTTTGAGGTGTTGCTAGCTATACGTAAAATAAGCTATTGTGCTTAATTATGATAAATAAGTGTAATTTGATAAACATTGATTGGTCAATTAATTACACATTCACAGGATAGCATGTTCGATTTAAAAGATTATCGTTTTGGAAATTGATGATACTTTCATCTGGTCGAGTCTCGGTTGCTTGTGTTGACAAACACAGAGAATTTATGTGTTGATCAATAAAGAGCGAGTAAAAAAACATACAAGTGAACTGTTACAAAGTTGCATATATAGCCACGAATTGAAGTAGAGAAGACGAAAGCAATACTCAATTATATGATAGGGAAAATTTAGTGTGAAAGATTGCATACATCTATAGAGAAGAAAAAGAGAATTTTGCACTGTGTATTTGTATTTATGTTTTACAAATTAACCCTTCCTCTCAAATTTTGAATTGCCTCTCTTATATTATTCGGAATCCAAACTCATAAAATAATATATGTAGCTTGACTCATGCAAACATAGGACTTCATGCGAGATTGTAAACATGACTGTGTGTTTCCAGACTAGTCTTTGGAGAGTGATTGGACAATTTTTTGGAAATTATACTTTTTAGGTGTTATATTTAATTTAAATTCATTTTCAAACACCCACGATCTTATATTTTTAAAGAAAAAGAAAATAATTATAAAAGAACACTTTAAGAAACTACTAAAAGGGTTACCTGATCAACTTTTTAAGGGTCTCTTTGGATCGCGTTTAAGTAGATTTTACAGTTCAACAGTCAAACATGGATCCAAACATTTTTTTCTTCAAATGTGACTTTTTCCCAATTTTTATACGGTCACTGTGTAATTTTCTTTGCTTTGAATAACTACAAAAACAATATTTTTCAAAAACAAGTCAAATTATTAAAATCTCTTATTTTCTGTCGCATGCCTAAATATAATTTCTTACAAAATTTAGAATCTCCAAAATCTATCCAAACGTATTTCATTATGAAACTTAACTTTTTTTTAAATGATACATTAAATAATGCGGTGACAGTTTTATGGTCCCAAATCCATGAAGATTTTGTTCTTACCCAAAAAAAAAAAAAAAAAAAACAAATTCCAGGAAGATTTTTGTTGTGAAAGCAAAAGCACATTCATTCATATATGTTTTGCATTAAAGCATTATTATAATGCATAGATGTGGATAACTATCATCCACGAATTCACATTTGCATCACTTTCACTCAAAGTCTCTGCTTTTATTCCATGCGAAGAGGAGAAACTCGAAACTTCAAATTTAGTGGAGTATGGTCAAAGCCCTCATCACTTACTATATATTATATATGTTTTATATATTAAAATAATATAAAATGATATTGTATATATTTTCGTGAAATATAAGATTTTTTAGTGAAGTAAAACTCGTTCAATATTGAATTTTGACTTTATATACATTTATTTAAAAAAATAAGGTGGATTCTGACACACACAGCTACTCTTTGAGTCATAACCCAAATACTTAATACATGAAATCTCAGTTACACTAACATATATCGTTTATCAGAAAAAATACAAGAAAATATTTTTCACTTAGTTTAAGAATATATATTTTCTTGTTTTATGTTAAACTAAGTAAATAGCATCTAAAAAAAATTCAAAACCATAATCCAAGAAAGATTCAACATTAAAGTCTGCACATGCAATGCTGCGAAGCCAATTATTGACTCCAAAAAACTGACTACATAAACTCCTCCACCCACATTAGGTTTTTCATTCATTCACTGCTACACATTAATTTGTACCAAAAAAAAATGTTAGGCCACGGCAAAGCAACCTAGCAATTCTTATTAACCTCCGGCCAGAATTGCGGCTGTGCACCAAACCTGTGCTGTAGCAAGTGGGGTTACTGCGGCACCACCGCCGACTACGGCGGTGATGGGTGCCAGTCTGGCCCGTGCACGTCAACCCCTGGTGGCAGTGGTGACGGTGGCAGTGCCACGGTTGCTAGTATAATTACGTCGGAGTTCTTCAACAGAATTATTAATCAGGCCAGACTGGGTTGTCCAGGTAAAGGGTTCTACTCACGTAGGGCATTTCTGGCCGCTTGCAAGAGCTATCCGGAGTTCGGCACCACCAGGTCAGACACCACTAGGAAGAGGGAGATCGCTGCCTTCTTCATTCACGTCACGCACGAGACTGGGCGTAAGTCTTCTCTAATTCTGAGTTTTGATAAAAGGCATTGTTACATGCGGTCATTATATGCAATCTTGCTTGCATTACTTCTATGAAAATTCATGTTTTGTTACATGAAATATATATTTTAAGAAACAATTAATCCAAACTACTTGGATCTATATGTGATGCGATCATTACGTTACATTTGTGCAAAGATTTTTGTTACATAGAAGAGACAGATGGAGCGTCCAGGAACTACTGCGATAGGTCCAACACCAGGTATCCATGCGTGCCCGGAAAGGCCTACTACGGCCGAGGCCCAATCCAGATATCGTGGAACTACAAGTATGGCCCCGTTGGGGAGAGCATCGGGTTCGACGGCTTAGGAGCGCCCGAGACGGTGGCTAGGGACCCGGTCATATCGTTCAAGACGGCATTATGGTTCTGGATGAACAACGTCCACTCGATCATAACATCCGGGAGGTGGTTTGGGGAGACGATATGCGCGATCAACGGCGATATGGAGTGCAATGGCAAGAACCCAGGGATTGTCCATACTAGGGTTGGGTACTACCAGGACTACTGTGGGCAGCTGGGGGTGTCACCAGCAGGCAATCTGTATTGCTGAATGTCCATGTGATGAGGTAATGTTTGATGAGTGGGAACTTTATATCATAACATGCATTTGTAACCACCCATCATAGACAAGCAAATAAATAAAACTGGGAATGGAATTATTAAGTTTGGCAGAGAAACTCTCTGGTTGCCTCGAAATCGCAAGTTGATTCTTTGTATCATTTTATTTTATTTATTTTATTTTAAATCAAGGTCTCCTTAGATTTTTTTGAATCATTTTCAGGAGTGAAATTAAGTAATTTTTCAGGTTTATGAAATGAGAAAATAAAATATACAGTATAAATAAAAAAAATGCCTAAATTATCTTTAAAATTATGAAAATACTCTTAGGACATCTTAAATATAATATGTAAGTGGGAACATGAGAGAGGAAGAAGGCAGAATCAAAGCATGAGAAGTAGTACCACATGGATAACAATTAATCAGAATCAAAGGAACAATAATGAGCAGTGAGTATGTAGTAATAATAAATTTGACTGAAATATAAAAATGTGTGTACAATAACTGACACCAGGAAAAGTTATGGTAAGACAAACAAAACTTCACACAAGATATTTACAGCATGTAATATTTATAAGATATTCAACATCATATCATATGACCAAGCTTAACATTAAACTCAAAACCCTCCAAGCTATCCTTTGATAGATAACTATTCAAATATAAATAAAAAAATAAGTTATTTTTAAATTTGGTTGTAATTTTAATTATTCACTTTGTGTAATGTAACTGTGAAGTTTATGCTATTAATTTGCTTGACCAAGAATAAATTATGGATAAAAATTAAATAAGATGTAGATTATTTATGAAAGGTGAACAATTACTAAATCTTTATCTTAATTACCAAATCAATCTTTATCCCCGAACCAAACAAAGGCTTGGAGTTGGACAAAGGCGATGGGATCTTATCTTGATGGGATTATTGTCTAATTAACCACATATCAGTCTCAATCTCCAATTTTCTTAGTCTGAATATTGGATCTAATTGAAAATGGTGGTCAGCCTAACTCATATAATTTGTCTATCAGTTATCTAAAAAAATATATATTGAACTCATATTTGAAAAATCAGAAATTATCTAGAATGGCTTTAAAAAAATACAAATATCAAGGTACTAATTGAGTACGGTTGGATATGTTATAATCAAGGAAGATATTACACTTAGTTTATTTTATGATCCACAACACACCACACATGTTTTTTTTTTAAATCACATATCTCATTTAGTTATGTATATATTTTTATAAAAGGTACGTGAAATAATATATGCTTTAATAAATTCAATTGTATTATTATTGAAAATGTGACAAAATTTCAATGAAATATATATGTTTCGATATAGTGAGTGGAAGATGCTAATAAAGTATATAAGACTATATTATATTTCAAATTATAAAAAAAAATTGAGGGCAACAAATTCTATAATTAATGAGTGTTCCCGCCCAAATCCGCGGCCATTTAGATTTTGCGTTATGGGGAAGAGAAGTTTTAAAGTGAAAAAGGACTCTTTTTTCTTCATTTGCATGGACTTTTCATAAACAGAAAAAAAAAAATCATCATATAATAGAGATGTGGATATGCATCATCCATGCATTATTCAAGTTTTCATTGACTTTGCTTTGAGTTTGAGAAATTTCAGAATCTGATGACAATAATCCCTATTCAGTTTTCATAGATTGGAGCTGTCACATGACTGCACCAAAATTTTCAAACTTTTTGTCTGATTTATTGGGCGGCTTTACAGGGATTTTGGTTCAACATGATAACATTTGTGCAATAATTGGTCATGTAATTTGACTTAGGACCCTAAAAATGTGTGTAGAATGTCTTTATTTTCTTTTTAACAAAAAAAACATAATGGCTTAAAGCATCTTTAATGGATAGGTTAACTAACACATTAGTGTCAAGTTGTTACATAACATGTAAAATGTTAATTGTTCCAATGGAACTGTTAAAATGAAGCTAAATGTGAGCCCCATCTGTCATATGTTATCTTTTAAGCTAACTGTGAGTAATGTTTTAAATAGCCAAATGTGAGCCCCACTTAATTGTTCTCATTAAAGAATTAAAATATATTTGGGAGATTGAGTGGGCTAGTTTATTTGGTTAGTCTATTGGAACAACAATAACCAACTAAATAATGATGTAGTAAATGAGGGTGTAGTTGAAGCATAAAGTACTTAAAATTAGCTAACATATTCATTGAAGATGCTCTTAAAGGGAAGATAACAATAATACACTAATGTGGAGCTTGCATGACTTCATCCGTTTTTAAGAAGGGAAAAAAATCCATAAATGGACCCGGATCAATGAAAAAATCGAGGGAAAATGTAGTCATATCTATTCTAATAAAAATATTAAAATAGACAATGACACGAAGTGAAACAAGCAACGATGCAAAATATAGTCAGATCAATGAAAAAATGACTCACTCATCCATTAGAAATTAATCTTAAAAGTGAGGATGACGTGTTTTTTTTATTGATTTAAAATGAGTTTATTTAAAAATTAAATTAAAAATTGGAACACTGAATAAAAACTCTTGATCTGTGTTTGGGTGGCGGTATAAGGGGAATATAGGGATGGATTAGAGTGGAATAAGGAGTAAATTAAAATGTTATTTGTTTAACATGAATAATCCAATTTGGATATGTCGTAATATGTGAGAATAATGTGGTACATATTGGTATTTCAAGTCTCTCTTGATTTGTGTTATTCCATTAAATTTATGAGCCTCATGACCATTTATAAATCAGGGCACACATGTTAAATCATTTTTTAGTTTTTATCAATTGTTATTCACATCTTATTTATGATAAATCAAACAGTAGTAAAATAAATTAATTATTATGTTTCTGAATAAGAACAAAAAACAAAAAACATAAAATGACTTATTCCATTGATATACTATTCTATACCGGGATAACTATTTATTCTAATAGGTTACGTCACGGTTAAAATTGGGGCTAAAATCTTGCGTTGTAAGCTTAATTTTTTAAAAATGTTATTTTATTAGCTTTCAAGTAGCTAGATTTATAAGATGATTGTTTGAAAAGCTAAATATTGAAAATATTTTAGAATCTTTAATTTTTAAAACCAGGATCTATTCAAATGCCTTTGGATCCAAACGGGGCTTTAAGTATGTTTATATGACCAGAAAACGTCATCCATCGTTTTTTGCGTGACATCCACATATGACATGTCTTTTATGGAAATATGGGCATGGCCTATAGACATGGTAGGTATTTAGTCGCTTACTATCCCTCTTCAAAAAATGTCCCAAAATCTAAATGAAAAACACATATTATTATTTTAGTATTCTTAAATTAATATTTCTGTTTTTATATGCAAGAATGAACATCTCCCATTTTTTAAAAATTGTTCAAATTATTTTTCTCCCTTTAAACATAATCATAGATCATATCTTCAAATTTACATTTAATTAAATTTTTTTTTTTTTTTTGTTTTTTCCATTATATTATTTAGAATTTGATTTTTTTTTTATTTGATTTTATCAAAAAAATATCATTTTATTGATAAAATGAAAACAAATCCCATAAATTTAAGATTTTTTTGTTTCTTCTTCATTCTTTTTAAAAGAAAAGGCATTTCAGTATTATTTGTCAATTTTTTTTTTCTAATTTTTTTTCTTCCTATTTCTTTGGATAAAATCATTGAATAAAAATTAAGGGAAAATGATACGTGCAGCCCGTCCTGCTCATAGCATCTTAATGAAGCCCAACCCAATCTCACAGGCTAACACACTGCCTAAAGACGGGACATGATATCTACAGACTTATATATATATATTTTAAATATATCTGTATATTATACAAACCAAAAGTGTTTTAAATTTTTATGTTTGTTCCTTTATGTGTGTGTAACAATTTTTTTCAAATTTTACCCTTATTTATTTATGACATTTGATTTTATATTATAAGTTAAAAATGAAAAACACATATTTTAATATTTTAGTGGATAAAATGAGATATCCATCAAATCTATTTTTTTCAATTTTTATTTTTTAATCTTATCCTTATTTAATATTATATTAAAGGGTAAAAATGTAACATTAATTCTAAATGATTAAATTGTACATAAATATTTTTTTTATCCATTTGATCGATATTATTGGTTTTAGAGTTTCAATTGGGATATTTTTACAATATAAGGTAGGTGGAGGGGTATATATGTTTATATTGGGTCCATTTTAAGTGGTTCATTCCTTAGTTGACCAAAACATTGAATCCTTCCATTTTCCTTCATTATACTTTAATCTCACATCGACTAAAATCACTTGGTTTGTTCACCATATACATAGAGACAAACCATTTCTTTATTGAGACATGTTGGACCAAACCCCTACGCGCGTGCACACGAGGCCCAGCCCATCACCCCGTGAGCTTGGATTTATGTTGGCGAAACTAGTTAACGGGGGGTGCGTGCTCGCGCCACACCTGGGCGCGCGGGGTTTCTTCTTGTCTCTCACGACGTGAGCCACCTACAATCAATGTTATGTTTTGGTTTTTGCCTTAACAGTGGAATTATCCCTTTCTTCTCCGTTCTCCCTCTCTAATCTGAGTGTCTGAAAGGATCGTGGTTGTTCACTATGGTGTCCTCGTAGTTCGCACCCCGATGAGGGATAACCCTGGTGGTCGTATCTCTTAGTGGTATGAGCCGTTCAACCCTGTCTGTGAGGGGGTCTTATTCCTCAGGACAGAGCATCTTCGATCTCATTCATCATCAGCATTTACAGAGAGTCTTTTCCACCTTCCTCATTCTCTTACTCTCAGATCTGAGCGTCTGAAAGGGTCGCGGATGTTCATTGTGGTCTCCTCGTAGCTTGCACCTCGAGGAGGCATAACCCTAGTGGTCGTATCTCTCAGTGGTAGGAGCCGTTCAACCCTGTGCGTGAGGGGGCCTTATTCACCGAGGAAAGAGCGTCTCCGCTCGCTTCCACCAAAACTGATATGTTTTTCTAATCCTCTATTATTTATTTGCAGAATATTTTGTTGTGTTTTCATATTGGTTTGAATATGTGGCTTTACTAGATTTTTGGCATTGCTCTTGTTTTTAAAAGGATTTTTTCAACAATAAATAAGTGGCGCACATGTCAAATCATTTTTCTCACCTTTTATAGATCGTTATCTACATCTTATTTACTATAAACTAAACAACAACAACAACAACAACAACAATAATAATAATTATTATTATTATTACTACTACTATTACTACTACTCCTATAATTTTCAAACAAAAAACACAACTAAAAAATAAAATAACTTATTCCATTGATATACTTAGCCCCTGTTTGGATGGGACAATATGTGAGGAATATAAGAGAATAAAACCGAACAATTGTTTGTTTATAATGAATGAGGAGTATAGCTATACCAAAATATTTGATAATAAACTAGTTTTGGTATTCCACATCCTCTGAAATTCTGTTATTCTACCCAACCTATTCCATTCCTATAAAAGAGAAAAAAACCCACATATCAAATCAATTTTTCACATTTCATAAATCCTTATTCACATCTTTTTTATTTTTTATCCACGATTTATTTATTACTGTATTTTTAATGAGAATAACTAAAAATATAATCAAATAAAAATAATTTATTTTTCTATTTATACTCGAATAGTTATATATTTCAATTCGCTAATCAGGGCATAGCTATTTATTTCAATAGGTTATGTAGTTAAATATTGTTATGTGACGTGAGTGTTAGAAAACATTACACACAATCCATATTACTGTTTAAAACTCAGACTACACATATTTTTATTTTTAAAAATTATATACCTTATTATTATATATTTTTATAAAACTTGAAGTACATAATCTAATGAATTAAATGATACAGTTTATTAAAAATATAATTTTTTTTGATAAGATATATATACTTCGATAAAATAAATAAATGGAACTAATAAGATGTAAATAAGACTGCATTTATGATCGTAAAAAAAAAATTACAGTGTAACATAGCTTTTTGGCTTTCGTGGAATGATGGGCTCCTGTTGTGACGATGGGCCGTCATAGCACGCTTATTAAGCCCAACCCAATACTGTGATTACTACAAGTTTTTTTTTAATATATACTTAACTAATAAAATATATTATTTTTATAAAAAAAAATATATTCATATAGAAATCTTATTCCGTGGATAAACATTAAAATTTGAAATTGAATAGGTATTTTTTTATTTTTTTATAATGAAATGTATATTTAGATTGTGAAATATATATACCGTATTATATTGTAATTTAATATATTTTTGTTTATAATGAAATATATATACGCGTATTATATAATTTAATATATTGTATCAGTAACATGGAGATGGCAAAAATGACGTGTTACTTGCTATGATGTTGTGACAATTATTATAAGAAAATGTTGTCCACTTGCAATCATAGACACCCATACTTGTTCACCAAAAAATGGAAAATAAAACACTCAGCTGAGTCTGCAATCTCATCAGTAGTCCCCAACTGTTTTGATTTAATTTAAAAAAAATGTGTGGATTATTCAGGAGACTGCATTAAGAAATGTACCTAACATTATCCTATAATCAATAAGTGTTCTACTCAAATCTATTTAGATTTTAACATTTGTACCCAACAATTGACTATGTAATGTAACTTTAAAAAATTGTGAAGTTTGATATTGATATACTGATAGTATCCATGCATAATTGGATCCAGACTCACATTATTCAAGTTTTCATTGCCTTGGCTTTGAGTCTGAGAAACTTCAGAAATGATGTCAAAAATCCCTATTCCGTTTTATAGATTAGAGCTGTCATATGACTGCACCAAAATTTTAAAACTTTTTGTCTGATTATTGGACGGTTTGATAGGGAATTAGGTTTAGAATGATCACATTTGTGCAATAATTGGTCTTGTATGATTTAGTACCCTAAAAATGTGTGTAGTAAGTCTTTATTTTCATTTAAACAAAGAAAAAAAAACTTATAATAGTGGCTTAGAGGGAAGGTAAGTATAGTACACTGATTAGAGGGAGGGTAAGTATAGTACACTAATGTGGAGCTACATGATTTCATCTGTTTTTCATCATGAAAAAAAAATCTAAGAATTGGACTCGGATCAATTAGAAAGTTTATATATATATATACACGCTTGCGATTAGGTGCGGTGAACGGCAGGTGCGGCTGCGACGTGGGCCGTCCAATCGCGAGTTCATCGCATCCAATGGTCGACGTGAATCGCACCCGACCGTCCGATGCGATGGACCCGTGATCGACGGCTCGTGATCACTACCGCACCCGCCGTTCGCCGCACCTAATCGGTTCATATATATATATAGGGAGCCGATTACATGCGGTTTACGGTCGGTGCGGTGCGCGATCACGGGCCGTCGATCACGGGTCCATCGCATCGAACGGTCGGGTGCGATTCACGTCAACCGTTGGATGCGATGGACCCGCGATCGAACGGTCCACGTCGTAAACCGCACCGACCGCACACCGCACGTAATCGCGACCATATATATAATATATATATATATATATATATATATATATATATATATATATATATATATATATATATATATATAGACGTAATTACGTGCGGCGAACGGCAGGTGCGGCAGCGATTACGGGCCGTCGATCACGGGTCCATCGCATCGGACGGTCAGGTGCGATTCACGTCGACCGTTGGATGCGATGGACCCGCAATCGGACGGCCCACGTCGCGGCCGCACCTGCCGTTCGCCGCACCTAATCATTTTCATATATATATATATATATATATATATATATATATATATATATATATATATATATATATATATATAGTCGAGTGATTCAGTGCAGGAATGCGGGAAACGACGTCGGTCGTTCGATCGCGGGTCCATCGCATCCAACGGTCGATGTGAATCGCACCCGACCGTCCGATGCAATGGACCCGTGATCGCTTCCCGCATTCCCGCACTGAATCACTTCCCTATATATATATATATATATATATATATATATATATATATATATATATATATATATGGTCGCGATTATGTGCGGTGTGCGGTCGGTGCGGTTTACGACGTGGGCCGTTCGATCGCGGGTCCATCGCATCCAACGGTCGACGTGAATCGCACCCGACCGTCCGATGCGATGGACCCGTGATCGACGGCCCGTGATCGCGCACCGCACCGACCGTAAACCGCATGTAATCGGCTCCCTATATATATATATATATATATATATATATATATATATATATATATATATAGGGAAGTGATTACGTGCGGTCGTGCGGTCGGTGCGTCCGCGATCACGGGCCGTCGATCACGGGTCC
Organism: Acorus calamus; assembly: GCA_030737845.1. Taxonomy (NCBI): domain Eukaryota; kingdom Viridiplantae; phylum Streptophyta; class Magnoliopsida; order Acorales; family Acoraceae; genus Acorus; species Acorus calamus. The sequence continues at coordinate 28,418,077 of CM060861.1, forward strand.
ATCGCATCGGACGGTCGGGTGCGAATCACGTCGACCGTTGGATGCAATGGACCCGCGATCGGACGGTCCACGACCGCACGACCGCATATTATCATCGGCGTATATATATATATATATATATATATATATATATATATATATATATAGGGGGCCGATTAGGTGCGGCGAACGGCAGGTGCGGCGTCGATCGTGGGCCGTCGATCACGGGTCTATCGCATCGGACGGTCGGGTGCGATTCACGTCGACCGTTGGATGAGATAGACCCGCGATCGAACGGCCCATGCCGCACGCCGCACCTAATCGCCCCCGTATATATATATATATATATATATATATATATATATATATATATATATATATATATATATATATATATACCCGAGTGATAGCGTGTGGTCGGTGCGGTCGTGCGGATCCGACGTGCGTCGTCCGATCGCGGGTCCATCGCATCCAACGGTTGATGTGAATCGTCCCCGACCGTCTGATGCGATGGACCCGTGATCGACGGCCCGTGGTCGACGCCGCACGACCGCACCGACCGCACATAATCACTCATATATATATATATATATATATATATATATATATATATATATATATATATATATATATATATATCTTATTTGGTAGATAAACATTGAAATTTGAAATTAAATACATTTTTAATGTTTTTTGTAATGAAATATATATTGAGATTGTAGAGTATATACCGTATTATACAATTTTATAAGGAGATGTGTTTGGTTGCACGATTGCAAAACTAATTCTGCAGAAGTCTGGGTTTAAAAATTGGTTCTGCAGGAAGCTCATCCCCCAGCCAGCTTTTCGAAATCGCAGCTTTTGAGTATTATTTGCCTAAAATCTGTATACAAGAAGCTGTTACAGTAAAATTATTTGATTTATCTATAAAATATATATTTAAAAATTAAAATATTTATTGTTATACAAAAAAATATACACTGATATACACATATGTAATTTTTTTAAAAAAAAATTTAAATTTTTTTTCATTACTATGATATTATGAAGCTAATTCGCCACTGAATACAAAAATGCCAGCTTTTGTGCACTTTTGTGCAAAAAAATGTGTGTCTGCAGCTTTTAATTAAGCTACAATTTTTTTTCTGTTTGAAAACAGATTTGAGAAACTCAACTTCGTGCAAATCCAAAAGTTCTCAATCTCGTTTCCAAATGGGGCTTGAATCAGCGTTAACAAAAAAAAATGGGTTTTTTATTTTTAACTTCCCGCAAACTACCGTATTTAGTAATCGCCCCCTCTAATCTTCGTATTTTGGTTTTACTCCCCAATTTTAAATGATAATTTCTTTTTACTCCCTATCAGGGACTAAAAAGAAAATTAAATAATTTACAGATAGATCCCTCACGGATAGTAAAAAGAAATTATCCTTAAATCTGAGGAGTAAAACCCAAATACGAAGATTGGAGGGAGCGATTGCTAAATACGGTGATTTGTGGGGAGGGTAAAAATAAAAAATCCAAAAAAAATTCACTATATAAAGCACCTAAAACCACACACGAATCCCCACTCATTCATAGCTACTAGTTCACCAGGACCAAAGAAGGAAAAAATGTTGTGCCACGGGTTTAGCTTACTAGCAACAATGCTGATCCTGGCCTGTGTGGCCTGGGAACCTGTCGCCGGCGGAAATTGCAACAGAAGAATTCGCTCAATGGCCCAATTGCTGCAGCCAGTGGGGTTGGTGTGGCACCGGCTGGAATTACTGTGGCCGTGGGTGCCAGAACGGCCCCTGCTGGCCCACGGCCGCTCTCAACGACGATAGTGAAAGCTCTGCCTCCTCAATTGCCAGTATTGTTACGCCACGGTTCTTCAATGGAATTATCAACAAGGCCGGACCGAGCTGCCTGGGAAAACGCTTCTACACACGTAGGGCGTTCCTCGATGCCTCGAGGAGCTACCCGATGTTTGGCACCGCCGAGTTGGAGACCACTAGGAAGAGAGAGATCGCCGCCTTCTTCGCTCACGTCACGCATGAGACTGGAAGTAAGTCTTCTCTGATTGTGGTGTTGAATTTTAATAAAGACACTGTTACACGCAGTCTTTATGTATTATAGTTCAACCCGCACACCCATATCATTGATAAAATATAGAATGATGACATAATGAATATACGTGATGCGAATGATGACATGATTAATGGGTCATATACTCATATATAACTCTATTCGTCTACACAGATTTATGTTATGTAGAAGAGATAAATGGAGCATCCAAGAACTACTAGGACAAGTCCTTCACCAAGTATCCACGCCTGTCCGACAAGGGCTACCACGGCCGCGGCCCGCTCCAAATATCATGGAACTACAACTACGGGCAGGCGGGAGATAGCATCGGGTTTGACGGCCTGCGAGCGCCCGAGATGGTGGCCAAGAACCCGGTCATATCATTCAAAACGGCGTTCTGGTTCTGGATGAACAACGTCCACTCGATCATAACGTCCGGGAAGGGGTTCGGGGAGACAATACAGGCGATCAACGGCGCTCAGGAGTGCAACGGCAAGAACCCGGAGGCGGTCCAGGCTCGAGTCAAGTACTACGAGGACTACTGTAAGCAGCTGGGGGTGTCTCCAGGAGGCAACCTGTCCTGCTAAGTGCATATATATGATAGAAGAAAGAGTCTGATGGGTGGGACTGTGGGAGCTTTATATCAGAATATCTGTATCCCCATCGTAGACATAATAAATACAATGGAGTAACAAACTTATACTTACATACACTATTATTCAGCAGAATAGGTGTTAAACAGCAACAGGGAATAGTAATTCCAATGGTTGCAAATAGCAACTCCAATGGAAGATTCATGTTAGTGGGTGTTAGGTTCAGAAAAAAGAGGAGGAATCATGGTTAGCAACTGCAAAGGTTCACTATGATAAAAACTTAATAGCTGTTTAATTGAAACCTGAATAGGCAAGTGAATATATTTGAATGATTATTACAAGACACAGACCCAGGAGAAAGTAGTCATAAATATTACTTATATTTTTTTAATTATCCAACGGGACAACTAAGAAAAATGAGTGGAATAAATAAATGAAGATCAGTCATTACATTTTTTGATATCTTGTTTGGGCTGAAGGAGATTGGATTACTATTCAGATTAAAGCTAGTTCACGGGCAAATAAATTAAATAAGGAATATTCTGATTTAAAAAAAAAGTGTTTTACTTTGGGTGAATGACAATTATAACATTATGTTTCTAACCAAAACTAATGGTAGTTTAGTAACTTTGGTCTAGAATTCCTTCTCCAATAATTGATAAATTTTGTCGAGCATGCCCACAAATCACTAACAGGAATGAAAGATTTCAAATCAAAATTCATTAGTTAAAAGAAAAAAAATGAGAATGAATGTTAAATTGATCTAAATGTCCAAACACATGGCTTAGGCATTAAAAAGAAATACGCTAAATCCAAAAACAATATTCATTTGTTAGTTTTCCAGAAAACACACTTCTGTTATACTCCTAAAAATGTTCATTTTTTAACCGTTTATAACTAAAAACTATTTTATCAACTTTCTTTAAAAGCTGGAATTACATGGGGGGTTTGAAAATGGGTTTAAATTAAGCATGATGCCTGAAAAAACAAAAATCACCAAACATTTTCAAACCTGCTTTAAAATTGGCTTTTTTTTGAATTTGTAAATCCAACATTTTTTTGCAAAATGCTATATTTCCAAATTCCACTATAAAAATGCAAATGTACATTCTACATTTTTATAATCACTCGTGTATAATTCAACAAATGAACTTTTTTTTGTGGCTCCACATACTTCCAACACAAAATAACAAAACTAGTATTTGAACTGCACGCACCCCACCACCACCATTCTCATTTTGCACTTAATATTTTTTTTTGTTTTTTTTAATTTTCATTTTTCATGTTTCTTTGTATAAAATCATGAAAAAAACATTAAGGAAAAATGATATGTCTAGCCCTTATGCCCATTGCATTTTAATGAAGCTCAAGCCAATGTCATAGGCTAACACACTGCCTAAAGACAGGACATGCTTCTACAGAATACTATATATTGTTTTTTTTGTTTTTTTAAATATATATTTAACTAATGAAATTCAGGCTTTTTATATATAAAAAAGGCATATGTTCATTCATATCTTATTTGGTAGATAAACATTAATTTTTTTTAAAATAAAATTGATGCATGTGCCACTTCTTTGATTCAGAAAAGGAGTACAGTTCCTGGGTTAAAAAACAAAGAAACAAAAGAAAAAATCAAAGGTTACAATGGGGGATATAAAGGAGGGAAGACATCAAGGATGACTGATTAGGAGATCTAACCATGATATCCTTATGGCCCGTTTGGGTGTGACATAAGATTATTTGCCCTTGATAGCTATACTGGGATAGATAACAATCCATGCTGAATATGTAAATTTTGTTTGGTTGTTTTTTCTGTTATTCTCATTGGGAAACGTAAAATTGATCTTTTTGTTGTTTGGTTCACCTTGAATAAAATAAGGATAAGTGGTAGATAAGAGATGGATAAGAGTTTATGACTTTTTAAATGACAATTATACCCCTGCATAAATTATTTGTGTTTGGGAATAAGTATAAGAGATATGAGTGTGATATGATAGATGTGACAATTTTTGGAATGTGTGCAGAGAGTGTTAGGTGAGATAAATATTTTAAAATGACAGAGAAAAGTATTTTTATCCATTGGCATAGATAAGTCCTGATAAACAATTCCACCATTTTCTTAGATAGTTATCATGCCTTATCCTAGCTTATCCAGACATAACTATCAAGTTTATTCTTGTCAAACAAACAGCTGTTTGGGGCTTATTCTACTGTATTCTCTCCTATCCACCCTTTATTCTCCACCCCAAACGGGGGGTTAAAGATTCTCCCAACCCACCCAAACACCAAGTGCCCGTTTGGATAAACACATAAGCTATTCTGGACTTTATGACTATTACAGGAATATTAATAGAATAAGTCATTTTTTGTTTGATTGTATTTTTAGTTATTCTCATTGGAAAACGTAATAATAAAGTTTTGTTGTTTGGTTGATAAATATGAATAAAGTATAGATAAGGATTTATAAAAGATTAAAAAATAATGATGTTTATTTGATAGTTGATTTATAAGAGGAGATGACATGTGATTTGACAGTGGGGCTCACTTATGAATTTGGTTGGAATAGCTAATTCCAATGGAGAGGTGGAATTCGTATACCGACTAATACCATGTTTTTTCTGGCATTCGTATATTGCTTTATTCCCATTAACCAAAAACCATTTCACCCCCTATTCCAAGCTATTCCTGGTTATTCCACTGTTATGGCAGTACCCAAACAATATAACCAGAGCATGCCTCTCCACCCTTACCACCGCCGCCCCACCACACAGACATCCCCATGTTGAGATGAATCTCTTTGCCCCATCCCAAATTCCATCCATCAATGCAATGGACCCGCCAAAGATCATATCGTTGCGCCCAAGCCATATGGCCCACATAACGGCTGGAACCAAAGATTGCAAAAATTTTCCACGGACGCTCTTATCACTACGCTGAGATAAAGACCTGCCCATGCCCAACAGCTCATCTAAAGACAGAGGGATCCAATTGTTAAAAATTTTATGACAAGGGTAATTCAAATCAATATGAAAACACAGTAGAATATTCTACAAATAAATAATAGAAGATTAGAAAAGCATATCAGTTTTGGTGAAAGCGAGCAAAGACGCTATGTCCTTGGTGAATAAGGCTCCCTCACGCACAAGGTTGAACGACTCCTACCACTGAGAGATACGACTACCAGAGTTATGTCTCTTCGGGTGCGAGCTACGAGGAGACCACAGTGAACCGTCGCGATCCTTTCAGACGCTCAAATCAGAGATTACTTTGGGTGAATGACAATTATAACATTTTGTTTCTAACCTAAACTAATGGTAGTTTGGTTAATCTGGTTCAGAACTCCTTATCTAATAATTCATAAATTTTGCACAGGATTCCCACAAATCAGCACAGGAATAAAATATTTCAAAGCAAAATCCATTAGTTAAGAGAGAAAAAAAGGGAATGAATGTTAAATTGACCTAAATGTCAAACACAAGGCTTAGGCAATTAAAAAATAAATGAATAAATCCAAAGAAAAGTCATTTGTTAGTTTTTCATAAAACACATTTTTTTTTATAAATTATGAAGAAATAAAATTCAACATACCAACCACAAAGTAGAAAGATGGAAGAGAGAAGTTATGACCCTTTATGTATTTACTATCTTCTTGATAATCATACAATGAATACATACAATGAAGGCCTATATTTATAAGCAACAAAAGATAATAACAAAATAAGATTTGGGGGGGGGGGGGGGTTTGGTTTTACCAATCCTTTAGGATAAAGATAGTGGTTACAAAGTCAAAGAGTTATCCATGGTGGTCATCCATATGTACAACATTTTACAACACTTTTGTTATATTCCTAAAAATGTTCATTTTTTTAACTAAAAACTATTTTATCAAAGACACTTTTACATAATCCTTCAGGGATTTATGTAATCATAATTTGCGTATGGTCCTGTAGGGATATATGACTATATAACACCAAAGTGGATATTACATAAATACATTGTGTGATAAATATGAATTTCATCAAATTTGATATAACAATACCCCACTGGTGTCATGCAATATAGTCCTTGAATGAATGCAGCACCATTAAAGCAGTAGATTTAAGGTATAACAAATATAACTTGAGGAATATGAGAACCTCAAATCAATCTCTACTAAATGAATGGAAAAATATAATACTTGCTTAGATCATTCATCATAGCATGCTATTAGTCATGCTAATATATAATACGTATCATGCATGTAGAGATGATATAAATGTAACCAAGTTATATCAATTTAATAAAAAAATTTGGAACATAATAGTCTCAAGATAAACAATAGGAAATTACCTGAAAATTTAAATCCATATAACCCCCTGTAATCTTCCTGATATCCATAAAACCCCCTATAAACACACCATAAATGTAAATAACCCCCCGCGATTAAATTTTTTTAACAGAATTGGAATATTTCGGACATACTGCGTTATCTAAACCATAGTGAAGAAATATGTATTCTTTTAACCCTCTGAAAGCAGCCAATACTTCAAAAACAAAACACCTAAAAGAGTGTAAAATTAGAAATATAAGGGTTTTTTTGAAGTACTGACTCTTTTTCAGGAGATAAAAGAATACACATTTGTTAACCTTAGAGTTATTTGCATTTGTGGTGTGTTTATAAGGGGTTATATGGATATATTGAGATTACAGGGGGTTATATGGATATCATGAAGATTACAGGGGGTTATATTAAAATTTGGTAGATAAACATTAAAATTTGAATTCATTATTCTCTTGGTTATAAGTCTTTTTATCCATTATTGAGTTACGTATCTAAAACCTTACTTTCATAAATTAAATTTATATATTTTTACGTTTTTTATATTGAAATATCTATTGAGATTCAAATATTACATTAATAACATAGAGATTGCAAATAAGACTGCAATGTTTCCAGGAAGAAAAAAAAGCATATGGAAGGACTCTACTATGTGTACAATGATTTATTATTACTTGCTATAATACAATAATGATTTTTGGGCCCCAACTGGTAGAACTCATCCCAAGCCCCATGAGGTGGCATGATTGAATTACTCATTTTACCCTTCATATCTAAATGGAGATGTTTTTTCTATAACCGATTCCTTAAATCTCGAGGTGGTTACGATTTAAGATATTCTTTCTCTTTTTAAAGCAATCAATTCAATTGAATGCCAAAAATATAAGATTTATATTTTTTTTATACAGATAATTGATATGTGGAAATGAAAACAAATATCGAAATCAATTTTGGTGGGGATTGGAGGAGAAGATTATGATTACTTGTATAATTTTTTTTTATTTGCGACCCTGATTGTGGTATAAACAATGGAGATCCATTCAGGTTAGGTTTTTCGATCTGAATAAAACATATTGATCTGATTTTAAATTCATCTTTGAATCATCATATGTATTTTTGAAATTGAATTTAATTTAAATTCAGATACATGGCCACTTTATCAGAATTTTTAGCCTTGCATGATCATTATTCAATACGATTTTTGAAATCTGAATAAATACAATTGTATAATCATTTTTGTGGTTGTTTATGTGTATAATTATGTATATTGAGTCATTCAGTATATTTTTAGTCTTGCATGATCATTATTCAACTCATTCAGATTCAAGATACACTTTTATCTAATGTAAAATTGTTAATTCAGATTCCAGATATACGTGTATCTGAATTATTGCCCAACCCAATTTGTTGTTTGTTATTTTTGTTTTGATGGAATTGATTAATGTATATCTGAATAATATTTAATTGTTTTTTGTCATCTATATTTAAATAATTTTATTAGTCATCTATGCAATGTCTTATTAGCATGTAAACCATAATTGTTTCATTTTTAAACTCATTCAGATTCCAGATACACTTGTATCTAATATAAAGTTGTTAACTCAGACTCCAGATACACGTGTACCTGAATTATTTACCCAGCCCAATTTATTATTTTAAATTTTTATTTTGATGGATTTGATTAATGTGTATCTCAATAATATTTAATTATTGTTTATCATTTATATTTAATGATTTTTATTAATCATCTATATAATGTCTCATTAGCATGTAAACCATAATTGTTACATTTTTAAACTCATTCAGATTCCAGATACACCTGTATCTAATGTAAAGTTGTTAATTCATATTCCAGATACACGTGTATCTGAATAATTTATCAAATCCAATTTGCTATTTGTTATGTTTGTTCCGATGGATTTGATTAACATGTATCCGAATAACATTTAATTGTTTTTGTCATGTATATTTAAAATTTTTTATTAATCATCTAAACAATGCCTCATTAGCTTGTAGACCATAATTTTTTATATGAATTTCAAATTAATATTATATCTGAAATCTGTATCTAAAATTCTAAGATATTCATTTTTTTCTGTAGCTGTATCTTAAAAAAATGGAGATAGAGATCGGAGGAGGTAGAGGTGAGAGGAGAGCTTGAAAGGTGAGATCTGCATCTCATATGATGGAGGGCGACCAGAGCAATCTAACGGTGGTGATGCCGGTTGCCGGAGATGAAGAGGCCGGAATGAATTTTTGAAGTGGTGAATACTTTATGAGGGTAAAAAGGAATTTTTTTAAGAGGGAATGCTAGAGACGGGTATATAATTCCAATCAATGAAGGGTTGTTTTTTACAATGAAAAAAAATCAAATATAAAGAAAGGATAATATTGTCTTTGTTATTTTTATCTTTTAAAAAAGTCTAACAAGGAATCAATGACAATTATTGGAGCTTCTCAATGGAGCTTAAATTTTGAGGTCCATATAGCAAGACCCGGTATAATATTGTGACAATTCATAGAAGGAAGACGAAGTCCACGTGCAATCATGCCACAACAATTATAGATACCCATACGTGTTCACCTAAAGAATGAAAAATGATACACTCAGCTCAGTCTGGTATACAGTCCCTAATTGTTTTGATTAATTTTTAAATACATATTTACTATTAAAATACATAGTTTTATAGAAAAATAAAATTCACATTGATCTGCACTAGTATAATTTTTCTTTTAAAAAAATATTTTCTTTGTATAAATTTTTATATGCTGCGATATCATAATATATACGCTGATAGGATGTCGTCTCATATTACAAACAGTGCTGCAAAAACATAGTATACAATAATGTGGAGCTTGCATGACATTATCTGTTTTTAAAGAGAGAAAAATCTAAGAATTGGACTCTGATCAATAAAAAAAAAAGACTTGACTGATCCATTAAAAAATGTTCTCCAAAGTGAGGATATTGTGCCTTTTTATTGAAATGTATAAAATGAGTTTGCTTAAAAATTGGATCATTGAATCAAAACTCTTGGACTGCTTTTGGGTGGCCGTATAAGGGGAATATAGTGGTGGATTAGGGTAAAATAAAGAATAAAATATTGTTTATTAAGCAAAAATAATCCAATATAGATATGGGAGAATAATATGGTGTTGGTATTTCAATTCCTGCTAGATTATGTTATTCCATCTAATCTAAATGGACTCATATCACATATCAAACTATGTGTTATGACATCTTATAAATTAGTAACGCACATGTCAAATAATTTTTCTCACCTTTTATAGATTGTTATCAACATCTTATTTATGGTTAACTAAATAATATTATTATGAATACATTTTTCAAACAAAAAAACACAACAAAAAATAAAATAATTTATTCCACTTATATGGATGCGACAAGATGTGAGGAATATAAGCCCCCGTTTGAAACGGAATAGATTTTATTCTAGGGTATAGATTTATACAAGCATAAATAAGTATAAATAAGGATAAAATGATTTTGTGTTTGGTTGTGTTTTGAATTATTCTCGTTGGTAAACATAAGAATACATGTTTTGTTGTTTGGGTAAAATGTGAATAAAGTATGGATAAAGATTTATAAAAAGTAAAAAAGTAATGATAGTTGATTTGACAGGTGATTTATAAGAGGTGATGACAGTTGATTTGACAGTGGGCCCACATATTCTTTGGGCGGAATGACCTTGGATAACTTTAATTCCAATGATTTATTGGAATCCATATATCACTTTATCTAGGTTTATTCTGGCATACTTTATCCTGGGTTATCCGGAGTAAACAAACACCCCAAAATACTTATCCAGGGTTATCCGGGGGGTTATACCAATTCCAAACGGGCTAAGAGAATAAGACCAAACAACTATTTGTTTACAATGAATAAGGAGGTATAGCTATGCCAGAATATTTGATGATAAACTAGTATCATTATTTCACATCCCCTGAAATTGTATTATTTTACTCAATCTATTCCATTGATATAAAAAGAACCGACATATCAAATCAAATTTTCAAGTTTCATAAATCCTTATTCACATTTTTTTATATTTTTATCCACAATTATTCAATACCAACCAAACAACAAATAATTTAATATTATATTTTTTTAATGAGAATAATTAAAAACATAATTAAATGAAAAATAATTTATTTTTTTATATTTACTCGAATAACTATTTATTTCAATTCGCCAACCAGGTTATGTACTTACGTGGCTGTCAAAGGGCTTAAATATTATTATGTGACGTGAGTGTAAGAAAATGTCATCCTAATATGTATTATTGTCCAAAAATTCAGAAGACACATATATTTTTATTTTTTTTTAAATTATATGCATGTTTATAAAATTTGAAATATACTAATGAATTAAATGATATAGTTTATTAAAAATACAAAAACAAATTTACTGAGATATATACTTTGATAAAACGAGTGAAGGAGACCTCATTAGGGTGTATAAGACTGTATTTATTATTATAAAAAAAAAAAAAAAAAAAAGTGTAACATCACTTTTTGGGCTTTCATGGAATGATGGGCTCCTCTCGTCACGATGGGCCGTCATGGATGCTTATTAAGCCCAACCCAGTGTCACAGCCTCATAGGTACATGCTATGTTGCTATGTGTAGAAGACGTACTGAAACTACTGCAAGTTTTTTTTTAATATATACTTAACTAATAAAATATATTATTTTATTAAAAAAATTATATTCATAGAAATCTTATTTGGTGGATAAAAATTAAAATTTGAAATTGAATATATATTTTTTATAATGAAATATATACTAAGATTGTGAAGTATATATACCATATTATATAATTTAATATAGGGTTTCTTATTTTTAACTCCCTGCAAACCATCGTATTTAGCGATCGCTCCCTCACTTCTTCGTATTTAGGTTTTACTCCCCAGATTTAAAGGATAATTATTTTTTACTCCCTATCAGGGACTAAAAAGAAAATTAAATAATTTACAGATAGGTCCCTCACAGGGAGTAAAAATGAATTATCCTTTAAATCCGGGGAGTAAAACCCAAATACGAATAAGTGAGGGAGCAATCCGTAAATACGAGGTTTGCGGGGAATTAAAAATAAAAATCCCTTTAATATATTGTATTAGTAATATGAAGATGGCAAATGAGGCCGCAAAGCGTTTCGGGAAAGAAAAAAAAGAGCATTTGGAAGGACTATATGCAGTGTATAATGACTTATTACTTGCTATGATACGGTGACAATTCACATAAGAAAATGTAGTAATAAGTCAATTGAGTTCCTATAACTGTTTTGATTTATTTTTAAAATATATATTTGAAAATTAAAATACATATTGTTATACAAAATAAAAAAATACACTTATATAGTTATTTTTTTGTAATATTTTTTAAAAAATTTTGATACACTTCAATAACATAGTATTAGGTGACTGAGATATTATTTTTAGATTGTAAATGAGAGTGTAGCCTGAGTTTATTTGCGGTGTACAAAAAAATTTCACTACATAAAGCACCTAAAACCATACATCAATCCCCACTCATCCACTGCTACTTCTTCACTAAGACCAAAGAAGAAGAAAAACAACAAAAAATGTTGTGCCAAGGCAAGTTTAGCTTACTAGCAACAATGTTGATCCTGGCCTGTGTAGCCTGGGAACCTGTCGCGGCCAGAATTGCGCCATTACTGGCTGCCCGTGGCCCAGATGCTGCAACTACGGTGGCAAATACTGCGGCTATGGCCCCTTATACTGCGGAAGATGGTGCCAGAACGGCCCCTGCTACCCACGGACCCCGCGGGCCATGGCCGCTCGACGACGATAGCGACGGCGACCGCCCTGGCTCCTCTATTGCGAAAATAGTTACACCGCAGTTCTTCAATGGAATTATCAACCATGCCAAACCAAATTGCCCAGGCAAACACTTCTACACACGTAGGGCGTTCCTCGACGCCTCGAGGAGCTACCCGAAGTTCGGTACCACTAGGTCAGAGACCACCAGGAAGAGGGAGATCGCCGCCTTCTTTGCACATGTCACGTACGAGACTGGACGTAAGTCTTCTCTAATTATATGTAATCTTGTTTGCAGTTTGTTGTTGTTGTTTTTTTTTTTTAAGTGGTATATTGTGAAAAATTATATTTCGTTATATGAAATATATTTAAAACACAATTAATCCAAACGCGTGAGAGGGGCCTGCTTGAACATCAACATAAAAACACTTGGATTTATATGTGATGCAATCATTATATCCGTGCATAGATTTCTGTTACATAGAAGAGATGGGTGGACCGTCCAAGAGCTTCTGCGTGTCGAGCACCAGGTATCCGTGCGTGCCCGGAAAGTCCTACTACGGTCGTGGTCCACTCCAGATAACATGGAACTTCAACTACGGCCCTGTCGGGGAGAGCATCGGGTTCGACGGCCTAAGAGCGCCCGAGACAGTGGCCAAGGACCCGGTCATATCGTTCAAGACGGATTTTGGTTCTGGATGAACAACGTCCACTCGATCATAACGTCCGGGAGGGGGTTCGGGGAGACGATACGCGCGATCAACACTCTGGAGTGCAATGGCAGGAACCCTTGGGCTGCCCAGGCTCGGGTCAGGTACTACCAGGATTACTGTAGGCAGTTGGGGGTGTCTCCAGGAGGCAATCTGTACTGTTGAGACCATGTGATGAGAAATGTTTGATGGGTGTGAAATTTATTTCATAACATTTGTAACCCCCATCATAGACAAGCAAATAAAACTGGACATGGAATTATCAAGTTTGGCAAAGAAACTTTCTTTTTGCCTTGAAATTGCAAGTTGATTCCTTGTATATAAAAAAAAAAAGGTCTCTAAATTTGGCCTTTTTTAAGAGAACTTTTTTGAATCATTGTCAGAAGTGAGATTGAGTAATCCAGGTTTATTAATTGAGAAAATAAAATAAAATTTTCATTTGGAGACAAATATATAGTATAAATAAAAAATGCCTAAATTATCTTAAAAATTATAAAAATACTCTCAGGTCATCTTCACAGTGATATGGATCAAGTGTGAACTTGAGAGAGGAAGAAGGCAGTATCAGAGCATGAGAAGTAGTACGAACTACTAAATAAGAATCTAAAGAACAAGCGCACTATTACACCCAGATCCATTTCAACCCCCAATTCCAGCTCTATATGCGTCGATAGAAAATTAACGGTACATATGTTTACATTAATAAGGCATATGCTTTGAAAGAATATTTTTACATTTTCTATAAATACATCCATGTAATTCATTGGAGTATATGTTTTATTTTTTTATAAAAACATGTACTTCATTAGATGAGGTATATTATTTTTAAAAAATTTGAAACACATGTGGACTGAAAGTGAAGCTTAAAATGAGATTGAATGTAACATTATCCAAATAACAATAATGAGCAGTGAGGTGTAATAATAAATTGATTGAAAATTGAAAATGTCTACAATAACTGATTCCAGGAAAAGTTATGTTAAGACAAAACAAGACTTCACACAAGATATTTATAGCATGTAATATTTATAAGATATTTCACTATGGCCAAAGCTTAACATTAAACTCAAAATCCTCTAAACTATTCTGGGATAGATAGTTGATAAAAAAAAATGTATTTCCTTTTTTATTGTGATTTTAGTTATTCTCATTGGATAACATAATTGTAAAATTTATGTTGTTTGGTTGATAAAAAATGTATAACTTGTAGATAAAAATTGAATAAGATATAAATGATAATTTATAAAATGCGAATGACCATTTAATCTTTATTTTACCAAATTAATCTCTATCCCCTTATCAATAAGAGGCTTGAAGTTGGACTCAAGATGACACATGGCTGCTACCTCACATGAGAAATGCTATTATTATCTATTTAACCACATATTAGTCTCAATCTCCAATTTTCTTGCCTGATTGGGTCTAATAAAAATTTGTGGTCAGCCTAACTCATATAATTTGTTAATCAGTTACCTAAAAAATATAGGATTTTCAAAATTCGGTGGAGGTGCAGAAGAGAAAATAAGATATTGGCTATAATTGTACCGTTCATGTCAATAAAATTTAAATTTATTCAAAATCTAAGCATAGTTTCAATCCATATTTGAAAAATAAAAAATTATCCAGAATGGTTTAAAAAAATACAAATACAAGGTACTCATTGAGTACTATTTACCAAAAAAAAGTTATAATCAAGGGAAACATTACACTCGTATCATTTTATGGCCCAAAACGCACATCGCACACGTTTTATTTTTATTTTATTTTTAAGGGTGAGTTTGGATGTAAGGTTGAAACACGGAGATTCTTAAAATCTTATGTTTTAAAATTTAGTTTTTGAAAAATTATGTTTTATTAGATTTTCAACCACAAGATTTTTTTGGCCTAAAATAAAGATTGTGGTTTGAAAAGCTAAACGCTGAAAATATGTTTGGATCTGAGTTTGAGAATTTATAGTTTTTCAAACGCAAAATCTACCTAAACTCATATCCAAACGGACCCTAAATCATATATGTCATTTAATGAGATATATAATTTGATAAAATGTGAAGTATATACTCCAATGAATTGAATGATATCATTATAGAAAATGTGCAAAATTTCAATGAGAAATATATACCTTGATATAGTGAGTGAAAAGAACTAACGAAATATATAAAATTGTATTATATT
The DNA here is from genome assembly GCA_030737845.1 of Acorus calamus. Lineage (NCBI taxonomy): Eukaryota > Viridiplantae > Streptophyta > Magnoliopsida > Acorales > Acoraceae > Acorus > Acorus calamus. Next base: position 28,433,717 of record CM060861.1, read on the forward strand.
TTGAACTGTAAACAAAATTTAATATAACAAACTCGAATTAATGAGTGTTTCGCCCAAATCCATTTAGATTTTCGCATAACGGGGAAGCGAAGATTTAAAGTGATGCAAAAAGGCTCATTTTTCTTATTTTGCATAGACTTTTCAAAACAAAAAAAATGTTCCTCATATGATATAGATATGGATATGGATATAAATATGCATCATTAATTATTCAAGTTTTCATTGCCTTAGTTTGAAATTGAGAAACATCAGAATTTGGTGACAGTCAAATCTCTATTCAGCTTTTATAGATTGGAGCTGTCACATGACTGCACCAAAATTTTCAAACTTTTTGTCTGATTTATTGGGCGGCTTCATAGGGCTTTTGGTTTAACATGATTACGTTTGTCCAATAATTGGTCATGTGATATGATTTAGGACCCTAAAAATGTGTGTAGAAAGTCTTTATTTTCTCTTTAACAAAGACAAAAAAAATGGCTTAGAGGGAAGGTAACTATATAGTACACTAGTCCCTACACTCCGTTTGGGTAGCGGAATTGAGTTATTATGGATAGATAACTATGTCAGTATAGATAACAAATCTACAAGAATAAAAGATTTTCTGTTTGGTTGTATTTTTTTTATTCTCATTAGAAAACGTAAGAATAAATGTTGAGTTGTTTGTTTGATAAAGAATAAAATATAAATAAAGTGTAAAAAAGTTGACATGTGGGCTCATTGATGTATAAGAGGTGTTGATAGGTGATTTGATGTGATGATGTGTAAAAAGTTGATTTGACATGTTGGCCCATGGGAATAGATAAGGTGAGTATAACTTATCCTAGGGGTTGCTTAGAATTATTATATTCTCTTATACTCGTTTAAACTGGCTTAGTAATACCAAGTTATACCCTTCAAACAAATAACTATTTTTTCTATCTATTCTTATACCACTCTTATACCACCCTTATACTCTCTTATTCCGTTACACAAACGGGGTACACACGTATTGGCATGGCGGTAGGGACATCCCTCTACTTGCAGGAAGTCGATAGTTCGATTCCTTTGGACCATTCAGGGCCCGCCACAAGAAGCACTAAAAAAAATATATAGTCCCTTCAAGGACTGGTGTAGCCCTTTAGACTATTCAAGGACTAGCTGCTCATTCCTCTATGCTCTGTATACAAAATCTTTCTACTAAAAAAAATATACAGTACACTAATGTGGACTAAGAATTGGACTCAGATTAATGAAAAATGACCGACTCATTTATTAAAAATTTGATTCAAAAGTGAGGATGACGTGACTTTTTTTTTTATTGATTTAAAATAATTAATGTTTAAAATTAGATTAAATATTGAATCACTCAATAAAAACTCTTGTTCTGTGTTTGGGTGGGGTAGAAGTGGAATTTAGGGGTGGAATAAAAAGCACGGAAAAAGTGATATAACTCCTTGAAAACTTATGAAAATCGAAAAAAGATCATTGTAAAATCGATAAATCACTTGAAGTCTCTATTCTATTAGATAATATTTATTTTAATCTCTACCGTAATCAAAACTAATCAAATATGTAGTTAACTCTAATCATACATGATAAATTACTATAATTCCCTAAAAACTTATGAAAATAAAAAAAAGGCTAGGTAAAACTTATAAATTCCTTCATATCTTTAATTTATTAGAAAAAAATTATTTTAATTCCTATCGTAACCATAACTAACTGCAACTGCTAACTTTTATTAGGCAAAATTTAGTACAACTGTTTTTCAACTCTCCAATTGGGTTCATAATTCTTTTGTATGTTTTTACCCCTATAAATTTATTAAAATCATTTATTATCCTAAAAAATTATTTCTTATCCTAATTTTATCTTAATATTTAAATAGATAATATATTTTATAAATTGTATATAAAATCCGATTATCTAACAATTTAATTATAATTAATTAAAAAATAAAAATATTACTTATTCACCGAAACTCATTAGATAAGATTTCAAAATCTATTTTTAAACTGAAAATACACAATTTTCTAACCGTATGAGGCTTCTCAATGGAGGTGATTATGGCGTTCTTGTTATTTCTGCGTTTGAAGGGTATTTCTATCATAAAAAAGGACTCATTTAGATTTTATTAATTTTCAAGGACGTATTCAAATATTGTTTTCCGAGATTCAGTTAACTAAATAGAATATTATTAGAATATGCTCTATGCATTGACAAAATGTTGACTCGGGAAACACAGGGACTTAAGGATATTTATTGATTTTTTATGGACTATTTCCGATGTTCATAAGTTTCTAAGAGGTTATACTAATTTTTTTCCTAAAAAGTAAAATGTTATTTGTTTAGCAAGGATAATCTAATATAGATACCCAAATATGTGAAAATAATGTGGTGTTGGTATTCCAGTTCCTCCTGGATTGTGTTATTCTACTCGATTTAAAGGGTCCACGTATCAAACTAAGTGTTCTGACATCTTATAAATTAGTTCCGCATCTTAAATATGATAAGGCAAACAATAACAAATTATTATTATAAGTTTTTCGACGAGAATAACAAAAATAACAGTTGAGTTATTTCACATATTATACTGAAATAGCTATTTAATCTTAGGATTTTTTATTTTTAAGTCTCATAAACTATATGATTTAGTAGTCGATCATTCACTTTTTCATATTTAGGTTTTAATCTCTAGATTTAAAGGATATATTCCTTTTAATCCCTCCTAGGGATTAAAAAGAAAATCAAATAATTTAATCCCTCATGGACTAAAAATGAATATACTTTTAAATCTTATGATTAAAATCAAAATAGGAAGAAGTAAAAAATCGATCACTAAATTCTACTATTTATAGGGATTTAAAAATTAAAAAAATCTTATTCTAATAAGTTATGTGGCTGTCAAAACTGGGTTTAAAATATTCTTATGTGACGTAATGATATCCAAAGATGACTCGGGTTTCGTGGAAAGAAGGGCTCCTCTTTTGTAATGATGGGCCGTCATAGCTTGCTTATTAATCCCAACCCAAATATCATCATATGCAGAAGACTTTAGCCCTCATTTGGACGTGAGTTATTCTTGAGTATACAATTATTTCAATGTAAATGACTATAACAGTAGAATAAGTAATTTTATGTTTGATTATGATATAAATTATTCTTTTTTAGAAACGTAATATTAAAGTTTTTGTTGTTTGAATAAAATATGAATATGTGGATAATGATTTATAAAAGATGAAAAATAATGTTAATTGATTTGATAGATGATTTATGAGAGGTAATGACAGTTAATTTGACAGTGGATCCACATATTCTTTAGATGGAATAATCTGGAATAACTTTAATTTCAAGGGTCAGCTAGAATCCATAAACCACTTTATATCATTTATTTCAACACAGTTTATCACTGGGTATTCAAGGCTCTCAAACAACCAAAATTTATTATTCCCATTTATTCTAAGATATTCTGACCCCTATTCCACATTCAAAGGGGGCTAAGGACTAGATATTGCAAATAAAGCTGTAAAATGTATCACAAAAAAAAAAATTTGAAAGGACTGTACAGCGTACGTCACCAAAAATTCGAAAATGATACACTTAGCTGGTCAGTCTGGAATCCCGTCAACTGTTTTAATTTATTTTTAAAATATATATTTAAAAATTAAAATACATACGGTTATACAAAGCAACATATACACTGATATACAATAGTGTAATTTTCCTTTAAAAAAATATTTTTTTTAAAAAAATTCATTATATGAATCACCTCTCCATAAATTACGAAAATGTCAACTTTTTTGCATTTTTTTGTAAAACAAATGTGTGTCTGAGCTTTTACTTAAGCTACAATTTTTTTCTATTTGAAAATGGATTTGGGGTCTCTCCAAACCCGTTTTTAAATGGGTATTGAATCAGCATTTAACCAAAAAAATTTCATTATATAAAGTACCTAAAACCACACATCAATCCCCACTCATCCACTGCTACTAGTTCACTAAGACCAAAGAAGAAGAAAAAAAAAAAAAAAATGTTGTGCCAAGGCTAGTTAAGCTTACTAGCAACAATGCTGATCTTGGGCTGTGTAGCCTGGGAACCTGTCGCCGGCCTGAATTGCGGAAATCCTGGCTGCCACTGGCCCCTATGCTGCACCCGGTTTGGTTGCCAGAAAGGCCCCTGCCCGCCGTCCACAGCCGCTCTCGATGACGATAGCGCCTGCCTCCTTGACTCCTCTGTTGCCAGTATAGTTACGCCGCAGTTCTTCAACGGAATTATCAACCAGGCCGGACCAAATTGCCCGGGCAAACGTTTCTACACGCGTAAGGCGTTCCTTGACGCCTTGACGAGCTACCCGGGCAATTTGGTCCGGCCGCTCTCGACGACGATAGCGCCAGCCTCCTTGACTCCTCTGTTGCCAGTATAGTTACGCCGCAGTTCTTCAACGGAATTATCAACCAGGCCGGACCAAATTGCCCGGGCAAACGTTTCTACACGCGTAAGGCGTTCCTTGACGCCTTGACGAGCTACCCGAGCTTTGGAACCACCGGGTCGGAGACCACCAGGAAGATGGAGATCGCTGCCTTCTTCGCTCACGTCACCCACGAGACCGGACGTAAGTCTTTATATAATGTTATGCTATTTAAAATCTATATATATTCCATCATTATCTCAATCTAAATATAAAAAAAAAATAATAAAAAATGATGATATGACATGATCACCACCATCCATTCAGTATATCTTTAAAAAAAGAAGAGTGTTACGAAATTTAAAACATTTTTCGCTTAGTAATATAGATAGATGCATTTATTTTTATTTATTTTTTAAAATCCAAACATGTGGAGAGAGAGGGCTAGTACTCTTTTGATAAATAAAGAAGATTAATTATATGTGATGTAATCACGTGTGTACACAGATTTCTGTTACATAGAAGAGATAAACGGAGCATCTGGGAACTACTGTGATAATACCAACACCAGGTATCGATGCGTGCCTCGAAAGACCTACTATGGTCGTGGCCCACTCCAGATATCGTGGAACTACAACTATGGGCCAGCGGGGAGAGCATTGGGTTTGACGGACTACAAGCGCCCGAGACAGTGGCCCAGAATCCGGTCATATCGTTCAAGACGGCGTTCTGGTTTGGATGAACAATGTCCACTCGATCATAATATCCGGGAAGGGGTTCGGGGAGACGATACGCGCGATCAACGGTGCTGTGGAGTGCAACGGCAAGAAACCAGAGGCGGTCCAGGCTCGGGTCAGGTACTACAAGGACTACTGTAGGCAGCTGGGGGTGTCTCCAGGAGGCAATTTGTCCTGCTGAGTGCATATGATAGAATAAAGTGTCTGATGGGTAGGACTGTGGGAGCTTTTATATCAGAATATCTGTATCCCCATCATAGACATATTAAATAAAATGGAATAACAAATTTATACTTACATACACTTGGCCCACCAGAATAGATATTAAACAGCAACAGGGAATAGTAATTCCAATGGTTGCAAATAGTAACTCCAATAGAAGATTCATGTTAGTGGGTCATGGTTAGCAACTGCAAAGGTTCACCATGATGAAACCTTAATAGCTCTTTAATTGAAAACTGAGTAGGCAAGTGAATGGATTTGATTGGATTACAAGGCACATACCCACAAGAAAGTAGTCATAAATATTACTTAACATTTTGTTTAATTATCCAACGACTCATCAAGTATTACATCATTCTAAGCAAGGACAATTAAGAAAAATGAGTGGAATAAAGAATAGAAGATCAGTTATTCCATTTTTTTGCTATCTTGGTTAGGCTGAACGAGATTGGATTATTATTCAGATTAAAATTAAGATAATGGGCAAATAAATTAAATAAGGAAGCTTCTGATTATAAAAAGAAGTGCTACTATTCAGATTCAAATGGATAGTTTGGCAACTCTGGTCCAAGATTCCTTCCCCTATGAATCTATAGTTTCCATGGAAAAGATGAATGAATAAGATTTTGATTAGGATGTCCAAAAATGACTATAGGAATGGCCTCTGTTTTTTTTTTTTTTTTTTTTTTTTTGCTCCATGTATCTCCCAACACAAAATTACAAAATTAGTATTTGAACTGCATGCACCCCACCGCCACCATTGTCGTTTTGCACTTCGTTCTAAGAGATAGAAATTATAGTTTTGTGATATGAACTCCGGAATCGTAAATTCTTAATATGAACTATGAAATTGTAACAAACCCAGCTTTGATTAATCGGCTAGCATCCTTTCTCTTCGTAAAAGAGGGGACCAAACCCAAGGAGGCACCAATCCTCCAAAAAAAAAGAAATTGTGAAGCACAACTAACAAGTTGCCACAACATAAAAATAAGGGCATTTCATGCTTCTTTGAAACATATACCCCTTTACAGTCCCATATGCAATCGGAGGCAATCCCTCAATTAACTAGTGCAATGTATGCTTGATTAACTTCTTCTTTTTTAAAAAAGAAGAATTTATATTGGTTTATCTAAATATATATACTTCATTTTTCATAATATTTCATTCGACAAATATATACTTCTAAAAAAAATTGAAACGGTTGGGGACTAGAGTGGGGTTGCAAATGAGGATGGACATATCTTTTTCCTATGATGTTAATTCCCTTTTTCAGCTATATGGGTGCGCGAAACAAAATTTATGTGATAAAAACACAAGAGGTGGTGAAAGAGTCCCCCTTTCATAATGAATAATAGAATCAAAATGCACAGGAAGAATTCATACAATTTACATGTACATCAATGGGGGAGTCTCTGTGCATCACACACAGAAAAATTCACCCAGTAACAGATACTCTTCACCTGAGGCTTTCTGATTTGTATAACCTCTTGACACTTAAAATTCGGCGTAGAACAACTTCAATGACTAAAATTAAGAGGAACTTACAGTGTTGTTTACGAGGAGAAAAACGATCGCTCTTTTAGCTTTAGTACTCTCTTGATCTCCTCCTTAACTCGTTGAGCTCGTTTTCGACATCCATGTCTCGGAACGCAGTGTTAACTGCTGTTCGACCAGCTGGAAGCTCTCCTTTCTGTTGCACATGAAAGAAAGAAAGAAACTAAGTGATCCAAACACTAAACATCACGCTCCTTTATAGAAGCAAAATTTTTTTGATAGATAGACTGAAATTTTGGTTTTTCTTTAAAGAAAAAAAAATTATGTGATTACATTAGATAGTGGAAGAAAATTTCATGCATTAGTGGGTGGCTGCATTCTGTTATCAAATAGTACAGATTCTCGGCTTCTCCTCAATGAATGTCTGAATGATTAACATTAATGTAACATACCAATTTAATGCTTCCATAAAATATGCTTACTTCAGTATGCATATAATGTGCAATTGCAAAGAAACAGTGTTGAAGTATGTGCATTCTGAATTTTCTTCAATGCAATAACTATAAATATTATAAAGAACTAAAAGAAAAGGTTTCAAGTGGTTTCACTCAAAGAAGGATATAGTTTACCAGTGAGCTTCCTGACAATTCTCTCTTCATTTTTGCAAGATCATCATCGACAGATGAGCCTTCTAACAATGCAAACTGCATAAAACAACAATTCCGGTTTAATTAGATGATTGATGGATGTCCACTGAATTTCACAGGAAGAATGTTGGAAGTGATATTCATATGAATTATTACCTTTCCTTCTAGATCGTCAGAGGTTAACTGATTCAAAGCTTCTGCTTGCGACTCCATGGTCATGACTGTTGGAATAGAACCAGACTATCAATATCTGGGCTCCGAAACGGAACAGATAATATGTAATAAAAAGTTTAGGTCTGCCCCTCGAATATGATCAATCAGTTATTCAATGAACCTACCCTTTTCTTCCATCTTTTCAAAAGCTGAAAGTGCACTGCTTGTATTGACGTTCCCCAACATCTCGCTTACTTTTGTTGCAGTCCTAAAGCAATGATGCTCTCACAATGAACACGTTGCATAAAAATAGTTATAGACATATGATGTTATCAGTAAAAATAGAAGAGGACAAACTTTGCAGACTGTGCACGTGCTTTGAGAGTATCTTTCTTTGACCTTGCTTCCTGTATCTTACTCTCCAAAAGCTACAGAAAACAAACAGCAGATATGAGTTGCATCGGCTCACAACTAGTGCTGCGCACTATTTGTCTATCAGAAAGGTAATGATGTTCTCGCAATACAGCTAATAGATACTGAAAGGCATCACATACAACATGAAACACTCCCAAATGAGTGAGAGAGAGGGGGCAAGTAGAAAAAAAGAAAGCAGAGGCCCATTTCTACAACAAGTTGGACATGGTTTTTCAGGGTTTTCTTGGAGGAGAAGATTCCACAAAAAAGTGAGAATATTAGAGGGTATGGCGAATCATTACCCACCCCTAAAAATTGTAACCAAACATGAGAAATGGTGAAAATTAACATTCAATCAAACATGGGTTAACACTAACAGAGCATGATAAATTTTGGCCATCCATTAAATTGGAAATGTTTCCGCAAAAGCAATTAGCAGTGTCCATGATATCTGTGCTCAAAATTTGAGATAAAAGAAAAAAAAGGTGAAAGTTACTGTCCCTCTGTTTACAGAAAGCTACTGGACTGTACAAAGTACAAACATTAATTAACTGATATGAATCAAGGGGAAGAAAAGATATAATCCAAGGATATCAACCAGGAGCAAGGCTGAATATACAGAACTATGAACCAAGTCTGAATAATAGTAATATTTGTCTAGTATTCTGGACTATGTTAGAAACTGAAATAGACAAGCATACCCGACTATTGGAGACAAGGTTGTCAACTACACTTTTCTGCTGGTCAAGCTGGCTTTTCAAAGAAGATGCACTATCCTGGAAACAGGGAAGCAATGCAAGAGAAATAGTCAAACTGTGTAATCATACAAACATCATATATAAATCATTGATGAGAAAATTATTTATTTTTCAGCAATAAAAGAAATGAAGGATCAAGTGTTGTATATTTAAAATATGACCACTTTTTTTTCTAATAAAGATATCCATCCACCGGAGCCCACATGATCAAAGGAAAGGACTCAAAGTAGTTTGCATGAGCTACAGAATAATCCAGATGCCAATAAATTGAAGAACAAATGTGGGGGGCTTGTCTAGACCAAACACAGGCCCAAATATAAATTTATTCAAAGATGGAAAGAAAAGTTTAAAAAAAAGGCCTTTGAAGATGAATCAAACAGAGCACGGGAAAAATAACTATCTAGGTGGGTTCCTGGTGAATGTAGAATAGCCAGAATTAATGGGAGGAAGCACGTGAAAGATTGCATCAAATGCTATGCAAACATAACACATGCCAAACTCTTAATTAACTCTCAATTTCCACAAGCCACAGAATAAGCAACAACCAGACAAGAATTAGACCCGAACATATATTGTTGGCATATTATTCCAACCAGTGTTCCAGATGACCACTTTGAATATAAGCACAACAACAAATAAGATACCCAAATTACCATTTGTGATATGAGATACTTACAGCATAAGACTTCCTTCTTTTGAGGGCTTCACGAGCAAGGTCTTCTTCTCCTTTTTGAAGAGCAAGTTGTGCCCGGTTGTACCTATACCCAGAAAAAATAAACAGATGAGGTTGTTTGCATTTATGATCTGTCAATAATGGAGCAGATTTATGATAGACATTACCACTCCTCAGATGCTTGCTGTGCAGCTTTGTATTTGTTCTCCATCCGTTTTTGAGATGCTAAAACCTTAAAAATACAAAAATTTTAGAAGCATGTAATGACATGCAAATGTGAGTGAAAAATTGGACTGCACATAGATCTCTCAAGCCTCATGAATATATGTCCCGACTTTGAACACGTAAATGCAACTAAATGAGGTTGTGTCTGCACATGATGACTTGTTAGAAAGTTAAAACAAAAACAGACATGGAGTAAGCTTGGTACATGTGCTGTGGCTTGGCGCATCTTAGTCAAGTCGTCATTCATCTCCAAAACGGCTTGTTCCAAGATCTTTTCAGGATCTTCTACGGTACTTAGGAGTGCATTTGCATATGACTACACTTGCAAGGGAAAATTTATTGATGTAAGAAATATAAGTTAAAAATATTAAACCCTTGACTAATGAACAGAAACACAATATCATACGAAAAGAATTACTTTTTTTGTCCTACCTTGATGAGTCTAGCAAATCGATCAAAAAGATTCATCCGGGTACCAAGTGCACCACCCCCACATCTCAGTTTTATGGGACGGGCAGTTTCCAGCCTGGTAAGTTTCAGAGCATCCACTACAAATGGAAACAATTTTTCAAGACAATGAAATAGAGAATGTGCATGATTGCAATAGCTTTCAAACAAAATTTTCTTACAGAACAGACTGTTTTCTTGTTTCTGATATATACTGTTGGGCAAACTAAATCACATAAAACAAGAAAATGAAAGAATCTAGTGTTTATTTTCTTCTTTTGAAATAACCACTAGTTCAAATATAGCTGACGCAATATCATCAGCTACAATTTCTCATAGTCAGAGTTGATTTTGGGACTGTTGAAATTAGATTCATACCCAACTCATACATGCGAGATTTGAGATTTTTCCCCCTGACCTCCCTAACTCCGAAGACACTTTTCAAGCCTTCCATTCTCCAATTTACCTTTGCTTATGGATTTTGTCAAAAACATGTCTGAACAGTAACATCCACACCGATCTATATAACTTACATCCCTCTTTTTTTATAGATGTAAGTTGAAAATCAGCTTCTTCTCCTGCTTGCCTTGAATCTTCTCTTTCAAACCTCAAACTTCAAGCCTCTACCCTGTAATGGAGCAGATCCCTCATCTGCTTCTTATGTGAAGTTTACCCTAATAATGAATAAAAAAACTATGGTGGTAAAATTCCACTTGAGTAACTTTTACTTAATCACCAAAAAAAAAAAACCTCCAATCCTTCCCAGTTGAATTAGGGGCCCAAATTTTGGATAGTGACAAAAAAAAAATATTATCCTTCACTAACAAATAATACTCTAAGTTGGCTCATGAGAAATAAAATTAAAAAAAAAAAGCAATGATATCATTTTATGCCATAGAAATTCCCTGTTCTCCAACAACACAATAATACCCATTCATTCGTAAATGTCTTTCATGGCGTCAACATGTCCCCTCCGCATGTCTTTCATAACCCAATGCCAACCAATTGATTCGATGAGGTCACTAATGCATGTATTTCTGCATGATACCCTAATGACCCAAAACACTTAGATTCTCAAAGGATCCCACTAAGAAAATGAAGCAGATTGTGATATCCTTCTCACTCAATCATCAGAATCTGTCGGTTGTCAACATAATCAGCTATGCATCTATCAATACTAAAAAAATTTACACAAAAACAAGAACAAAATCGTTGCTTTTGATGAAATTCATCATCTATGCATATAATTCACACAACTCCCAAGAATTCCAACCCCACTATTCAAATCAAAATCGGTTTCACTAAATAACATCTTATTCAGTTAAAAAAGAAAAAACCAATAAAGAAAGCCAAACCTCCTCCATTGAAGAACGAAGTCTTGAGCGACCTCACCATGACGAGCGACCTCTTCGACGAAGTCGCCGGCGCCGCCGCCGCCGCCAAGCTCAATCCGCTAATGGGTGTCTTCAACGCCATCTCTCTCTCTCTTTCTCTCTCGGAGAAGAAGAAGAGGACAGAGTGTGTAATTTCAACAAAAGAGGAGGGCTTGAGATGAAAAATGAGGAGCTTTGGAGAGGATAGAAATACATGCTTTTTCGATGGGCTTTTTTTTGTTGATGAAGAAATCAAGACCGTCCAAACCATATTCCCAAAATCTGCACAGATGATCCTAACCGTACGATCCGATGACATCATCTCACTATCCATGGGAAAAGCTGAAGTCCATCAAATCAACGGTGTTGATTAGTTTCATCAAAGCAAATACGATCAAACAACGGGGCTATGATCGTAATTTGAAAATCACCTGTCAGTACTAACACGTGACGCATATATAAATGCAGAAAAAAAATCATTTCGGACCCAAAAAACCAAAAAGCGATGGCGGCACTCACTCTCCTCCGCTTCGTCCCCCTCAAACCCCAACCCCTCCGGACCGTCCGATCATCCCCATCGACGGTCAAAACCAAAACCCCAACCCTAACCATCAAATCCTTCTCCACCTCCACCGTCCCCGCCACCGACCGCCTCATCTCCTCCGCCGCCTACACCCTCCCCCTCCTCAACTCCCTCCACTACGGCCGCTTCCTCCTCTCCCGCTCCCCCATCGCCGCCTCCGCCTTCGCCCCCCTCCTCCCCATCGTCTCCGCCTACCGCTCCGTCCCCCTTGCGAGCTTCGTCGCCTTCTTCGCCCTCTACCTCGGCGTGGTGAGGAACCCTAGCTTCAGCCGCTATGTGAGGTTCAATTCGATGCAGGCGCTGGTGGTGGACGTGATGCTGTCGCTGCCGACGCTCCTGATTAGGGTTTTCGAGGTCCCGACGAGGGGGGTCGGGTTGAAGGTGCTGTCGATGGGGTTCGATCTGGTGTTCGTGGCGTCCGCGGTTTGTTTTCTGTATAGCTTGGTCTCTTGCGTGCTCGGGCGGACGCCGCACATTCCGGTCGTCGCAGCCGCCGCTGATCGGGGGCAGATCTGAATTTGGACGGTCTGGATGGATTTGAAAGCGTGATCTGGAGATGACATTGGAGAGGGGATTTTTTTTTTTTTTGCTTTTAGAGGATGTTATTTTGTAACAAGTGATGATTTTGTTAAGGAAAATGTTACACTCAGTTCATTTTATATCTCATGATCCATTACATTTATGTTTTTAATTTTTTATAAATTATATATATCTCGGAATTACAATTCTAATAAGTGAAATATATATATGTTGATTAATTGAATGGTATTATCTATGCAAAATGAAAAAAATTTGTATATTTCGGTACAATGAATATACCGAATATGAAACTGCATTTAAAATTGTATAAAATATCCAGTGTAACAATACTCTTTTTGTTAAAGACAATCCTCGGGTATTCAACTACCCTCCAAAACCCAGGTTAAACTAGGTTTAGCCTTCAATCAATCGAGAAATTCCTCGGGTTGAAGGCTTCCCTGATATTCTGGAATATTAATTTTTAGGCTGGTTTGCCATCGATCAGAAGGTACCTTAGGAGACCCGAAAAATTCCCCTCGTTGGCGTTGTTCGGTTTGCGCAAATGGATTATTGAAACCTCCTCCCATGAGATCATTTGTCTCAGATCGCGCGGTCGGAGATCGTGGGGCTGGTGATGGTGGTCGCGGGGTTGGAGATCGTTCGCGACGTTGCATAAACGCCATCATTTCCTCCATTTGGCGTGTCATCGCATCAAACCTTTCATCATTTACAAAATTAGTTCTATTCATAACATCAATTGGTTAACAAATATACACAAGATTCATTCTTAACACAACTTCCATTCATAATGGTATAACACAAGTTATATATAATATACAACATAGTTCTTGTCCATTCATAACACTTTCTTTGGATCGTCTTAGGATCTTTGTAACATATTCAGCTCTGAATCTTATAATGTCGCATTGTCTGAAGTTCATGTCCATCCTTTTTATAAGATGTTCATCAAATTTATTTACGAACATGCCGCAATTCACCCTAAAAATTATAACATAACTATATTATATCATAGTATTAAAACATTCTTAAAGGAGGATTAAAAGAACAATTACTCATTCGTCTGCTATGATGCACAATAGACATAAGTTATATATATACCAAAAGACTAAGAATATATATGTGCCAAGAGACTAAGACTAGGACCAAGTAAAATCAGCACATCCTTCTTCCATATGATGTATAAAAATAATGTACCTAATAAAGTTATGCTAGCTAACAATCCAGATCAAAATCACAGAAATAAAAATATGAAACTCAAAAGTAATATATACATACATGATAATAGTGTACCCAAATAGATTAACAGTGTATCTAGATTAATTAACAATGTACCCAGATTAATTAACAATAACAATGTGCATTGCCATAAATCTATGTGTTTGATAAACACATTATATCTGAAAACAAAAGATAAACATACATATCTGATAAACATATATATGACTTATACTGATACACATGCATAGCTATATTATATAATTGACAAGATCGTAAAACACCCCATCTTTTGTTAAAAGATGTGTATGTCGTGCCAGGTTCCTATAACGATGCAATGAAGTACGTCCATCAAGCCTTCGATCATCAGCCTTTGGTTGATTCTTTTCTTTCTTCTGTTCTCAACTGAGTGATTCTGCTCTTCCTAACTTTGTTCTTTGTTTACAATCCCAACAGACAAAGAGGGGGGTGATATAGGACAAGATCATAGCATATGCCTTTTTCACAATATATATAATAGCAAATAAATTGTACTGATTTTTTTGGGCATTTATCCATTATTAATATTAATGTGTATGGTCAAAGAGGGGGGAACATCCTTGCCTAGGCCTATCGATTATATGAAAAGGAAAAAATTTAAGTGTGAATTTCTATTTAAGTATTACTTCATCCATGTGGTATTGCTAATCCCAATATTAAACAGGGATTATCAGTGTTTAAGACTAGGGAAATCTCATGGAGTATAAAATGATTAATAAACTCTATGTATCTGATAAACATGAAATTCACAATTAACATATACATACATGATAACAATGTACCCCGATAGATTAAAAATGTACCCAGATTAATTAACAATGTACACTATACATAACAACATATATTTCACAAAATCAACAAGTGGAACACAGAAGCTATATTAAAGTACCAAAATGGAAGCCATGGATGTTTGAAGTGATTCCTTCTTCATGTCAAACAATGTAATCAGAAGTCATATTAAAGTACCAAAATGAATTAAGATAGCTTACAATGGGGAATCCTTGTGGTTCCATCCCCTCCTCGCCACCGTCGCCGCCACCGCCGCTGTCGTTGCTGCCGCCATTGGGTTAGGGTTTCAAAGTCGGTAGCGTGCGTCTCCTCCTTTGTCACCTTCATCGTCGGAAAGTGTTTGACGGTGTTAATCATTGTCGTCGTGGATTTCTAGGTTCGATTTAGGGTATTGAAGACACGATTTTGGGTGGATCGGCCATTGGTGGGTTCTTCTAGGGTTTTGAAGAGAAGGTTTTGAACGACTGGGGAAGAAGAATGAGAGGAATAGTCGGTGTGAAAGAGAAACAATGGGTTTTGGATGTTTCATGGAAAATTTGATTGTTAAAGGGGTATTTTTGGTATGCTAACGGAGGCATCCGACGGAAAGCGTTAGTTTGGACTTAGAAATAATATGATTGAAAATTAGGGACCCAGAAATATCTTCAAATAGTCCAGGGACTTAAAAATAATAGAGGGGTGGCTGGGAGGACCTCTAATTAATTTACCCTTGAAAGATTTTAAAAGTTGCATGTAATAGAAAAATATTCATTAGTATATCTTCAAATTAAAACTATTAAGATTATGGATTCAGTGCGTAACATATAGTTGGATACCACTACAAGATTATCCATTGAATTCTAAAATCCATGAAAGTTAAGTCCCACATTATTAAAAATTAAATCACGAATTCCTATATTTTGCATTGCACACATAAAACCGTGTTGGTACCAAATATTACATTATCAATGATATATACAACTCAATGATAAGAAAACATAGCATTATAGTCGTTTTCTATATTCAAATTGTCTTACAAATATGTCCCAATAGGATTTGAACTTCGGTTCTCAAAGGGGAGGTGTCCCTCTAACCATAAAAGACTATGATTTTCGGGACAAGAAATTATTATCTTGGGTTGTTTAAAAGAAAAAAAAATAGAATGGCATATGAAAATTACATTCATAGTTTATGTTAATTAATCACTTTCATTTAACTTCTAGTTATTTAGTGATTCTCAATTCGTTCGATCAAACCAATGAACATATCGATGAGTTGCTCGACCAAACTCCTTGAGTTGCCCCTCATCGTTCACCTAAAGGCAAGCACGACTTATTGTGCAACCCTCGTGGACCGGAAGTGGTACCACTCGATGAACTTATTGAAGTCACTGATAAGACTCTCGACTTCCAGTTTGTCAATCATCTTACAACAGGGTACAAACTCCTTGGTGGGGCGTGCTTGTTTAGGTCTGGGTGAGAGGGACTCGGCCCACGGGCGTGTTGGGATTATGTCTTGATTCGGTGTCAATATCGGATGGCCATGATGAAATCAAATTAGAGTGGACACTTAATTGGTAGATTAATTAAGATTTGATATTAATTAAGATATAAAGTGAATCTCCTAAAATTAGGAAGCGGATTTGTTTGTTAGGAGAATACTTGGAGAGAAAATTATTTTTCTATATAAAAATCATCTAGGGTTTCAGAGTAAAACTGAGCTGGCATGACATAAAATGTAGAGACCCATAAAAAAGAGGTGGAGAGGGTTAAAAAGAGGATAACTCAATAAAAGAGTTTGTAAGGCCTTTTTTGTATCTCAATTATTATAAGAATTATAGTGGATTCTTTGTTTGCACCTCATGGATGTAAGCCTAGACCAAACCACATATTTTTTGTGTTATTCATGTGACTGTGTTCCGTTCTTATGTATGATCTCGTATTTTATCGATGGCTTCCGCAAATCCGTGTCTCAACAACTAGTATCAGAGCTCTAGGCTCTAACCTAGGAGGATGAGATATGAAGATCTAGGGTACAGGAGGTGCTTATTCGTGAAATTTGAAGAGCTAGAGCATGGGAACGCAATAATAGGCTATTCTCGTCATCACAATGCTTCAAATCTGCCCTGGTGCGTAGAATCCTTGCTGCCACTAAATGGGCTTTCAAGGGGAAGAGTTTTCCTCTCACCAACTTCACTAAATGGGCTCCCCTGTTTGGTGTTCCCTCTCCTCTGTATCCTTCAAGAGGATAAATTCAACTATGAAGCTGCTAACGGATTCTCCCCCCTGTTTGGTCTTCACTGTCCACTGTTTTTTTGAATTCCATTTTGAGCTATACACAATGGTTGGGGATCCCCTGTTCCCCAACCATTGTGCACTTTGTTATACTTGTTAATTGTTGTAGATGTATAAGCTTTTGGAAAAGGAATGAAATACTCAAATTTACCAAGCAAAAAAACAAAAAATCGTGTTCAATCCGGAAAACTCAAATTGTTTTCGTGTAATTCAATTCAACTGATATCATATCTAACCCAAGCATGGTTTCTAAATGCCCCTAATGATAGATGATTTTGAGAATGAAAAAATAATTTTTGATTATAAGCTTTTTACAAATATAACAAAAGTATACTACCTTTATATTACAATGGTGGCCAGGAAGGATTTTGCATTTCTAACCCATCATACGTAAATTCGCAGGTTTTAATGATGGACCACAGATCAAATTGCACATAGTCACGTACAACTTTCATTATCTTTTAAAAAAATATATATAATCGTCTATTGAAATACATGATATTATAAAAAATGAAATATATAGTGGGATACACTATTTTTTTTTTTTTTTTTTTGAAAAACTGAAAGAAATTAACTTTTTTACATTGTGCTAGCAACGCATACTATACCATTTTGGAGTGCAAATGAGACTATAAAACAGACTAAGAGATTAGCGCTCATTTAAACAAAGTTCAAAATTCTTCTTGGGATTGAACCATATATTATTGCAAGCTTCAACTTTTGGTTTTTATCTTCAAATAAAATAAAGATATAAACAATCATGCTCGTTATTTAGTTCCACCTTAAGCTTGAGGGATGGGTATAGACATGCATTCTATATTCATTGTTTTGCACATCAACTTCAACTAACTATTTTTGCAGTAGCAGAAAATCACGTTGATGTAGGATTTCATAGGATTTCATTTTAACATGGTTTCTAATGTTCTAAGATGCAGAAAATCACCCTTAAATATTGTTGCAGCTTCATGTAAAAGGAATGATGCTCTTTAAAATTTGCAGTGTGCTAAAATTATTGAGTCGATATGTAGTGGCGAACTCACAATTGGGCGAGGCTTGGATCGAGAGACTAACCTTAAACAACATGGTGATACACGTTGGGGCTAACACTTTAGTACATCACTCAGCTTTATCCTGATGTTTCCTTCTATAATTGAAGTATTTGAAATTGTGGAAGAGATGGCTCGAATGTTAAACAACGATATGAAGCATTTGACCTATTAGAGATTTAGAGTTAATTCAAACGTTTAAATTCGCATTTGTCATACATTTGATAAAAATCATAATGGGAATCACTAATGCACTTTTAAAGGCATTGCAATCGGATGGAAGATGAATAGTTGAATGGTTGTTTGATAACATACATCGAAAATGATATTTTTGATAGCATTGATACCAAAATTATCATGCAACGTTTCCATAATATGAAAAGTCGTCGGCGAGTATTGTTGTAAAAACATTTCTTTGAAATTACTAAATGACATTTTTTAATAATCTATTTGGATAATATATATCTATATTTTGTTTTTGTTATTAAATTGTTTTGAATATATTTGAAATAAAGAAAAATCGATGATTTCACATTCATCATTTATGCTTGAGCGCCCCCCCCCCCCACCCCAACTAAATCCTGGCTTCGCCACTGTGTATAGTGTGTATGATAACGAAAGAATGATGTATCAAATATATATATATATATATATATATATATATATATATATATATATATATATATATATACCAAATACTTACAGGATCAAATTTTTTTTTTTTTTTTAAATGATTTTGAGAACTAATATACAAACATGATATGGATACTAGAAAGATTTATTTATTGAACATGCATAAGATACAGAACACTACTATTCATTACATAGATTTAGAAAGAAAGAAACTTACAATACTGGGGTCGAGAAGGATATCTCCCTCTTCTGCCCTATTTCTTCTATCTTACAAAACACACTTAGTTCTTACAAAGCACTCTTGGGTTTTGGTGGATTTTTTGGTAGAGGGGTTTTGTAGACTTGGGTTTTTTGCCGATGCCCTCCTTCGTTTCTCTTGCTCCCTTTATATAGGCAGAGTTTGCGGACTTCAAAGGGTTTGGAGTCCGTGGTCATTCAGTTTTGAGTGACTTCTTGTCTTCTTCTGGTGTCACTTTTCCTGCTTTACGTCTTTTCTTCTTTTCCCATCTTTGTCGGGTGCTCCCGTGACTAGCTTTTTGTAGCGTAATATTGAACCCGTGAGTTACTAGGGTCTTCTGGATCCTTCTTCCTTTTATTTTTTATTTTTATTTTTTTTTTATTTTTTTATTTTTTAAACAGATCCTTCAGCTGGATCAAACTCATCTTCAGGAAAATCTGAGGGTATGTTTTCAAGCCCTTGAGAGTCATTGTCCGTTTGAGAATCACCATCTTCTGGCCTTTGAGAGTCATCCTCCATCCTTTGAGCCCCTTGAGTCCCTCCCGGACCTTGAGAGCTGGTGGCCATTGGTGCTGGCAGAGCCGCCTTTTCTGCTCTGAACATTTTAAACATGTGCTCATATGCCTTTAATTCAATGCATTCTTGACTTAAATTTGGGAATCTTTTAGTGTATTCTCCAATAAGGTTTGTTTTGATAGTCTCATAACTATCTTCCCGTGGTTTTCCATAAATTGGTAATTTATAACCAGATAAAATTTTTCGTGGGTCATATTTAGCCCACCATTTAGTATATATATCTCTCTTGAGGTGAGGAGGAAACCTTTTTTCTACCTGGAAATCCCATTGGAGGATCCATGGTATCCCCGTCTGGTTGTGATATTTCAATAAATCAATGCTATTTTGTGGGTTTAATTCTTCCTGCTCCATATGAGCTTGGATGTCTCCTGGTAAGTTTTTCCAATTAGCACCAAATACTTGCCACCAGGAGTAAAACCAATTTGGAATTTTGGCCTGGCAGACAAAATGGATAAACCAAGAATGTTTTAAGACACAGTTTTGGACTAATAGTACATTTTCCCAGGCTTTCTGGTAATCCCAATAATTATAGTAATTGGGTCTGATCACTGATTTTTGGAATCGCCTAGAGGCATTGGGACTCTTATCCCAGTCTTTTAAGGATAATATCTTTTGGATGCATAGTTTAGAATATGAGATCTCTAAGGTGCTCTTGTTCTTATAATGGTGCACAATTCTGACACTGTTTGTTTCTAATAGGATGTTTTCATAGTAATCAGGATTTTTCCCTATCATATCAGGGATATAGAAATGGTAGCCAGTACCAGAATGATCATCTTTGGGGAAGTATATCTTAATAAGTTCTGCTATTTCTTTATCTACTTCATATTTCTCAATAGAGAATAGTGGAACGGAAGTTTTGAATTCATATTCGGTTTGTGGATCTGAAGTTTGAGATCCTATTTCAGCAAGTATGGCAAACTGATTTTGATCTTCAAACAGATTTTCTTCCTTAACCTCTGGCTTTATAAGGTTCACAGAAGGTCTTGAGCTCTCAATTTTTAGGGTCCTTTGAGGAAGGATCTTTGCCTTCTTCTTTTGGTCCATTTCCCTGCAAGAATTCACGCGAGAGATAATCAGGAAGACTATTAAAGTCTCCTTTAATGTATTCTATGTCAAAATCATAGATTCCTAGTAATGCTTGCCATCTGGCAAAAATCTGTTTTGATGCAAGATTTTTAACATCTTTTTCAAGAACATATTTTGCAGAGCTGCAATCTATTCTTAAGAGGAATTTTTGGTTTAAAATGTCCCCTTGGAATTTTGTTATGCAGTTAACTATAGCTAGGATTTCCTTTTTTATAGTGGAATATTTTCTTTGAGCTTCATTCCATGTTCCCGAAGTAAACCTTACTAATTGTTCTTTGTTGTCAATCCTCTGTTTTAGTATCCCTCCATATCCAATGTCAGAGGCATCAGTTTCTATAATCTTTGGTGCATTGGGGCTTGCTATATTCAAGCATGGCAACTGTTTTACCTTTTCTTTAATCCTTTGGACGGCATGGGTATGTTCTATGGTCCAAGGTGTAGGGTTTTTCTTCAGTCTGTTGGACAACAGTTTCCTGTCCAGAGCTATATTTTTATAAAAGTCTGATACGTAGTTAAGACAACCAAGAAACCTTTGAAGTTGTTTCTTATCTTTTATGCTATCTGGAAATTTATCTGCAAAATCTATTACCCTTTTTATGGGTGTAATATCATTCCCAGAGATTTTATATCCTAAAAATTGAACTGTGGTTTGGAAGAGTTTTATCTTCTTGGCTGATACCACCAGACCATTTTGTTTTACAATTCTAAGGAAGATATTAAGATGCTTCCAATGCTTATCTATGTTCTCAGAAAATATCAGCACATCATCGATATAAACAATGGAAAAGGATCCATAAGGATTAAATATTTCATTCATTATGTTTTGAAATTCCGAGGGTGCATTCTTTAACCCAAACGGTAAAACATTCCACTCATAATGCCCAAACGGTACTGTAAAGGCGGTCTTGTATCTATCTTCTTCTTTAATCTGGATTTGCCAGAATCCTGATTTAAGGTCAAACTTGGAAAAAATCTTGGAATTATAGACTCTTTTGATCAGATCTTGCTTATTGGGGATAGGATACCTAATCCACTGGAGTACCTTATTTAATGGCTTATAATTTATGACAAGCCTTGGCACTCCCCTTTCTAATTCTGCAGCTTTTTCTACATAGAAAGCCGCACAGCTCCAAGGTGAAGAGCTCTTCCTAATAAGATTTTTGATAAGTAATTGAGATATTTCCTCCTTGCAAATTTCTAGGAGTCTATTATTCATTTGGATGGGCCTGGCTTTTGTGGGGATTTTCTCTTCATTAAAGTCTTTGATGTATGGTAGGCTCACCATGTGTTTTTTCCTATGCCAGAAGGCAGAGGGCAGATCTGAGCAGGCCTCATTTTCAATAGTCTTTTGAAAATCAGAGACCTTCTTTTGGAAAATAGGACTACCGATTTGTTCAGATGTCTTTTGAATCCTGATCTCTTCAGAGAGTTCATTAATAAACTTTTCTTTATATTCCAGGGCCTGCCTGAGCTGGTTGAGAAAAGATAGCTTTGGTGTAGTACAAAATTTGTATAAGATATTTTTGCCATTTTGAGTTGCATGAATACCCTCAGTATCGACCGAAAAGGGTTTTATCATATTTATAAAGGGGGTTCCAAGGATAACACCCTGACGAAGATCTTTCACCAAAAGGAACGATGTTTTTAAACATGATCCTTTATTACAAACATGTACTTCGGGTATTTTATAATTAATCTTAAGACTTTCCCCATTGGCAGTATTAATACCATGGGTTGTCTTTTCAAAGTATCTTGAAGGGATCAATCCTTCACGAATGCAGTTCATATCAGCCCCGGTGTCAATAAGGGCCTTATATTTTAGAGAAAATGTTTTAATTTTCAGGAGGACTTCAACATTCCATTTTTGTTTTGTATATTTTTCGAGAGAGCTAATAAATTCTTCTTCCTCTTCAGGTTGATCCCTGACAGATTCTTCATTATCAGAATTCTCGGCGGGTTTTCCCAATCTAGGGATGGCTTCAAGGTATGTAACCCTGTCTCTAAGGTCCTTGATTTCTTTTTTCATATCAATTTGTTCTTTTCTTAATTCCCCTATAGTCACTTTTTTGGGTTTTTCGGATTCTAATCTTTGAATTATCTCCTTATAGGAATATTTTTCTTTGTTATCATCTTGGGCTTGACTGACAGGAGTTTTTATCAGGCTAATATATCTTTCTAACTGTCGTTTCTTTTCGACAGGATTCTCGATGGAGTCAATAGTATCTAAAATAAATTGTTCTTGGACCGAAAGGACCATCAAGCCATCTGTATCTGACGATGAATCATAGGATTCAGGGTCACAACAGTTACAGCTACAACTTTCAGAATCAGAATTCTGTTCTTCTAAGTTATGAATGGATTCCTTTTTATTTTTTGGTTTGCTACTAAAGCATTTATTGGCATAATGGCCTTTCTGCTTGCATTTAAAGCAGGTAGGAGGATTAGAGGTGTTGGGTTTCCTTTTGGAGAACCGCTTTCTAGTTTTTTGAGCAGGGGCTCTATTTGTTTTATAATATTGTCTCTCAAGTGGTTTTTTATTATAAGAATGCTTGGTATTCCTTTTTCGAGACTTGGAAGGATTCTTAATGTCTTCCTTCTGATACCCGAATTGGTAACAGAAGTCTCCAAGTTCCCTTTTGGAAGTCAAATGTTGATTCTTGAGCTGATTCTTTATCTTTAGATCATTGCAAAGGGCCAGACCTATCAAGTTTATTTTTTGTATGAGTTCTCCGAATGTTATAACGGAGTAAGGGATATGTCCCCCAAATTCTTGACGGAGGTTATTTCTGACTCTTTCGGCGAAGAGCTTGGGTAGCCCAGAGACAAATTTCTCTTTCCAAAAGTCATTGTTTGAGTTATCTATTCTATAAATTTGTGATAAAAACGTGTCCTTATACCACCTAAAATCAGATAAGGTTGGACACCTAAGGTTTATAAGTTGTTCTCTAATTCTGTCAGCAGTGTCACTATGGCTGCCAATAAAATGTTTAAATATAGTGAGAACTAGTGTGGTGACAATATCGGGCTCAGGTCTCCCATTGGGATCAGTTTTTACGGCTGTATAAATAGCACGTCTTTGGTCAGGGGTAATGAAGTTGTCCCACCAACCCCTTAATTGCCCCATGAATGATGTGGTTATCATATCAGTAATATGTTTATCACTATTACCTTGTATCCTACAGGCATTAGCATAAATAAGCATAGAATGACATAATTGGCTGACCTGATATTCAGACATGCCATCAAGATTCCATTCTACGAGAGATTTTCCATCATAGGAAGTAGTAAGAGTAATATCATTATTCTCTTCTATTTGGACATCAACAGGAGTTGGTCTTCTATAGAAATTCTTTGTTCTCGAGGTCTGAGTTACAGTCCCGAGCTTATTGATCTCAATATCAGAATGATCAGGAAGGCTTTCAGATATGCTGCCATCCTCAATGTCTTCTTGGGAATTTTCTTCACAAGAGGACTCATCATTGAGGTTATTGATGGATAATTTTTCCAGTCTCTCAGATAATTTAATCAACAATTCTTCAGAGTGTCTTTCTTTGAACTTTATCCCTTTCTCAAGATTTTGTTGAGGAATGAATATTGGTTTTTCAGTTTTTTTTACTATATTTTTGGACGAGGTGGTCGAGGCCTGGAGGCTTTGCAGACCATTGGCTTGAATATTGTCAAGGCTACAATTTTCGGCGAGGGCTTTTTCTATTCTCTCAGTTTGGCTACTTATAGATCTCAAGGCAACATTGGTGAAATTATTTTGCTCCATAACCTGGATAAAGTATTCTGCCTTGAAAGGACTACCAGGGTCAATCTTTGTAGTAGTCTTAAGAGGGCTGGCTATGATGTCGGAATTAGTGACTTTAATTCTTTCAAACGGTGGATGAATAGATTCCACTTCTTCATTCTTAATGTTTCTCCATTTGGTGGCATATTTATCGATCTTCTCTAGGACCATAGCATGGTCTTCTTCAGGAAGATCAATGATCATGTTCTGTAACATTGGAATATAAGTATGTTCAAACCAATCAAAGAAATATACAGTTTTTTGTTCAAATCTCATATGGTCATACCACTGTTCTCTAATCGGACCTTGCTCTTCTTTGGGTATAGTGTTGAAAAACCATTTTCTTTTATCATCATTTTTTGAAGAATAAAAATCATGTTTTATGATCTCTTTATCTATTTCATAGTCATCATTTTCACTTATAGTGAGCATGTCTGATTCAGCGGGTTCATATTCAGATGGCATTTCAGAATGAGCTTCGGATTGAACATCATAAACTGCCGATGCAACCCCTATAGGTTGGAAGTAAGCAGCTTGAGTAGCCGAATACTGGCTATCCCTTTCGGAAACAGAGCGTCTCCTAGGAGTCAAGCGTTCCCTTGTTTGAACTACTGGTGTGGCCCTAAGAGATCTTGTCCTTTGAAGGCCAGTATTGGAAAATCGAACTTCAATATTACCCTCTTCCTGTTCAATAATGTCTTTAAGGTATAGGTTTTCCAAGGGCTTATTAGGCTGAGCATTTTCAAGGGTCCAGGAATTAGGTAATTTGATCTCATCCCATTTTAAAGGTCTGGGGATAAAAGAGTTATTTTTAGGGTTCGTTTGAAGCAAAGTAGTAATACCTTTAATATCAGAAACCCTACTTTTAGGGGATAAGGTGTTCATAACCTTGAAATATACCCTATAACTCAGGTTTAAATTTAAAGTGCCATTAGTAAGGTCGAAACCATTAGTTTGGATCCTCAGGACAAGAGTATCCAAAATGTTAGGATCAGCTAAGGACACAGAGAAATTAGGAAAGGCATTAAAAAATACTGGTCCATTACTTAGGCTGGATTCAACTATCCCTAGAACAGAATCAGCAAATTTTAGATGCCTATTGTCTTGAAGACATGCTAAAACTGCAACATTCAAGTTTTCTCGAACTAGGGCATTTATAGAAACCTGTACTAATCCTATATGAAGATAGTGATATTGTTGTTTTGTCCTAATCCTGTCTATCTCTTTCTGGGATATAAGGTGGAAGTTCTCATGCCCATTAGTTAAAGGAAGGGTTTTTTCAATAGTCTTGATATAATAGTCTGTTTTAAGACTAAAAGTGTTACAAACATAAATCTCATTGAACGGGACTTTAGGGATGTTCCAATTACCAACAGCTTGTTCAACATTCTCATAATTTATATTTTGCATATTTTTAATGGACATAGTCTTTATGGCAGGGGGATTTC
Organism: Acorus calamus; assembly: GCA_030737845.1. Lineage (NCBI taxonomy): Eukaryota > Viridiplantae > Streptophyta > Magnoliopsida > Acorales > Acoraceae > Acorus > Acorus calamus. Next base: position 28,459,506 of record CM060861.1, read on the forward strand.
TAGAGGTGGAGGCTCCATCAGTTGAAGTGGAGGCTTCATGTACCCATGACATAAGGGATCGGAAAAGATTGGCCATGAGGAAGTGCAGGGAAACCAGTCAACGACGTATTACGTCCCTAACTCTATTGTTCTTAAGATGAGAGTGTGGACAACGCGACTAAATAGTTTCAAAAAACACTGTTCACCGGCCGGTACTGTTTAGCACTGTTCATGCAAGAAAATCCCCTTAAAAGACAATGCAACGTGGCTCAAACTGATTTTGATCTTCAAACAGATTTTCTTCCTTAACCTCTGGCTTTATAAGGTTCACAGAAGGTCTTGAGCTCTCAATTTTTAGGGTCCTTTGAGGAAGGATCTTTGCCTTCTTCTTTTGGTCCATTTCCCTGCAAGAATTCACGCGAGAGATAATCAGGAAGACTATTAAAGTCTCCTTTAATGTATTCTATGTCAAAATCATAGATTCCTAGTAATGCTTGCCATCTGGCAAAAATCTGTTTTGATGCAAGATTTTTAACATCTTTTTCAAGAACATATTTTACAGAGCTGCAATCTATTCTTAAGAGGAATTTTTGGTTTAAAATGTCCCCTTGGAATTTTGTTATGCAGTTAACTATAGCTAGGATTTCCTTTTTTATAGTGGAATATTTTCTTTGAGCTTCATTCCATGTTCCCGAAGTAAACCTTACTAATTGTTCTTTGTTGTCAATTCTCTGTTTTAGTATCCCTCCATATCCAATGTCAGAGGCATCAGTTTCTATAATCTTTGGTGCATTGGGGCTTGCTATATTCAAGCATGGCAACTGTTTTACCTTTTCTTTAATCCTTTGGACGGCATGGGTATGTTCTATGGTCCAAGGTGTAGGGTTTTTCTTCAGTCTGTTGGACAACAGTTTCCTGTCCAGAGCTATATTTTTATAAAAGTCTGATACGTAGTTAAGACAACCAAGAAACCTTTGAAGTTGTTTCTTATCTTTTATGCTATCTGGAAATTTATCTGCAAAATCTATTACCCTTTTTATGGGTGTAATATCATTCCCAGAGATTTTATATCCTAAAAATTGAACTGTGGTTTGGAAGAGTTTTATCTTCTTGGCTGATACCACCAGACCACTGCCATAAAGACTATGTCCATTAAAAATATGCAAAATATAAATTATGAGAATGTTGAACAAGCTGTTGGTAATTGGAACATCCCTAAAGTCCCGTTCAATGAGATTTATGTTTGTAACACTTTTAGTCTTAAAACAGACTATTATATCAAGACTATTGAAAAAACCCTTCCTTTAACTAATGGGCATGAGAACTTCCACCTTATATCCCAGAAAGAGATAGACAGGATTAGGACAAAACAACAATATCACTATCTTCATATAGGATTAGTACAGGTTTCTATAAATGCCCTAGTTCGAGAAAACTTGAATGTTGCAGTTTTAGCATGTCTTCAAGACAATAGGCATCTAAAATTTGCTGATTCTGTTCTAGGGATAGTTGAATCCAGCCTAAGTAATGGACCAGTATTTTTTAATGCCTTTCCTAATTTCTCTGTGTCCTTAGCTGATCCTAACATTTTGGATACTCTTGTCCTGAGGATCCAAACTAATGGTTTCGACCTTACTAATGGCACTTTAAATTTAAACCTGAGTTATAGGGTATATTTCAAGGTTATGAACACCTTATCCCCTAAAAGTAGGGTTTCTGATATTAAAGGTATTACTACTTTGCTTCAAACGAACCCTAAAAATAACTCTTTTATCCCCAGACCTTTAAAATGGGATGAGATCAAATTACCTAATTCCTGGACCCTTGAAAATGCTCAGCCTAATAAGCCCTTGGAAAACCTATACCTTAAAGACATTATTGAACAGGAAGAGGGTAATATTGAAGTTCGATTTTCCAATACTGGCCTTCAAAGGACAAGATCTCTTAGGGCCACACCAGTAGTTCAAACAAGGGAACGCTTGACTCCTAGGAGACGCTCTGTTTCCGAAAGGGATAGCCAGTATTCGGCTACTCAAGCTGCTTACTTCCAACCTATAGGGGTTGCATCGGCAGTTTATGATGTTCAATCCGAAGCTCATTCTGAAATGCCATCTGAATATGAACCCGCTGAATCAGACATGCTCACTATAAGTGAAAATGATGACTATGAAATAGATAAAGAGATCATAAAACATGATTTTTATTCTTCAAAAAATGATGATAAAAGAAAATGGTTTTTCAACACTATACCCAAAGAAGAGCAAGGTCCGATTAGAGAACAGTGGTATGACCATATGAGATTTGAACAAAAAACTGTATATTTCTTTGATTGGTTTGAACATACTTATATTCCAATGTTACAGAACATGATCATTGATCTTCCTGAAGAAGACCATGCTATGGTCCTAGAGAAGATCGATAAATATGCCACCAAATGGAGAAACATTAAGAATGAAGAAGTGGAATCTATTCATCCACCGTTTGAAAGAATTAAAGTCACTAATTCCGACATCATAGCCAGCCCTCTTAAGACTACTACAAAGATTGACCCTGGTAGTCCTTTCAAGGCAGAATACTTTATCCAGGTTATGGAGCAAAATAATTTCACCAATGTTGCCTTGAGATCTATAAGTAGCCAAACTGAGAGAATAGAAAAAGCCCTCGCCGAAAATTGTAGCCTTGACAATATTCAAGCCAATGGTCTGCAAAGCCTCCAGGCCTCGACCACCTCGTCCAAAAATATAGTAAAAAAAACTGAAAAACCAATATTCATTCCTCAACAAAATCTTGAGAAAGGGATAAAGTTCAAAGAAAGACACTCTGAAGAATTGTTGATTAAATTATCTGAGAGACTGGAAAAATTATCCATCAATAACCTCAATGATGAGTCCTCTTGTGAAGAAAATTCCCAAGAAGACATTGAGGATGGCAGCATATCTGAAAGCCTTCCTGATCATTCTGATATTGAGATCAATAAGCTCGGGACTGTAACTCAGACCTCGAGAACAAAGAATTTCTATAGAAGACCAACTCCTGTTGATGTCCAAATAGAAGAGAATAATGATATTACTCTTACTACTTCCTATGATGGAAAATCTCTCGTAGAATGGAATCTTGATGGCATGTCTGAATATCAGGTCAGCCAATTATGTCATTCTATGCTTATTTATGCTAATGCCTGTAGGATACAAGGTAATAGTGATAAACATATTACTGATATGATAACCACATCATTCATGGGGCAATTAAGGGGTTGGTGGGACAACTTCATTACCCCTGACCAAAGACGTGCTATTTATACAGCCGTAAAAACTGATCCCAATGGGAGACCTGAGCCCGATATTGTCACCACACTAGTTCTCACTATATTTAAACATTTTATTGGCAGCCATAGTGACACTGCTGACAGAATTAGAGAACAACTTATAAACCTTAGGTGTCCAACCTTATCTGATTTTAGGTGGTATAAGGACACGTTTTTATCACAAATTTATAGAATAGATAACTCAAACAATGACTTTTGGAAAGAGAAATTTGTCTCTGGGCTACCCAAGCTCTTCGCCGAAAGAGTCAGAAATAACCTCCGTCAAGAATTTGGGGGACATATCCCTTACTCCGTTATAACATTCGGAGAACTCATACAAAAAATAAACTTGATAGGTCTGGCCCTTTGCAATGATCTAAAGATAAAGAATCAGCTCAAGAATCAACATTTGACTTCCAAAAGGGAACTTGGAGACTTCTGTTACCAATTCGGGTATCAGAAGGAAGACATTAAGAATCCTTCCAAGTCTCGAAAAAGGAATACCAAGCATTCTTATAATAAAAAACCACTTGAGAGACAATATTATAAAACAAATAGAGCCCCTGCTCAAAAAACTAGAAAGCGGTTCTCCAAAAGGAAACCCAACACCTCTAATCCTCCTACCTGCTTTAAATGCAAGCAGAAAGGCCATTATGCCAATAAATGCTTTAGTAGCAAACCAAAAAATAAAAAGGAATCCATTCATAACTTAGAAGAACAGAATTCTGATTCTGAAAGTTGTAGCTGTAACTGTTGTGACCCTGAATCCTATGATTCATCGTCAGATACAGATGGCTTGATGGTCCTTTCGGTCCAAGAACAATTTATTTTAGATACTATTGACTCCATCGAGAATCCTGTCGAAAAGAAACGACAGTTAGAAAGATATATTAGCCTGATAAAAACTCCTGTCAGTCAAGCCCAAGATGATAACAAAGAAAAATATTCCTATAAGGAGATAATTCAAAGATTAGAATCCGAAAAACCCAAAAAAGTGACTATAGGGGAATTAAGAAAAGAACAAATTGATATGAAAAAAGAAATCAAGGACCTTAGAGACAGGGTTACATACCTTGAAGCCATCCCTAGATTGGGAAAACCCGCCGAGAATTCTGATAATGAAGAATCTGTCAGGGATCAACCTGAAGAGGAAGAAGAATTTATTAGCTCTCTCGAAAAATATACAAAACAAAAATGGAATGTTGAAGTCCTCCTGAAAATTAAAACATTTTCTCTAAAATATAAGGCCCTTATTGACACCGGGGCTGATATGAACTGCATTCGTGAAGGATTGATCCCTTCAAGATACTTTGAAAAGACAACCCATGGTATTAATACTGCCAATGGGGAAAGTCTTAAGATTAATTATAAAATACCCGAAGTACATGTTTGTAATAAAGGATCATGTTTAAAAACATCGTTCCTTTTGGTGAAAGATCTTCGTCAGGGTGTTATCCTTGGAACCCCCTTTATAAATATGATAAAACCCTTTTCGGTCGATACTGAGGGTATTCATGCAACTCAAAATGGCAAAAATATCTTATACAAATTTTGTACTACACCAAAGCTATCTTTTCTCAACCAGCTCAGGCAGGCCCTGGAATATAAAGAAAAGTTTATTAATGAACTCTCTGAAGAGATCAGGATTCAAAAGACATCTGAACAAATCGGTAGTCCTATTTTCCAAAAGAAGGTCTCTGATTTTCAAAAGACTATTGAAAATGAGGCCTGCTCAGATCTGCCCTCTGCCTTCTGGCATAGGAAAAAACACATGGTGAGCCTACCATACATCAAAGACTTTAATGAAGAGAAAATCCCCACAAAAGCCAGGCCCATCCAAATGAATAATAGACTCCTAGAAATTTGCAAGGAGGAAATATCTCAATTACTTATCAAAAATCTTATTAGGAAGAGCTCTTCACCTTGGAGCTGTGCGGCTTTCTATGTAGAAAAAGCTGCAGAATTAGAAAGGGGAGTGCCAAGGCTTGTCATAAATTATAAGCCATTAAATAAGGTACTCCAGTGGATTAGGTATCCTATCCCCAATAAGCAAGATCTGATCAAAAGAGTCTATAATTCCAAGATTTTTTCCAAGTTTGACCTTAAATCAGGATTCTGGCAAATCCAGATTAAAGAAGAAGATAGATACAAGACCGCCTTTACAGTACCGTTTGGGCATTATGAGTGGAATGTTTTACCGTTTGGGTTAAAGAATGCACCCTCGGAATTTCAAAACATAATGAATGAAATATTTAATCCTTATGGATCCTTTTCCATTGTTTATATCGATGATGTGCTGATATTTTCTGAGAACATAGATAAGCATTGGAAGCATCTTAATATCTTCCTTAGAATTGTAAAACAAAATGGTCTGGTGGTATCAGCCAAGAAGATAAAACTCTTCCAAACCACAGTTCAATTTTTAGGATATAAAATCTCTGGGAATGATATTACACCCATAAAAAGGGTAATAGATTTTGCAGATAAATTTCCAGATAGCATAAAAGATAAGAAACAACTTCAAAGGTTTCTTGGTTGTCTTAACTACGTATCAGACTTTTATAAAAATATAGCTCTGGACAGGAAACTGTTGTCCAACAGACTGAAGAAAAACCCTACACCTTGGACCATAGAACATACCCATGCCGTCCAAAGGATTAAAGAAAAGGTAAAACAGTTGCCATGCTTGAATATAGCAAGCCCCAATGCACCAAAGATTATAGAAACTGATGCCTCTGACATTGGATATGGAGGGATACTAAAACAGAGGATTGACAACAAAGAACAATTAGTAAGGTTTACTTCGGGAACATGGAATGAAGCTCAAAGAAAATATTCCACTATAAAAAAGGAAATCCTAGCTATAGTTAACTGCATAACAAAATTCCAAGGGGACATTTTAAACCAAAAATTCCTCTTAAGAATAGATTGCAGCTCTGCAAAATATGTTCTTGAAAAAGATGTTAAAAATCTTGCATCAAAACAGATTTTTGCCAGATGGCAAGCATTACTAGGAATCTATGATTTTGACATAGAATACATTAAAGGAGACTTTAATAGTCTTCCTGATTATCTCTCGCGTGAATTCTTGCAGGGAAATGGACCAAAAGAAGAAGGCAAAGATCCTTCCTCAAAGGACCCTAAAAATTGAGAGCTCAAGACCTTCTGTGAACCTTATAAAGCCAGAGGTTAAGGAAGAAAATCTGTTTGAAGATCAAAATCAGTTTGCCATACTTGCTGAAATAGGATCTCAAACTTCAGATCCACAAACCGAATATGAATTCAAAACTTCCGTTCCACTATTCTCTATTGAGAAATATGAAGTAGATAAAGAAATAGCAGAACTTATTAAGATATACTTCCCCAAAGATGATCATTCTGGTACTGGCTACCATTTCTATATCCCTGATATGATAGGGAAAAATCCTGATTACTATGAAAACATCCTATTAGAAACAAACAGTGTCAGAATTGTGCACCATTATAAGAACAAGAGCACCTTAGAGATCTCATATTCTAAACTATGCATCCAAAAGATATTATCCTTAAAAGACTGGGATAAGAGTCCCAATGCCTCTAGGCGATTCCAAAAATCAGTGATCAGACCCAATTACTATAATTATTGGGATTACCAGAAAGCCTGGGAAAATGTACTATTAGTCCAAAACTGTGTCTTAAAACATTCTTGGTTTATCCATTTTGTCTGCCAGGCCAAAATTCCAAATTGGTTTTACTCCTGGTGGCAAGTATTTGGTGCTAATTGGAAAAACTTACCAGGAGACATCCAAGCTCATATGGAGCAGGAAGAATTAAACCCACAAAATAGCATTGATTTATTGAAATATCACAACCAGACGGGGATACCATGGATCCTCCAATGGGATTTCCAGGTAGAAAAAAGGTTTCCTCCTCACCTCAAGAGAGATATATATACTAAATGGTGGGCTAAATATGACCCACGAAAAATTTTATCTGGTTATAAATTACCAATTTATGGAAAACCACGGGAAGATAGTTATGAGACTATCAAAACAAACCTTATTGGAGAATACACTAAAAGATTCCCAAATTTAAGTCAAGAATGCATTGAATTAAAGGCATATGAGCACATGTTTAAAATGTTCAGAGCAGAAAAGGCGGCTCTGCCAGCACCAATGGCCACCAGCTCTCAAGGTCCGGGAGGGACTCAAGGGGCTCAAAGGATGGAGGATGACTCTCAAAGGCCAGAAGATGGTGATTCTCAAACGGACAATGACTCTCAAGGGCTTGAAAACATACCCTCAGATTTTCCTGAAGATGAGTTTGATCCAGCTGAAGGATCTGTTTAAAAAATAAAAAAATAAAAAAAAAAATAAAAATAAAAAAATAAAAGGAAGAAGGATCCAGAAGACCCTAGTAACTCACGGGTTCAATATTACGCTACAAAAAGCTAGTCACGGGAGCACCCGACAAAGATGGGAAAAGAAGAAAAGACGTAAAGCAGGAAAAGTGACACCAGAAGAAGACAAGAAGTCACTCAAAACTGAATGACCACGGACTCCAAACCCTTTGAAGTCCGCAAACTCTGCCTATATAAAGGGAGCAAGAGAAACGAAGGAGGGCATCGGCAAAAAACCCAAGTCTACAAAACCCCTCTACCAAAAAATCCACCAAAACCCAAGAGTGCTTTGTAAGAACTAAGTGTGTTTTGTAAGATAGAAGAAATAGGGCAGAAGAGGGAGATATCCTTCTCGACCCCAGTATTGTAAGTTTCTTTCTTTCTAAATCTATGTAATGAATAGTAGTGTTCTGTATCTTATGCATGTTCAATAAATAAATCTTTCTAGTATCCATATCATGTTTGTATATTAGTTCTCAAAATCATTTAAAAAAAAAAAAAAAATTTGATCCTGTAAGTATTTGGTATATATATATATATATATATATATATATATATATATATATATATATATATATATATATATATTGTGTTAAAAGTTGAGATAAAACGAACACAAGTGTATCAAAGCCCTTTTATCATTTTGATCTTGGTTTTGGAAAGTTCTACATTTCAAAGAACGTGTGCTCTGAAAATTTTACATTTCAACTATTCGTTCATGTTACCTTCATATATACTTACAAAATGACACAAAAAACTGATTATTCATGATGTATAAGTTCATTTTTCCTTATTTAAATTGAATTTCATTTCACTTCTAGTTAGTTAGTGATTCTCGGTTCGTGGACAAATGTATCAACTGTTGGGATTATGTCTCGATCCGATGTATCACATCGGATGGCCAAGATGAAACCATATTAGATTGGGCACCTAATGAGTAGAATATTATTTAAGATTTGATCTTAATTAATATTTAAAGTGAATCTCCTAAAACATGATACAATATTTGTTTGCTAATTAGGATAGTGAATATCTCCTAATTAATGGGAACAATATTTGTTTGTTAATTGAGAGATTACTTGGGGAGGAAATTATTTATCTCCATAAATATCTTCTAGGTTTTCATGGCAAAGCAAGACAATATATACAATATAGAGATCCTAAAGGAAGGTTGAGAGGGTTCTAAGAGAGGGTAACTATGAGAGAGTTTGTGAGTCTCTTTTTATATCTCAACTATCAAAGTGGATTCTCTATTTTTTTGCCTCATGGATGTTAGCCTAGGCCGAACCACGTAAATCTTGTGTTCTTCGTGTGATGTGATGTTTCGTTCTTATGTTTGATCTCGTGTTTATTGTTGGCTTCCGCAATGACCCTCCCAACAGTGGTATCAGAGCTCAAGGTTCTGACCTAGGAGGACGAGATATGAAGAACGAGGATCAATAGCGACACGGGTCGATGAATTCATACCATCGACGAATATATTGTTGGAAATTCCAACAATGGTGTGTCGTATAGGGTTTCATGCGAAAGAAAAAAGAAATCATGCAAGGTTACGTGGAGCTCTCGGTGGTGGAAGCGGCACATCTATTCAGGTGTGCAATGATGATACCAATTTGTTGTGGGTCCAAGATCCACCGAGAAGCAGAGGTGGAGAGACGCTAGGGTGCAAACTTCGAAGTGACAAGCGGAGGCACGTGGGGGAATTACGTGATGCGTGGGTGCGGAGTTCATACAGAAGAAGATGGAACAGTGCAACACGGTCTAAGGCGTTCTAAACCGGGTATGGGAGGAGAAGCCCCATGTGGTTCGGTTAAAAGAGCGAGTCTAGCCATCTCGCAAGTGCGTGTGTGGCATGTTCTAGGTGGAGGTAAGATCCAGATATTCTTTGGAGGTCCACAATGAGCGTGGAATAGATGCATGTGAAATCAAGTCATGGCATTGATGTGAGGATGCGCGATTACTAAGTCCAACTCGGTGGTTGATCCATGATAAGGCGAGTGCAGGCTCATGGTCTAACAAAATTGGGCGGTGTAATCGTCCGGAGGAAGAAGTTCCAAAAATCCACTTAATGTGGAGTTCTATGGAGCGGGTCTAGTGCACAAAGAGACTCGTGATAGCTGTAGATACCCAAATTTTAACCATCCAAAAGATGAAATTTATTTCAAGTAACACTTAGAAATGATCACATTTGAACATCCAAATAGAAAACTTCTTTAGAAACCAAAATCGGAAAACCTAGTCCAACACTTAGAAAAATTTTGGGAACTGGACAGTGGCCGCCCCAATAGTTTTAACTAGCCGGCCCCCCAGCTGACCTCAAATCGCTTCCCTGGGATGGGACATAAAGCAACATTTAATGCTGATAATTGTGGCGGTTTGTTCCCTTTAGCCGCCCCCTCTTGGCCAGTTCAAACCTAGTAGCCGATCCAAGCCACCGCCTATCAGAGATGGGATGTTTCTCAAACCATCATTGGGGCGGCAACTTTTGAGTAGCCACCCCTTACTAGGTGGCTAGTTTCAACTAGCCGCCCCTCACATGGACAGTGTCAGAGAGCAAAGATCTAATGGAGGGTCAAATCAAGCACCTTATTATCCATTTTGATCTTTCCAGTGGACACTCACTTGCCCCTTTTTTACTATGAATAGGGGGCATCCAAATCATTAACAACATCAACCAACAATAATCCAACACCATCAATTCATAATCAATACCCATATCCATTCCCATACCAGCATTCCAAAACCCTTGAGAGAGAAAGAGAGTCACATTTGTAAGTAGAAAAACCCATTTTCCTACACAAAATCACTTTCCAAATCCACTCTCTTCCAAAACCCAGGTTAAACTTAGCTTAACCTTTGCCAACACCCAAACCAAACCCTACCTTGGTTCTGCCCAAATTGAGCCAGACACTAGGCGGCTACTCTTAACTAGCCGCCCCCCACCAGGCGGCTAAACCTAAATAGCTGACCCTCACCTACACACAGACTTTCTAAACCTCATTTAGTTAAGTTCCCGAAACAGAAGAGGATTCCTGTTTTTCACCTCTGTGTGCGGCATGCCCGTATCTTAGAGTGGAGACCCCCACAAACTCCCCACGAAGGCAATCAAATCTGACCCAACTTTTCTGGCTTTTTGAGAAAGCAGGTGGCAATCACAGCCACCCGTGGATCCTCCTAAGGAAATGTCGGCCGCCTCAGCAAGGAACCAAAACCCCTTCCCCCTTTCAAGAGACGATCCGACCGAGCCCGCCAAGGCACGCGCCAGTTTTGAATCCCTGAAGAACCCCCACACACGCGACCGTGGACAACATCCTTTTTTCCCCAGAGGCCCGGAACCTCCCCGAAAAACGATACCGACAATAGCGACTTGAAGGCTGGTGTAGCTCAAGGAAGTCAAAGACCACTTGCTTGCAGGTGGAGGTGTATGGTTGCTTGCGTGGTTGTGCTTCAAGAATGACATGGAGCAAGGTGGAGACATCAACGAAAATCTTCTAAGGGGTTTGAGAAGTCTGAGTTTACCGGATACGAGCCAAGGTGGAGATTGTTGGGATTATGTCTCAATCCGGTGTATCACATCGGATGGCCATGATGAAACCATATTAGGTTGGACACCTAATGAGTAGAATATTATTTAAGATTTGATCTTAATTAATATTTAAAGTGAATCTCCTAAAACATGAAACAATATTTGTTTGCTAATCAGGAGAGTGAATATCTCGTAATTAATGGAAACAATATTTGTTTATTAATTGAAAGATTAATTGAGAAGGAAGTTATTTATCTCTATAAATATCTTCTAGGGTTTCATGGCAAGGCAAGGCAATGTATACAATGTAGAGATCCTAAGGAAAGTTTGAGAGGGTTCTATGAGAGGGTAACTCTATTATAGAGTTTGTGAGTCTCTTAATGTATCTCAACTATCAAAGTGGATTCTCTATTTTTTTGCCCCGTAGGTGTAGGCCTATGCCGAACCTCGTATATCTTGTGTTTTTCGTGTAATGTAATGTTTCGTTCTTGTGTTTGATCTCGTGTTTATTGTTGACTTCCGTGATGGCTTTCCCAACATCAAGAAGTTGCTCCACGAGGTTCCTCGAGTCGCTCTTGATTAATTTCCTCCTCCTTGATGAATCGCAGTGGTACCATCCGACGAATTTGTTGTTGAACTCCCTGGAACCTCGAGGTCCAATTTGTCAATCATCTTAGAGTGATCCAAGGGTTCAAACCCCTCTGGTGGGGAGGAGTGGGAGTCGTCGTACGGGTGACTCTTGGGGATGAGCTCCTTGATGATTGTGACTGTGAACTTTAAAATCTATATTTTTTGTCGTTGGTGCAAAATATATTTTTGCATATGACAATGTTTAAGTATATCACAATCACTACAGTATTTGATAATATTTCTATCGCGCGTTCATAATCCAGGAAAACACGTATGGTTATAGTCACTCATGATCACTATCTTTGGGTATGAATGACTATACTTGTCATTCCTCACATTGCCTAAATATAAATCAACCTTGGAGCATAGAAGATGTATAAGGCTTTATTAAATCTTGTTATTTGGACCCGGGTAGAATTGTTGGAATTTTAAGTGATAAAAAATGCATCTCTCTTTTACAAATTAAACCTCTCTAGCCGTTTTGAGGAGTTTGCCATTGAACCGTTTCTCATATATATATTATTGCATGCGTTTCATTTCTTTAAAATGAAACTGTCAGCCACTTTGTTGAGTGTTAAGGATGCAATTGGTGTGACATTTATTTTTTGCATGCATTAGCTAAATCTCCTCCTATATATATGTGAATCACTCCGTGTGAAATAATATGAAAATGCACCAGCATCAAATTAGTCTGTCATCCAGAGAGATTAAACCTCCAACCATGGAGTGGTTCAACCTCTTGTGATCTTCCTTTTTCCCACATACTACAAAACAGTGAGAGGGTTGTGTCCATAGACTGTTATATCATTAATTTCTAGCTATTCTCTCTGATCCGGGCATCTGAAAGGATCGCAATTCGTTCATTGTGATTTTTCCGTAGCTCACACCCCGGAAAAACAAAACCCATTGTAGTCGTATCTCAGTGGTAGGAGTCATTCAATCCTGTGTGTGAGGGGGCCTTATTCATCGAGGACAGAGTGTTTTCACTCGCTTCCACATTTCCGGATACACTTTTCTTTTCCCTAACTCTTTTACCCTGCTTTTATCATATATTTATGAGCATGCATGACTTCATATATATTTGATGTTTATATTTACGATGTGATAATTATAAGAATGTGTTTAACCAAATATTTGTTAGTCACGCACAACATGGAAGACATTTCATTAAAAAAATACTTTGAGGTGTCACGGAAGACATGAATCAATGAAAGCTAACAAAAAATAAAACTAAAATGTTTCGGTATGCTCGATCCATTTTGCAGCTCTGTCTAAGACTAAAAAAAGATCTCCCAACCACTTATAAGTGTATATTGTGATAGTACAATATATTTTCCACTATAGTAAAGCGCATGAAAATTAATAAATTAATCCTTTTTTAAAAGAATATGATGTTTGTCTAAATATATATTTCATTTTACTTATTCAAAAAAAATATTTTATATTTTATAATAATATTATTTCAGTGAATGATTGTATATTTTTACAAAAAAATCACTCGAGCTTAGATCAAGTCTAATGTAAAAGATATAGGGTGAAGTCCCTGTTAGAAGACTTGTGTATTTGGAACGGCTTTGCATGTTTTTCCAATTGAAGATTCTCTCTCTCTATTCATATAATAGCATGAACTTCAATAGAAGAGTGCACGACTTTTTTATAAAAAAGAATGGTATGCGTTGCAATTGGGGTTGCACGAGAGGTTGGATATATCATTTTCCTTAGAAAAATGTCAAACTCAATCATTTTTACAGTTCAAAACTCATGCTACACATGTTTTTATTTTTGTCCATGAACTAATAAAAATTTTTTTTTCAAAATTTGGTACTTAAAATAAAATATGAAGAAGGGAGAGATCAATAACATAGTTTATATGGACTAAAAATAAAATCACATTTCACAAATTAACGGTGTATGGACAAACATTTGACGGAGGGACTAAAAATCAAATAGGCAGTTGAATGTTGGAACTTAAAAACAAATATGAAGAAGTGAGAGATCAATCTGATCCACGAATAAATATGCTTAAGGGATTTAAAAATAAAAATCCCTTTAATTTTATACCATGATTATCCCAGTCACCCACCGCCAGAGGGAGCCCATAACAAAGTGCTAAAAGAGAAATGAAGAGGTGAATAATTGGGTTGACAGATATGATGAGAATATTCTCTTTTTATAGAGGTGGATTCCTCCTCAGGCTGGGTGGATAAATTCGGATGGCTCTCTTTCGGACGATAGGGGAGGATATGGGGCCCTGCTTTGTAGTGACAAAGCTGACTTCATCTATGGTATTATGGGCCGAATCGAATTGCCCTCGATCAACCTCCTAGAGCTTAAAGGGCTAGCTATTCGACTCAACTTTCCAAATTTCTGGATTGCAACCGACTCTACTATAGCCCGTGCGTGGGTACTAAGGAAAGGCTTTCGCCCATGGTCCTCCATTTGATCTCTACACCATATTCATCAGGGACTTCTGCTTCTTCAAAACTGAAAAATTACACATACACATCAAGAAGAGAATTTACTTGCAGACATCTTAGCCTCTTCTCAAACAGTGAGGGGTGTTACCACCATCTCTCCCTCCCAACTATGGCATGAATTGCGGACAACTCTTGAGCTGGACAAGGTGTGAACTCAGTATAGAAGGTGCAAAAGTTGATTTTCCCTCTCTTGTATTTCATCAAAACTGTTACTTGATCCAAGGGGATGAAGGATTAGTTGCTCCCCTTCACTTCTCTAGATGCAAGATCCCACTGTTGTAATTTTTGTAAAGTTCTACTTTCTATAGCAATACAAATTTTGATTACCAATAATAAAAAAAAATTAAATACATTTAATAGAATGAATCTTTGTAAGATTTATAAAGTTGCATGGAATAGAAAAATATTCATTAGTATATCTTTAATATTAAGACTATAAAGATTATGGATTCAATGCATAATATTACTTGGATATCACTACAAGATTATGCATTGAATTCTATAATCCATGAAAGTTAAGTCTCACATTATAAAAAACTAAATCATAAATTCATACATTTTGCATTTCACACATAAAGGCTGGGATAACATTTATCTCAATTTTTTGTCCCAATTTTGAGAAGTATAAATTTGAACAAATTTGATGAATTTTTTACCCTTTAAAATTAAGACAACTTATCCCCAAAATTTTAACCCATTACCAGACTAGCCCTAACAGTATGCCAAGTATGGGATAAAAAAATACATTTCTGTGAAACTATGACAGTGTTATTCTGATTACTTTGATATGGTGACATAGAAAACCCCATGTTTCAAACACAGGGGATCATATCCCAGCACAAAATCTACCCCAATAACGAAACTAAACATGCATGAGTTGTATCATTTTCGCTGATAGTTACACTTGAGATTTTAGAAATTTAAATAACATTTAAGTATTTTAGAATGACAGTATTTCTCTTTCATGCTCGAGGTCCTCATCCAGCGTGGTGGATGCCTTTATTTTGTTACTGTATTAAATTAATAAAGAGTCCAGATTGACACAAATTAACAAGTTTAGATTTATTATTATTATTGTTACGTTGTATAATTTTATAAAAATATATACATATTAAAACATTTTATTTAAAAAAAATAAGAATGTATAATTTTATAAAAATATATACATTTTATATTATTTGTAAAAAATTAAAATGTGTGTGCACTGTCGAATCCTAAATTTAACATGAATTAATTAAAATTTATCGACATTAATTTTTTTTCCATGTTTGCAAATCTTTTTATGTATCATGTTTGGGATACAATTTTTAAATATTTATTATTTTATATCTTTATCTAGTTTCGTTTTTGAAAAAAGTGAAAATTTAATATTATATTTCATATGTGTGCTTTTGTTTTTTTTCCTTCTCAAATTTGTTTTGAAGATTTTTTCAAATATTTATTGTTTTTATATATTTTATTTTTTTGTATTTTTAAATTATTTTTTATATCTTATTTTATTTTATATCTTACATCACTTCAGATAATTTGTATATATTTTTTAAAATATCTCATAAATTGTTAGTTGTATAAATCTCGTATATATATATATATATATATATATATATATATATATATATTTGTCTATCAAAACAAAAAACAAAATGCTTAATATAAAAATTATATCTACCCACCCAGAAATAGTCTTGGATCCACCCCTGCCCATGGCTGTCGGTATTGGTTTCCGGTCGCTTTTCCTGCTCCTGGGGTTCTTGGCGTGTGTGTGGTCATTCCAAGGGTTCGGATCCGGTTGCGCCTTGCGGGCTCGGTTGGGTCGTCTCTAAGAAGGGGGAAGGGGCGTGGTTCCTTACTGGGGCGACCGACAGCTTCTCATGAGGATTTAGGGATGGTTGTGATCGCCACCTGCTTTCTTAAAAGCAGGAAAAGTTTGGGTGTTGCTTTTGATTGCCTTCATAGGGGGATTGTGGATTTTCCGCTCTAAGATACGGCCAGCCGCACACAGAGGTGAAACGGGGAATCTTTTTCTGCTCCGGGAACTTAACAAAAGGAGGTTTAAAAGACAGGGGGTGGATGAGAGTCTGTAGATATCTTAATTTTGACCGTCCAAAGAAACAAAAATATTTCAAGTAATATTTAGAAATAACCACTTTTGTAAAATCAAAAAGGAAACTTCCTTAAAAAGCAGAACCGGAAACCTTGGTCCAACACTTAGAAAACTCTAAGCACAGGATAGGGGCGGCTACTTGAGAGTAACCGCCCAAACTAGCTTCAACTAGCCGCCCCTTTAACCGCCCCCCATCGCTTCTCTTGGATGAGACATAAAACAGCATTTAATGGTGATGATTGCTTTAGTCGCCCTATCATGGGCGGTTCAACCCTAATAACTGACCCAAGCCACCGTTTGTCAGATATTAGACGTTTGGCAGCTCATCATCAACATAAAATTTGTTATTTGGTTAAATCTGAATAAGTTGCGCATTAAATGTGAATAAAGTATTAATAAAAATTATAAAATGTAAAAGTTGTTTGACATATGAGGTTTATACAAATACTAGTTTATTCACATCTATTCTTACGTAGCTACTTTTTTTTACTTTTTCTTTCTTATTTTATCATATTCTTCATCTATTCCACTATCCAAATAAAGGCTAAACAAGTGGGTTAAATAGGTGAGATGAATGAACATATGTATTTTCAAGCAAAATACAGTTATTATAATATTGATTCAATCAGGGAACGAGTGCAATTTAATCACCTGGGTAGTCTTTTTTGAAAGTATTGGAAACATCGTTTGAATGATTTTGTAATATTGTGGATTTTGGATAAACCTCATATCATACTTTGGACAACATATATATCTCTCTTCCCAAACAAAATCCATTATAATGTGGATTTATAATTGTGCGTTGATGCACTCAGTCCTTTTTTGTAGCTTCTATGTAACCTTATATAATGTGTTATCATAATGTTTGACTAAAAAAAAATTCATTTTTATGAAGCCAAAAGAAATATGTTATCGTATATCAGTATATACTTTCTTTATATAACAATATGTATTTTAATAAGAAAATGTATAATTTAAAAAAAAAAACGGTGTGGATTGTGATTTGGACTACAGAAGGGGTTGGTCATATCATTATTTTTCTTGTTTTGTAATCTGCAGTCATCTTGTAGGGTACATTCACCATGAAAAATTAGCTTGTTCCTTGCAAGTGGAAGCTTCATTTTCTTCATTTAACTTCACTATTGACTGTTTTTATATATTGCACGGCATGAGAGAGTATCCAAAAGGAAAGAGTTTTTTTTTTTTTTTTTTGCTTGGTAAATAAATTTGTATTCCTTGCAAAACTTACAAATGTACAAGAGTACTTTGAAGCCTTAGAAGATGAGGAGAGGGGGAGAAGATTTAGAGTAGTTCATGTGACTCTCTATAACAAAAATATGTTAGTGGGGACTAGGGAGGGCACATGAAACAGAGAAACAGAGCTTCATCCTATGCGTAGACGTAATTCATCCCATCTGGGCTTCCATAGAGCAGTCATGCTGTTCTTGAGTTAGAGTCTTCAGGCTTCCAAATCAGAGGAGGGCTGACTGTTGATGGAAAGTGCTAATGGACCACCAAGGTATGGGTTAGCCCGTCCGAAACTGCATTGATCCTTCCCGATCCTCTTGGATTAGTTTCTCCAATGCCTCCCATAAACTGGGAGGGCTGAAAGTGGATATTCCCATGAGGGACTGATGGGCAGCAAGCAAGTCAGCTGCTCGATTTCCTTCACGATATACATGGGAGATCCTCCATTCTTTAAAAGATGCGGTGATGCTATGCAAGGACCGAATGTCCCTCAGAGCAGTCCAGGGAATGGTACCTCTTCCTTTAGCCCAGGCAAGGGCTGTGGTAGAATCAGTTTCGCTCCATACTTGTTGAGCCCCTACACTTAGAGCTATCTGGGTTCCCGCAACAATTCCTTTGAGTTCGAGGAGATGGATTGAACAAGCCCGGATTCTAGCAGATGTGGCTTGGACACAACCCCCATCAGCAATGCGGAGTAAAGCACAAAGCCAAATCTATCCTCCGAACGGGAACCATCAGAGTTTGCTTTGAACCATCCATAGGGAGGGGGGCCCAAATTACTGAAGTTGAGATAACTGGTTTATCCTTAAAATTAATACCAAAGATCAGTGTAATGCGAGATGCAAGAGGAGAGTCAGAATTTACCGTAACAGTTTTCTGGAATCTGGAAGTGGTGGCTTGGATAATACGTTGAACAACTAAGACTTTACTGCACTGCTTGTCATTGAAGATCCTTGAGTTTCGCTCTATCCAGATAGTCCAGAAGGTCTGGGTGAGGAGGAATAGAAGGACCGTCCTTTCCAAGGGGGATTTGGCAAGGGAAGCGAACCAGGAAACATGATCCGCTAAAGTGGGGAAGCGTTTTCTCCTCAGTCCCAGTGCATTCAGCAGTGCTATCCAAACATAAGCAGAAAAGGAACAATGGATGAAAAGGTGCTCAACTGATCAGACCACAAGTACCAGATGGTGATAATCCTTGAGATTGGAGACGTGCACGAGTTGGCAACTTGTTTAATAAAGCCTGCCAGCAGAGGAAGGAGTGCTTCTACACTTGAATAGGATGCCATAGGTATTGTGCCCAAACACAAGTAGGCAACTAATGCCTGAAGACATTCCAAGCAGCAGAGGTGCTATCGGGATAGAGTTACACTCAATAGTCCATCTATGTTTTATTTATTTATTTTAAATCATATATAAAATATAAAATAAATAAAATAAAATATATGTTCCAATATCATTTATAGAAAATATGTAAAATTTCAATTAATATTTAGAGATGTGGGCTATCGGGATATATAAGATTGCATTTGGAATTGAAAAATGACTTAAGCATCAAAGCATTCAATCCAAAAACTCAATTTCTTTTCGTGTAATTCAAATCAACCGAAATCATATCTAATCCAAACGTGATTTTTAAATCCCCCAAATGATAGATGATTTTGAGAATGACAAAATAATTTTTGATTATAAGTTTTGTACAAATATAAAAAAAGTAATTATGACAATGGTGGCCATGAAGGTTTTTGCATTATTTCTAGTCCATCATAAGTAAATTCTTCTCTTGGGTTTTAACGATGCACAAATTCAGATAGAAAGGACCACTGATCAAATTTCACGTGTTTAAACAGGAATATGATATGTTCGGCCATGTGTGCAAGCTCTTATTGTTTTATTTAAAAAAAAAACTATACAATTGTCTATTGAAATGCATGATATTATAAAAAATAAAATATACATTGAGATGCATTATTGTATTTTTTTTTCTTTGAAAAAAATAAAATAATTTTTTTTTTCATTATGGTGGCAATGCATACTACACCGTTCTGGACTGTAAGCGAGATTAAAAAAACCGACCAAGTGATCAGCTCTCATTTAAACAAAGTTCACTATTCTTGTTGAGGCTGAACCATATATTCTTACAAGTTTCAACCCTTGGTTTTTGTCATCGAATAAACATGCAATCCCACTCATTTTTTAGTCTTATTTTTAGTTTCAGGGATAAGTATGTTATATGTATGGTAATGGTAATGAAAGGATCACATATATAGATATATATATTTTTATTAGTAATCAAAATGTGAATTGCCATATACAGAAATTTTCTTTACAAGAAGTATTCAGGGCTGTACAAAACAGAGATCACAAGGAAGAACCACACTTCAAAGGAGGGAAGGAAGAACAGAGTCAATGCCTTCAAATAAAGATATGCATAGTGTTAGAAGTTGAGATAAAAACAACACAAATGATCAAAGCCCTTTATCATCTTGATCTTGGTTTTGGAAAAAATTTCATGTCAACGAACGTGGTCCTTTCTCATTTGATGGTATGAAAAATTTTACATTTCAATTAGTTCATTTTCCAACTTTGTTCGGACAGAGAACTTTGTTTATAAAATGACACAAAGAAAACTGATAATCCAAGATGCACAAGTTCATCATTCAAGATTTAAATTGAACTTCATTTCACTTCTAGTCAATTAGTGATTCTTGGTTCGTCGACAAACGTATCGACAAGTTGCTCTGCCAAGCTCCTCGAGTCGCTCTTGATTGACTTCATCCTCCTCGATGGATCGCAGTGGTACCATTTGACGAACTTGTCATTGAACTCCTTGGACCCTGGAGTTACAATTGATCAATTATCTTAGAGCAATCCAAGGGTTTGAACCCCTCTGGTGGGGCCGGCACATCTAGGTCAGAGAGGAGTGAGAATCATCGCACGGGCAGCTCTTGGTGGGCTCCTTCAGTGGGGATGGGCTCGTCAATGATTGTGAACTTTGAAATATATATTTCTTGTCATTTGTGCAAAATGTATTTTTACATATTACATGGTTGGAGTATATCACAGTCATCATATTTGACAAACCCTTCCCTCATGCATTCATGACGCCGATTAAAATATTGAATAAGGTTCTTGTAGCATTCCACACTTGAAACGTGCTATGACAAGAGTTTCTTGTCAAATGTGATTTAAGTGTTTTCATCGCTTTTCTGGTACCCAAGAAAATAGAGAGCATGTGTCCTTCAGTGGATAGAGCATGATCTTCAGGAAAATTAAAAGAGTCAGATATGATGTTTCGTTAATTAACCCCCCAGGATACTTACAATATATTTTATATATGATTGTTTATTTAAATATATATTTTATTTTTATAACAAGATTATTTTAGTAAACGAGTGTATATTTAAAAATAATAATGACTAAGACGGGGTTACATGACATATTATTTAACAAAAATAAATCAATGGAGCTTAGGTCAAGTCCACTGTGAAAGATATAGGGTGATGAAGTCACCATGGCAAAAGACTTGGGGTCAAGTCAACTCAACTCTTGACTCAAATCTTGCCAATTGAAGATTTAATAGTGGGACATATTGTGTAGTGTGGACTCTGATAGATAGACTTCTGAAAAGAATTTAATTAAGACACGCGGATAGATAATAAGACACAAGACCCACAAATTAAATATTATTAAAGTCTCCATTTGGTAAACAATAAAAGCTATTCCGTTATTGATAACTATAATTGTAATACATATGAAACATAAATAATTTTATGTTTCATTCTGTTTTTAAACGTAAAATGAAGTTTTTGTTATTTGGTTGGTTATTAATAAGTTGTAGATAAAATGTAAATAAAATATTTATAACAAATTTTAAAATACAAAAATGGTTTGACATGTGGGTTTTATACAATTTGAGATCAAAAATATCAATACTAGTTTATTCACATCTATTCTTATATATATATACACACACACATACATACACTCACTTATTATTTTTAAAACAAACAAATATTTTGGCTTTTTCTCGCTTATTTTATCATTTTCTTCATCTATTCCACTATCCAAATAAAGACTAAAGAAGTGGGTTAAATAGGTTAGATGAATGAACTTATGTAGTTTCAAGCAAGATACAGTTATTACAATATTGATTCAATCAGGGAACGAGTGCAATTTAATCCCTTGGGTAGTCTTGGAAACATCGTTTGAATGATTTTGTTATATTGTGGATTTTGGACAGACATCATATCATTCTTTGGAAAACATATATATCTCAAGGTTGGTGAATGGCAGTCCAACAATTCCGGCCATCACCTCCGTCCACACTTTTGTTTTTCCTTTATTGCACTATCTATGTACCTAGTCTTATTTTCTCACCTCATTCGGTCAGGTTCTTTCGTGAAAATGGAATAAAATTTGACTACACTTACATTCAAAAAAACATATATATCTCTCTTCCGAAATCAAATCCATTATAATGTGGATTTATAATTGTGCGTTGATGCGTTCAGTTCATTTTACAACCTTGTCTGTAGCTTTAGATACTGCGCTATCATAATGTTTTACTAAAAAAAAATTATTTTTTTCAAACGAAAAGAAATACATTATTGTGTACAGAGTGGGCCCTGAGATTGATGATTTTAGAGGGTCCCTAGGCAAATTTCTTATTTGGGGTCTTAATATATTACATAAAAACTATTAATGAGTATTACATAATTTAAAAAAATATTTCAAATAAGTTCTCAAAATTTTTGACAACTAGTCATACTTTTTTAATTTTATTTTCAAACTAGTCCTGGACATAGTCAATTTTGAGTCACATGATGTTTTAATGCTTAATCTTTTGTATTTTTAAAACAAAAAATTGTTTATTACAATGGTCACAATATCCAAAAATAAAAAATTACAAATAGACAAATACAAAGGGATGTAGTTGGACCTAGTTTGCTCTTCCCTCCTTTGTATTAAAGACCCACTCTTTGTATTTCATTTTGTAAAGTCCATGAATTTTTTTGTATAGTTTTTCTTCATATATAGCAATACAAATTTGATTACCAATAAAAAAAATAAAACCCCAATAATGTTGAAAAAACTTTATACACTGAATCAACCATAAACTTTATGCATTTCAAATTTGATAGACCGAAGGCTTGAGCAATGATATCCAACCCATGGGTCCATTCAATTTAGGGCCAGTTTATCATTCATTAATCTCATTCTCTTTGTTCTAGAACACGTAGGAAAATTGCATTTAAAATCACTTAGACTTGCATTCATTCTTGAACAGCCGAGACACAATTTCTCCTTCAACGAAATTTACCAGAATGAGATTCCTGGGATGAAAGAAATCTAGATAGAGAATGCATTAGTGAAAAGAGTAGATAGGGGTGAGTTTAGCCTACTTGATTATATGTGCGCAGACGGACATTTTTTTCTTCTTCATGAGTTATTGATTAAAAAACAATATATTAATTAAGGGGCGCTCATATGCAAGTTACATAAAATCTCTAATCAGTTTTGGTTAGAAAAAGTATATACTTCATTATAAAAAATACAAGAAATATTACATCTAATTCATTCAAGTATTACTTTAATTTTTGTGAAAATATGAACAAATATATACGATCTTCCAAAAAAATACAATAAACATGTTGGACTAAATAACTCAATGATGGATTGTCCCCAACATTTTACTTAATGAGCCTACACCAAGATTTAGTCCTATATTGAGTAATGAAAAAAGTTTATTCCTTTGTGTGAATATAACAATTATAAATCAAGATCCATTATAAAGTTGTGAGCATGTTAAAGAGACTTCAGTTTTTTTTTTTTTTTTCAAATATCTTTTATGGGTAGTAATAGAATCGAGAATATGCTTTTATTAGTTGAAGATGGATCTATTTTTCGTTCATGTTAGGTTCCACTTTCTCATAATCCACAGAACAAATTTGAAGTTGAATCCTGTGTATCAAAGACAGAAAACTCTCTGTCAAACAATAACAAAGTGTCAAGTATGGGATAAAAAAAAAAACATTTTTGTGAAACTACCATGATGGTGTTATTCTGACGTACTTCGATATGGTGACATAGAAAACCCTACGGGATCATTTTTTTTGCTGGGTAAAAGGTGATCTATTACTGATAGAAAATGAATGTACAAGAGGGGGATTTACAAGCTGTTGGAGTTAGATAGGTATAATCTCCACATTAGGGCTAGCAAAAGCCAAAAACAAAATGAATGAGTAGATTATAGAGCCATTTGGTTAATGGGAAACACGGTCATAGGCTTTCCCTGCTTTGTCATCATGCAAAAGAGCTTGTATATCTTCCCAGAGTTGAGAGGGAGAGAATATGGAGGTTCCAATTGTTGACTGTGAAGAGGCAAGCAGATCAGCCACTGTGTTGGCTTCCCTGTATACATGAGTGATTTTCCAGTCAGTCAGTTGGCCCACAAGCAGCCTAAGTTGATGCAGATCCCTGAAGGCATTCCATGGGATGAGTCCCTTCCCTTAAACCCAAGCCTTAGCAGAAGTTGAATCCGTTTCACTCCAAATCCGAGAAGCATGAAGGGTTGAGCAGAGATTAATTCTGGCCACAATGCCTTTTAACTCAAGGATGTTAATGGAGGAGGCTCGTGTTCGAACTGCCAAAGCTGTGAGGCAGTCCACTTTACAATCCTGCACCACTGTGCCGAAGCCATAACGGTCATCTCCAAGAACCATCTGAATTAACTTTGTGCCACCCGGAAGGAGGAGGGGACCAAATAACCTTTTTAGTAGTGGAAACATGTTTGGTGAGCGGATACCTCTGGCGGACGAGAAACCCCTGGTGAGCGGATTTGGGCGGATCTTCATCGTGGGCGGCGGCCCTCATGCCGGCGCCAGTGTCTCCTTTCGCGGAGGCTCTGCAGCGCCCTTCCTCAGGTATGGAGTTGCCCTCCTCCCCCACCTTAGTTCCATCTCGGGCTCCCCCTCCCCCAAAGGGGGGAACAATAGATAGCATTTTCAAGGCATTTCAAATGAAGGGTTCTTCTCTACCTCCATCTTCAGTCCCATCCAACCCCCCTCTCATCCCCTCAAAACCCTCTGATACCTCTGCTCCTCCACCTCTTTCATTGGGAAAAACCCATCCTCCACAACACAAGCCTCATCCACCACAAATGGCTAACTCCTCTGACCCATCCCCCTCAGCTCCCCTCCTTCCCCTTCCCAAACCCCCCCCTATCGGGAAAGCGGGTCCCTCCGGCGCCCCTTCGATGCGCCCCGGTCGAGCCCCTGCCCCTCCTAAGCGCTCCCATTTTTTCACCAAGACCTCCCCTGCTTCAGTGGGTCAGCAGGTCTACTCTTGGAAAAGCCTCCTTACTACACTTGTCTCCTCACTACCTAATGAACGAACCCTCTCCTTCATCCCTCCTCGTATGGATGACAAGGAATCAGTTGCTGTTCTCAATCCGGACTCTTTTAAGTCCCTTATTCAGCATTGGGAGAATGCAATTGTTGGCTATATCATTGGCAAATCTCCAGTCTATACCCCATTCCTTCAGTTCCTCCAGAAGAAATGGAAACCGAAGGCTGACTTTCGGCTCTTCCTACATGGAAATGGTTTCTTCACGGTCAAGTTTGACTTGGAGGAAGATTGCAACTCTGTTCTTGAAGGAGGCCCCTGGACCATGGAGCATCGCCCTTTTATCTTGAGAAAGTGGTCTCCGGAGCTTCGCATGGAGCAGGAGAGACTTAGTAGCATCCCCATTTGGGTGAGATTTCCGAATCTTCCCCTCCATCTGTGGAACTCTGACTGTTTGAGCCGCATTGGTAGCCTCATTGGTACCCCCTTGTTTATGGATACTGCCACCCTACGATGTAGTAGGACGACCTTTGCTCGTCTTTGCATTGAAGTTGAGGCTTCAACCGCTCTACCGAACTCCATTTCAGTGGAGCTTGCACCTGGCCTAATGGAAAATTTTCATGTTGATTATGATTGGAAACCTTCTGCGTGTCAATTTTGCCAAACTTTTGGTCATGATGAAGCCCGTTGTTGCAAGAAGCCTGCTATAGCTCAGGTGGCTACTGTTGACAAGCCTAAGTCCTCTAATAGTACCAAAGACAAGGAGTTGGTTGGTGGTGACAACCCTAATTTCTCTAATACTACCAAAGACAAGGAGTTGGCTGTTGGTGACAAGCCTATGTCCTCCAATACTTTCAAAGACAAGGAGAAGGTGGTTGGTGACATACCTAAGCTAACCAATACTATCAACGGCAAAGAGAAAGCTGACCACTCCCCATCTCAGAGGCTGCCTTCAAATCCCCAAAGAATCCTGTGAAGAAACTTCTGGATGACGCTCTAAGGGCTCTTGCAGCTCCCCTTGCAAGACAAGAGTCCTAACTCTAACAGATTCAGTTCACTTCAAGAGGATGCGCTTGAGGGGCCTCTCCAAATGCCACCCATAGCGGAACCCATCCATTCAGAGCAGCCTATCCCTTCAAGTGATGCTGCCTTCCAGACTGTCTTGAAGAAAGGAAGCATGAAGCCCACAGCTCTAACAGAAAAGATACCTGGTATCTCAAGTTGCACTAAAATTGATTCACAGGTTGTCTTGCTAGGAAGCACTCAAGCAAATCAGTCTCCCAAACATCATATTAGGCCCCTTTCAGTGGCACCAAGTGGTCCCCTAGAGAAAGATCCCTTATCATCGTTGGCATCGGGGGAGTCTCCCATATTTGGCTCTCTATTCAGCGATCCCTCTAGTAGCTCTCCAATTGACATTGACTTGGAAGTCTTTCTCCAGGCTTCGGAGGTTACTGGACCTTTAGAAAAGAATGCTCAGCCTAACCGGTCAAAAGCAGCTCTTCCCAAGGTAGGTCCTGCCATTCCGAATGAGGGTCACAGTGCCAAGCCTAAAGAACGAAAAAGAAAGCAAAAGCGTCCAAACAAGGAGGACCAGGGGGATGCATTAAACTCTTCCTCTGCGACCAAGTCTGTCAGAGCCCAGCAAGCTATACCTTCCCTGCATTCCAAGCGGGGTAGCCAACACCGTTAGGTGTTTACCCATCTCTATCTACCTTTTATTGTGCCTCATGGACTGCATATTTTGGAATGTCCGTGGACTCAACAGTAAGGAAAAACAGTTGGATGTTCGCAACTTTTTGTCACACCATCTTGCTCCTATCATTTGTCTGGTTGAAACTAAAGTTCATCCATCCATGGCTAATCAAATTCAACGCAGAATTCTCCCTCACCATCGCTTGCTATGCCCTTTAGCCTCTGGGAGAATCTGGGTCCTTTGGCAAGTTCAATTATTGGATGTTTCTCTTTTTTCCTCTACCGACCAGTTCATCCACTGCTTAGCTACTCCGGTGGATGGCAGACCCCCTTTCTTCTTCACCACAGTTTATGCATCCAATATCTCTTCTGAGAGAGTGGCTTTATGGGAAGATCTAGTGGCGCTTTCTTCTCAAATTTCTGGTTCACAATGGATTGTTGGTGGAGATTTCAATGAGGTGCGTTTCAGTTCGGAAAAAATTGGAGGCCGCCCCATCCATTCTTGACGGACTTCTCATTTCAACAAATGTATCGAGAATTGTCGTCTCAATGATCTCCGGTCGGTGGGAGGTCAATTCTCTTGGAATAACAACCAAGAAAACCGTATTGCATGCAAACTAGATAGAGTGCTTGCTAATCTTCAATGGACTTCCTCTTTCGCTAATGCTTTTGTTCAAGTCTTAAGTCCTGGATTGTCTGACCATTGTCCACAAAAAGTCATCGTTCAGCCTACTATCCCTGCAGGGCCTCGACCCTTTAAGTATTTCAACATGTGGGAGTCTCATCCCCAATTTTCTGATCTTGTTCATCAGGCTTGGCAGCAAGGTTTCATTGGGTCACCACTGTTCGTGATTGCTAAAAAACTTCAACACACAAAGGCCATTTTAAAACACTGGAACCGCACAGAGTTCGGCCCTATTCAGCATAAGCTTCAGGACAGTCGCCATTCCCTCAATACTGCTCAGGATGCTTTGACTTCAGACCCTCTGAATGCTCATCTTATCTCCAATGTGGACAGGGCAAAATTTGAATACCTTGACATTCTTAGTGTTGAAGAGTCGTTCCTACGTCAGAAGTCGCGACAACTTTGGCTCTCAGAGGGGGATTGCAATTCCCAATTTTTTCATGCCATGGTTAAAGACCGAATCTCTCGCAATGCTATTCGTCAAGTTCAGCTCCCGGACTCAAGTTTCTCATCTGATCCCCAAGTTGTAAAGGATCATGCCGTGGATTACTTTCTCAAGCTTCTCAACAGGAAGTGCTCCACCCCGATTCCATCTATGCCTCCCTTCTCGGTCCTTTCTGATGGGAGTAAATTGGATCTCTGCGCAAAGGTCTCGGATGAAGAGATCAAAGCTGCCCTTTTTTCCCTAAAGCCCTTAAGTAGTCCTGGTCCGGATGGATTCTCTGCTCATTTCTTCCAATACTTCTGGCCACTAATTAAAGGTGACTTCATTGCTGCAATTCGTTCTTTCTTTATTTCAGGTCATCTCCTCAAGGCAATCAATCACTCATTCATTGCCCTTATACCTAAGTCCAAGCTGGTTGACTCTTTTGGAGACTTCCGTCCTATATCCTTATGTAATGTGGTATTCAAAACAATCACAAAGGTTATGGCTGTCCGTCTCCAACGAGTGCTTCCCACTCTCATCAGCCCAACCCAATCAGCGTTCATCAAAGGCCGCAACATCGTCCATAGCATTCTTTTAGCCCATGAGCTCTCAAGGTACTTGCAAACTCCCTCTACTGCAGGACGCGCTTGTCTCAAAGTGGACTTGAGTAAGGCATTTGATAGTGTGCGGTGGGAGTTTCTCCTCAACACTATGAAGGGCATGGGTTTTCCGGATCAATGGATCCAATGGACCTCACAGTGTATCTCAACAGCCTCATTCTCTGTACTTATCAATGGTAGTCCACAGGGCTTCTTCAACTCCTCATGCGGACTCCGACAAGGAGACCCCCTCTCTCCACTCTTGTTTGTCATCACAATGCAAGCTTTTTCAAATATGTTGGAGGCGGAAGTGATCAGTGGCCGTGTTGGGAAGTTCATCTGCTCACCATTGAATGTCTCCCATTTATGCTTTGCGGATGATCTCATCTTATTCACGGACGCCACAGATAGCACAGCTCAGGCCATCAAGGAGATGTTCCACAACTTTTCGCAATTCTCGGGTCTTCATTTAAATCCTGTCAAGAGCCAACTATTCATCCAACCAGGCCATCAGAGGTTCTCTTCCATCTTGGGAATTCAGCAACATCATCTCCCTGTTCGGTACCTTGGAGTTCCACTATTCCCTGGGGCCCTCACCCACTCAATGTATCTTCCTCTCATTGACAAAATGAGGAGGAGGGTTCAATCCTGGTCGGGTCATCTTCTCTCCAAGGCGGGCAAGGTTGAGCTTATTAAATCAGTCCTTCTTAGCTATAGCCACTTTTGGTCATCTGGACTATGTTTGCCTCGAAAGTCTATACATGAAATGGAAAAAATCCTTCGAAACTTCATCTGGTCAGGAGAGGCTGGTTTTCCGAAGCAACACCAGGTGGCTTGGCCTGCCATTTGCTCTCCAGTGAATGAGGGGGGTCTTGGTATCAAACGCATTGTCGATTGGAATGACGCTGCATTGGGTTCTCGATTCTGGGAATTAGCCAATGACCATAACTCCCAATGGGCCCAATGGATGAAGAAAAAATATTTTCCCACACGAAGTATTTGGTCCTCGAAAGCTACCACCTCAAGCTCATGGTCATGGAAACACATCCTCAAATCGCGCACCTGGATTCAGAGGGATGTAATTTACATCATCTTTGAAGGCCGGACAATAAACCTTTGGGATGACCCGTGGCTTCAAGGTGCTGGTCTTCGTCACCATTTCAATGGCTCTAATTCCCTCCTATGGGGTCCCCCAAGGTCAGCTACTGTTAGCTCCCTCATCTCCAATGGCAGTTGGTGCAAGCCCCCACGATGGCCATCTCTTTTTTATCATGTTTGGGATCAGATTGTGGAATTGGATGTTGGTGGGATGGGTGTTGACATTCTGGTTTGGAAAGGCCATAAGTCAGGTAAAGTTTCTACCTCTGCAGCTTGGAATATCATCAGGACTCACAACCCTCTATGCTCCTGGGCACAACACCTCTGGCACCCTATTCAATCACCAAAGCAAGCTCTCCTTTGTTGGCAGGCTGCCCTAAACAAACTCCCCACACGAGATAGACTCCTCTCTCACGGTCTGGCAGCTTCGGGCAGATGTGGATTATGCAACTTAGAGAGTGAATCAGTGACACATCTCTTCCTTCATTGTCCTTTCTCCGCTTACATATGGTCGTCCATCCTCAAATCTCTTGGGCTGCGCAGAACCCGACAACCCTCCTTAGCAGATCACCTAAACTGGTTTATGTCTTTAGCTACGACTGAATCAGAGAGGAAGGTATTCCACTGTTTATTTCCCCAGGTTCTATGGGCTATCTGGATGGAAAGGAATGCGAGGATTTTTGAATCCAAATCATGCAGTAAATACCTATTAGTAAAGCACATTATTCAGGCCACTAAGCTTGGTCTTAAAGACTGCACCCTGGAGGACCCTGACTCCCCTCTTGCTGCTCACCTAAGTAGGCTCTTTGAGACCTCCTTCAAAGACAAGATCTCATCCGAGAAGGTTGTAATATGGGAACCCCCCCTGCAGGATGGCTGAAAGCCAATTCAGACGGTTCTCTGAGTGTTGATCGATATGGGTTTGGTGCGCTTATCCGCACTCATTCTGGTGAGTGTCTTCAAGCTATCACTGCACGAGTCTGTGCTTGCTCGATCAACAATCTGGAACTCAAGGGAGTAGTGGCAGGTGCCTTATTGGCTCAAAATCTTCAAGCCCCAAATATATGGATTGAAACTGACTCCACTACAGTGGTGGCCTGGGATCATGGTAAAGGGATCATCCCTTGGTCAGCTTTTCGTGACATCCGCACCCTCAAGCATGCGTTGGCTGCTTTCTCTAATTGGAAGATCTCGCACATCTATCGTGAAGGAAACCAGGTGGCAGACCTTCTTGCTTCTCATCAATCCCCAATGGGCCAAACTACTTTTACTCCATCTTCTTTCTAGAAGGACCTTGAAGTGCTAATCAAGGATGACAAGATTGGACAAGGGCAGATTAGGATTAGATGATTGATTGGGGCCCTTTGGGTTCCACCACTTGTTTTAATCTATTCTTCCTTGTCTGCCTCAGAGTGTAATTTTTGTTAGTGGGGGAACTTTGTTTATGGGTGGACACAACCTATTCACCCCCCACCCCATGTTTTTTGTTTTAATTATGTAAATGTACACTGTACATTTGTAATTTTGGCAATGAAATACGAATCTCAATTACCAAGCAAAAAAAAAAAAACATGTTTGGTGAATAAAACGCCAAAACATTCAGTCATCTTGTCCATCAAAGGAGACTTTGAATCAGTGAAGGAGATATCTTTGAAGTGACCTCTGATTAAAGATAGAATGTGATTCGCTAAGAACCTCTTGTGGATGCACTTCCCTTTGAAAATTCGGTTATTGCGTTCATTCCAAATCAACCAAGCAGCCTGAGTAAAGATGAATAGAATTATCTTCTTCTCAGAATTGGAATACGCTACGGCAAGAAAACGATCTAGGAAATCAGCAATAGAAGAAGATCTCCACCTCTTAATCCCTAGTCTCTTGCGAACCACAGCCCAAATGTATGCAGAGAAAGAGCATCGGTGAAATAAGTGGTCTGCAGATTCGTGAGCCGAAGAGCAAAGCTTGCAGTGGGTATCTTGGACTAAGAGAAGTTTATGTAGTCTATCCAAAGTAGGGAGTTTATTATGGAGGGCCTGCCAACAAAGAAAGCTCTGTCTTGGGGGCTAGGAGGGTTGCCACACCCCTTTAGTCCATGAAAGGAATGGTTGACGAGATCGAATTACATTCCAGACCGATGTCATTGAAGCAGCCCAGATTTATGATGTCGTTGAACTTGTTACCAAATTTATAAGTCAAATGATGGCTATGTGTACAAAACAGTATAGAAACACAAAGAAGAAGAACAACTTTACTGGATTGACGATTCTGTTCTTTTCCGATGAAGGCCGAGGCTAGAATTGGACTCTATGTCCTTAAAACAATTATCGCCCCGCTCAGGTGCTTATGGTAACGGCGACTATCTCCCAGGATACAACGGCGATCTCCTTACGGTAGCAGTACTTCACACCGTATGGACAGCAAACCAACTCTTTTTTCACACTCTCTCTTTGTACTGACTTTATGTATGCACTCAAATGAACTAGACTCGAATGCACCCTATAAAATGTCTATTGCAGTGAATGAATTGGATTCTAAAATGCAGAGAAAAGGTGGTATTAATATTGGGAAAAATTGGTTGAAGAGACTTTCGGAGGAGTCTCTTCCTCTGTTCAGTTTTTCCTGAAACAGAGTCTGAAGCACCCATTAATTCAAATAATCAACGGTCCGATCGTAACCGTCGATCCACTGGCCCACCTTGCATCTGCGGATCCATTCGATTGACGGTCCGGATTTAATCCGATCATCCCACATCACATCTACCGATCGACGGCCCGGATTTCATTTGATCAGAATGATGTCCACCGTTCGATCAGACAAAAGGTCCAAAATGAAAAGGCTCTAGCTTCTAGCGACGATGCGTACGTGCGCCCTAAAATGCCCAATACGGCCTCACGCGCGCGCGTGGCACCACCCCGCTTGAAAAGGTCCACCATAGGATGTCCACCAAAACCAATTCACTAGAGTACAAGGAGTCCATCTTATAAATTCTCAATACTTTTTGTTTTTAATCGATGTGGGACTAATATTTTTTCTTCCCCAACCACCAACCACTTTCATCATGTTATTGGGAGAATTTTGAATTCAATTTTCTCATTCATCCAAACTTGGTTTTGATAATGTAAATATACTACGTTCATCTACTCAACGAGAGGAACGTAATCCAATGGGTTTCCACTAAATATAATTATTGGAACCCAAACTCATTTTAATCCAAATTGGTCAAAATCCAAGTTTTTCCAACAGAACCATCGCCTCCCACCTCCATTTCTATGATTTCCTCCCATAAATTGGTAAGTTCCACTGGCCATCTTGCTGGTTTGGCCCATTTATCATTTCTAATCAGGCAGGCTACCATAGTGTCCCCCGGGGGTCCCCATGCATTTCTCTGCTGATGGCACATGTAGCTGTTAGTTATCCCAGTAACAAAACACAGGGGATCATATCCCAACATATAAAATCTATCCCAGTAACGAACCTAAACATGCATGAGTTGTATCATTTTCACTGATAGTTAAACTTGAGATTTTAGAAATTAAATAACATTTAATTATGTTACAATGACAAGTTTATCATTTATTTCTCTTTTATGCTCTAGGTCCTCATCCAGCGTGGTGGATGCCTTTATTTTATTGCTGTATTAAATTAATAAATAGTCTAGATTGACACAAATTAACAAGTTTAGATATATTATTATTATTGTTATGTTGTTTATTTAAGAAGTAATAGAAATTGTATTGCTAATATTAGTGAAAGTACAAAATAAATGGGATCTACATATACATCACAATTATATTTAAGTTGGGGCGCCTCAAAAACCGTAAATCCTTTGAACTTCGGGTGACATGACTGCATTTAGATGAACGCCTAAAATCAAAGCTTTGATTTTGCATTTGATTTTCCTGAAATGTATTGATACACTCAGTCCGTGTCTACAGCTTAGAAGCGGTCTCCTAACCATCTATACACTATAATAATATAATATCATAGTATAATTTTTTTATTTTTTCAAAAACAATATAGATTAATGTATTTTACTGTATACATCACTTTTTATAATAATATATACTTAAGTGAGCAAGTGTATATTTTTATTAAAAAAGTATCGGCGCTGCAGACGATACTGCAGAAAAGGTAGGCTACATATAAGTTTGGACTTATCATTTTCCTTCTTCACAAGCAAGTTTATGTGTCTTTGGCAATTCTGAAAACTCAGGTATTTCTTTCAAGTCAGATTTAGCCATATGGTTAGATGTTATAGTGAATGACTTGATGGATGGTCTTGATAGAACCGTCAGCTACACTGCTTAGATATTGTGTTTGCTTTGACATATTTTAATGAAGTATATACAAGTATGTTATTTTTGTGTGTGAAATATTACATTCAAGACATTGGATGTATATAATTCAATTATATATATATATAACAAATGAGGATTATAAAAATGATTGCATACAACTGCATGTAAATTGAATGATGATCCAGTACAAATCATTCATTGTACATATAAAATCTAAGCAAAAAAACAAAGAAGTACAAAATTACATATCACACCATAAACTAGTTACCATTTATTTTTTCCCAATCCAACTACAACACAGCATTTCAAATACAGTAAAGACAGGTAGATCAGAGAACTACTTATACCAATGCTCAACTTCAATTTCTTTTCGTCGCCTTTAATCTGCGCATAAAGAGCACATAAGCCACATATACCTTATCCCCCAACTCATCCAGAAAGAGGAAATATATAATCCTCCAATTTCTTTTGAATAACAAAATACCCCAGACCATCCAGCATCCCAAGATGAATCCTGACATGCAAAACCATAGCATTTCTGACCACTCTCCATTATCTCCGTCTTCATCGTCCTGATTGATGGGCGTAGAACTTCGTGGCTTATCATCACCCGGGCATTCTTTGGAGGTTGGAGGCCCACATAGATCATAATTTCCAATATAAGATGCATCAGTGAAGGTCTGAAGCTGACTGCCCCTTGGAATTCTCCCTGACAAGTTGTTGAATGACAAGTTCAAGTCACCCAAAAAAGTGAGCTCAGTAAGGCTCGGAGGAATTGGTCCGGAGAGAAAGTTTCTTGATAGATCGAGAGATAACATTGACTGCATATCACCTAACTTCGTAGGGATTTTCCCTGTCAAATGATTTCCGGACAAGTTCAAACTCTGTAACCCAACAAGATTAACGATACTCTCGGGGATCTCTCCATCCAAAGAATTGGTGGACAAGTCCATGTTGTTCGCGAATGTGAGTATGTTGGTGAAGTTCAGTTCTAACCCACTCCTGACTAGTAACAAACTAAAAAATTTGTTAGTTTGTATCATAGACACATAATGATGTATCAGGTCACTTCCGTTTGGGCTTCTAGCCATGCCTCCAAAATTACCAATACACTTTGGTATAGATCCCACCAAATGATTACTTGCAAGGTCCAATATTTGGAGAGAAGAAAGATCACAAATTTGTTGAGGAATAATCCCACTAAAGTTATTTGATCGTAGCTGGAGGATTTTCAAACTGGGTAGTGTTTCCCATATCCAGGAAGGAATATTCCCATGAAAACTGTTTTGACTCAAATCAATCAGATTTAACTTCTTGCAATGCTTCAAAGAAGAAGGGAATTCTCCGGAAAAATTGTTATTCATCAATTGTAGTGCTTGAAGTTGAGTATGCAGCATCATACTTGGTATCTTTCCATGTAGGTTATTGTTTGCCAAGTTGACTACCACGAAGCTTGTTAAGTTCTCCAAACAATGAGGTAGCTCTCCAGACAAATGATTATCGGACAAATCGAGAGCCATGAGATCAGTTTTACATATGTTTGGGGGTATGCTCCCATTTATATTATTATTTGAAAGATCTAACACTAGTAGTTGTTGGTTTTCATGATTGTCAAAGATAATGGGGCCTGAAAATAAATTATCTTGTAGATAGAGAGTAGCCACATTTGTAGGAATGGGAGGTAATGGACCTTCAAACTGGTTTGAACTTAGGTCGGCTTCTTGAAAGATTGTATATGTAAAGGACAGGGGCAACATCCCTCTTATCTGGTTGTTTGAGAGATTCAAATCACCAAATCGGTTTGGTAAGTTCCAAAAATAATCAGGTATGACATCTGAAATCCCTGTGTTGGATAAATCAAGAATGAAAAAATTCTCTTGTGTCAACCATTCTGGAAAATTAGGACCCAATTTGCAAAATGATAATTCCACATCTTGGAGATGAAATGGAGGAACCCAATTTGAAGTAACATTGAAGGACAAGGAATTATGACCAAGGTAAAGTCCTTCAAGTTTAGTGAGTTTGGAAAAGTGATCTTCAGAAATGACACCATACAATAAGTTATCAGTAGCACGAAGATCACGTAACTCTGAGAGTTGTCCAATGTTCTTGGAAATAGTACCATTCAATAGGTTGTGACTTAGATCTAGATTCGATAGGAATGACATTCTTCCAACAGACGCTGGGATAGATCCGGTAAAACTATTATTTGACAGATCAAGAGTAGTTAAATTTTTGAACTGCTCGAACACATCAGACAAATTCCCTTCAAGTTCATTGGAACCAAGACAGAGGACTTCAAGGGCGCCCAAGTTTCTCAAGGTGTAGGGAAATGGACCATGAAAATTGTTATAGCTAAGGTCAAGTTCTATAAGGGAGCTTAGATTGGAGAACCAGCCAGGTATAGAATCAAATGGATTTCCAGAAAGATCGAGGGCCTCAAGGGAGACCAAGTTTCTCAAGGTATTGGGAATTGGACCATGAAAATTGTTATACCCAAGATTGAGTTCTGTAAGGGAGCTTAGATTGGAGAACCAGCCAGGTATAGAATCAAATAGATTTTCATAAAGATAGAGGAACTTAAGGGAGACCAAGTTTCTCAATGTAATTGGACCATAAAAATTGTTATAGTTAAGGGAGAGTTCTATAAGGGAGCTTAGATTGGAGAACCAGCCAGGAATTGTAGAATTAAACAGATTAAAAGAAAGATCGAGGCTAGAAAGATGAGTAATATTAGCATACCGATGACCAAGGGAACTCGGCAAGCTACCAAGTTGACAATCGCTTAACCATAGAGTAGATAGAGTAGTTGGGAGAGTGCTGATCATCTGGAACCAGTCGGAAGACTCAGAGAGGTTCACACCACTCAAATCTAGGTGCTGCAAAGTGGAAAGGCCTGACAACCATTTTAGGCTTTTAGTGGTGACTTGATTCTTCGCAATAGAAAAATATTGCAAGTATGACAGGTTTCCTAGCTGTTGAGGAATTGCACCGTTGAAGGAATTAAAAGAAAGATCCAGATATCTCAATTCTGATAGCGACCCAATGAAGGGAGGGATGGGGCCTTCAAATTGATTCATGCTGAGATCTAAATAATATAGATTTTTGAGATCAAGCAAAGAAGAACCCATTGTACTTCCCAAATGGAAATCACCTACCAAATGGAAATCACGTTTGAGATCAAGCTTCACAACGTGGCCCGTTTGGTTGTCACAGCCGATGCCTTCCCACCGGCAACAGTCTTCCCCGTGCCATGAAGAGAGACGATACACGGGATCGTACAAGCCTTCTTTGAATTTGAGGAGGGCCTGCCTTTCAACCTCCAAGCAAGAGGTTTTGTTGGAGCCAGGATTGCAGAAACACAGGTTGACTGTTCCCACACTAAGTAAGAACCACATCAACCAAACCAAAGAACCAGCAGAAGACATAAGGATGAACTCACTCATGTTCACTATATTCTGAATATATTGCATCTTTGCCAACATTGCCTATATATACACATAAATCTTGGAGTATAGAAGGGGTTAGGGTATTATTAATCTTGTTGTTTGGGCCCGGGGATGGGGAAAAATTTTAATATTCAACAACCCTACAACCCTCTGAGCTGTTACAGATGAGGTGAAATGAATGCACGCTTAATTAGAGCACAACATCGAAGACTTGGGGTCAAGTCCATGGCAGAAGACTTTTTTACCCAAAAACAGAAAATTTCCATGGCAAGACTCAAAGCATAGACGTTGATACATATCTGGGCCCGTGTATAGATGTTATATGATTCAAAACCCTTTCAGAAGAATCAATGCAAACTAACAATAATCAGAGCACTACAATTAAGATTTCCAAGTAAATGGAAGGTTTGAGTTAATAATTATCAAGTGTTGTTACACGGAGTCTTTTTTCTTCCCCAATTCCAGTCTTGTATATCTTGTTAGTATCATACACTCACCTTAACGAAGTATATATCTCTTTAGAAATTTTTCACATTTTTTATAAATGAATCCATTCAATTCATTGGAGTATATATACTTCATATAAAACTATTAGTATACACATAATTAGATGACATATTTTTAAAAAAAATTCAAAACTTTGTGGACTGAAATTAAGTATGAAGAAGGGAGATGTATGTAATATTATGCATAATTGTATGGTGGAAATGGCATGAAAAACAAAATAGCAGTGGTGATACTCACGGTCCATTTTACAACACTATATAAGTTTATAATGTAATAGTACATTATATATTCTACAAGCACAATGTATGAAATTTGAATTTTTATTTATTTTTTTCAAAGAGAGAGAAAAATGTTAGTTTATTTAAATATATAATTTATTTTTTGTAATAGTATGATCTTCAATACACGAGTTTATATTTGAAAAACAAAAACAGTAAGTATTGAAGACAAGGTTACAGGACACATATCATCATTTAAAAGAAAAATCACTGAGCTTGGATTAAGTCCATTGTGAAGACATGGAGTCAAGTATGTTAGAATGAAATAATGGGAATCATTATTATTGCACTTAGGGTTTAATCCATTTATATACAAGTACACTTATAGGATTACACATGTAATACCCTATGACATAACACATATAATTTAACAGCCCCCCTCAAACTCATGGTGGATCATACAAGGTGAGTTTGCGAATGAGGAACTGAAATCGAGGAACTGGATATGACTTCGTGAAGAAATCAGCAAGCTGTTCTGCAGAAGAAATATGCGGAAGCGATAATGTCTTTGCAAGATAGTGTTGACGAACGAAATGACAATCGATCTCAATGTGTTTGGTCCTTTCGTGAAAGACCGGATTGCTGGCTATCTGAATAGCAGACCGGTTATCACAATAAAGAGCAGTAGGACCAGTCATAGTGACTCCTAAGTCCACCAAGAGACGTCTAAGATGCACAATCTCCTTGGTAGTAATAGCCATGGCACGATACTCAGCCTCAGTGCTGGACAGAGAAACAACTTCCTGTTTCTTGCTGCGCCAAGAGATGATGGAATCTCCAAGAAATATACAGAAGCCACTGGTAGAGAGTCTCGTGGTCGGATCTCCAGCCCAATCAGCATCAGTGTAAGCTCTAAGAACCAAAGTAGAAGAGGACGACAGATACAGTGATCTAGTGATAGTGCCACGTAAATATCTGAGAATACGCATAAGGGCACCATAATGCACTGATCTAGGAGTCGAGACAAACTGACTAACAATGCTAACAGCATGAGCAATGTCAGGTCTGGTGATGCAGAGATACACAAGCTGACCCACAATCTGTCTGTATCGAGTAGGATCTGGGAGAAGCTCACCATCTGTTGGACGAAGCTTCACATGAAGCTCAAGAGGAGTATCTGCACAGCGGTTGTCGGATAGGGCAGCACGCTCTAAAATGTCACCTGTATACTTCTGTTGAGAAAGTAGGATTCCACGATCACTCTGTGCAATCTCAAGGCTTAGGAAGTAGCGAAGCGTACCAAGATCTTTCATCTGAAACTGTCGACTGAGATGATTCTTGACCAGAGTAATACCAGCAGAGTCATCGCCAGTTATAATCATGTCATCAACATACAGAAGAAGAAGTACCCGCCCATGCGATGAGGATCGCACAAACATAGAATGGTCCTGGTGGCTCTCAACAAAACCAGCTGTCAGAATAGCACTACGAAAACGCTCAAACCATGCACGAGGAGCCTGTTTCAGTCCATATATAGCCCTCCGAAGACGACAAACATGCTGAGGAGGAGTGCTGAGACCTGGAGGTGGTTGCATATAGACAACCTCAGATAGATCACCGTGAAGAAAGGCATTCTTCACATCCATCTGAAAAAGAGGCCAGCGACGAACAGCAGCAACAGCAAGGAGAGTACGAACCGTGGTCATCTGAGCAACAGGTGCAAATGTCTCCTCATAGTCAATTCCATATTCCTGGGTGAAACCTCGGGCAACAAGACGAGCTTTATACCGTTCAATGGACCCATCAGGACGATGCTTGATCTTGAAGATCCATTTGCAACTAATAGGTGTAACACCATCTGGAAGAGGAACAACATCCCAAGTCTGTGTCTGCGCAAATGCTTGAAATTCCTCAGCCATAGCCTGCTTCCACTCAGGGTACTCGACTGCCTCACGGTAAGAGCGAGGCTCACGATCAGCATGTATAGCTGTAAGATAGGCCTGAAACTGGGGAGAGTAGGTGCTGACAGATGCAAAACCAAACTGGTCAGGTGGTCCCGAGTCGTAACTGAATCGTGAAGGGGGTTGTCGTGCACGCTGAGGATAACGAGGCAAGGGAGCAGGATCCACAGCAGGAGGAGGCGCGTCAGGCGCAGGAGTCGATGGACCATCGGAAGTATCTTCAGTAGGGGCAATAGGAGACACAGAGGGAGAAAGTGGTGGATTATCTGTGGAGGTGCCAGGTTGAGGGGCAGGTGTAGGAACAGACTCTAGTGCAAGAGGTAGTTCAGGAAAAGTAAGAGACGGAATAGGAGAGACCTGAACAGGAGAATGCACAGGAGGAGAGGACGAAACAGAAGAAGAAGAGAAAAAGGAACGTCCTCGACAAAGGACACATGACGAGCGATCCAAAAACGATCTCCAACAGGATCATAGCAGCGATAACCCTTGTGTTCAAAGCTAATTCCCAAGAAAACACACTTTACTGACCGAGCGGCCAACTTGGTGCGTTGATGAGGAGGAAGAAGCACAAAACACGTACAGCCAAATGTGCGAAGTCTACTATAATCAGGATGAGAAGAATAGAAACGCTCATGGGGAGTCATACCGGAGAGGACAGTGGAAGGGGTGATATTGATAAGATGGACAGAAAGAAGAGCAGCCTCAGCCCAGAATGTACTAGGAACGGAAGAGGAAAGTAAGAGAGCACGCGTCGTCTCAAGAATATGACGATGTTTACGTTCAGCAACCCCATTTTGCTCATGAGTATAGGGACATGATTGCTGAAAGATGGTGCCATGAGAATGAAGGAGAGAACGCATCTGAGAAGAGATGTATTCTCGAGCACAATCAGACCTAAAAATTTTGATACGAGCTTGAAATTGGGTATAGATCATATTGGTAAAAATCTCATAAATTTTGGGAACCTCAGAACGATGACGCAATAAATAAATCCAAGTAAAACGAGAATAGTCATCAATAAAGCTAATATAATAAGAAAAACCACTCTTTGAGGTTACATGAGATGGGCCCCAAATGTCAGAATGAATAAGCTCAAATGGACTAGAGGACTGATTATTACTAGGACTAAAAGGAGTAGCCACAGGTTTGGCTAATTTACAGCCCTCGCAAACAGAAAGTGGAGAAAAAACAATACGACCTAAGACACCAGACTGAAATAGTTCTTTGAGACGAGATTCAGACACATGACCTAACCTTCGATGCCACAAGTCGACATCAGAAGTGACACTACCACAGAAGACGGATGGATCGGGAACGGGAAGACGAAGATACTCCACGTAATAAAGTCCACCGAGTCTACGTCCAACGCCAATCCTCTGCCCTGATCGTGGATCCTGCACAAGACAACCAGTGGTGGTGAAGGTAACAGTGAGACCAGAATCACACAATCGACTAATAGATATAAGGTTCATGCAAAGATCAGGGGCATGTAAAACAAATGGTAATGAAAGACGCCCTGTAGGGTCAGAGGTGGTAGTGATCGATCCACACTGCGTGATGACTAAGGGAGAGCCATCGGCAGTATGAATCGTGGGTAGGTGTGAAGGGGCTGGTGAGCATGCAGTGAGGACAGAACTGTCTGGTGTCATGTGATGTGAGGCACCTGAATCAAAAATCCAATGAACAGAAGTACCCGAAGTAATAGAGAAAGCAGAGGGAGTAGAAGAACCCGGAGGAGGTTGCTGTACGATCAGTTGATCGAGGCTCTCGCGGATGCGCCCAAGCTGATCTGTGTAGGAAGACGGAGCGTCAGTAGCAACAGCAGCAGAAGTATAGGGAGCAGTGGGGCGACGCTGTCCTCTTCCTTTAGGGCCAAAGCGCTTTTCAGGATGAAGTTTCCAACAATCAGCGATCGGATGACCAGTCTTGTTGCAGTGAGTACAGACTGTATTCTTTCGTGAAGAGCCTCGGACAGATGTAGAAGAAGTAGCCGCCAAGACACCCTCATAGGTAGAGGATGGAGTGGACTGTCGTAATGCAATGGAGCGAAGGCGGGTCTCCTCAGCTACAACTTCAGCGACAGCAGATTCCAGTCGAGGAAGTGGATCCCGATGAATAAGTTGACCGGCCAATGCGGAAAATTCTGGACGAAGAGCCATCAGGTACTGGTACAACTCGCGACGATCTCGGAAGGCTTCTCGCTCGGCAGGAGTAGCCATCGGTCCAGGCTCAAGTGCACGAAGCTCCCTGAAGTTTGCCCTCATGCGGCCATATAGAGTCTGAGCAGATAGATCACCTTGAGTTGCAGTCTGAGTGTCGATCAGAAGTTGATATTCACGAGCACCGCTTTTCTCGACAAAACGATCACAAAGATGACTCCATAGTGCAGCGGATGACGTGAAACCACTGAGATCTGCACGGATCGAACGATCAACAGAATTGATCAAATAAGAGCGTACGCGTCTGTCTCGAGTGCGCCAGGTGACATAAGTCGGGTCTCGATCAGAGGGTTGCACAGCAGAACCATCAATAACCGACAAGATCACAACGATCAAGAGCACTCTGCACTGTAATGTGCTAGGGTGACCAATCATCAGTAGAACTGAGAAGAAAATCCGTCGAGTTCGGAAGGTTTTCCCGATAATTCTCAAAACATGTCATCTAAGAGAGAGTAGCTGCCGAAGGGAGATTTGGTATCATAGCAGCTGGAGGGGGATCATGTACCTTCGAGGTAGGTGGAGGAGTTGCGTCGGCGTTGATGTCTGACATTGTGCAGGACCACTCAGATGAGGAACAAAAGCAGACGAGGACGTAGAGGGCGAAAAATCGAACAAAATGGACTCCTGGAACACCTTAATCGGACTTCCGGAGAGGAAGTTATAACCGATTTAGTGATTCGGAGTCACGAGGAGGTGCCGGGTGGCGGCGAAGGGCGGCCGGTGGCAACTGAGGACCGCCGGAGCTGACCTGAGGGCGAACCCGGGTCGGGTACTGGGCCGGGTTCACGGATCCGGGTCGGGTACTGGGCCGGGTTCGCGGATCCGGGTCTGACCCGGGCAGGCGCTGGGCGGATCCGGGCGTGTGCTGAGACGGACCTGGGTCAGTTGCTGGGCCGGACCCGGACAGGCGCTCGGGAGCGCTCGGACAGGCTGGCACAGGCTGTCCCAGCAGATCCCGGGAGATCCGGCAAGGGTTCTCGGGCAGGGCAGGCAGGGCGCTCGGGCAGCGCTCGGGCAGGCTGGCACAGGCTGTCCCAGCAGATCCCGGGAAATCCGGGCAGGGCGCTCGGACAGGGCAGGCAGGCGCTCGGGCAGGGGCTCGGGCAGGGCGCTCGGGCAGGGCGCGCGGCAGGGGCGCTCAGGCAGGGGCGGCGCGCGGCAGTGGCAGGGCGACGCGGCGGCGCGGCGGGCGGCGTGGCAGGGCTGCGCGGCAGGCGAGGCGCGGCGACGATGGCGACGGCGACGGCCAAGGCGCGGCAGGGCGACGACGACGGCGAAGGAAGGATTCCAAAAAAAAATTTAGGGTTTTTGAGGTGGTGGCTCTGATACCATGTTAGAATGAAATAATGGGAATCATTATTATTGCACTTAGGGTTTAATCCCTTTATATACAAGTACACTTATAGGATTACACGTGTAATACCCTATGACATAACACATATAATTTAACACAAATGAAACAGTCTTCTTGCGTATTTAAGTAGTGTGGACTCCGATAGATGGACTTTTGAAAAGAATCCTATAGTTTGTAAACATACAATAAGGCACAAAAAGCCGTGATGTATATAAAGCGATGATGTTGGACTGTTTTGAGTGATGATATAATAAACTATTTATAACTACATGTAAATATAATAAAGAATTTTTTATTTAATTGTAATTTAAACCTAATTGTTAGAATAAGATAAAGAAATAATAATGAGACCTCATTATGAGAGAGGGACTCAAATCTTTCATATAATTGTACAGAATAGAATTACATGTGTAACACAATAATATAATACGTGTGTAATCTAACACTTTAGCACCCCATCTCAAACTCTGAAGGATATATAGAAACCATTAGAGTTCCACAAAAATGATAAATCAAAATCTTATCCTAATAAACGCTTACAATCATCGAAAAACAAAATCTTTCTACAAACTATAAACGTTGATATTCTTGCGGTGTCTTCTACTCTATTCTCGCTACCTTTTGAGGTTGTTCATGCATTTTAGAATTCGTGGGTATCAAAAGTTCTCATTTGCTCCAATTGAAGACCCCTCGATCAGACTAGGGAGAAGAAAGAGAAATTTTTGATGATCTAAGATTTTTGAGGTGACTTTGATAATATGTTATAATAAGAAGAAAAAAATATGAGATCGACTTAATTTTACTAGAGAGGGACTCGAGCCCCTTTATATGATAATATAAAATAATGTTATACGTATAACATAATATTATATCGCATATAAATGAATTGAAAAAAATTGAGGGTATTGGGTGCGGATAACTTTTGTATTATTTATTTATTTACATGCACGTCGTGCGTGAGGGAAAACTAGCTAATAATATCTATAAAAAAAAAATTCAAAATTACATATCTCACCATGAATTATATGATATTTCATTAAATAACCCCTCAGGGGTACTTACAGTCTTACAGAAAACATGAGTCAATGCATGCAATCTAACAATATATAA
Organism: Acorus calamus; assembly: GCA_030737845.1. NCBI lineage: Eukaryota > Viridiplantae > Streptophyta > Magnoliopsida > Acorales > Acoraceae > Acorus > Acorus calamus. The sequence goes on from CM060861.1 coordinate 28,504,113, forward strand.
AACACTCAAAAGATATAAAACACTCAAAAGACTTACACAAGTCAATGGAAGACTTGGGTGAATAGTTCTATGGTGGAGACAGCATAAAAAAAAACAGAAGTTATGTTGATCCAATCAATCTGTTTTTCAATTCAGTATACAGTTTAAAAAAAGTCTTCTAATTACCAATAAGTGTATACTGTGATAGAACAACGTATATTCCACTAACACAACATATGAAAAATTAAACTTTGATAATTTTTTCAACCAAAAAAAAAAATGATTGTTTATATAAATATATATTTTATTTTTACAATAAAATTATTTCTATAAATGAGTGTATATTAAAAAATAATAATAAAGACTAAGACGGGGGATACATGACATAACATATAACAAAAATAATAATAATAATAATAATAATAATAATAATCTCAGTGGAGCTTGGGTCAAGTCCACTGTGAAAGATATAGGGTGATGAAGTCACCGTGGCGGAAGACTTGGGGGTCAAGTCAACTCAAATCCAAAAGTTTTCTTGCGTATTTGGAACGGTTTTGTGTGTCTTTCCACTTAAAGATTCAATTTCTCTATCCGACACACTGGGACATATTGAGTAGTTTTACTTATAAAATGATAATGACCTACTCATTTTTCATTAACATTAAATAATATATAAAATAATTAATGAAATTTTAGATTCTACATTAATTAAAAAAAGGAAAAAATCCAAAAAACCCGCTGCAAGCATGCAAAAAACCATATACCCCTCTGTAAACTTCAAAAATCTAAACAACCCTCTATAAACATATACAAAATCCAAATCACCACCCTGAGTTAAATTAACACTAACAGAATTGGAATATTCCTTGAATATTCCGTTATCTAAACCCATTTAAAATTGAACATTCCATTTAGGTCCCCATAAACCGTAAAAAATCCAATTACCACCCTACCAAATTTTGTTTTACCCCTCCCACTCAACAGTCCTCCTTCTCCTTCTTCTCGAACGTCCACCCCCAAATCGAACGTTGCAGATTTTGAACAGTTGGAGAATCAACCGTTGAGACCCCCCAAACCAGTCATTGAGACCCTTCATTATTAAATAATCTCCCATGTGTAAAATTACGCTCACATTCTCCTATATGCGTATAAAATCCATCCACTAGTTATTCACTGAGTTTCTTTCTCTAACCCATCCTCATCAATCACGGTGGATCTCTACTGTGTCCATTTATTCCTATAGTCACTTTGAATTTTGTATATGTTTATAGGGGTTATTTGGATTTTTGAATTTTTATCTGGATTTTCGCATATTTGCAGAGGGCTATTTGGATTTTTTCATTAAAAAAATAGAACTTGATAGACAAAATCATAGAACTTAATCTCTATTAATAAAAACACAATTAAAATATTCTAACTACATATAATTTATAAAAAAAAATTATAATCTAAAATTTTAATGTTACATGAGTTGTCTCAATGGAAGATGAATTAAATATTTAGATATGAAAAAACTTGTCTTTAGTAACTAAAGTGAAGAATAATAATATCCAATAGTTTAACAAACAGACATGTAACAATTACTTATTTTAAGTTGTTTTAACAATTGCTTATTTTAAGCTAAAAGCTATAATATGCAGCTTAAAAGTTTTAACAAACATGTAAAATATATATTCAACTAGTACAACACATGAAAATTAAAAATTTATCGAATTGTAGATTTTATTTTTTATAAAAGTATTATTTCAATAAACAATGCTATTACTTACTTATTAAAAGGATTCTGATCCAGTATTTTCATTTTCCTTTTTATCCTTTCAACAGTTGATTAATTACTAATATATCTATCTATTTAAATTTGAAAATATATAATGGATAAATACTGATAGATATACATGGATTATAAGTATTTTCATTTCCTTTTTTATCATTTAAATAGTTGATTAATTACTAATATATTATTTAAAATTTAAAATATATAATAGATAAATACATAATAGATATACATATACATGGATTATAAATATTTTTATTTCTCTTTATATCCTTTAAACAGTTGATTAATTGTTAATATATATCTATTTATTTAAATTTTAAAATATATAATGGATAAATACATGATAGATATCTATTACTTATTTAAAGGATTTTGACCTAGCCTTTTCATTTCAATTTTTATCCTTTAAACAATTAATTAATTACTAATGTATATATTTATTTAATTTTAAAATTATTTTTTATATCTAATCTAACAAGACAATCAGATATTAAGTTGAACTAATAAGATTATGATACAAAAAATAAATAGTAGATTGGGTAGATATAGAATAGGTTAGGATATGAAAATATAGGTTTGACTGAGTTTGATTTTATGGTTAACTACTTATCTATTACTTATTTGTTATTATGTTTACTCCTAATTTATCTCTTAATAAAAATATATATTTAAATACATCATATATATATTCGATGTTTATTGTTGATATATTTGGCTTGAATTCAATATCAATTCAATAAAATGAGAATCCCAACAACCTGATTTGTTGTTGAGTCAGACTGATATTATCATTTTAAGATAAGTAAAAATTAAAATCCCTAAATTATCTCTGAGCGAATGGAACATCTTATTTAGTTTTTTTTATTTATGTTAAAAATCCAGGATTGCCTTTTATTTTTTTAGAGCAACAACTTTGCTTTTGTTTTTTTTTTTTTTTTTCCATAGCAACATAAATGGGTGTACTATTCTTAACTACTTATTTTATCAATCAAATTATTTACGTATATTATGTTGTCATCTATTCATTTTGTAACACTAACCGGGTTCATAGCCACGCTTGAGGATGTCACAAAGAATAGAGAAACGAATATCAACCCTATTCATTTTGCAGAGGGAATCGTTCATATTACTTCGTAATAGCATGCATGAAGAGATCAGAAGCGATACCCGCAGAAATCAAATCATGGAACATGGAAAGGACGGTTTAGATTTAGAGCGTGGGGATTCCAATCATATAGTGCTTTTTTTTTTAGCTTTTTTTTTTTTTTAAGTAAAAAAGCCCTTGAGAGACAGATACAACAACGGAGCTCAAAGCCCACAAACCAAGCCCAGAAGGGCAAGTATACCCACAAGGGGTTAGTCGGGATACGAACCCATGCCCTCTCACGAGGGAGGGTCATCTTGACCATCTCGCCAAGCGAGGGGTTATTGATTTATTTGCTATTTAGTCCATTCGTTCCTTCATTGTGGCGATTCTCATTCTCAAAATGCTTTTTCCCCTTAGCTACACCAATTGTTGTTTTATTCTTAATTTTTTATTTTATAAATTAAATAATTTACATGTTTTATTTTATTGTATTTTTTTCATTATCTATTTTCATGTTATTGATGCATTCAAGAAGATGAATGGACTACTTTTTCAATTCGAAATCAAGGTAAAGAAAATTCTAGAATTTTTTGTGTCTTATTTATGATATTAGTGAAGATTTTGTTTAGATGGTTAAATTTTTAGTAGGTGTTTTATTTTTAATAATTTTTCAATGAATATTTTTCATTGAGTCACATTAAAAAATTGTATCTTTGGTTTCATTTTTTTACTTTCTCAGGTGGTCTTTGACTCATTGAGTTTCTCTTTCTACAAAATAGAGGTAAAAATGAGATAAAAATGTAAAAATAATAAATTTTATAGGTTTTTATTTTTAAGTTGTTCTTTTTTAGTCCTTGGGAGGGATCTATTGTTTAATTTTCATATTAGTCTATGTGAGGGATTAAAAAGGAATATATCGTTTAAACTGGGGATTCAATGTGTAATATGAAGAACGGAGGGATCAATCATTAAATCATATACTTCATAGGAACTTAAAAATAAAATAACCATTTATTTTATTTATGCATGGTTTTTTTTATTTAGATTGTTGAATTTTTTAGTAGGTGTTTTTATTTTTAGTAGTTTTTCAATGAATATTTTTTGTTGAGTCATATAATATTCTTCTTTTGTTTCATTTTTATTATTTCCTCAGGTGAATCCATTGACTCATTCAGTTCCTCTTCTCTACAAAATAAAGGTAAAAGTGTAAAAATTATAAATTATAATTTTTTTGTTTTTTAATATATTTTTTAATATATTTTATAAATTGCATTTAGATAAATTTGTTTTAATCCTTTACTTGATATTTTGGATCACAGAATATATAACTCTGCATATAATATTTTATCATTTAAGGTATACATACTTAAATAAGAGTAAGTATTTTTATTAATTTTTTAGTTGTATTTTTATCATCTAACTCATGATATGATCATATTAATTTCTACTCAAGTCGTAACTCTATATTTTTCTGTTTATTATACTATGAAATATGTAAGAGGAGAAAAATATCTTTGATAGTGTCCGATGGTCCTATCTTGAAACAATTCTACGGGGCATGGGTTTCTCTGATTGCTGGATTCAATGGTGCATGGAGTGTGTTACCTCCCCCATGTACTCAGTTCTCATAAATGGGTCTCCGGAAGGGTTCTTCTCATCTTGTTGTGGGCTGCGATAGGGGATCCACTCTCCCCACTATTATTTACCCTGGTCATGGAATCACTCTCCACTTCTGTCAACACTCTTTCCAAATCCGGTAAAATTGATTCTTTCATCAATGGTCCTCTCAATGTTACTCATTTGAGTTTTGCAGATGATCTTCTCCTATTCGTTGATGTCTCCACTTTGACTGCAGCTGCACTTCAGAAATTATTCAATGACTTTCACACTCTTTCTGGGCTCCAGTTGAACTCGGTGAAAAGCCAGATCTTTTCCTTTTGCCCTGCATCTGAGTTTAGTCAACAGATAGGCATCTCATTGCATCACCTCCCAGTCAAGTATTTGGGTATGCCCTTGTTTACAGGGTCTCTTAATCACAGTCTTTGCCAGCCTTTGGTTGATAAGCTTCGTCTTCGCATATCTTCATGGACTGGCATGACCCTTTCTATCTCTGGGAGGCTGGAGCTTATCAGACCTGTTCTCTGCTCCTTTCACATATTTTGGTCTGCAGTGTTCGGACTCCCACAGAAAACTATAAATGAAATTGAAAAGTAGATCCATAATTTTCTTTGGCAAGGGACACAGTTTGTAAACCTATTGAAGAAGGGGGTTTGGGATTGAAGAGGCTTCGAGATTGGAACAATGGGGCAAAGGGAGTGAGGTTCTGGGACCTGGCTAGTGGCAACCTTTCACTGTGGTCACAGTGGGTGAATAAGAGATATCTTCGTAAAGCTAACATATGGAGCCATGAACCAACAGCAAGTTGTTCCAGCGCATGGCGACACATTCTTTCTGCAAGGGGATGGTTGGCAAACAGGGCAAGATATGTAATTTTTGAAGGCCACTCCATAAATATTTGGTTCGACCCTTGGCTAAACGGACAGGGTCTTAAAGAGGCCTTGGGACGGGAGCTCCTCACTTGGGGTCCTCCCCATCAAACTACCTTGAGTGTCCTGATCAATAATGGAAAATGGACCAAGCCTTCTCGATGGATTCCCTCATTAGAAGCACTTTGGGATGAAATCACTCAACTAGATGTTGGTGGCACAGGTGATGACATACTAATCTTGCCAGACAGTCATTCAGGTCTTCTTAATTTCAAAGATGCTTGGTGTGCTCAACGTACTCCCTCAAATCCCCCTTCTTGGGCAGCATGGATATGGCATTCAGTGCAAACTCGACGACATAGTTTCAGTTCTTGGCAGTTCTTTCAAAATAAAATTATTCAGATACACATGTATCTGGAATCATCATTAATAATTTTACATTAGACAAATATAAATAAGTTAAAAAATGATTATGCAAGGTTAAAGTATGTTGAACGACTCAATATGCATAATTATACACATACACAACAGCGAAAAAGATTATACAAATCGTATTTAAACATAAAGTGTATATAAGATCCGGATATAGTGGTCATGTATCTGAATTTAAATTAAAGAATCAAATCTCAAAAATGTATATGAGAATTAAAAAACGAATGTAAATGATCAAACATTCTTGACTCAGATCAATATGTTTTATTCAGATCGAGATAGTCTAACATGAACGAATCGCCATTGATTGCACCACAAACAGGTCGCAAATAAAAAAATTAAGTCAAGTAATTGTTTTCTCTCCTCTAATCCCCACAAAACTGAAATCTGAAATTTTTTTTTCTTTTCCACTTATCAATCTAAATCGAAAATTGTGATTTGTGTAAACAATGACATCCAATTGAATTGATTACTTAAAAAAAAAAGAACAAACCAAATCGTAACTACCTTATGATTTAAAGAATCTGTTATGGTAAAAACCGCTCGAATTAGATGGGAAGGGTAAAGTGGGGAATTCAGTCTTGTTACCTCATGGGGCTTGGGATGGGGTTTACCAATTGAGGCTCAAAAATCATCATTGATTGCATATAAATGCATGTAGCATCATTTATTTATTAAGCAATTGAATAATCCATAACAATTCATTCATTCAACATATCTATCTATTATCTAATCAAAAGTTTTTATGTTTTATTTGTTCCTTCATGTGCAATATTTTCATTAATTTTATCATTAGTTATACTTTAATTTTTAATTTTATATAAAGGGTAAAAATAGAAAAAATAAATATTTTTAATATTTTAAGAGATAATATTAGATATTCATCAAATCTATCTTTTAATCTATCTAATAAATATTAATGATATATTGAATGAATGACAGTGATCGTTCCAGTGCACCATCAAAGTTTTTAATATTATTATTTTTTATTAGATTTAGATTGAGATAATCATGTAATATATGTGATAAATAGGCAATTTCATGTCAAATATGAGTTTTAACGTTTGATCTCATTTTTCATCATGTAATAGTCATTTGAAAAAAATATATCACAGAGTCATAGGTATGTATCAAAAAACTCTTTTCAATTAGATTTGAAAAGTTACGAACTTTTAATTCTTAATTTTGTTTTGGTGTATATACCCTCCCAAAAATCACATTTTTTAAAAATATCCCTGGTTATTTGTTATTTTCAATAATATTATTCAAAAGGATTAAAATTATACATGAACATTGTTTTTTTTATATAAATTCAAGCGATATTGTTGGTTTGGGAAATATGGTATTTTTGTAATATAGGGTTGGTTAAGAGATATATATTAAAAATACTCATTCTTTTTTACGTGTAATTTGCTAAAAAAATTTACAAAAAATTTATTTAACCATTATTAAAATTTTCATCATATCATTTATGTATATGAAACATGATATATTATATCACATATAAATGAATTGAAAAAAAATTGAAGGTACTTATTGTGGGTAACTTTTATAATTTATATTTTTTTTATTTACACGTATGGTGAGGGAAGACTAGTAATATCTATAAAAAGTGTTCAACATTACATATCTCACCTTAAATTATGATTTTTTTTTTCGATCGGATTACAACGTTGCATTACAAATCTTGGAGCATAGAAGATGTTATGGTTTTATTTAAATTATGATTGTTTATTTAAATATATATTTTATTTTTATAAAAAAATTATTTCAGTAAACGAGTATATATTTAAAAATAATAATAAGGATTGAGACGGGGTTACCAAAAAAATAAAAATAAAATCAATTGAGCTTTGGTCAAGTTCACTGTGGAGGATATAGGGTGATGAAGTAACCATGGCAGAAGACCAGGTCAACTCAAATCGAACAGTTTATTTGGAACGGCTTTAATTTGCATCTCTTTCCATTTGAAGATTCAATCTCTCTGAAGATGCAGTCTGGCTGTCCGACACAGTGGATCATAATGTCATATTGTATAGTGTAGACTCTTATAGATAGAAATTTGAAAAGAATTTAAGACGTGTCAACGTTGGAGAAGATGATGTGATTAGGGGACTGAGACTTCAATGGAATCCTTCAAGTTACGTTACTCGATCGTTCATTTAAAGATAATATTTGCCCTCATCAGATAGTGTGAACAAAGGTAATACAAATCTATCTTCAAGATAACTTGAAGTAAATTCGATAGTTCAATATATTGTGATAGTACGATATATTTTTTACTAGTAGAGCATATAAAAATTAATAATTTATTCATTTTTTAAAAAAAATATGTTTTTGCGTTTATCAAAATATAAATTTCATTTTATTTATTTAATAAAATATGTATTTCATATTTTATAATAATATTATTTTCATAAATGAGTCTATATTTTTTATAAAAAATTCACTCGGATTGGATCAAGTTCACTGTAAAAGATACGGGGGTGAAGTCCATGTCAGAAGACTTGAGTATTTAAAACGGCTTTACATGTTTTTCCAATTGAAGATTCACTCTCTCTATTGGACACGGTTGACATATTATGTACTGACTCTGATTGATGGACATTTGAAAAGAATGCAAGTCTTGGTTCAAGAGTACTGTGAAAGATATGGGGGTGATGGAGTCTATGGCAGAAAACTCGGACCAGTCAACTCCAATCGAATAGTTTTCTTGCGTTTTTGGAACGGCTTTACATGTGCTTCCAATTGAACATTCAATAATCTCCCTATTCGACACGGCAGACGTATTGTGTAGTGTAGATTAATAGGTAGACATGAAAAGAATTTAAGACGCGTAGATAGATAATAAGGCACAGAACTTAGAAATTAAATATTTTATATATATATATATATATTTTTTTTTTTTTTTATATCAAAGGGACTCTTATGTCTGACCTTAAAGTCGAGCTACAAAGGTTACCTCCACATGTTTGTCTCGGTCTCAAATATCTATTTAAGTCTTCATTTGGTAAACGATGTAAGTTATTTCGTGATTGATAATTATTATAATATACATTAAACAATAAATAATTTTATGTTTATTTTATTTTTAAATGTAATAATGACGTTTTTATTCTTTAGTTGACTATGAATAAATTGTAGATAATAAGATATTAATAAAAATTATAAAATGTAAAAATGATTTAACACGTGGGATTTATACAATTTCATGTTTATAAATTGTAGTTTATATAGGGGAGTTATTGCGTGCGGCGAACGGCGGGTGCGGCAGCGACTACGGGCCGTCGATCACGGGTCCATCGCATCGGACGGTCGGGTGCGATTCACATCGACCGTTGGATGCGATGGACCCGCGATTGAACGGCCCACGTCGCGGCCGCACCTGCCGTTCGCCGCACGCAATAATTTTCAAGTTTATATATATATATATATATATATATATATATATATATATATATATATATACACACACACACTCATTTATTATTAATCAAAACAAACAAATTTTTTGGCTTTTTCTCTTTTATTTTATTATATTCTTCATCTATTCCCCTATCCAAATAAAGGATAAAGAAGTGAGTTAAATAGGTGGGATGAAAGAGCATTCAAGCAAGATACATTTATAATATTGATTCAATCAATGAACCAGTGCAATTTAATCACTTGGGTAGTCTTGGAAACATCGTTTGAATGATTTTGTTATATTGTGCATTTTGGATAAACATTGTATCATTCTTTGGAGAGCATATGTATTTGTCTTCCCAAACAAAATCCATTATATCGTGGATTTATAATTATGCGTTGACGCACTCAGTCTGTTTTTGTAACCTTGTCTGTAGCCTCATATATTATGTTATCATAATATTTTTTATTAAAAAAAATTCATTTTCTCAAGCAAAAAGAAATATATTATTGTATATTAATATATATACTTTATTTTATATAACAGTATATATTTTAATAAAAAAATATACAATTTAAAAAGACTGTGATTGCGATTTAGACTACAAAAAGGGGTTGGTCATATCATTTTTTTTCCTGTAGAATAGTCCGCACTCATCTTTTTTTTTTTTTAGTGTAATCTGCACTCATCTTGTAGTGTTAATTTACCATCAGAACTTAGCTTGTTCTTTGCAAGTGGAAGCTTCATTTTCTTTATTTAACTTCTTTATTGATTGTTTTTATAGGAAAAAGTTATACTCAATAGTCCGCTTATGTTTTATTTTTTTAAAAATCATATATTTATGTATTTATATAAAATAAATAAAATAAAATATATAATCCAATATCATTTATAAAAACCATGAAAACTTTTCAACTATTATAGAGAGATGTGAGCTATATAAGACTGCATCTAGAATTGAAAAATGACCGAGTATCAAAGCATTCAATCTAAAACTCAAATTCTTTTTGTGTAATTCAATTCAACTGATATCATATCTAACCCAAACATGGTTTCTAAGTGCCCCTAATGATAGACGATTTTGAGAACGACAAAATAATTTTTTATTACAAGTCTTTTACAAATATAACAAAAGTATTTGTTACAATGGTGGCCAGGAAGGGTTTTAATGATGGACGTATTCAGATAGAAAGGATCACCGATCAAACTTCACGTATTTAAACAGGAAAATGATACGTTCAGCCATGTGTGCAAACTCATATTGTTTTATTTAAAATATATATATACAATTGTCTATTGAAATACATGATGCTATAAAACATGAACTATACATTGAGATATATATTTTTTTCCTTTGAAAAATGAAAGGAATGCTATACTACACCGTTCTCTACTGCAAATGAGATTACAGAACCGACCAAGTGATCAACGCTCATTTAAACAAAGTTCACTATTATTTTTATTTATTTATTTTATCGGATGAACCCCCGTGGCTGATTTTACGATCGAACTAGGTTCACTATTATTGTTGAGGATGAACCATATATTCTTACAAGTTTCAACCCTTGGTTTTTATAATCCCACTCATTTTTTAGTCTTATTTTTAGTTTCGGGGATAGGTATGTATGGTAATGGTAATGAAAGGATTAAATATAAAGATATTTATTTATTAGTAATCAAAATGTGAATTGCTCTATGAAAATTTTTCTTTACATGAAGTATCCTGGGCTGTACAAAACAGAGATCCACCCGAGAGAACCACACTGCCAAAGGAAGGAAAGAAAAACAGAGTCAACACTTTCAAATAAAGATATATACAGTGCTAGAAGTTGAGATAAAACAACACAAATGATCAAAGCCCTTTATCATCTTGATCTAGGGTTTGGAAAAAATTTCATGGCAACGAACGTGGTCCTTTATCATTTGATGGCATGAAAAATTTTACATTTCAATCCGTTCATGTCCCCTTCATGTGTGTGTGTGTGTGTGTGTGTGTGTGTACACAAAATGACACAAAGAAAACTGATAATCCACGATATGATGCACTAGTTCATCATTCATGATTTAAATTGAATTTCATTTCACTTCTAGTCAGTTAGTGATTCTCAGTTCATCGACAAACATATCGATAAATTGCTCTGCTAGGCTCCTTGAGTCGCTCTTGATCGACTTCCTCCTCCACGGATCGTAGTGGTACCATTCGACACACTTGTCATTGAACTCCTTGGACTCTGGAGTTCTAATTCGTCAATCATTTTAGAGCAATCCATGGGTTTGAACCCCTCTGGTGGGGCTGGCTCATTTAGGTCGGGGAGGAGTGAGACTCATCACACAGGCAGCTCTTGGGGGATCCTTCAGTGGGGCTGGGCTCGTTGATGATTGTGATTATGAATTTTGAAATATATATTTCTTGTCAATTGTGCAAAATGTATTTTTGCATATGACATGTTGGAGCATATCACAATCATCATATTTGACAAACCCTTCTATCATGCATTCGTGACGCCCATTAAAATATCAAATGAGGTTCTTGTAGTGTTCCAAACTTGAGATGTACTATGACAAGGGTTTCTTGTAAAATAGGATTTAAGTGTTTTCATCGTTTTCTGGTGCTAAAGAAAATGTCACAAATATAATGGAGAGTATGTGTCCTTCAGCGGATAGAGCGTGATCTTCGGGAAAACTAACCCCCTGTTTGGATAGCGGAATTGAGTTATTCTGGATAGATAACTGTGCCAGTATAGATAACAAATCTACAAGAATAAAAGATTTTCTGTTTGGTTGTATTTTTTTTATTCTCATTGGAAAACGTAAGAATAAAGGTTGAGTTATTTGTTTGATAAATAATAAAATATAAATAAAGTGTAAAAAAGTTGATTTGACATTTGATGTATAAGAAGTGTTGATAGGTGATTTGATGTGATGGGGTGTAAAAAGTTGATTTGACATGTGGGCCCATAGGAATAGATAAGGTGAGTATAGCTTATCCTAGGGGTTGCTTAGAATTGTTATACTCTCTTATACTCGTTTAAACTTGCTTAGTAATACCAAGTTATACCCTTCAAACAAACAACTATTTTTCTTATCCATTCCTATACCACCTTTATACCGCCCTTATACTCGTCTATTCCGTTACACAAACGGGGGGGTAAAAGAATAATATATTCCTGGAGACATACTACCCATGTCAAGCAGGAAGTGTACTGAACAAATACGCTTCTCAATATAATAAAACTAGTGAAAACAAATTTAAAAATTGGAGTACATTAAAAAATTGAGATCAGAGAGGGAAAGGGTTTGCTGGTTTAAGAAATATTTGTTCCATTCATTGTGTGTGGAACGTTGAAAGAAATCAAGGAGAAAGAATGAAAGACAATGAGGAAAATAAATGGAAAAAAAAGCTCTCATGGATTATGAAAAGATCAATACATCGCTATAACTTAGGGTGGAACAACAAAGTACCAAAAGAGAAATGAAGAAGTGAATAATTGGGTTGACAGAGATGATGAAAAAATTCACTTTTTATAGAGGAACAGTAAATTAAATATATTTAATAGAATGAATCTTTATAAGATTTATAGTCGCATAGAATAGAAAAATATTCATCAGTATATCTTTAATATCAAGACTATAAAGATTATGGATTCAATGCATAATATTACTTGGATAACACTACAAGATTATGCATTTAATTCTATAATCCATGAAATTTAAGTCTCACATTATAAAAAACTAAATCATAAATTCATACATTTTGCATTCTCCACATTAACTCATGTTAATAACAAATTTTGCATTATTATTGATACAATTCCATGATAATTATGATAACATAGCAATATAATTATTCGTTTGCTATATTCAAATAATTGTCTTACAAATGACTCAATTATTTTGTTACTATAATATTATCAATATCAGTGTCATGTAAGGTCTCACATGTCTCAACAGAAATTGAACTCTGGTCCCTCGAAAGGGTGGTGTACCTCTACCAAAAAGTCTAGGGTCTCCCAGACAGAGAAATTATTATCTTTGATTGTTCCAACGAAAAACATATTGAATGACTTGAAAATCACATTCCTAGTTTATGTTAATTAATCACTTTCATTTATCTTATGGTTAGCTAGTGATTCTCGATTTGTTTGAACAAATCAACGAATGTATCGACAAGTTGCTCAACCAAAGGCTCCTCGAGTCTCCCCTCATTGCCCGCGTGAAGGTGAGCACGACTTGTTGCTTAGCCTCCGCGGACAGCGAGTGGTACCACTCAACAAACTTTTTGAAGTCACTACTGAAGAGAGCCTTGAGAGGGCGGGGGCGGCATGTTGTAGATAGCCGCCCAGAATCAGGCGGCTTGTAGACAGTAGTCGCCCCTTGTCTAGGGCAATTTTTGGTCTGCCACCTCTGTTTGTTGCTGCTGAAAGTCCTCATGAGTGTTTGTTTAACCTTCAAAACCTATAAAAAAATTCTTTTCATAGAACAAGTGTTAAATCTGTCCGGATTGTGCCCCTGCACTGACTTTCGAGCTCTTCTTGTTTGAATCGTCAAAGGCTACAATCCATCTTAAGGTGAATGGAAAGATGATGCGAGAAAATAAAGTGCAGGAAACCATGCTTTAGTACGCAAGGGAGGGATTCCAAGTGCGTGAGTGAAGAAGAATCTTTAAGTATGTATGAGAGCGGGATAATTTCTTCTCAAGCATGTGCGGAAGGGAATGAAATGAGTGTAAATGGGGACAACTTTAATCTTGGTACGGGGGGTCAACTTTAATATTTCAAGAAAATTGAATACCTAAGTGTCTTGGAAAAGAAAAATGCAAGCTTATGCGTAGGTGTAGGTGGCATAAGGGGGCATTTTAATTTTTCAATTGTTCTTTATGTGAGAGGGCAACGTTTTCAACTCTCCTAAGTAAAAGATACCATCAAGTCCCTAGGGAGGGACCCTTGTGGTCACTCATGTCCAAACCAGGATTGTATTTGAAAGGTATAAGCCTTAGGTGTCGGTTTTCTAGGTTCATAGTTCTCAAATGCTTGATCATATTATTATAAACATGCTGAAAAATCCATGAATGTACCAGGAGTCAAGTCAAATAAGCTTCCTTTGGACATGTCAGTCTCTAAATGAACTCACGTGAGTGTGTGCAGTTGTAAACATAAGAAATGGTCTACCCTTGGTCAAAATTTTACCTTTCCTGGTAGACATAGTTCAATTTTGAATCCCATCATGAAATAAAAGGGGAGGGAGAATGGGGTAAGAGTAATATCTTCCTTTTAGGCAATATTTTAGAATTGTCTCAGTCTAACATATGTCCTACTTTCTAGGTCCCTCTGGCTTTCTTCTTTTTATCACTTTTTTATTTTGGGTGGAAAGTACAGTCCGTTGTTTGGACGTGTACTGGTATAGTCGTTGTTTGGCATATACTTGTGTGTAAAGGCGTGGAAGCCTGCTAAAGTAGAGAGTTGAACCCGTTCACTTGGGTGTTATTTTTCTTTTGTTGGCCTCTCATTGCCTTTTTTTTTTGTTGATTTGAGGGGGGGGCTCTTCTGTTTTTCACCCCAATTCTTTTCATGATTCCCCTCTAGAGGTGTTTGTATAGTGCCAGAGCCAGTTTTGGGACATATGCTAGATCCAGGTAATTCCTCATTTTGACATTGGGTTATTACGAGTAGGGGCGGAAAAAGGAGGGGTTTGCTTTGGGGTTTTAAAATTGTCCCAGTCTACGGGGTAGGCAATTTCTCTTCTACCAGGTAAACCAACCTTTAGTCATACGTGTGTGAAGGAGATGGCATGATTTGGCGGATATGTGTTCAAATAAATACGAGTTTATCTTTGAGAGTCTTATAATTCTATCATTGGGTACTTAAACACTGGAAATTGCATGAAGAAAGAATAATAGTTCTCAAGTATCGAAAGCTTTTCATGCATGGAATTTCTTCAGATAAAGTGCATTCCACGAACCTGGGACCTCAACTCCTTCGGCGTCTACCAAGCGGTAAGCATTCCCGGAGTAGGCATGGGTCATCACGTAGGGTCCCTCCCATGTGGGTTGCAACTTCACTCTTGGGTGAGGCTGTCTTGATGGCATAATTTAGTTAAGTACTAACTCTCCGATTTTAAATTTTCTTTCTATTACCTTCTTTTCAAATGCCCTTGCCACCCTTCTTTGGTAGGCCTGGGCATGGTCCGCCGCTCTTAATCTTTTCTCGTCTAGTAGTTCGAGGCGTAGTAGAAGTGCCTCCCTCCTTTCTTCAATTTGGAGGTCTTCTTCTAGTACTATTCTTAAGGATGGAATGAGAATTTCGTAAGGTACTACTGCTTCTACCCCAAATGTAAGTGAATAGGGAGTTTGACCAGTGGGTGTTCTGATGGATGTTCGGTATGCCCAGAGGCGTCTACCAATTTATCAGGCCAGTCAGTGGCTTTGTGAGTTTCTACTGTCTTCTTTATAATTCTAAGCAAGGTTTTATTAGTAGCCTCTGCTTGTCCGTTCCCCTGGGGATAATATGGCGTGGAATGATGAAGTTCTATATGATGTTTATTGCATAGGTCTTTGAATTCTTGGGAGATGAATTGGGGGCCATTATCGGTTATAATCATTTTGGGGGTATCGAACCGTTCAAGAATGTGAGTGCGAACAAAGCGGGCCAGGATAGAGCTTTTAATTACTACATAGGATTCGGCTTCAGCCCATTTGGTAAAGTATTCTGTAGCGGTGAGGATAAGGGCTTTTTGGGTGGCGTTTTCTATAGTGTCCCAGAATGGTCCTATCACGTCATGGTGAAGTCATGGGGTATAAGGAAGATGCTGGTGCATGTATTTTGTTGGCATGGGTTTGACATTGGATACAATGCCTATCGTATTTGTTGCAATCCCCTTCAAGTGTGGGCCAATAGTAGCCCATTCTCGGCACCTTTTTTGCTAGCATCTGGGCGTTGACATGCCCTCCTCATACTCCAAAGTGAGCTTCTTCCACGATGGTATACGCTTCTTTGTCATCTAAGCATCTGAGTAGTTCTCCGTTAAAGGATGCTCGAAAAAGTATCCCTCCTCGGAGGCAGTATTTGGTCGCTATCCTTTTAACTATTTTTTGGTCATTGCTAGTAGTGTATCCTGGGAATGAACCGTCTTCAAGGTAGTTTTTAATGTCAAAGTACCATGGATTTCCGTTGTCCATATCTCCTAGCTCAAGAGCTAGGATTTTCGTGGTACTAGTGCCTCTGTCTGTTTGGTCTTGTTTTAGGAGATTTCGGGTTTTATAGTCTCGAAGTTTAGTGGCAGGTGTTTCTAGCCTCTGGATAGTGACTGTTTCAGATGTCCTAGATATGGAAAAAGTGAGTGATGAAGCTAGAGAGGCTAGAGAATCCGCAAGAATATTGCCTGTCCGTGGTATGAAAATGTGGGTAACCATATGGAATTGTTTTAGCAAGACTATGGCTAGTTCTCTATATGGCTTCAGCTTTGGGTCTCTAGTCTGGTATTTTTTAAGAGTTTGACGGATCACTAAGAGAGATTCCCCAATGATGTCTAAATTTTTAACTCCTAGGATTAGGGCTGCTCTCAAACCTGCTATCAGGGCTTCGTATTCAGCGATATTGTTAGTGACATTGAACGTCTGCTGAAATGCTTGTGGGACAATGACGCCTTCGGGGGAGACTAGTGCTATCCCTATTCCCTTGCCTTGTCGATTGACTGCTCTACGAAATATAATGTCCAGGTTTTCCAATCTTCTTCTTTGACAAGCGCAAATATTTCTTCGTCTGGGAAGTCAGTTTTTACTGGTTCGTAATCAGGGAGAGGAAATTGAGCGAGATGATCAGTGATGGCCTGACCCTTGACGGACCTCTGAGTAGCATATGTGATGTCAAATTCGTTTAACTGGACTTGCCATCGGGCTAAGCGTCCAGTTAAAACAGCTTTCTCGAACAAGAACCTTACTGGGTCCATTTTGACAAAATACTTGACTTTGTGGGCAAGAAAGTAATGTCGTAGTTTTTGGGAAGCCCATACTAACACTAGACAAGTTTTTTCTGTGGGAGGGTAGGCCTTTTCATACTCAATCAGCGTTTTACTTAAGTAGTAGATAGCCTTTTCTTTCCTTCCTACATCATCGTGTTGTGCGAGTACTGCACCGATGGCTTCCTTAGTTGCGGCTAAATAGAGAAGCAGAGGTCGTTCGAGTACTGGGGAAGAGAGGACTGGGGGATTGAGAAGGTATTTCTTTAAACTATCGAAGGCCATTTGACATTCGTTATCCCAGTTAAACCTAACTCCCCCTTTTAGTAGTTTGTAAAAGGGGCAACATCTTTTGGCATGCTGTGAGATAAATCTCCTGATAAATTGCAGCCTTCCGATGAGTCCTCTTAATTCTTTTAGGTTTTTGGGTGGGGGCATTTGGGCGATGGCTTTGCCTTGGTCGGATCTACTTCGATCCCCCTTTGCCTCACCATGAATCCCAAGAGTTTCCCGAAAGAGACACCGCATTGACACTTCTTTGGATTCATCTTGAGTGAGAATTCTCTACATCTCTGCAATACTTGCTTAAGTATGTGTGCGTGCCCTATTCGAGTCCTAGATTTAACTAGGATGTCATCTATGTAAACTTCTACTAGCTTGTGCATCATATCATGAAATATCGAAGTCATAGCTCTTTGATATGTTGCACCCGCATTTTTAAGCCCGAAAGGCATAACTACATAGCAGTAAGTCCCTCAGGGTGTGGTAAAGGAAGTCTTTTCCTGGTCTTCTTCCACCAACCGAATCTGGTTGTATCCGAAAAAGCCATCCAAGAAAGAAAGCATCTCATATCCTGTTGTGTTATCGACAAGGAGGTCAATATATGGGAGTGGGAAGTCGTCTTTCGAGCACGCTCGATTGAGGTCCCTGAAGTCGATGCATACCCAGATCTTTCCATCTTTCTTGGATACCGGAACAATGTTAGCTACCCATTTTGGGTATAAGACTACATGGATAAATTTAGCCTTGTGGAGCTTGTCCACCTCATCTTTTATTTTTAAAGCTACCTCAGGATGAAGGTGCCTCAGTTTTTGTTTTACTGGTTTGGCATTGGGCTCTAGAATTAATCAATGCTCGACTAAAGTGGTGTTGAGTCCGGGCACTTTTTTGTAAGACCATGCAAAGACGTCACTATACTCACGTAATATCTTAACTAAGCTCTCTCTCTCATCGTGATTCAACTCCGCACTAATTAAAATGACTTTGGGGTCAACCTCAGTCCCCAGGTTTAGTTCCTCTACCTTCTCATCCGCTCCTTCCGTCCTTTCCATCAAATCTTTGAAGTCTCTGCTCAAATTCCTCGGATATGTCTTCTTCTTCTCCGTCGCTCTCATTACAAATTTCGAAGACTCCTAGACCATCGTCTGGATTTTCCATGTTATCTAGGTCTGGTTCTTCTATAACCGCTATTGATTCAAATCTTTCTAAGCCCAATATAACCCTGCTACATCCTTTTAAGCTATTAATGATCTGATCAGGTATCCG
The DNA here is from genome assembly GCA_030737845.1 of Acorus calamus. Classification (NCBI taxonomy): domain Eukaryota; kingdom Viridiplantae; phylum Streptophyta; class Magnoliopsida; order Acorales; family Acoraceae; genus Acorus; species Acorus calamus. Next base: position 28,522,778 of record CM060861.1, read on the forward strand.
ATTTCTAGCAGGTCTGACTATCTTGGATGAGGTGCTGGAGTTGAGATTTTTGGCTTGACTAGCCAGACGCTGCAGCTTATTTAGGAGGTCAGAGTCATCACTGAAAGGGTGCCATGCTAGGGTGAAGTCATCCTTGTCGAACAAGGACCCTAGGGTTTTAGTTTCCACTTAAAATTCTATTTCCCTTTTCTCTTGCGTTTGTGTTGTTTTTTTTTGTTGTTTTTTTTTTGTTTTGTTGTTTTTTTTTGTTTTGAAAAAAAGAAAAGACACTTATTATTTACAACCTACTGGATTGGTGGGAGTGCTTCAACCGACTTTCCTCCAGCAGCTGTCGCTCCTTTGTTGTGATGCCGGAGCACTGCGGGGAAAGAGCGCTTGGTCAACCAGGGTTTCATTGTCTAGTGGTGAGTGTGTCTTTAGGTGTTTATCATGATGTGGGAACAACCAGTCGAGAGAGCCTGAGAGATAATCAGACTCCCCTGACTCGACGGGGTTTAAGGGGCGGGGGCATATGGCATCCTTAGCTGGTTCCACGATTGTTCCCTTAATGAAATGTTCATATAACCCCCAATTATACTTCCCTTTAAACTTAGTGTGGTGCTTGGTCGAGCCAAGGCCTCTCTTATCTAGCCAAGCCGGGAGTTCGATGGGTTCCAAGATCCCATCTTTCAATCCCAAAGCATTTCCCGGGGTGTGGCCCATTATTTTCATTATATGCCAGCTGGGATTTTTAATTTTGGGGCAGCTTGTTTTTGCAGGATTGGGGGGGAGGGGGGATTTGGGGATTCAGCCAATCGGCTGAGAAATCTAGAATGTGGACAGTGGCTTCATTGGGCTTTAGGTTGGTGATCTTTATGGCGATGGTCTCATTATTGGCGACCTTTACTTCAGGTCCTTTGACCGCGTCTCCTTGTATTTTGATTATCCGATTCCCCAAGGGGAATTTCAAACACTGGTATAGGGGGGAGGAGACTCCTTTTATAGAGGCCAGCCATTTGCGCCCTAAGATCATATTATAATCTGAATCCATTTCCAGGACGTATGCTTCAGCGTTAGTTTCTAGTGGTCCTACTTTCAACTGGAAACTTTTGAAGCCAAGAACCGGACGGGCCGTTTTGTCATAGGCGAATATACGGGTGTCCGTTTCGAGGAGTGCGGTTATGTGTCCGTCAATGTGTTCGAAGGTGTGTAGTGACATGAGGTTCATCCCCGCGCCGGTATCAATTAGGACCTTGTCTACTGAATATCCTTCAAGGTCAACTGTTATACACAAGGTAGAGGTGTTGATAATCTTATCATGGATCTCCTCCTTGGGTCTAAAGGTTATCATCGGCCCTAATCCTGCGGAGGCTAAAGCTACTGGTACCCCTAGGGTTGAGATTTGTGGGTCGACTTGGACACTTTCCAGAAACATCCTTAGAGACTGCTGGTGATGCTCTGAGGTTTCCATTAGTTCTAGAATGGAAATTTTTGCGGGGATTTTTCAGAGTTGGTCGAGGATATCGATCCTATCTTCAACGCAGGGTTCCTCAGTCTCCGTTTCAGGCACGGGACGTCTATAAGAAGGGACATCATTGAAAATTCGGCCTGCCCTAGTAGTATGGTGGTTCAGAGTGTCGACGGTGGTTTGGGGATTTTGTTTTGATAAGTACGGGCTTTTGTTAGTTGGCAAGATGGGTGATAGTTGGTGGATTTTTATGTTAGGGAACGGAGGCTCCACGAGGCTTGGAAGGATGGGGGAAGGGGCTGGTAGAATAGGAGAAGGGAATGGCGGAACGGGAGAAGGGACTGGCAGAATGGGAGAAGGGACTGGGAGGATTAAACCACCTGGAATGATCCTGGGCGGTTCTTCATGGTCAATGGATTTTATGGTGTAAATACTTTCAAAGCTTAGGCTTTCTGGCTCTCCTTCAAGGGCTTTCACGGCTTATTTTGGGTTTTGAGTCTTGGTCCCTATGGGGTTGAGGTCTTCCGAGGTTTGCCTAGGTAGCAGGCTTAATCGGGCTTCTAGCGGTCTTGTAGCTAAGTTGTTCTTGAGTCCCCTAATGGTGGCTCAATCCAAGCGCCTTTCTTCATCGAGATCGTAAACGATGTCTCGAAACGAGATGCATTGTTCAATAGTGTGACCGTTATATCGATGGTAGGGGCAATAACGGGTTGTATTGGTGTTGATGTGTGAAGGCCCGGCTACGGGTAAAGAGATGCTATCGGTTTTTATTAAGGCTTTGAAGATGTTCTCTAGGGTTTCTGGGAGGGGTGGATAGTGATCCCTTTTACTTAGCCATCTTAGGCCGTAAAAAGGTGTAGCTTCTTTGTAGGGGCTGGGTGTGGGCTGTCTGGGCTTTAGATTCTGTGTTATTGGGGGAGTAGAGTAGAAGGGAGTCCTAGGTTGAGTTTGGTTCTGGATTATAGGACTCTGGAGTGGAGAATTCTGAACTGTGGGGTTCTGTCGTGTCAGCACGGGGGCGGGTACCGATCGAGGAGTAAAATTTTGATTAGCTGGCCGAGGCTGCGCATATCCGGATGAACCGGGTGTGTACTGTCTCGAAGCCGTTTCTCGGTCTGGAACACGCGCTCCGTTCGGGTAGAGTGCCGATACTTGGGTAATCCCCTCTACCGTGGGGGTTTGCACCCAACGTGATGGTTGTCCAACCCTGTGGCTGATAGGTGGAGACTGGGTTTGGACAATTGGGGTGGCACAACGGGAAATCCTGTTGTGGCAGTCAATTAAAAGCTGGTACGTTGTGCAGTCTCCGTACGAAAGGCTCATACGAAGCTCTGGACTCAGACTCTGCAGCAACATGTCAATTTCTTGACACTCTATGAGTTGCAGGTTGGTCCGGTGGGCGAGTGTGCGCCACCAAGACACGTATTGCTCAAATTCCTCCCTAGGCCTCATCCGTTCTGCGGTTAGGTCTGAAATAGAGGGGGTCCTAACCCTCGGGTAACCGTAGCGGCCTAAGAACTTCTCGCTTACAGCCGAGAAGTTCGATAAATTATCTATGGGGAGGGTGGAGAACCATTGTAGTGCTTCTCCTTCCAGTGATTTTTGGAATAGAAACACTAACAGGGGCTGGTTATCTAGAAAAGGGCGGGCATCTAGATAGAAAGCGGTTAGGTGTACATCTGGGTCTCCACGACCGTTATACTGGTGGTATTTTGGGATTTTGAATCCCTCCGGTAGGTAAACTGATGGGATTTGTCTCATGTTATGTAGAGACATGTGCTTGGGGGCGGAAGGGATAGTTTCGGAGAGAATTCTCCGGATGGTTTCGTCTAACATTTCTCCCCTTGAAGGGTTGTTTGCTGGTCCCGGGTTGGAGGTGGCCTGGTAAGAGCCTGGGGTAGAAATAGTTGGGAATATTGGATTTGTGGAGGAAAGGGGGGCAAATGAAAAGCTGCTCGGATTGATCGAGCGACTGTGTGTGGACGGGGTTTTGGGAGTAGCCTTGGGGGTTTCGACAGGGGCCTCCTGTCTCAAGGTCTTGACCCGGTGGTAATCAGTGAGGTCATGGAACATGTCCTTCACTGATTTGTACCCTAGACTAGCCATCTTTTCCTCTAGATAGGTCAGGAATTGTGTGGCCTGACCCTCTTGGTGGATTCTCTCCTCTAGTATCTCCTCCTCTAGATGGGATTCCATGATGAGTGTGGAACAATTTAAGGGAATGGATGCAGATATAAAGCAGTAAAGGATTGTGCAGCTGTGTGCGGCTTACGAAAGCAGTAAAGGATTACGCGGCGGTGTGCGGCTTACAAAGCAGTAAAGGATTGCGCAACAGTGTGCGGCTTACAAAGCAGTAAATGATGCTGTGATGCAAAGTAGAGGAGGATGTGATTCGAGGGGTGGGAAACTCTAACCTTCCTAGAGGGTTGGTAGCATTCTAGTCAAGCTTGTAGAAGGGAGGCAGAAGAGGATGACCTTTTGTTGTTTTTCACGAGGGATGTCTCACCGTGATCGCAAGATTTATCGGTGCTAAAAAATCCGCGTGTGTGGGGGTTCTTCAGGGATTCGGATCCGGTGCGCGCCTTGACAGGCTCGGCTGGAACGTCTCTCGAAAGGGTGGTGGGGGTCTTGTTCCTGGTTGAGGCGCCCAACAACAGCTCAAGAGGATTCAGAGGAGTGTGTGATCACCACCTGCTTTTTTGAAAAGTAGGAAAAGTTAGGTTGGATTTGATCGCCTACGTGGGGAGTTTGTGGGGTCTCCGCTCTGAGATACGGATATACCGTACACAAAGGTGAAAAATAGGTAATCATATTCTGCTTCTGGGCTTGGCTAAAGGAGTCTTGGAACAAATGGGTGCAACTGGGGGGAGACTAATGGGTTAGAGCCGTCGGGTAGGGGGCGGCTAGCTAGGGTTAGCCGTCCAAGGTTTGGGTGGATTTGGGCAGGACTTCGGTAGGAAACTGGTTTGGTTTTTGACAAAGGCTAAACCTAGTTTAACCTGGGTTTTGGAGGGTGGATTGGGAGGGTGGATTTGTGTGAGAAATATCAGGGAGGCCTTCAACCCGACGTTGTGTCTAACTCGATCTGTAGCGTCTTTATTGATTTTTAAAAATAAATTATTTATTTGTCTATTGAAATATAAATTGTTATAAAGTGGAGTATACATTGATACACTAGTGTGTTTTTAAAAAAAAAAATTAATTTTTGTACACTAATGTATTATAATGTATAGAAGATCAGAAGACCATTTTTGCATTGCAAAACGAGATAAAAATTGATCGAATGTATCATTTTTTATTTCATTAAAGAAAATATTGGTAGAGATGATATTTAATAAGTGTTATATTTCAGTATCTAGTGAGGGGCTGATACTCATCCTCATTATTTGTGTGTGAGCTTTTCTTAATTTTAATTATGTGATATTCCTTACTAAAATCTAGAATATTTTTAGTGTTTTTACATAATATATTTTCATAAAATAAACATGAACCTCATTTTCATTTATAAAAATAAAAATTTAAATAAAGCATAAATAATATTGGACTATGGGTGTGTTTGGTTGTACGATTACAAAATTGATTCTTCAGGAATTTGCGATTACAAAACTGATTCTGCAGGAAGCTCACTTTCTCAGCTTTTTGAAATCACAGCTTTTAGACACTATTTGCCTGCAATCGTTGGGTTTAAAACTGTGATTGCAAAACTATTTGGTTACACGATTATAAACGCAGCTTCCTGCAATCGCAAACGCTGCGCAATCGCGCAACCAAACGCACCCTATATGTGTGACAATCGAGGTCCAAACTTGAGGGGCAAGACTGTCTTTTTGAAGAGGTGAAGGGCAATTTTGATAAGATATCAACACCATCACCACATTATCCACTTCAAACACCTCCACCCGTCAGAAAGGAAAAACAAAAATGGTGTCTTCATGTGCTGCTGCTTCTTCTTCACTTCTCCTTCCATTTGGTATCCTGTCTGTCTCCCTCTTTACATAGTCTTTAAGTGTTTCCTTTGGTATAATTGAAGCCTTATTAGAATTTGAGTTCATACATTTCTTGGTGTTGTTTTGTACTATCATATGTTGTTTTTATTGTAATGCTGAGAAGAATGAATGGGCAATTCACTCATGTTGTTATGTTAGAATTTGGCCTTTTTTTTAGTGGTGGTATCTTTAAGGTCTATGGAAATATCCAACCATTCACAAATAACAAGTCACACAAGATGCCATCTTGTAATGCTCAATAGTTACAGAGTTATAGTACGGCAAATGTTTGATAAGGGATTTGAATTTGATATGGTAAATGTATATTCATTAACTAAACATGATAAATACAGTAGAAATACATAGAAAATTAAGACTAGCTTTCTAACACAATTTGGCAAATAGAAGTTTGTTTGGCTGATAGGTACAGGAGGTATCTATCGTTGAACTTCTCTAAACATCGTAGAATTACAGTCCCACATCTACATTGCGTGATGGGTTTTTTTTTAAGGGTGATTAAAATGTATTGTATGATAGTTTTTTCATCTTCAATTCAAAATGGTTGCTACTGAAACCACAATAACACTGACATGTTGTGACTTGCCACTTTATGGTCTCAATATGATTCTGTGGCAATTTACAATGTCAGAGGCATCTGGAGTTTGGACAGAATATGGACCTAATGTATGATATATTAAGTCCAGAGAACCATTAATTGATTTGCTCACTGACTATCTACATACCATTTGTACCATGTCATCAGTCTCTCTCATATATGATGATATGCCACTGGGGCAATTAATCTCAAATGGAAGCGTGATCTTTTATGAAATTCTTGAAAACATAAGTTGACCATATCTGAAAGGTTCTTGATTAATTTATTTTTTTGGGTCCTTGATTCAGTGTTTGATTATGTCTTTTCCTCGCCCTTGGCTTGATTGAATTTTTTTTTCCCGTTAAAATGCAGCCGCTGCAGATCATGTAGCCATTCAATAGAAATTTTCACCAAGATTCTTCAATTACCTCAATCTAGATGTGCTTAAATTCTAGTTGATTATATTTAGGCTCAAGAATCGCTAAAAGGGCATCATCTTCCACTCACCATGTACTGGTCAGAAACAATACCCAGGCTTCAGAAATCCAATGCTCGGTTTCATGCTCGGGCTCCAAATCAGCGAGCACTGAAAGATTTGAAGATAGGCTTGCATTAACCAGTCGGAGACACGCGATCAGCGTTATTCTTGCATTATCTGGTTTTGGATTTGCTTTGGCTGATGCAAAGGGAGCTGTATTACCACCAGAGGAGAAGCCGAAATTGTGTGATGCTGAATGTGAAAAGGAGCTTGAAAATGTACGGTGAGATTGCATTGACCTTGATCCTTTACTTCCCAACTTCTCACGCTTGCACATATTATAGTTATTGTGCTATGTCTTTTATAGATGGATCCCTAAAAAAAAAAACTCTCAAGTTTCTCTTTATCATATTGTTTGCTCTTTATTGTATAGTTCTTTGTTGACCAAGCTTCAATTTTTCTTCCTTCATGCACAGTGCACCAGAAGTTCACTTCACCAAGAAATTGTAATTGCAAACGAGGGCTCACTCTATAAAACTTGAGAGTTCATTCTCTTCTTTTCTTTTCATAGATTCAAAGGTCATTGGGGTTATAATCAATTGGAATCCAAATGGGATCTAAGATATTAATCAGAATCTTACAAGTTGCAGTTGTGAGCTGATGTTGCAGTTTGTGTATCACATTTTAAGCAAGATGATGTTGCAATTTGTGTATCACATTTTAAGCAATTGATCGAGGTTTTCACATCACAAAAATCGAACTTATGCATCAATATGACCCAGAACCATTTTGATATTGGAGACTAATCATATTTATTTAGGTTAATTTCTATTCTTCCATTATCTTGCTAGTCACCATTTAATCATCTATGATGGACTGTTTTTCGGTTAGTTTTTTTAACTCATTGTACACCTATGCAGTTTATTCTAATTGGATGCTTAAGATTGAGATCTATCTACTACACCCATTCATTCTATTAGATGAAATTCAGATCGGCCTCGATCAAAGTTTAAGCGAATGAATATTTGCTGATGTTGTTCACTTTTTTTCCTATAGATGCCTATGGTAACTACAGAATCTGGGTTGCAGTACAAGGATATTATAATTGGCAGAGGCCCTAGCCCGCCCATTGGTTTTCAGGTATTTCTTAGTCATATTTCGATACTTGATTCTTTTACAGCATGTATATCTGTCGGAAGGCACAATCATTGAGAATAGGGTGATAATTCGAAGGTTTACTGCAGGAAAACATGTCAACCACCCAAAACGAGGAATGACCATTAAAATTTACATCTCTTGCAGCTGAGTGAAAAAATACAGAGAGAAAGATGTACATTGTTGATTTTGTTCATTGGAAGTACGAGTACTAAAAGAGATTGTTTTTGGTCTTTGCATGTTGTATGAAAACTTGGGATGAAATCCTAATTGAATCTTGATTTTGGTTGCATAGCTTGTACTGTTGTACAATTGCATTTCTAAGTCTCCCTGAAAAAGTATGGTATGTCTCCTTTAAAAATGTATATTTATACAGAGGTCCCTGTGGAAATTGAGGTTAATGTCAGTATTTAGATTTGGATATTGTATCTAATCTGAAAAATATCGCATCTTTATTGTATATCACTGTGATGTAGTTATCTAAATAAAATAACTTATGATTTTTCAAAAGAAAATATAGTGACACGTGAACTTGAATAATTTAAATTAAATATAATTACAAAATAAATTATATCATTTGATTTCGCTGTCAATCGTCCGGCAGGAGCTTGGACAATTTGAAAAACATGAAACAACACCGTCTTCAATGGGGTACGAGCGTACCAAGATATCATGTGGGAAATATTTTGATGGTGTATGAGGAATTTGGGATGCTACATCACGAAGGTGGAGGACGTCTGTTTCTGAGATGGCACCGCGGGGTGATTGAGGGCATGCGGATCTCTCAACGGTTAGGTACTTCTTCTAACTAAAAGCTTGGCGGCATGTGTTGTCTTAGCTTTTATTTTGGCTTGTTTACTTCTTTATTTCTTTTTCACGAATCGTTCATTGAACCATAAAAATGAATGGGTTAAAGGTCACTGGTTCAGCTATCGAGTCAACCGAATTTGAACCGCGACATCATTATGATCCAATAACTATCTTAATAATTATTATTAAATAAATAAATCTATAAAAATATGAATATTAAAAAAAATGTTTGCATAATTATCAAGTTTTAATTTTTAATATTTTTTAAAAATTTATTTAACACCATAACATAATTTTATTATATAAAATATAAATTTTTTTACATTAGATTTAATATTTTAATAAGTAATTAATTACATTTTCTATGAGTAAAAAACCAATCATTTTAATCAAATCGTAGCTAGTTCTAAAAAACCATTAGTTTAACAGGTGGGTTGATTGGGCTTTACTAATTCAAAGCATGCAAAGGTCCAACCAGTTCAACCGGTCGAGTCGGGCTTTCTAGCTTCCCATCCTTTTGTTTTTTCTCTGTTCTTTTCACCTCTAATTCGGATTTGTAACCCGTTTTCTTTAATGAAAGTGTTAATGGTAAGATTTTTTTTTTCAAAAAACTAGAGAATATTTCATAAAAAATAAAATATATATTCTAATAAATTATATAAAAATCATTTATAAAATGTGTAAATAATTTTCTAACGAGACTAGATATATGAGACTGAAATATGTAGGAATGATATAAAATTAAAAAAAATGAGACGTCCAACCATGACATATCAATTTATTATTGAAAAAATTATGCATGTAATTAATCAATATCAGATCGAATAATTTATCTGATTACGAGAATATCAAATTTGATTGATGCGGATATAAATTTGGACCCAGGGAATTCCACTATGAGAAATATTTTATATGCATTTATTACAAGTGATTTTATCTATTATAAAATATATCTAAACTTACCATATTATTATATATAAATGCAACTAAATTATTTTGTATCAATAAATGTTTGAACTTTTTCATAAGCATTTGTATATGCACAACAATTAGTATTTAATATAAATTTCAAATGTAATTTTTTTTTTTGAATTAATATTTGAAAAAATTAAAATTAAGTGTGAAATTTATCAATCCAAATTTAACCATATAAATTTAATTGTAAATTTTCTTCTATTATTATGATATAATGTTATGTACGGGGATATTATTAATATTATAATATCTACCTTTATGTTTTTATTAATTATGTGATTTGAATACTTAATTAAATAATAAAAAGAAATTAATAATCCCAAATAATATTGAAATAACTTATGTGCAATGCACGCGTGCATTAATTAATATAAGTAAAACGAGCAATGACAACCAATTAAATTAGGCACCCAAACCGTCAAAAGCACATAACATTTGATGGTTCACTCATATGACTTAACGAGATACTCATTTACAGTGTACCAATCTATTTATTCATCTCCACATTGAAGAATATGTTATCATAATCAAAACCTTAGCTTTTGTACCTTTACAAGTATCCCTCTTCCCTCGATCAATCCCAGGGTTTCATGTTTTTTAGTTTAGAGTTTCCATATTTTCTATCTTTTCTTTAGTTAGTTTTCATGAGGAAACATAGTTAGGAAACATATATTGATCTTGTAAAATATGGTTTTTAATAGTTAATATATTAATTAAAAAAACAACTCAATTTTATTTTTTTGCATTAACTGGTTTTTGTGATTTATGTAATTTTTCCCTCTAAAACAAGGTTGTCTACGCTTCACACATCCATCATATCTCCGATCCAGTTGAGCGTGCGAGAGAGAGGGGGAGCGTGCGAGAGAGAGGGGGAGCTCGGGTTGAGCGTGCGAGAGAGGGAGAGAGGGCATCGATGTATCCTCGGCTCATCTCCGTCGCGAGGCGCTGTAAGCCCTCCAAATCCTACACTTCCGCCGCCTCCATCGCCGTCAGGAGCCTCTCTGTCTCCCCACCTCCCACGCGAGCCCTCGATCGGGACCCTTCCCCACCGCGCCCGAAAACCCTAGCCGACCTGCGTAGGCGGCTGGAATCGGAGTCTCCGACGCTGTCGGACTTCGTGCGTTTGAGGGAGAGCGAGGAGTACTCGGTGGCCGTCGGGTAAGAACCCCCTCCCGAAACCCAAGTGGATGAAGGAGACGATCCCGGGGGGTTCCAAGTACGCGAAGATCAAGGCGAAGTTGAGGGAGCTGAAGCTACACACGGTGTGCGAGGAGGCCAAGTGTCCAAACCTCGGCGAGTGCTGGTCGGGCGGGGAGACCGGGACCGCCACCGCCACAATCATGATCCTTGGAGACACATGCACCCGCGGTTGCAGGTGAATTTTTTTTGCTCTGTTCTCTTTTAAAAAGTGATTTTTTTTTTAAATTTGTGCATTTGTTTTTTTCTGGATAATTGGCATTTGTGCAATTATTGTATTAGTATGTGTGGAATTATGGTTCAAACTTTTGGAGAATTTGGGCTTTTTTGGGTATGAATTCTGCAATTGAAATTGTGATGTTGGTTTTCTTCAGTTATTGATGTGTCGATTTTGAAAATTAAAAAACAGCAGGAAATTGGATGAGGTCTTGTTTTTGGTGGAGGAGTCATTATTGTTACTCTGGATAGGATTTTGAAGAAAACAAAATTGACTGTCATCTAAAATGGGGCTCTTTTTGGTGAATATGTTCCTTTTTTTTATATCTTAAAGAAACCAATGAAACTTGTTTAACTGCAAAAGATGAGAAGCTCCTCTTTTTTTGCCCTAAGAAATGTTATTAGAGAAAATCTACAAGCACATGTGATTGTAAGTGCATTCTTTGATGAGCTTGATATAATGCAGTTTTTGTGTTTCTATTCCTTTCTAGATTTTGTAACGTTAAGACATCACGTACTCCTCCCCCGCCAGATCCAAATGAACCCACTAATGTTGCCGAAGCAATTGCATCTTGGGGCCTGGATTATGTTGTCATCACCAGTGTTGATAGAGATGATTTGCCTGATCAAGGGAGTGGTCACTTCGCCGAAACAGTGCAAAAGTTGAAGACTCTGAAGCCAGATATTCTAATAGAATCCCTTGGTATGTACTTGTCAAAGTGTTTCATACAAATCTTACATTTGAACTCCAAACAAGAAAAACTTGAGTTGGGTTGTTTTATAAATTGATAAATTCATCCAACTTGTGTGAAACTTGCAAAGATCTTGTAAGATGTCACCTCTTGCTGTGTGGATAGCTGATTGAATCCAGTTGGATAATTCATTTATTATCTTGACTTGCATTCTTGCCTAAACTCATTGTTGGACTTCTTGAACAAGATCTTGATCATGTGATGGTTTACAATGATAATTTGACTGAATCCATCAAGGTCCTTTTTTAACATCTATTCATGTCTATGTGAAATTTTGCAGTTCCTGACTTCCGTGGAGACTCCAGCTGTGTAGAGAAAGTTGCTACTTCTGGTTTAGATGCTTTTGCACACAATATTGAGACTGTTGAGGAGCTTCAGAGCATGGTTAGAGACCGTCGTGCCAACTTCAAGCAATCCATTGAGGTTCTAAAGATGGCGAAAGATTATGCCCCAGCAGGGACTCTTACGAAGATGTCGATAATGTTGGGTTGTGGGGAAACACCTGATCAAGTGATAAGCACAATGGAGATAGTCAGGGCGGCAGGCGTTGATGTCATGACATTTGGGCAGTACATGAGACCTTCCAAACGGCACATGCCAGTCTCAGAATACGTGACTCCAGAAGCATTTGAAAAGTACCGATCAATTGGAATGGATATGGTATGTTTTGTCTTTTATATGCTGCCTCCTTAACAGTTGCTTTAGCGTAGAAATTTAATTGTCATTGGAAGTTGATCCATCTGAAATTGGTTTATAGATTGACATTTTTATAGGCTGATAGATTCAAGATGACCTTTTTTATATATGATTTTGGCTTTATTGTGATATACAAAATGTTCATAAGATTTAGGGTAGCCAAATTATTCATGACAAGGTCAAAGGCGTAATCTATTATCAAAGACTTCTTATGTTAGCAAAAGTAAAAAAATACAAGGTGGTATTCCTATTCTGTGAAGGCTGGACAAATTGGAAGTTCTTTTCTCCGGAAGACATTGTAGGCTTGATAATGATGTTTGAGTCCTAAAATTATGTTGGTTGAAAGTCATGCAAGTAGGTCATATATGATGAAAGTATGTTAATTTGGATGCTTGGCTAATAAATGTGTCCAAGTGTAATGGCAACTTCTACAAGGAGTCAAGGAGTAAAATGGCAAAACATCTTAGTTGTCAAACGTTTGCTAATAATTGTGCCTGTAAGATCAACAATATTGGGGTGAGAGGAAACCTTACAAAATGGATGGAAGTCATTAGCAATGATACGGAAGATGCCAACCTAACCACAAGATTGACCTCCTACAGGAATAAAAATGATGGGATGTTGGATTTCTAAAGCTATGTAAATCTGTGAGAGGGAACCCCTTTTGATGTGATTTACCGCTCAGTTATTAAACTAATTTTGAAGCTGATGCGCTTTATTTAGCTGTAATGTGTCGCTTCTGAATTAACACTTTAGCAGCATCAATTTTATTCACTTCTCAATGAGTTCCATATCTTTCAAATGATGAGAGTTTCAAACATTATTTCACATTCTGGTCTGCCTTCGTTGATCCACAAATTCAATACCATTGTCCTTACCATTTCCCTTTAATATGCATATATGTGCCTGGATAAGATATACCTTAATAGTTATGTCTGGATAATAGTTATTTCCCTTTAACAGCTCTTAGTCTCTGTTTATTTTCTTCAGATAAATCTTAATAGTTATGCCTGGATAAGATATATTAATGCCTGATAACTATTCTGAGAAATGTTGGAATTGATTATAAGAGCTTGTCTACATCAAAGAATAATTTATTTATTTTTTGTCATTTTATAAAATTTATCTTACCTAACAGACTCTCATACACATTAAAAAAACTGTCATATCTATCAAATTAGTCACACATCTCTCACAATTATTCAAGGGTATAATTATCATTTAAAAAGTCATAAACTCTTATTCATTCTTTATCCATCACTTTATCCAAGGTGATTCAAATAATAAAAAAATCAATATTACGTTTTTCCAATAAATAAAAGAAAAGGTAACCAAACAAAAATTTACTTATTCATTCAACATGGATTGTTATTTATCCCAATAAATCTATCAGGGGTGAATAAGCATATGTCACATCCCATACGGGCTCTAGGGGCTAGTTTGACAAAGGGTTAAGATTTTGAGTAGGGGTGGTAAACGAGCCGAGCTTTGATATGTTCAAGCTCGGCTCGTTTATAAACGAGTCGAGCCGAGCCAAGCCGAGCCTAACGTTCTTCTTCATTTTAGGGTTTTTAGGAATTGAAAATAAAATTTTAGCCTAAATGAGTTAAGTTCATGAGCTTAAACGAGCATAACTTTGTATTAATTTAATATTCTGATTTTATAAAGGAGTTTAGTCAAGTTTCAATTAAGTTTTAATAACACAAACGAGTCGAATTTGATCATAAAATGAAGCTCGATCCAGGTCCCGAGCCTAACCGAGCTTTAAAACTTGTTCAAGCTCGCTCATTTATCTAAACGAACGAGCCTGAACGAGCCGAGCCCGAGCTTGGTTCGTTTACCAGCCCTAATTTTGAGGATAAGTTGTCCTAATTTGAGGGGATAAAAAGTTCATTAATTTTGCTCATAATTACATTTATCAAAATTGAGATAAAAAAATAGAGGAAAATGTTATCTCAACCTTTAGATGGAAAAATATCATCATTTTTATTTCAAAATTAGGACAATTATCCGTAATTTATCCAAATTATTTTTTATACTAAACATGGATAAGTCATCCTCCATTCACTTATTTTTATAATTACCCTTTATCCCATCACTTATTCCCTTGTTAAACCAGCCTTAATGGGTGCCGTTTGGATAGAGACATAAATTATTATGAGGTTTATGACTATTTTAATAATAGATTACTATACCAATGAAATAAGTGATTTTTTATTTGATTGTGTTTTTTGTTATTCTCATTGGAAAACGTAATAATGAGTTTTAGTGTTTTGTTGAATTTGAAAATAAAATATGAATAAAATGAGGATAAATGAATATAATTTTAAAATGACAGGTTTACCCTTTCCCAGTTTTACCTGTCACCACCACCACCTTTCATTCCCTATCTATTCACTGTCACCAAGCACCTCTCATGTGCCACCTCTCCACCACCTCTCCGCCACCCGCAACATCACCAATATCATCCATGAACAGTGTATTGAACACCTTCCTCCTCCACCTCAATCACTGCCCCACCACCACCACCGCCATGAAACACCACCACCATCGCCACCGAACTGCACTGTCGCCCCTTGTGATCCAAACAGACCGAGCAGGCGAGTATTTCCATCACAGGTTATTAAATGCAAGCACATAGGGGCAAATAATGAAAAAGCAAAAAAAAAAAAAAAAATTGTGGGGCCCACTATTTACAATAGTTGGCATAGGCTAATTCCAAAGAAGACATGGAATTGGTATGCCCCTTTATACTATGGTTATTCCAGCATCCATATACCACCCCATTCCCCCTAACCAAATACTTTTTTTTTCTTATTCCATCCTTATTCTTGCTTATCCTCACTTTATTACCCTACCCAAACAAAGATTTCCGGTTCCTTGGCAATATACAAGCAAGTTTTCCAAGCTATCTAGCAAAGTTTGTGAAGGCTGAAGAGGGGAATACCCATATGAATTTTTGTGTTTTGTGAATCCTGTGTCTGTTTGAAGGGACGTGTGTTCTTTTTGTTTAGAAGTCCATGGAAAACTATTCATGTTTCTTGGATCCTTATTATATGTTATAAAATTGTACAATTTACCGAACAAAGTATGCATTATGATAAGGAGCTGGACATATCTAAAGATATATATTCTATTATTTATGAACTCAATTACATATAATGGAGACAATTGTTTCAAAATTGAAAAACAAATGAGGATATTTCATTTACCTAAAAACTAGAATAACATTGTCATATCTTTTTCTTTTGATTTTAATAAATTTGAATAAATATAGATTTAAGAAAAAAAGTTATCCCCTAATTAAATTATGATAACTAATTTTCAAAAGATGAGAATTTATTTTGATGTCCCAATCTCAAAACATCAACCTCAACCCTATTAAATATAAATTTTCAAAAGTCCAAATTTTGAAGCAAAAAAAAATCAAAGCAAAAAAAAGTCTTGCTTACCTAACCAAAAAAAAAAAAAATTAATTAAAAGAAACACTTAACAAAACCCTCAATTATTGTCTCAGAAAAATATCTACTCCCTCGCCAGCACCTTTGATCTTCTTTTTATCGGCCTGTGACTTTTTCTATTTCTCTCGACTCCCGTTCATACCTTGGACTGATCTTTTCTTCATGAAAGTAACATGGGGGTGGGTGGGGGTGTGTATAAAAATAAAATAAAATAAAATAAAAAACCCTCAATTATTGTCTCATAAAAAATATCAATCATCACCGATCACTCAACCAATTGGAAGAAAGCGGATGGATAGTTGACTTGAAACAATTATGCGCTTCCTTCACTATTCCAAAGGCGCTTATTTACATCATCACCTCTTCTTACATGCGCTGATTATATTCTTATATCATTCACAATGCACAACATGGTGATTAACATAAATTTTTTAACTTATGTAATCACTTCATCAATATATAAAATAAAAAGTCTAAATAATACCTATAATATAATAAATGCAATACATAAATAAAATCATCTTCATAATTATAATTGTTCGAAATAAAAGCAAAAAATAATAATAATGGAATAGTAATCAACAATAACCACAAAATCCACAAAAGAAAAATAAAGTGAAACGGAATTTAATCAAGGGCAAAATTGTCATTTAAAATGATATATATGTTTTTTTTCTATTTTTTCAATGATTTATATGAGTGTTAATTTTACACAGATAGAATATTATGAGAATATATTGTCAAATTGGATAAAAAGTTAACTTGTTAACTAAATTGACTTATTATAACAGTTTAAAGGACTTGTATGTCCGAATCTAAGTTTATAAAGACTTATATGGGTTTGTGGATGTTTATAGAGACTCAAATATCTTTAACCCTAAAATCAAATAACAAACATTACCCTAATTTATTTATGTTTTTTAAAAAAACCCCTCAATTGACGATTATTGTCTCAAAAAAATATCAATAGTCACAGATCACTCAATCAATCAGGACTATAAGAGTCTATGGAAATGGGGTCCACTAATTGAAAGAAAGCGGATGGATGGTTGACTCGAGAGATGTTTAATGAAGACTGGAAACAGTATGTGCTTCCTCCACTATTCCAAAGGCGCTTATTTACATCATCACCTCTTCTTCTCCTTCGCATAGCTTTCTTCCAAAGACGCTTAATTAGAAAAGGTGAGATGCATTGTTAAATTTTTTGATTTTCCATGTCTGCAATGTAAGCGATCTTTAAAGTAGAATTAATAGAGAATGGAATCAATCACCAGTCCAAATGCTTTTGTGGCTGTTTAAAACCTTTTGTCACTACTCCTCTCCTCTTCTCTTCTTACCTTCCACTGAATTCAATTTCTTGCACAGCATAACAGAGAGAGAGAGAGAGAGAACCTTTTCATCGGAGAATGGCGGAAGCAGCGATCTTGTCGGTCGGTCTGGGTATTGTGCAGGAGATACTGGACAGCGGTTTGTTGAAAGAATTTCAGATGATATGCGGTGTCCGTGGGGATGTGGAGAACATGGAGAGCAAACTTACCACCCTTCAATCTGTTCTTGCTGATTCGAATGACCTCCGCGTGAAAAATAGATCTGTGGATGACTGGCTCAAGAAAGTGAGGGACGTCACCTACCAAGTGGACGATGTGTTGGACGACTTCCGTTTTGAGGCGCTCCGTCGAGAAGCAGAAACTGGGAATCACGCGCTGAAAAAGGTTCGCTACTTCTCGTCATCAATTCCATTTAGTATGTTATTTAAGTTTTGATAAAGCCAACTAGCACTCTTTCTTTATAAATTTTTATTTTATTTTTACCAAGGATCAAATATTTAGGACTAATCTTTCTATACTGGTTGGGTTTTAAGATTTGGGTTCGAGTTTAGGTTGATAAATTCGGGTTATCTATAAAATCGGGTTAGGTTCGGGTTAACATCATAGATAACCCAACCTAACTCAAATCAATGGTAGCCACTCATATGATATTCTACAAGGAAAAATCCAAATAACCCCAGCAACATGCTTGAAATCCATATAACCCTCTTACTTTCCTTAAAATTCATATAACCACATAAAAACACTTATCCAAATAACCACCTTAGTTAAACTTCTGTTTACAGATAAGAAATATTATGTGAATATTCTGTTTGGTTAACCTGACTGAAAACGAAATATACCAAAAACTCATTACAATTTGTTAAAAATATGAAAAAGCCTATGTAAACAATGATTTTACCTCTCCGAATAGATTATAAAACCTTATCCGAAGGGTTAAAATCGTCATTTACAGAGGATTTTTGCATTTTTAACACTTTGAATGAGATTTTTTGATATATATGTTTTCATCCAAGGTTAAAAAGATGGAATATTTGCATAATTAATCTTAATCTATCAACGAAAATTTAACTCAGTGGGCTATTTGGATTTACATATGTGTTTTCATGGGATTATATGGATTTTTCCCTATTCTAAATGGACCATAGGCTATTGATACTTGATTTTTTACTTTAAATCTCTATCTTGGATCATAATATAATTTTTTTGGGTGGACTTAGATTCTTTTAGTGGATGATTAAAATTTGTGAAATATGTGTGTTTTTTTTTTTTTGTTAAAAATTAGACTTAAAAATCTTGTTTCACGGGTTGGTTCGGATTACCACGGGTTAGAGTTATCGGTTTGAAATTTATGATGGATCGGATTAGGATTGAACACATTGACTTCGAGTTAGGGTCAACCCAAACTCAATCCGTTTGAGTTACAACCATAGTTGATGAACATATGAGGTATAATGAATAAGCGATGTAGATAGAAAATAGACAAGTAATTAAACAATGCATAAACCTGGTTGACTGAGTCATGTTTTGAATGAGAGTTTGGCGAGGATGTCATACACTAACGATGGGCAACGATTGCCGTTAACAAGGATTTACTCAACACAGAATAGAGATGGGATACCAAAGAAACATACATGCTCCCATTGCTCGGGGCTAAAAATAGGAGTTTTAGGAATATTTGAATTAATGATTGATTTTTAACAACAATCAATCATATGGGGTTGATTTGGTTAAAAGGAGTTGGGGAGAGGATTTTTTTTTCTAACCATGGTTAGTTAATCAATAGAGCTTTAAATCATCCAGGGACACATGTCAACGATCATGGGTGATATTGATATTAGCCCCATCACTACGTATTGAGAGAAAAATTTCGGTCTAAAATCGGAGTCAGATCTCCTGTGGCACATTACATGAATGGGATAACAATAGTACGAGTTGGATTTAACATAATTTAAATTCAACCCGTCTCTCTAATGTTAGATTCCATATCCGTCCCACTCTATCTCAAATTTTACAATTTAAAATCCATATCCATTATATCTCATTTCGGATTTTACATTTTAAAATCCACCCATCCACCCCACCCTATTTAAAATGAGTTAGATTGCTCGATCTCTATAGTTAATATAATAAAAAAATTATATAACAAATTAAATTATTTTTATCATGAATATAGATTACATTCATAAAAAAATTTTAACATGTTCTTACATAAAAATATTAAAATCTTAAAATACATAAAACATAAATAGTTCATGACATCTGTTACATAAAACATTTGAGAATTAATTAAACTATTTTTAATACATAATAAAAATAGTTCATTCAAAATTACATATAAGACCAAATAAATAAATAAATAAATAAGGATTTTTTAGCTTTAAGTCCCCATAAACCATATGATTTAATGATCAATCCCTCACTTCTTCATATTTTGGTTTAAGTCCCTAGATTTAAAGAATATGTTCAAAGAAAAGTAAATAATTTAGGGATAGGTCCCACCCAGGGACTAAAAATGAACATATTATTTGAATCTAGGGACTTAAACCAAAATATAAAGAAGTGAGGGAGCGATCACTAAATCCTATAGTTTATGGAGACTTAAAAGTAAAAAATTACTTATATGTAGAAAGGAATAAATAAAATACTGTACAATATCAAACAACATCTTTTGTTTTTTCTATGAGATAAATGTGAATAAATGGATGGAGAGAAGAAAAAAAGATGATGAGAGTTAAATTATAACTTTTACCTATATGAGGAATTAATTTTTGTATGTAGTTCATAGATCATAATGATCAAATATAGATCGGATCCGCGGGTTAGGTCGGGTTTTAAACATAAAACCCAACCCATGTATTACATGGATTGGGGCGAGTTGGGGGGGAGGGGGGTTGAAAAACATGGATCATATCGGGTTACTAATAAAACTCATCCTATTGCCATCCCTACAAGGATCATCTCTATAGCAACCAATGCATAGTCGTCACCTGTAAACTCTTATCAGCAACTCCTCCTTGGGATCCTCACCAAAACAATGCCTCTTACCAGTAAGAGTTTACACATGGCGATAAACCGATAATGCATTAATTGCTAAAGGGAGGAGCATGTAGTGTGTCACAGACACTCTAAAAACTTTCCTGTCATTTTTCTCTCATAAATAAAATGATATCTTTACCAATGATTTTAGACTCACTTATGCATATATATATATCTATTGTCTAATTATTAAAGAAAAGTTATTCAGTTTTTTCATTTCTATTTTAATCATATCATAAATTTAGTATTTATTTATATCTTATTTATTCAAAATTTAAGATTTCAAATAAGATTTAAATGAATCATAAATATTTTAAGATTTCAAAATTAGATTTAACCCAATCATATTAATATATTGAAATATTCACTAAATTATATACAGATTTATTTTATTATAGTATCAAAAAATATTATATAGTATACAAATTTATTATCCTATATGTTGTTCAATTGAATAAAGCTTCCAAAGTATTAGAAAATTTCACATATGAATGCCTTTATTTTTTATGATATTGTATTAATGAAACATACGTTTTCAATAATGATTTATCACGTATTTTTACATGTATATTGAACTAGTTTACTTGTTAAAGGAAAAGTTACTATATTTTTCAGTACCTTTTTATCTTTTAAAAATTGATTAATTACTCATATTTATATTTATTTAAATTATAAATTTCAAATTAATCAATGATACATATCTGTATCATATTACACATATATTTCAATAATTATATTAACCAAAAAAATATTCACAAATCTTTTACATGGCTATCTCTTCATTTAAAATATTACATAATATACCCTATACCAAATACACTATAAATAGTCATTTGTCTCCTCTCCCCGTAAGTTATCCTCTCCCCACAAGCATTTTTATTAGGTAATATCACAATACTTAATTTTTTTCATTTGGATTTATTTTTTCCATCTAACAAATATTATATCTAATTTCACGTTCAATAATTTTTTGTTCCGGTCTTTGTATATGTATGCTATTATTTTCATTAATGGGTAATGCTAATCTTTTCTTTTTGGATTTGTTTTTTCTAGAATTACATTATTTTAGTTATTTTTTAAGTTTCATGTTCATGATATTTTAATATTTTTAACTAGGCATCATTAACTACGAACATGAATTTGTTTGTTTAATTTACTGTTGTAAGATTGTGTTTCTAATAGTATGCGAGATTCAGTTCTTTGTCAATTTGTTATTAATTGTTAATTTTTAAAAATTCAATATTATACAGTTGAATTTTCTAGACATGCTAGAATCATGATACATGATTAAATGAATCATTTTTGAATTCACACTATATGATACTTTTGTATAAAATTAAATTTGATTAACTTAATCCAACTGTACTCTAATCCAAGCAATCTTATTATTGAATTCCCTCAATATAATAATGTTATCCAAAATCAATTAAGATGAAAATTAATTTTATAAATAAATATTATATTATTTTTTAGATTTTGATATCAGAATTTTAAAGAAGAATAATGTAATATATAATTATATTATTAGATTATTTGTCCTAGATTTATTTGAACAAAGTGTTAAAAACATTTAATTATTAATGTTTCTCAAATCAGATCTTTATTTTTTTCAGTGGGAACTTGAGATTAATATTTATTTAAGATAATATACATTTTGTTTTTGTATTAAATATATTAGAAACAAATCTATAGACTTGTTTATCTATTATGAATTTTTAAATGAAAAATAAAAAATGTTATTACATCTGTGATGTATATTAATTGGGTGCTGCTACCTAGGCCCCATAAATTAAGCCCCATTTGTGAGCCCCAATAGGTGGCACTCTCCTATTGGTTCCCTATTTGACTTTTTCTAACTACCAAAATGACAATGACAAGACTACCCTTCTTATAATTTTAAAAATAAATTCTAACTAACTAATATTTAAATTAAACCTCATAACTGAATCCCACAAAAGGTGGCACCATGAAATCCTCTCTTTGACCTAACATATTTCTAAAAACTTTGAATTTTAGGGTTTTAATTTGGGTGAAACCATACCTTTAAAAAATGAGTTGGAATTCAAATTCAGATACATGTCTCTGGATTTGAATTAACAAATACCTTCGGAGAATGGGCTGGGATTCAAATTCAGATACAGGTGTATCTGGTTTTGAATTAACAAATACCTTCAAAGAATGGGCTAGGATTCAAATTCAGATACATGTGTATCTGAATTTGAATTAACAAATACCTTCAAAGAATGGGCTGGGATTCAAATTCAGATACAGGTGTATTTGGATTTGAATTAATAAATACCTTCAAAGAATGAGTTGGGATTCAAATTCAGATACAGGTGTATCTGGATTTGAATTAACAAATACCTTCAAAAAATGGATTAAATACAGTTTTATCTGGATTTGAATTAACAGATACAGATTCAAGATACCTGAATGGATCGCCAATGTTTGCTCCCCGAACCGAACACAAGATAAAATAAGTTGCAATCCAAATCAAATTCGAAATCCTCGCAAAAACTGCAATCGGATTGAATTTTCTATTTTTGTAAAATTGATGAATCAATATGTGTTTCGTGATCACAATCTCTTTCGATTGATATGATTGTTTTCGAAAAAAAGAGAAGAAACAACAGATCATGGAAAAAACAATATGTATAGACGAAACAGATCGTAAGGGTTTTCTGTTTGTTTCTTTAAATTGAATTGTTTATTTTCAAAAAAGAAAAAAAGCATATCATAACCACCTCTCATTGATTGTGGGCCATTAATTATGGGATCGGTTACAATATGAAAATATAATTTGAAAATGAAGGGTAATTTAGATATTTCATCTTTGCCACCTCATGGGGCTTTAGATGGGGCCTATGAATTGGGGCTCAAAAATCATTATTGATATTAATTTCATTTATCTATCATGAATTTTATATTTAACTTGTTTTTAAATTGGTATTTTTATCTATGATGTATTTTAAATTTAAAATAAAAAATTGATTATTATATCCATCTTACAAATTTTAATTTATCTATTATGTGTTTTGTATTTAAAAATCATCCAAACTATTTTTTTTTTGTTTTTTGTTTCAAATCTCTTTTTATATATCTCATATATTTTTATTTAATAATATATTACATCTATCTCATATATTTAAACTTAAATTGTTTTGTTAAGGGGCGGTTTGAGAATGTACGTTTGATTTCCTTGCGTCATCCTAACCGCAACCTAAAACCAGCATTTAACAAAAATTTACAGTAATTATGCAAAAAATTAGGTGCATAAACGGAAATGAATATTTGAAAATTATTATACTAACATGGGATAAATAAAGTATTTAAATAAAAATATGATTTATTTTAAATCGTACTTGATTTCAAAAGATGTAAAAACATCCTCTAAACAATTACATTTAAATACAAAAAGATATGTTGTTGATTTAAATTTAAATATCCAAATGATTTTATTCAATGATATTATCATATTCATATTTGAGTATTGAAACTAGATACGAAATAATTTAATACAAATTTTTAACAAAAACAAACTGTACAAATCACTTTCGGAAAAATAATTCCAATATCTTCAATTCAAACACATGATTTAATTTTTATTTTAAAGAAATTTGCTTCATGTAAAATAAGTTTCATTGAATCACTTGAAATAAAACATACCCTTAGATTTTATTGAATGCTTTGTTCTTTTCTTTTTTGGTATCATACTTATCACATATTTTCAATTAAAGGTGCGTGACTTCTTCTCCAAATCGAATCAATTGGTTTTCCTATTTCGTATGGGTCGGAAGTTGAAGAAAGTTCGGCATAGATTGGATTCAATCGCGAATGAGAGACTCCAGTACCACCTGAAAGAAATAACTCCGCCAGTTCCTAATACACGAGCTGAGATAAGGGAACGTGAGACTGTTTCCTCCTATTCCGATCCCATAATTGGGAGAGAGGCTGAAAAAGAAAAAATTATACGACTTCTGATGATTGAGGTATCCAATGATGAAGATGTATTTTCAGTCATTCCAATAGTTGGCATGGGTGGAGTCGGGAAGACAACCCTTGCTCAACTTGTCTATAATGATGATGCAGTGAAAAATACTTTTGATTTACAAATGTGGGTCTGTGTATCAGAAGACTTCAATGTGAAGAAACTAACAAAATTGCTTATAAACGAAGCAAGTCAAACAACTCGGTCTGAGAGAGAGAATCAATCTGCTACCAATATTGAAAGTCTGCAACAACTGCATCAATGCCTTCAGGAGAAACTAAGTGGCAAGAAATTTTTACTCGTACTTGATGATGTCTGGAATGTAGAGTGGGATCACACATGGGATCAATTGAAAGGTTTCCTTAAAACAGGTGCCAAGGGAAGTAAGATTGTTGTAACAACCCGCATCAAAGAAGTTGCGTCAATGATGGGAGAGAACGAAAGTTATACTTTGGAGGTTTTATCAGATGAGTGCTGTTGGGAATTGTTTGAGAAAAAGGCATTACGCGGGAGAAGAAAAGAGGAGCACCCAGAATTAGTTTCTATCGGAAGAGAGATTGTGAAGAAGTGTGGTGGTTCGCCTTTGGCAGCAAAAGCTTTGGGAAGCTTAATGGTCTTTAAAGAAGATCCAAGCGATTGGATCGCTATCAGAGATAGTGAAATTTGGCGTTCGGGTGAAGTTGGAGATAAAATTTTACCTAGCCTCATGCTCAGCTACCATCATCTTCCATCACATTTGAAACCATGTTTTGTTTATTGTGCACTATTTTCAAAGGATGATAAAATGGATGAGAAGACACTTATATGGTTGTGGATGGCAGAAGGCTTGATTCCACATTCCAATGATCAGAACCCCGAAGATATTGGCAAGGGATATCTCAAGGAATTGGTTTCTAGGTCCCTTTTTCAATCAAATGAATATGATGGTTATTACGTGCATGACTTGGTACATGACCTAGCAAAACATATTGCAGGGGATGCATGCTCAATGATGCAATTTGGTAGATCAATAAAGGTTCCTCGATTTTGTTATTGTTTGACATTAATTTGTGACCAGAACACAACTGCATGTCCAAAGGAATTTTGTCAAACAGAATCTGTACGAACCTTAATTTTCAAGAGCGACGAGCATGAACAGTTTGGGTTCGAGGAAGTTCGTCATGAGATGTTCATTATTCCAAGTAAACTGCGTGCATTGCATTTCCAATATTGCCCTATAAGAGAGTTGTCAGACTCAATTAGCAATCTGAAACATCTTAGATACGTTCACTTCTCAAATGGTCATTTTAAAGTGTTACCTCAATCCATAGGTTCTTTGCCAAATTTACAGATTCTGGCAATCTCTTATTGCAAAAATCTTGCAAGCTTACCTGTATCTCTTGGGGGCCTTCTAAGTCTACAGGTATTATTATTTCTTTAATACATGATCTTTAAACAAATGGTAGTTCGAAACATCTTAATTTGTTACATCATCCTCCAATATGCTAATGTTAATGTAATAAAGTTTGTGTTGGTTATTTGTAAGTGACCAAAAATGCGTACTCTACAATTTATACTAGTCTTCCCTACGCACAATGTGCGTAAAAATAAAATTAATAAATAATATAATTTATTAATCAACCACTAAGAAAAAACTACCAATAATAAAATAATTTAATTATCAAATCTCTTTAATGCCAATGAATTTTTTATAATAAAATAAAATAAATGAACCCCACCCACATCCCTATAACCAACCAAATATTATGATATGTTAATAAATCTCCATGAACAACCCACCAACAAAATAACAAAATAAAATAAAATGAAAATAAAAATAATGATATCTAATAACTTTATAAGGCTAAAAACACAAAAATGTGCTGCATAGAGTTTTTGTTCCATCATCATCTTAATGTAAAACGTGGCATGTGTGTGGTTTTAAAAAAATTGATATATCACATATTTCTAATATTCGAGTACCCTAATTTTCTATTTAAATTGATTAAAATAAAGATTTATTTCAAGATGTAATGTAAAGTCATTAAAATAAATTTTGAAAATATAACAAATATATCACCTCGTCCATGCGGAAGCAAAAAAATAAAAAAGAAGGTAAAACCAAAAGAACAAAACAGAACAAAAAAACGGCTGAAAGGATTTACCTTTAATGTATAGTGTTTTAATATTATATTTCAAATATGAAATTTGGGGCAATATATTTTATATTGATACCAGAAAGGATATTAATTAAAATCATATATTTATTTTAAAATTATGAATTTGTGGAATTGAATAAGATAAATTTTGTGAATATCTCACATTATCTTTTTTTTTAATTCTTACCCTTAATCCAAAAAACAAAGATCGTAAAAAATAAGGATAAAATAAAAAATGAAAATATTCTTAAAAAAATTTGAAAACTTAAACACTTTCAATTAGTATATAGATAAATATCACCTTGTCATGTTTGTTGGAAGCAAACAACAACAAAAAAAGGTGAAACTGAAAGAACAAGACAAAAAAGAAACGGCTAAAAGGATTCCCTTTAATTGGTTAATAATATTAATTTTTAATATTATATTTCAAATACGAAATTTGGTATCAATACCATAAAAGATATTAATTAAAACAATATATTTATTTTAAAATTAAGGATTCGTGGAATTGAATAAGATGGATTTAGTAATTATTTCACATTATCCTTGTGCGTGAGAGGGGAACTATTCACTGAGTACTAAGCTCAGTTTACTTCCACTTTTCCTAGATACACAATCATATCTCTATTTCCTTCTTTCTTTTATTACTAAATTAGAGCATATATGGCTATGGGTTATGTTTGATCTTTTTGGTTTTCATGTTATGGCTTATGTTTGATCTTTTTTGTTATAAAGAATTTGTGTATTGCTTGAATGTTTAGATGTCATGCACAACAATTTACAAGAGTCCATATGTTAATTATGGCATATGCAGGTCTTGGTGGTCGATCGTTGCTATCAATTTGAAAGCATGCCTTCATCGATTGGTGACCTTCGAAATTTGAATGTATTACGTATCATTGAATGTTCAAAACTTCAAATATTACCGGAATCTATGATGAAACTCCAAAAGTTAGATTGCTTGGACCTCCGTTTGATCAATCTGCGAGAGCTCCCTAGTGGAATGAGTAACATGACAAACCTGAGAAATTTAAATAACTCTGATTGTCATCAGTTGACTCACATGCCAAAAGAGATGAAAAAATTGAACAAACTCCAAAATTTGCCCAGATTCATAGTAGACGAAGAGAGGGGAAGCAGCATTGCTGAGCTGCAACACCTACAACTTGAGGGAGAGCTAAAGATTTTGTCTCTAGGAAAGCTGAAAGACGCAAGTGCAGCCAGGGCGGCAAACTTGAAAGAGAAGGGTGGCCTTCGGAGATTACATCTATTTAAAGGCAGATCTAAGGATGAGTCGTTGGATGATGTGGTTGTAGAAGTGCTCGAAGGCCTAGAGCCACCCCAAAACATTTGTGAGCTACAGATGTCTGGAGGCACTGAGTTCCCAGGATGGTTGAACATGGGAGAATCTTCTTTCCCTAAGTTAGATCACATCGGTCTATTCTGTTTTAGCCGATGTAAACATCTTCCCCCACTGGGACAGCTACAGCTTCTTAAAACACTGGTAATAAGTGAAATGAGTTTGATTGAGGTTGTAGGGAGAGAATTCTGCGGTGACAATGGGGATGGTGTCGCATTTCCCTCCTTGAACGAAATTACATTCCAGAGGATGCCTAAATGGAAAAAATGGTTGATATCAGAAGAAGAGGATGGGACTATTGGGCAACGATCAATGGCTTTTAGTTCCCTCACACAATTGAATATTGATAGTTGCCCAGAACTAACATCGCTGCCTAGTCTCCCTTCCCTTCAAATGTTGAATATTGATAGTTGCCCAGAACTAACATCGCTGCCTAGTCTCCCTTCCCTTCAACAGTTGGATATTGATAGGTGCCCAGAACTAACATCGCTGCCTAGTCTCACTTCCCTTCAAAAGTTGGATATTGATAGTTGCCCAGAACTAACATCGCTGTCTAGTCTCCCTTCCCTTCAAGAGTTGCATATTAATAGTTGCCCAGAACTAACATCGCTACCTAGTCTCCCTTCCCTTCAAGAGTTGCATATTTATAGTTGCCCAGAACTAACATCGCTGTCTAGTCTCCCTTCCCTTCAAGAGTTGACAGTTGAGAATTCCATTGAGCTATTAAAATCAGAAGGAAGCCTCGGAAGGGTCGGAACCCTCAAAAGATTGAAAATCCTATGCGACATAGAGGAGGTGGGGGTCATGAAGGGGCTACAAGACCTATCCAGCGTTGAGGAGTTGGAAATCAGTGGATTTAGTGAGCTGGCTTGTGTGATGGAGAGCATGCAGCATCTCTTATCCACCATTCAGACACTGCGTATTAATTCCAAAGCAACGACGATGCTGCCTGAAACGATTGGAGACCTCGTGTCTCTCAAATCATTACAAATCTTTTACTGTCACAGGATCACGTCCTTGGGGCAAGGGTTGCGGCGACTCACCGCTCTTAAGGAGCTACATATTGACTCATGTGATGATCTGGGTTGTATGCCGGAGTACATGGGAAGCCTCACCTCACTCCAGTCTCTGTCTATTGGGTGTTGCCGACATCTGTGGAGAAGGTGCGAGAGGGAGAAGGGAGAGGACTGGCACCTCATCTCCCATATTCCGAACATTGACAACTACCCACCAGATGAAGAAGAAGAGACAGACAATCCGCAGTCGAAGAAAAAGGCGATCAGTGTAGTGAAGGAAAGATTAAGCGCCTGCTTTCCCAGCACCACCTCATCCACATGATCCATCCATGTCCTCTCACTCGCATATACAGCCACAGGTCCCCCCTCTCTCTTTCTCAAATACTTATTTTTACATTTCATATAAAAACTGCAACAAAGAGGGGGTGGGATCCCCTCAGAACTGAATATCATCAGTCCGGTCAGTACCGAACTGCATCACTTATAAATCGAACTGTACAACCAATTGTTGGGTATATATTTCATTATCTCATTGGATACTAATGATACTTAGGAATTCATATTTTCTCCAATAGCTGATTAAATCCAATAAGAGAGTAAAAAATATACCCAACAATTGGTTGTGCAGTTCGATTTATAAGTGGTGCAGTTCAATTTATAAGTGATACAGTTCGATTTGCACGTAGTGCAGTTTGAAACTAACCGAACTGACCGAACAGGACTGAATCCAGTCACAACAAAGAGGTCTTCTTTTACAGTATTCGCATCTACTTTCCCCCCCATATTAACAGCTACATGTCAACATTTATTTTTCTTATATGCTTAACTTTGTCATATGTTCCATGAGTAGTAGTCCTGCGGCCAAAAGTCCCTTCCCTATTTGAATATCCAACCTGTTAAGTTATGGAAATACAATCTTTTTTTTATTTTTAAAGCTAAAAAAATTGGTTCCTTTCGCAGGTCTTCTGTCCAACACTACAGGCATATAAAACTCCTGCCATTCAATTCATCTTGATGGGGGCTGATGCTAGCAATTTTTGTTTATTAACTGAATTGATGGTTTGAAATGCAAGTACATTTTTACTCAGGTATGGTTTGCTTTTCAATATCATCAACTAGTTTAATTGTGTCATTTATGTACCATTATGATGAAACTTGTCTAGCTTTGATGGCGGCAAATTAATGGAAGTGGAGCTACTTCTAAGAGAAGCAAGCCTAATATCTTCTTCTGAATTTTCTGTGTTCACATGTATATATATCTCATCCATTGAACTCTGAAATTATGGTGCAGCAGTTTATGAATCTTAACTGTTATGCTTATTGTTATTTATGTAAATCCATGGGGCAATTGCTCAAATACCCCTGGACTAATAACCCCGTTTTTTTTTTACCCCTTGACTTTTAAAAAAAAAATTTTACCCCTGCAATGTAGTCCCTTTTTTTTTTTCCCCTAACTTTTTATAATACCTGAAGTACCCTTTAGAAACAGAGTTACAGAAATACAGAAATATAATGTGATACATACAGAAATCAGACACATAGTTACAAATATTTAATGGTTATTTACATAGAGCTTTCAACGTACACAAAAATGTTTAAACACAAAATAGTTATAGATGAATACATTTCAGTGTCATTACAATAGATTAATGAACTATACATCTAATTTTTATTATATGTAAATGCATTCAAAATACACAAAATGATCATAGATACATTCTCAAAGTGTTATTAAAATAGATACATCAATTGTTTGAATTACAATATTGTCTTCCAATCCTAATGAAATGAAACTCACCAAAAGGCATTCGAACTAGACATTCCACGTACTTCATAAATGTTAACATGTTGTCTTAAATATTCAACAATTAGTCAAATACCTGAAATTAGAATTACAAAAATTATCAATGGAATAAAATTAAGGACATACAATTTTACAGAAATGTAATGTCATTAGAGTAATATAATATCAATTTACAGATATGTGAATGACCGGTTACAATAACTTTATAAACAATTACATAATGTAATTCACAAAACAACAACTATAACAAAAATTATAAATGTAATGTCTAATGACATAAACTACCATTTACATAATAGAAATGTAATGTCATCTATCATTCACATACCAACTACAATAGAAATTATAAAAACTACCGATTACAGAAACTACTATTTACATAATAGAAATGTAATATCATCTATGAAATTAAACTAAGAACATATAAAGTTACAGAAAAGTAATAACCAATTACAGAAAATGTAATACCAATTTACAGATATGTAATTGAGAGTGTCGGGGAGAGAGGGTTGTGGTTTCGCTGGGCAGAGAGAAGGACACAGAGGTCGCTGGGGATCCAGAAGATCGAGGGGGTTGCCGGAAGTTCTAATAGAGAGGAAAGGTCGGGGAGAGAGATGGTTGGAGAGAGAGGGAGGTTGCGGTTGCCGTTTCTCTTGGGAGAGAGAACATTAGAGAGAAGCTCGCGAGAGTCGCCGGAGAGATAGAACGTTGCAGGGGTCGTTGGGAAGAGAAAACATTAGGAAGAGAGTTGTTTGGAAAGAAAGAGAGAGAGATAGATAGAGTTTTTGGGGGGAGAGGGTGGTTTTGGAGGAAAGAGAGTATTTTGGGGGGAAAGATGATGTTTTGGGAGGAGGAGAATGTTTTTGGTGGGAAAAGAGGGTGGGGGATAGTTTTGGTATAAAATAGTGAGGTGGCATGGGTGAAGGGCACAAAAAAAATAGGACCGGATTTAAGGGGTAAATCAAAAATAAAAAAAGTCTAAGGGTAAAACAACAATTAAGCTATTGGTCAAGGGGCATATGAGCAATTCCCCCTAAATCCATCTATGCAGATTGTCTCCATGGTGGATGTTACAAAACAGCAATGGATTACACTAGGGTATTTTCATCTAATGTTTTTTATAGTATGAGGTATTGTAGATGCTTGTTGTTGCTTCATACTAACCATTTATGAAATTGCTTGTTGTTGCTTGTTATTGATGCACTGAACATGGGAAAAATTTGTGCAGAAATATAAAAAGTGAAATCAGAAATCAAGCAAACTCTATCTATGATGTTTGAAATCTAAGCAGTAGGCATCAACAAATTATGTCACGTTAGACAAATTATTTTCAAATTTCTCATCTGGTGGGTGGAGAAACATAGCCGGGTCTGGCTAAATCTTTGTTTATGAATTTTTTATCGGTCTTTATGTCAATTGCACTTATTTTCTCATCATTCCTTGTTTATATCACCAACAGGATTGATCCGAGCACTTCTGTAACATTATAAACAAACTTATCTAGATTTGATGGTAGGAATGCAGAAAATTCATGGAATGGAGGCTCTAAAACTTTGGAGCAGAGGTGAGTCTATCGCCTCTACCCGATTTTTTTTTCTTATATACTTAACTTTGTCATATGTTCCATAAGTAATAGTCCTGCGGCCAAAAGTCCCTTCCCTATTTGAATATCTAACCTGTCATGTTATGGAAACACAATCATTTTTATTTTTAAAGCTGAAAAAATTGCTTCCTTTTGCAGGTCTTCTGTCCAACACTACAGGCACATAAAACTCTTGCAATTCAATTCATCTTTATGCGGGATGATGTTAGCATTTTTTTCTTTATTATCTGAATTGATGGTTTGAACTGCATTTACATTTTTATCAGGTATGGCTGATGCCTTTCAATATCATCAACTAGTTTAGTTGTGTCATTTTTTTGTATGATAAGATGGCATGCATGTAAATGATCAATAACACTTGTTACAATTTATCTTATGATATAGTGTCGGTGATCATATTATGCATAGTCTTAGTCTCGGTGATCATATGATATTGTCTCGGTGATCATGTTATGCATGGAATTAATCGAAAGTTGTTAAATTTCTCATTTTACATCTATTCGGTGATGTTATTGTTTATGAAAGTTAAATGATTCATGAATTTTATTTCCATGCTTGAATTTTATTTAACTCCATGAATTTGATCTCCATGCATGAATTCATTTTGGTGCATCTTTCTTTCATTCATGGTCCATGAATTATATTTTATTTAAATAATTATATACACATGCTGGGGTGATCATGTTATGATTTACGAGAGTAATTTTATTTCAGTGCATACTTAATTCACGGTGTATGAATTGTATATGAGTTAAATAATTCATGAAATTTTAAATATAGTTTATCTTGTTAATACATCCTTATTTCGGTGCATGAATTTTGTAAGGGTTAAATAATTCATGTTATGGTTAATGATTTAACAAGTGACTAATAAAATATGATATGATATTTTTGATGGTCATATTTGGTTACTATTTGGTTGATCATATTATTTTAAGTTTCATATCTAGTGATGATCAATCCAACGGAGGGTCATCACTATATATATGATTTAAGTTTTTAAGATAGGAGATGATGAATAAAATAATATCAATGAAGTTTTTCTACTCAACGGTATTAATTAAACTTTCTTATGATTTGATAATTTTATTTTAATTATCATCTCATTTTGATATTGATCAACCCAATAGTGGGTCATCACTATACATGATTAAGTTTTTTTATAATAGTAGATGATAAATAAAATAATATTAATGAAATTTTTCTACCAAACGGTGTTAAACTTCTTTATGATTCGATAATTTTATTTTAACAATCATCTCATTTTAATATATGTATTATTGTAATTCGGTCAAATGAAAGAATTATATTAATATATTCTTATGCTTTACAATCAAATTATTGTTCAGCCCAACGGAAGGACTATAATTATAATTTGATATTTGAGATTGTAATTCGGTCCAATGAAAGAATTACAAGAAATTGAGATTAAGAAAAATCTAATTAATTATGTATTTTAGTTAGATTGTTTAATGTGTGGTGTTAAATTTATTCATGACATGGAAAAATAATTTATTATTTTGCAGCAATGAATCATACTGCTATTACTAGTTATTTATCTGGTATTAAAACTTTGAGTAGGACAACCCTTATGAAAAATAATGAAAATTCTTTCAATGGACAAAATGATAAGAATAAGATATGATGTCACTTTTGTCAGAAGAAAAGTCATTTGCGAAAAGATTGTGATGGTTTTAAGAGTTGGTTGGAAAATAAAGGTAAAACATAATGCTTTGTATCTTTTGAATCCTATTTGATTAATGTTCCACCAAATATTTGGTGGATTGATACTAGTGCGAGTATTCACGTAACGAATTCCATGCAGAGATACCTTACAAGCAAGAGACTAAATAAAGGAGAGCGAACCATCACTTTGAGAAATGGAACAAAAGTAAATGTTGAGGCCATTGGCACTCTACGTTTGGTTTTAGATATTGATTTTATTATGGACTTAGTAGATACGGTTTATGTTCCTGTATTTACTAAAAACCTTATTTCAGTTCTAAAACTTGATTCTTATGGTTATGAATTAAGATTTGGAAATAATAAAGTATCTTTGTTCTTTAATTTACATTTGATTGGCTCTGGTATTTTACATGGTAATCTTTATTCATTGAATTTAGATTACAATTATGCACAGTCTCTTTTATCATTTCATGTGAATAATGTAATTTCTAAGAAAAGAAATCGAGTGAATAAAAATTCATCAATGTTGTGGCATAAAAGACTAGGTCACATATCAAGGGAAATGATGGTGTCTTGTTCAAGATGGAATTTTAAATTTACTTGATTTTTTTATTTTAACACTTGTATCGAATGTATCAAAGGAAAATATACAAAGATTAAGAAAAAGGGTGCATCTAAGATCACTGAATTGTTAGAATGCATTCATATTGACATTTGGGGACCCTATCCAACTTTAACCATTAGTGAGCATAAATATTTTATTAGTTTTATTGATGACTTTTCGAGGTATTCTTATGTGTATCTTATTCGTGAAAAATCTGAAGCACTGGATGCTTTTAAAATCTATAAAGTTGAAGTTGAAAATCAACTTAGTAAACAAATTAAAAGTGTAAGGTCCGATAGAGGTGGTGAATATTATGGAAGGTTCACTAAATCGGGTCAAAATCCAAGTGTTTTTGTCATATTTTTATGAGAGAATGGAATTGTCGCAAACTACACAATGTCTGGTACTCCCAAGCAGAATGGTGTAGCTGAGCGACGTAACCGTACTCTAATTGATATGGTGAGAAGTATGATGAGTAAAACAATCTTGCCTGAATTCCTATGGGGTGAAGCTTTGAAAACTGTTGTACACATTCTTAATCGTGTTTCTAATAAGGCAGTACCCAAAACCCCTTATTTATTATGGGTTGGTAAGAAATCGAATTTGAATTATTTACGTGTATGGGGGTGTCCAGCTGAAGCTAAAATTTTCAACCCACAGATAAAGAAGTTGGATTCTAGGACTATAAGTTGTTATTTCATTGATTATCCTGAAAGATCAAAAGGTTTTTTATTTTATTGTCCTACTCATAGTACTAGAATTATTGAAACTAGAAATGTTGTGTTTTTGAAAAATGACGATTTTAGTGAGAGTATTGAGCCTAAAAATAATACCTCAATAAATAACCATAATTTACCGGTTATTCAAGAAAAAGAGGTATTCACACCAATAATGAAAAATGGTGGGAATCAAGAGGCTACCCATAATGAAGTTGAGCATATTCCAATTGTAGAAGTAACTTCACGTAGATCACAAAGAGAGAAAAGACTTGTTATATCAAATGACTATGAAGTCTATCTTAATGAGTGTGATTATGATGGCTTGGAAAATGATCATATTTCTTATGATCAAGCCATAAAAAGTCATAATTCAACTGTATGGTTGAATGCCATAAAAGAAGAGTTGAAATCTGTGGAAGACAACAAAGTTTGGGATCTTGTAGAATTGCCCAAAGGAATCAAAACTGTTGGTTGCAAATGGATTTTTAAAACCAAACGTGATTCCAAGGGCAATATCGAAATATACAAGACAAGATTAATTGCAAAAAGATACACTGAAAAAGAAGAGATAAATTACAAAGAAACATTTTCTTATGTCCCAAGATTAGCCGCCCCCTATCCACACCCCATATCCACACCCTTTTGTCCCAAGACTCCTTTAGTCAAGCCCCGGAAGCAGAATAGGATTACCAGTTTTTCACCTCTGTGTACGGTATATCCGTGTCTCAGAGCGGAGACCCCACAAACTCTCCACGTAGGCGATCAAATCCAACCCAACCCCTTTTCCTGCTTTTAGAAAAAGCAGGTGGCAATCACAAAACCCCCTAGAATCCTCTTGAGCCGCTATCGGGCGCCTCAACCAGGAACGACACACCCTCACCCCTTCCGAGAAGACGATCCGACCGAGCCCGCCAGGGCGCGCATCCGATCCGAATCCCCGAAGAACCCCCACACACACACGCGCACACCCCGCGCACCCGTCGGATCCCCACTCCCGACCCACATTCCGGGACCCCTTCCGACGATACCGACAAGCTGAAGCTAAAATTTTCAACCCACAGATAAAGAAGTTGGATTCTAGGACTATAAGTTGTTATTTCATTGGTTATCCTGAAAGATCAAAAGGTTTTCGATTTTATTGTCCTACTCATAGTACTAGAATTATTGAAACTAGAAATGCTGTGTTTTTGGAAAATGAGGATTTTAGTGAGAGTATTGAGCCTAAAAATAATACCTCAATAAATAACCATAATTTACCGGTTATTCAAGAAAAAGAGGTATCCACACCAATAATGAAAAATGGTGGGAATCAAGAGGCTACCCATAATGAAGTTGAGCATATTCCAATTGTAGAAGTAATTTCACGTAGATCCACAAAGAGAGAAAAGACATGCTATATCAAATGACTATGAAGTCTATCTTAATGAGTGTGATTATGATGGCTTGAAAAATAATCATATTTCTTATGATCAAGCCATTAAAAGTCATAATTCAACTGTATGGTTGAATGCCATAAAAGAAGAGTTGAAATCTATGGAAGACAACAAAGTTTGAGATCTTGTAGAATTGCCCAAAGGAATCAAAACTGTTGGTTGCAAATGGATTTTTAAAACCAAATGTGATTCCAATGGCAATATCGAAAGATACAAGACAAGATTAATTGCAAAAAGATACACTAAAAAAGAAGAGATAAATTACAAAGAAACATTTTCTTATGTTTCTAAAAAGGATTCCCTTAGAATAGTTATGACTTTAGTAGCTCATTACGATTTGGAGCTGCATCAAATGGACGTTAAAACTGTATTCTTAAATGGAGACTTGTATGAAGAGGTTTATATGAACCATCCTGAAGGTTTTCAGGATAAAGGCAAGGAGAAATGGTAGGTAGGCTTAAGAAGTCCATATATGGTTTAAAGCAGGCTTCTAGACAATGATATCTTAAATTTCACGTAGTTCTCATTGCTTTTGATTTCAAAGAGAATTTAGTGGATCAATGCATATACCTTTAAGTCAGTGGGAGTAAAATCTGTGTTATTGTATTGTATGTTGATGACTTATTTCTAGCAAACAATAATATGGGAATGATTCATAAGACCAACCAATTCCTATATAGGAATTTTGATATGAAGGATCTTGGTGAAGCATCATTCGTGATTGACATTGAGATTCACTAAGACAGGTCTCCTGGGTTGTTAGGATTATCACAAAAGGTCTATATTGAAAAGGTTCTTAAGAGATTCAATATGCAAAATTATTCAAGTAGTGTTGTCCTATTTTTAAAGGTGACATATTTTGTGAACAACAATGTCCCAAAAATGATCTTGAAATGGAACAAATGACAAATATTCAATATGCTTATGCAGTAGGAAGTATTATGTATGTTCAAGTATACACTCGTCCTGACATAGCTTATGTAATGGGAATTGAACATTGGAAAGCAGTGAAGAAAGTATTGTGTTACCTGCAAGGCACTAAGGACTACATGCTTACATACAGAAGAATAGATAATCTTGGAGTCATTGGTTATTCTTGTTCTGATTATGCTGACTGTAAAGATACTAGAAAATTCATATCTAGTTATCTTTTCATGTTAGCTGAAAGACCTATTTCATGGAGGAGTCATAAGCAAACGCTCATGGCTTCTTCTACCATGGAGGTAGGATTTGTAGTCTGTTATGAAGCCACATGTCATGCAATATGGTTAAGAAATTTTGTCTCAGGGTTGCACGTTGTTGATTCAATTATGAAACCCCTAAGAATATACTGCGATAATGATGCTACTGTTCGTTTCTCTAAGAATAACAAAACATCTGGAGGATCGAAACATATCGATATTAAGTATTTAGCTGTAAAAGAGAGTTTATAATGGAATTCTTTATTCAGCACATAAGTATTTTACTCATGTTAGCAGACCCTTTGACTAAAGGGCTTCCACCAAAGCTCTTTAATGATCATGTTGCGCGCATGGGCTTGGTAGACAGCTTATCAAATTTGGTCTAAAATGAGTATGATGTTATGTGATAACATTATGTTGTAAATAATGTTTTTATGAATTAATGATAAAGTTTATGTTACTTTTATGCATCAAATTGTGCACATCTAGATGCTTAAAAGTAAATTGGACCATTTTAGATGAATCAACATATCACCATAACTTTGTTAATGTCATCAAAATCTCACAATTCATGTCAATCAAGTTACTAACATTATAACAATTGAAGAATCTTAAATTGATAGATAATTCAATGATTTCAATTATTTGGTATTAGTGATTTTATGGGGCAGAATTTAACTGTGAGTGATGCAATTTTTCTTTAGAAGTTTATATAGCCATTTTAGAATCTAATAAAAATATAATCATGTCAGGCCAAGTGGAAGATTGTTAGCATTATGTTATTATGTGACATTTACATGTTTGTATTTAATTAGCTACTAGATATTACTCCATAAGAAAAAATATTTATAAGAATAATTGAAAGGTGAATCAATTAATTTATGGCATCCAAAATATTTTATAGACAATATAATATACGTTGTATTGTGAGATGTATTCCATCTTCATTCATTTATAAAATTAAACTTCATTATAATGTTATATGGAATAATGAGAAAACTCAATGCATTTAGTGGTTATGAGTTATGGAAAACCAAAGGTCATTAGAAACTCATGTAACTCATGGATTAATGGGAATACTTATGGTTGTATTCATGTATAACTTATGGATTAATGGAATAAGTTATGAAAATGCTAATGGTCTTTAATGGAAATTCCAAATGTTGATGAAGGTGTCTATATAAGGGTGGGGTCCCAAGTCATACTCTTATACTTACACATTTACGATTTGTGTGAGAAATTTCTACACCACATATTTCTACCCATTAAGCTAGGTGAGAGTAGTAACTTGAAGGCCTCAACCAAAGAAGATTAAGTTTTGAGTTCTTTTGGTACATTACTCACCTTGGTATCATGGAACAATGTTAGTAATATTTTATGTAATTTTGTTATAAGAAAATTCACTATGTTTTTATGCATCAAAATTGTATTCTTAAAAATTCCGCACAATGATAAAGTCTAACAATATCTTCTTCTGAATTTTCTGTGTTCACATATATATCTCATCCATTGAGCTCTGAAATTATGGTGCAGCAGTTTATGAATGTGCTTAACTGCTATGCTTATTATTATTTATGTAGATATCTATGCAGATTGTCTCCATGGTAGATGTTACAAAACAGCGACGGATTACACTAAGAGGGGGGTTTTAATCTAATGGTTTTGATAGTATGAGGTATTGTAAATGCTTCTTGTTGCTTCATACTCATCAGTCATCTTTGATTGATGCACTGAACATGTGAAAAAATTGTGCAGAGATATTGAAAGTGAAATAAAAAAATCTAGCAAACTCTATCTATTGGAGTTAGATATTCACCTCCACTACCCAAACAGAGCTAGATTTCAAGAAGATCGGACGTGAAAAAAATATAGGAAAATGTTAGACTCCGTTATTTTTACCAATCAAAATTCAGACCACACATTTTTTATTTTTAAATAATAAATATCATCTAATAAGGTATGTGTTTTGTTAAAAAGTGTATATCGCTCTAATTCGAATTAAGCGAACCTATTTTTAGTAAATGTAAGAAAATATTAATTAAGGTATATACATCATCTAATGCGATATATGTTTCACTGGATTGCAAATGAGATATATAAGACTGTATTTTAGCGGCCGTTTGAATATGAGTTTAGGTAGATATTGCGTTTAAAAAGCTAAAAATTCTCAAACTTATATCCAAACATATTTTCAGCATATAGATTTTTAATTCACAATCATCCTTTTTAGGCAAAAAAAAAACTTGTGGTTGAAAATCTAGATTTTCAAAAGCTGAGTTTGAAACATAAGATTTTAAGAATTTTAGTGTTTCAACCTCATAAGTCACATCCAAAGTCCAAACACACCTGTAAAAAAAACTGAGTGTACCAACACCCAAAAATATAGAACTAACGAAGTGGATTGAGAGAACCGTGATATATTGAAAGAATAATTTTGTAGTCTCCCTCTTTTTTTTTATTGTCATGGACCATGGTCAACGTGGATACAGTATGTCATGTTTAGCCTAATTACGGGTCTTTTTTTAAACTTTTTTTTTCTATTCTAAAAAAAACTTGTTTTGATGATGGAGCATAAAAAATCAGACCAGAAACAAAAGAATAATCAATAAAATAGATTAAAAAACAAAAGGGATAAAAAAAATACATTTAAAAAAAGAATATAAAAAAAAAAAGAAACAAAAACACTAAAACAAATAAAAATATGAAAAATAGTGCATAACACCCCAAAAAAGAACACTCATCAGTTTTTTTATAAAAAAGGAATAGAAGCTAAGAAAAATAAATCTTGGAGTTCATTTTCTTTTATTAGTTTGTTAATGAAAAGATCATCGTCTTTATTAAATCAAATAAAAAAACAAAATCTCAATAAAATGGAACGAACGAAATTAACATGAGATGCAAAAAAAAATACAAAAGAAATGGATAGGTTCTAAAAAGAAAATAAAATAGTAAAATAAATAAAAATTAATTTTTAATGATACATAAGCTGAAATGTAAATTGGAATTACGTTTTCAATGAAATAGAAGACATAATAAAATTTTGTAAAATAGGAATAAAAAAAACAAATACAATCAAAATGAGTCGGATCCGGGTTCACCCCAGCCCGGCCTTGACCCTACCCGTTGACAAGTGGGGGTGTGCTCTTCAAAATTTAGACTTTTTTGAAAATTTATATTTAATAGGGTTGAGTTTGATGTATTGAGATTGGGACGTCAAAAAAATCTCATCTTTTGAAAAGTAGTTATCTTTTGAAAATTAGTTACCGTAATTTAATTAGGGGATAAAGGTTTTTTTTAAATTTATATTTATTAGAATTAGGAATTAAAGAAAATAAACCACAATATTATTAGGGTTTGTATTTAATATTTATAGTATAGAAAGAGAAAAAAACTGAAATGAATAAACTACTCATAATACATTTAACACCCCCTCCAACTCTAAATAGTAGAACACATAGATTTTGCACAAAAATAACAAACACCTCCAATCATCGAAGAACTCAATTGTGTGAATTGATGTGGATGGGTGCACGCGTGGGAGGGCAGGGTTGCACAGAGGGCATGAGAGGGCGGTCAATGCCATCAGGTGTGGGAGGATGTAAATGGTGTGATTCCATCAACTATTAATTAGTTTTTCATTGCTTTCCCAGCCTTTTATTCTTGATGATATATTATCTGCTCTGTCTTTGATAAAAATGTGAGTGACAAGAAAATTCATCAAACCTCATGCATACAAACGTATGCCTTCAATTACTGATATTCAAATACAGCATATTCAAGTTAATAGTGCCATTTTTTAAAGACAAAAATTGTTCTTGAGATTTCATTACTGAAATTTGAAATATAAATTTGAGGACCGTCTCCCCAATTAGAGAGTTCACTGCCCGAACAAACCGCAAACCCGACCTCCAGTGAGTCGGATTCCTCTCACCCATTTGTTAAATCAATGCATATTTGTGTTATCTAAATATGAATGGCTCTTTTTTTCTTTTATCCTGTTGTCTCCTCCATGCATGGTGCTTCATGTCATTGAGGATTCCCATATTCAAAAATTGCATATCTGCGTGCATGTGCATGAATGTATATGTAAGACAGTAAGAGTAAATAAGCTCACAAAATCGGGTTTTATTTTGAGGATAACAGGGGGCTTGACAAATGACATTTAACTTATATAAATTTCTAATTTGACTTTTGTAGTTAATAAAAATATAAAATTTTAACATGTTAAATTCGTTACAAAAGAATTTCATTTAAAGTTCAAAAGCAATGTTTTAGAATATCAATGTTCATTAAATGAGAAAAATGAATGGTATAAGAGTCATCGATTCAACTGTCGGATTAACTGGAATTGAACTGTAACACTATCATGACATATAACAAAACATTATAGTGGCATACTAACAAATTTAATTGTTCATTGAATTGGAAAAATGAACGTGAATATAGAGTTGATGTAATTTGAGTATTTGCATTAAAATTGATACATAAATGTTAACAAACAATAAAGATGAAATAGACAAATGGTAGAACAATAATTTTAACAATTCAAATAGTGATTTAAAAATCTACACCAAAAAATTTGAAGATCCACCATTGAAGTTTGTGGATATTTAAAACCCAAAAATAAATCTTCAAAATGAAGACCCTATTAAAGTTGAAGGATCTTTATTTATTAAAAATATTTAATGAAAGTCTACAAAATGAAGAACTCCATTATTGGAGATATTCTAAGTGCCCACACATTTTACCAAATTTATGAAACTGTATTAAACTTTAATAAACTTATCTCAGTGAAAATGTTGGAGCAACGTGGGCCTGCCATGGGCATAGAGGAGCAAGATGAAAGCTTAAAAAATCTCCCACCTGCAAATAAAATGCCCGTCAAAGTAATTAAAAACAACTTTTATAAAGAAAAATGGGCAATTTATCATATTAACACTGAAATTCTTCATCTTTTTTTGACAAAACTTAACCTGTCCCCCACATTTGGTTTTTTAATTTCTCTTTTATAAAATTTATGTCTTCTATTTCATTGAAAACGTAATTCCAATTTACATTTCAGCTTATGTATCATTGAATATTAATTTTTATTTTATTTTAATATTTTATTTTATTTTTAGAACCTATCCATTTCTTTTTCTTTTTTTGCCTCATTTTAATTTCTTTTCTTCGATTTTATTGAGATTTTTTTAATTTGATTTAATAAAGAAGACGATCTTTTCATTAACAAAACTAATAAATGAAAATGAACTCCAAAATTGTATTTTTCTTAACTTTTCTATTCCTTTTTAAAGAAAAAATAATGATCAGTGTTCTGTTTCTGGGGGAGGGGGGGTGGGTTATGTACTATTTTTTAGATTTTTATCTGTTTTTGTTTTTGTTTCTTTTTTGTTTTTATATTCTTTTTTAAAATGTGTTTATTTTATCTTTTTTTTTCTTCCTATTTTATTTGATTTTACTTTTGTTTATGGTCTCATTTTTTATGACCCCATCATTAGAACAAGGTTTTTTATAATACAAAAAAAAAACAGAGTTTAAAAAATGACTCGTAACTAGGCTAAACATGACATACCGTATCCACGTTGACCATGGTCAATGACAATTAAAAAAAGGGCGACTAGAATAAGTTGTACAAAAAGAATTAAATTTTAATTTAAAAATTAAAAGAATTTTTTTTTTTTTTGTATATTACTCATTACCATTAAAAAATAGTATTTAAAAAAAAAAAACAAAGTGTGAATTGCAAATGAAGCTGCAAATAAAGTTGGATGTATCATTTTCTTTTTTGTTGGTTGGTATTTTTATGAATATATAGGGTGTGTTTGTGCATGATGGAAAGTGAGGGAAAGTAAAAAAAAATTCTTTGACTACTAAAAAAGCTAGCATTTGTGTCAAACAAGAAAAAAAAAATTTAATTATTTTCCCTCTCTTATTTTGTCTTATTAGAAAAAGTGGAAAAAAAATTTACTTTCTCCATAGGTGAAAAATTGAGAGAAAGTGATGGAAAATTTTTCCACCACATACACAAACACCTTGAAAGTTGGTCAAAGGAAAAAAAAATTTACTTTCCACCACTTTCCCTTTGACCCAAATTCCTTCACTTTCTTTCATTTTCCCTTCAACTTTATGCACAAACACACCCATAATATATTGGGGCCCATTTCACGGTTCCGTTGGGTTCTAATCAACAAAAAATTAAATATGAAGCTGTTAACTTGGTTGCCTAATTTATTTATTGGTAAGTTGCCTAATTTAATTTGATTAACACGATTCTAACTATATGTGATTTTAAGAAACATAGATCTTATTTATTGGATTAAATGAAGGGAAATAGAATTCAGATATTTTTTAATCTTATTTATAGGAATTCTTGGGTTATTTCAAATGAAATATAGATACTGAGGGGAAATGTTCCCCTCACAGTTAGATTTGTATTTCGCGGGATTAGGAACTTCAAAAAGGATTGGGTTAATGGATTTTAAGTGGTAGGATCATATGGAAACGGGATTTTGGGGTGGAAGGGGAGAGACTGTGCCTGGCTGTTGAAAATGACGGTGTTGTCACTTCTCAACTTTCAGCTTCTTGATTGCCTTTAGTGAGAAATCTCGAATTCGATCTATCGATTGATGGATCACCTGACGCCGTAAGAGTGTTGTCACACGACTTCTTTTATAGGCTGCCTACGTACCCGCTGGGGCATCAAGTCTCACGTAGTTCAGTAGGTTACTCTGTAACCGTTTTCCCACTAACTGGTAGTGAGCTATTTTTTAGGTAAACGTCCCTTGCATTTACTCACCACGTCGCCCTTATTACCCACGTTCTGTGAGTAATGAGTCTTAAATGTTGTCGTTGCAGTTACGTACGTTCACGGTCCTTTGACCGTTTCTGGACCTTCTTGGGGCCTCTTGATATGCGT
The DNA here is from genome assembly GCA_030737845.1 of Acorus calamus. Lineage (NCBI taxonomy): Eukaryota > Viridiplantae > Streptophyta > Magnoliopsida > Acorales > Acoraceae > Acorus > Acorus calamus. The sequence continues at coordinate 28,567,361 of CM060861.1, forward strand.
AACGTCGACGAATAATAAGGTCGTCCGACCAGACCTATCGTTTAGTCGTGCCTTAGATTACTCGCACCGAAATGATAAGGTCGTCCGACTAGACCTGTCGTCTAGTCGTGCCTTACTTCGTACTTGAAGGATAAGGACGTCCGACTAAACCTGTCGTCTAATCGTACATCACTCATATCCGATGAGTAAGGTCGAACGACCGGACCTATCGTCTGGTCGTGCCTTGGACTACCCGTGATGATCCCTTTTGCTTTACGGGCTGATCGACCGTTTGACAAGATCCTTTAGTCTAGTCGAGTCGACTCGCCGGGTGACGTTATTGTAACGTCATCTTTCGTGGACTGGGCATGATGGGCTTTCTGCCGGGCGGCCCATGTGTTCACTGTTCTGCCTTAACATGACACACGTCCTGGTGCAGATTTTTACCTCCACAGATACCCCCTCTCCGGTTCTTTTGAAGTGTCGAGAGAGCAGGAGATATGAGGAGATCCGGTCGTCTTTCATTCTTCTTCGAGAGTCAAAGATCTGGTCGCCTGACCCCTCGGGATTTTCTGCTCTGTTGCGGATTTAGCGGCTGATTTGTTGAGTCAGCTCTTAATGTCGCGTGGCTTCCCACATCATTTTTCTTCGATTACCCAAACGTCGGCGCCCCTTAGGGTTTCGTGAAAACACTTTTTTCAAAGCATTAATTACTCCTCAGTATCCGCAGCGAATTATTGCTGCCATCCTTTCGAAGTGTCACCGATGCCCTATTTAAAGGCCGAAGCGGGAAGCATTTCTCATCACACCTCGTCTTCTTCCTCTTGAAGCTTTTGTTCCCTCTGACAATGGTGAACACTGCTCCTATTTCAAACCTTCATAAAGAGTTGGGGATTTCTTCGGTCTTCTCAGTTGATGAGTTGTCTAAGGATGAGATCTCCACCCTTTTTCTTGACTCTGTCCTACTCCATCCAAGTTATTTCAAGGATGGAGGTCTTTCTTTGCCCTTTTTATTTGGATTTCAGCAAAAGATAAGGAGTTATATAGATTTTTTTCCTCGTTTAAAAATAATAAATATTATTTAACGAGATATATGTTTTAATGAAAAATATATATTGTTTCATTTTGAATTAAATAAATATATTTTTTATCTATAAAAATAAATTTAACAAGATATATATATTTCACTTGAATTCTAACTATATATACATAAGACTTTATATAAACGTTAAAAATGACGTGTCAGGCTTATACATAAGACTGTATATAAACGTTACCCCCGTTTGGGTCACAGGTTAAGCAAGAATAAGGGTGGTATAAGAATAGATAGGAAAAATGATTGTTTATTTGCAAAGTATAACTTACTATTAATAAGCTAGTTTAAACGAGTATAAGAGTATATAACAATTCTAAGTAACCCCTAAGATAAGCTATACTCAATTTATCTATTCTCATGGATAAGTAGAGCCCGCCTACAAATAGATAAAAAAAAACACATCTGATCATTTATCAACACCTCTTATACATCAATGAGTCCACATGTCAAATCAACTTTTTACACCTTATTTGTATTTTATTCTTCAGTAACCAAACAACTCAACATTTATTCTTACGTTTTCTAATAAAAAAAAACACAATCAAACAGAAAATATTTTATTCTTATAGAATTATTATCTATACTGACATAGTTATCTATCTAGAACAACTCACTTCTTCAATCACGTGCCTGCATAACATGGGCCGGACCGGGCCCCAAGAATGTCCCGTGTCAGGCCGGCACCTGACGTGCCGGGCTTGCCGGCCCGACAATACACACTATAAAACCCCTTCCCCTCGCAGCTTCTCAGGTCTCTCTCTCTCTCTCCCACTCTCACTCCAATTGTGCTTTTAGGGTTTCAGAAGTCACAGATCCGCATCACATTTTGCTTTCTATGTCGGGTTCCATCTACTAATATCCTACAATGTTTTTTTTTATTTCAGTCGCTGAAGATCTGGATCGACTTTGTGTTTTAATGTTTCACTGACGTAGGGGAGCTCGCATTTTCAGGTAATCCGTTCTTGCTATTGATGGTTTTTTATTTCAGGTTTATCCGACTTTATAACACTAAATTTTCGTAGTAGGACTCTTTAAAGGTGTGTTTGGATCTTGGAATGTCGGAACTCCTTGTTGTTATTGAATTGTGATTTCAAGGAATGCTAATATTCACCCAAATATTACTGTTGTTGGATTTTAAGAACTCCACCTTGGTTGTATTTTGAATGCAATTTTGAAAACATTTTTTTAGCATTCTAAATTGTACTTTCTCCTCATCCAAACAAATGGGCTTATAGAATGATAGTGGATTAGCTAAAATCCAAAGACCATATGGTAAGGCTTATAGAAATTCTATCAAAGGGATTCCAAGATCTAAACACACTCTTAGAGAGTGTTGCTACATGCCTTCCATGTCATAAAGCCAGTATAAAAAAAATTACAAAAAAAAAATTATTTGGTATTACATTGCATGTGATATGTATAATAGTAAACAACCCAATACCATTTTATCTATCAGAGTAAGAAGGTGCATCTATTTGTAAGTGAACTATTTTTTTTTTTTTTTTGGAAACTGTTAGGAGAAGGAGATGCATCTCTAGTTCACATTAGAAGCATCACATTGAAAGATCCTCTCTAGTAATTTGATATTTCTTTCGGAAAGCTTAATTTTGGTTTGAAATTGATGTTGCTGGTTTTGTCTATTTATTCATGTATTTTGATGCCACATGTTTTTCCTTCCTTGTTTGGTGCTTTTTTTCCTGCAACAAGCATAATGTCGGCCATTGGAGGTAGTTCGACTAACATGTCAAAGTGGAAGCTCAAGTAAGTTCTGTTTGTGATGAAAGGATACTTATTTTCACTTACTGGCTGATCAATCTCCCCTCCCGGCCAAACCACCACTTCCTTTTATCCATGCAGGTCAATTGTAACAATTTCCTTGACAGTATTAACTAGTTCACAGGCAATTTTGATTGTATGGTCCAAAAGAGCAGGAAAGTATGAGTACAGTGTGACGACAGCGAATTTTTCGGTGAGTATACTTTAGTGAATGAATTGGTGGAGGATCTGTGTCTTTCTCAAAGATCAAATCCGGATGGAGTTTGAATGGTTATCTTGGCATTCAATTTTATTGATTGAATTGAATTTCAGAGGCATCTGGAGTTTGGGGTCACTCTATAAAACTTGAGAGTTCATTCTCTTATTTTCTTTTCATAGATTCGAAGGTCATTGGGGTTATAATCAATTGGAATTCAAATGGGATCTAAGATATTAATTAGAGTCTTACAAGTTGCAGTTGTGAGCTGATGTTGCAGTTTGTGTATCACATTTTAAGCAAGATGATGTTGCAGTCTGTGTATCACATATTAAGCAATTGATCGAGGTTTTCGCATCACAAAAATCGAACTTATGCATCAATATGACCTAAAACCATTTTGATATTGGAGACTACTCATATTTATTTAGGTTAATGTCTATTCTTCCATTATCTTGCTAGTCACCATTTAATCATCTATGATGGACTGTTTTTTAATTAGTTTTTTTAATTCACTGTACACCTATGCAGTTTATTCTAATTGGATGCTTAAGATTGAGATCTATCTACTACACCCATTCATTCTATTAGATGAAATTCAGATCGACCTCGATCAATGTTTAAGTGAATGAATATTTGCTGATGTTTTTCACTTTTTTTTAACTATAGATGCCTATGGTAACTACAGAATCTGGTTTGTAGTACAAGGATTTTATAATCGGCAGAGGCCCTAGCCCGCCCATTGGTTTCCGTGTACTTCTTACTGTCATATTTTGATACTTGCTTCTGTTACAGCATGTATATCTGTCGGAAGGCACAATCATTGAGAATAGGGTGATAATTCGAAGGTTTACCGCAGGAAAACATGTCGACCACCCAAAACCATCCATCATTATATTATCTGAACTTTTATCTGATCTGTACTTGACTTTTAAGCGCATCTTTTTATTTGGTTAGACCTGAAGTTGAGGCCTAAATGCTTGTCCCTCTTCACATATATATGTCTCTCTTTTGAACATATCTTAAATGAAAACTTCAAATGTTAGTTGGCTTCGAAAATTGTATTTCGTTTATCGATTGTCTGATTACACGGTTCATTCTTGTTCAAACCAATAATTTTCTTTCTCAGATGGCTGCAAATTATGTTGCAATGGTGTCAAATGGACAAATCTGTGACAGGTATGTATACACATGCAACATGAAGTATCGTCTACTGACAATCTCTACTCATGCGTGTGTTATATGACATCAAATAAATATGTCATATGACATCAAATAAAAAATAATTCAATTGAACTTCATCATCTGTGCACCAGATTGTTAACCTCACTCTGTTCATACTTCATATTTCTGTCATGTTATAGGCTACAAGAAGAAATGATTCCCATTTTATTTCAAGCACTCACCCTTTTTATGAGTCCCTTCTACCTTTGGAAAATGATTATTGTTTCTTATATCACTTTCCATCATTCATCCCAGTTCCTTGGAGAAAGGGGTACCATATCTTTTCCGCATCGGCTCTGGTCAGGTAGGCTGCTACCATGATTTTACTTCTAGGACATAATATAATAGTCATTCCTACCATCACTTTTGCAATCCCACCACATTTTGAATATTTTGGAAGGTAATACTTGAGTGGTGTAGTACGTACTCTAACAAAAAAAAAAAGAAATATATACTCCAATAATTTTCAATGCGTACCTTCTTTCATTTTCCCTCATGGAATATACACAGAGTATAGACTCTATTAGAGATTTCATGTATCGGGTAAAATGACTATAGGAATGACTGAATGTATCAGCTCAATGTAATGAACATGGTATCTAGCCATCTCATCTGTTCATCATTTTTCGACAGGTGATCAAGGGACTCGATGAAGGGATCCTGAGCATGAAAGCAGGAGGGAAGCGCAGGCTTTACATACCAGGCTCTGTAAGTACTCTACTCTCAACTCTGAAAAGGCTGCATTGTAAACATGAATTCATTATCCATCTTTATGTCATATACGTCGCTTGATGAGAATTCGCGCATTTGTCACAAAAGTTGGCATTTCCAAAAGGCCTCACCTCAGCCCCGGGGAGACCGAGGGTGGCACCAAACAGCCCGGTGATCTTTGATGTCAGCCTTGAATATATACCCGGCCTCGAGCTCGACGAGGAATGACCATTAAAATTTACATCTCTCGCAGCTGAGTGAAAAAATACAGAGAGAAAGATGTACATTGTTGATTTTGTTCATTGGAAGTACGAGTACTAAAAGAGATTGTTTTTGGTCTTTGCATGTTGTATGAAAACTTGGGATGAAATCCTAATTGAATCTTGATTTTGGTTGCATAGCTTGTACTGTTGTACAATTGCATTTCTAAGTCTACCTGAAAAAGTATGGTATGTCTCCTTTAAAAATGTATATTTATACAAAGGTCCCTGTGGAAATTGAGGTTAATGTCAACATGTGAAAGTAAAATCTGTCAAATATTCGAATCTTTTCTAATATGAATTTAAATATCATATTTTACATGTGAATATATTTAGATTTGGATATCGTATCTAATCTGAAAATTATGGCATCTTTATTGTATATCATTGTGATGTAGTTATATAAATAAAATAACTTATCAATTTTTAAAAGAAAATATAGTGACACGTGAACTTGAATAATTTAAATTAAATATAATTACAAAATAAATTATATCATTTGATTTCGCTGTCAATCGTCCGGCGGGAGCTTGGACAATTTGAAAAACATGAAACATGACCGTCTTCAATGGGGGGTACGAGCGTACCAAGATATCATGTGGAAAATATTTTGAGGGTGCATGAGGAATTGGAGATGCTACATCACGAAGGTGGAGGACGTCTGTTTCTGAGATGGCACCGCGGGGTGATTGAGGGCATGCGGATCTCTCAACGGTTAGGTACTTCTTCTAACTAAAAGCTTGGCGGCATGTGTTGTCTTAGCTTTATTTTGGCTTATTTACTTCTTTATTTCTTTTTCACGAATCGTTTATTGATTGAACCATAAAAATGATGGGCTAAAGGTCACTGGTTCAGCTATTGAGTTAACCGAATTTGAACCGCGACATCATTATGATGCAATAACTATCTTAATTATTATTATTAAATAAATAAATCCATAAAAATATGAATATTAAAAAAAAATCTTTGCATAATTATCAAGTTTTAATTTTTAATATTTTTTAAAAATTTATTTAACACCGTAACATAATTTTATTATATAAAAATAAATTTTTTTACATTAGATTTAATATTTTAATAAGTAATTAATTACATTTTCTATGAGTAAAAAACCAATCATTTTAATCAAATCGTAGCTAGTTCTAAAAAACCAGTTAATTGGGTTTTACTAATTCAAAGCAGACAAAGGTCTAACCAGTTCAACCGGTCGAGTTGGGCTTTCTAGCTTCCCATCCTTTTGTTTTTTCTCTATTCTTTTCACCTCTAATTCGGATTTGTAACCCGTTTTCTTTAATGAAAGTGTTAATGGTAAGATTTATTTTTTTCAAAAAACGAGAGCATATTTCATAGAAAAGAAAGTATATATTTTAATAAATTATATAAAAATCATTTATAAAATGTGTAAATAATTTTCTGACGAGACTAGATATATGAGACTGAAATATGTAGGATTGATATAAAATTAAAAAAAAATGAGACGTCCAACCATGACATATCAATTTATTATTGAAAAAATTATGCATGTAATTAATCAATATCAGATCGAATAATTTATCTGATTACGAGAATATCAAATTTGATTGATGCGGATATAAATTTGGACCCAGGGAATTCCACTATGAGAAATATTTTATATGCATTTATTACGAGTGATTTTATCTATTATAAAATATATCTAAACTTACCATATTATTATATATAAATACAACTAAATTATTTTGTATCAATAAATGCTTGAACTTTTTCATACGCATTTGTATATGCACAACAATTAGTATTTAATATAAATTTCAAATGTAAATTTTTTTTTTGAATTAATATTTGAAAAAATTAAAATTAAGTGTGAAATTTATCAATCCAAATTTAACCATATAAATTTAATTGTAAATTTCCTTCTTCTATTATTATGATATAATGTTATGTACGGGGATATTATTAATATTATAATATCTACATTTATGTTTTTATTAATTATGTGATTTGAATACTTAATTAAATAATAAAAAGAAATTAATAATCCCAAGTAATATTGAAATAACTTATGTGTAATGCACACGTGCATTAATTAATATAAGTAAAATGAACAGTGACAACCAATTAAATTAGACACCTAAACCGTCAAAAGCACATAACCTTTGATGTTTCACTCATATGACTTAACGAGATACACATTTACAGCGTACCTATTTATTCATATCCACATTGAAGAATATGTTATCTTAATCAAAACCTTAGCTTTTGTACCTTATAAGTATCTCTCTTCCCTCAATCATTCCTAGGGTTTCATGTTTTTTAGTTTAGAGTTTCCATATTTTCTATCTTTTCTTTAGTTAGTTTTCATGAGGAAACATAGTTAGGAAACAAGAATATGTTATCTTAATCAAAACCTTAGCTTTTGTACCTTATAAGTATCCCTCTTCCCTCAATCATTCCTAGGGTTTCATGTTTTTTAGTTTAGAGTTTCCATATTTTCTATCTTTTCTTTAGTTAGTTTTCATGAGGAAACATAGTTAGGAAACTTTTATAGATCTTGTAAAATATGGTTTTTAATAGTTAATATATTAATTTAAAAAACAACTCAATTTTTTTTTTTTGCATTAACTGGGTTTTGTGATTTATGTAAGGGTGATGATACCTAGGCCCCAACTCATAGGCCCCACTCAAAAGCTCCATGAGGTGTCATTGCTTTATTAGTTAGCTTGTTGACTTTTAAAAATAGGTAAAATGATAAAATACAGATATGCCCCTCATTAAAAATAGATCACATTGACCCAAATCCCTTTTTTTCTCTTATTAATCTTTCATATTAATTTGAATTTGCTTATTTTAAAATTTATGTATTTTGAAAAATATATCCCACTATAAAATTTGTCTATTTTAAAATTTGAATTTTGAATTTCTTATGAATTTTACATCAAAATTTATCTAATTTACACAAAAATTACTCAAATTATTTTTCATTAAAATTACACCAAAACTTACATAAATTACACCAAAATTACATAAATAACACAAAAAAAGCGTTCCAGTTTTTTTATGATTATAACTGTTACATAATGTAACAGTAATGCATAAATGTAAATGTAACAATCTTATAATTGTATAATTGTGTAAATGTAACAGTGTTGCATAAATGTAACAGTGATGCATAAATGTAAAATAAATATATGAATGTAACAATTTATAACATTCATGTTTAAAAAATGTTGTAAAAACAAAAAAAGAGGAGAAAGAATGTAGCAGACGGCCTGTAAACCAAATAGTCATGAATAATAATATGAATGATCATTGAAATATCAATGAATTTGTATGTTAAATAACATTATGTTGTTACAAGACTGTTACATTTCAAATGTAACAAAATAACAAAAAATTATGTATTGTTTAAATGTGTCTCGTTTGCATCAAATCATATTATTCATTAACCGTTACATTTATAAAATGTAACAATATTAATCAATGCACATATTTCACAATGTAAATACAACAAAACAATATCTAACCTGACTCACGATTACTTCACATTCTTCGTCTCCAATAGCGACCTCGCTTTTGTGATTATCCCGAATAGTTCATGTCAGAGACCACCACCACCACCACCACCACCCGCGTTTCAAGAACTCAAACTTTTATGTAAAAATAATTATGATAAAATATATCATAAAAAAAAAGCTTTAACATGTTAAAATAGTTAAAAATAAAATAAAATAAAAATGGAGGCACCTGAATCCACCAAACAAAAGTACTCGCACTGCCTCTAGTCATTTCATCCTAGCTAAATGGGGCACTTGTGGCCGTTGATTGACAGAATTTACGCCGTACGTGATGCACGTGTCACAATTACATTAAACTACTGCAACTTCTGATTTTTCAAAAAAACAAATTTTTTTTTTTTGTAAATCACGAAAATTGAGACGGAGACGATTAGTTTATTGTGGCAGTACGGACACGGCGGCATCGAACCGAACCAGCACTTCACGCCGGGGAGGCGGAGGAGGAGGTGGAGTGTCGGAGGGGAACCCCGATGCGTCGGGATGGGACACTAGGATTTCGTCGCGGATGTCTAAGGTTGCGGAGACGAGGCGATGGGAGGAGACGGGGAAGCCGTTGAGGTCGGAGAGGCGGCGTTTGAGGGTCTCGCTGGAGATGGAGGGGGAGGAGGAGAGGGAGAGGCACCCTGTGTGGTGAAGAAATAATGGTGAAGAAATACATGATTTTTAGAATTGATAATACTCCACAATCATAGGGATACATATTAGGATAGTTATCAAGTAAAATGGTATAATAGGTAATGTCTCATTACCACATCATGGGGCTTATTTCAGGCTTGTGAAATTGGGGCCTAAAAATCAGTTACGTAATTCTTCCCTCTAAAACAAGGTTGTCCACGCTTCACACATCCATCGTATCTCCGATCCTCGGCTTGAGCGTGCGAGAGAGAGAGAGAGGGGGGGGGGTTGAACGTGCGAGAGAGAGAGGGAGATCGGGTTGAGCGTGCGAGAGAGGGAGAGAGGGCATCGATGTATCCTCGGCTCATCTCCTTCGCGAGGCGCTGTAAGCCCTCCAAATCCTACACTTCCGCCGCCTCCATCGCCGTCAGGAGCCTCTCTGTCTCCCCACCTCCCACGCGAGCCCTCGATCGGGACCCTTCCCCACCGCGCCCGAAAACCCTAGCCGACCTGCGTAGGCGGCTGGAATCGGAGTCTCCGGCGCTGTCGGATTTCGTGCGTTTGAGGGAGAGCGAGGAGTACTCGGTGGCCGTCGGGTCGAAGAAGAACCCCCTCCCGAAGCCCAAGTGGATGAAGGAGACGATCCCGGGGGGTTCCAAGTACGCGAAGATCAAGGCGAAGTTGAGGGAGCTGAAGCTACACACTGTGTGCGAGGAGGCCAAGTGTCCAAACCTCGGCGAGTGCTGGTCGGGCGGGGAGACCGGGACCGCCACCGCCACAATCATGATCCTTGGAGACACATGCACCCGCGGTTGCAGGTGAATTTTTTTTTTGATCTGTTCTCTTAAAAAAAAGTGATTTTTTTTATTTGTGCATTTGTTTTTTTCTGGGTAATTGGCATTTGTGAATTTATTGTATTAGTATGTGTAGAATTATGATTCAAACTTTTGGAGAATTTGGGCTTTTTTGGGTATGAATTCTGCAATTGAAATTGTGATGTTGGTTTTTTTCAGTTATTGATGTGTCGATTTTGAAAGTTAAAAAACAGCAGGAAATTGAATGAGGTCTTGTTTTGGTGGAGGAGTCATTATTGTTACTCAGGATAGGATTTTGACGACAACAAAATTGATTGTCATCTAAAATGGTGCTTTTTTTTGGTGAATATGTTCGTTTTTCTTTATATCTTAAAGAAACCAATGCGACTTGTTTAACTGGAAAAGATGAGAAGCTCCTCTTTTTTTGCCCTAAGAAATGTTATTAGAGAAAATCCACAAGCACATGTGATTATAAGTGCATTCTTTGATGAGCTTGATATAATGCAGTTTTTGTGTTTCTATTCCTTTCTAGATTTTGTAACGTGAAGACATCACGTACTCCTCCCCCGCCAGATCCAAATGAACCCACTAATGTTGCCGAAGCAATTGCATCTTGGGGCCTGGATTATGTTGTCATCACCAGTGTTGATAGAGATGATTTGCCTGATCAAGGGAGTGGTCACTTTGCCGAAACGGTGCAAAAGTTGAAGACTCTGAAGCCAGATATTCTAATAGAATCCCTTGGTATGTACTTGTCAAAGTGTTTCATACAAATCTTACATTTGAACTCCAAACAAGAAAAACAATTCAAAAGTTGCTTGAGTTGGGTTGTTTTATAAATTGATAAATTCATCCAACTTGTGTGAAACTTGCAAGGATCTTGTAAGATGTCACCTCTTGCTGTGTAAATAGCTGATTGAATCCAGTTGGATAATTCATTTATTATCTTGACTTGCATTCTTGCCTAAACTCATTGTTGGACTTCTTGAACAAGATCTCGATCATCTGATGGTTTACAATGATATTTTGACTGAATCCATCAAGGTCCTTTTTTAACATCTGTTCACGTCTATGTGAAATTTTGCAGTTCCTGACTTCCGTGGAGACTCCAGCTGTGTAGAGAAAGTTGCTACTTCTGGTTTAGATGTTTTTGCACACAATATTGAGACAGTTCAGGAGCTTCAGAGCATGGTTAGAGACCGTCGTGCCAACTTCAAGCAATCCATTGAGGTTCTAAAGATGGCAAAAGATTATGCCCCAGCAGGGACTCTTACGAAGACGTCGATAATGTTGGGTTGTGGGGAAACACCTGATCAAGTGATAAGCACAATGGAGATAGTAAGGGCGGCAGGCGTTGATGTCATGACATTTGGGCAGTACATGAGACCTTCCAAACGGCACATGCCAGTCTCAGAATACGTGACTCCAGAAGCATTTGAAAAGTACCGATCAATTGGAATGGATATGGTATGTTTTGCCTTTTATATGCTGCATCCTTAACAGTTTCTTTAGCGTAGGAATTTAATTGTCATTGGAAGCTGATCCATCTGAAATTGGTTTATAGATTGACATTTTTATAGGCTAATAGATTCAAGATGACCTTTTTTATATATGATTTTGGCTTTATTGTGGTATACAAAATGTTCATAAGATTTAGGGTAGCCAAATCATTCATGACAGGGTCAAAGGCATAATCTATTATCAAAGACTTCTTACGTGTAGCAAAAGTAAAAAAAATACAAGGTGGTATTCCTATTCTATGAAGGGTGGAAAAATTGGAAGTTCTTTTCTCCGGAAGACATATTATAGGCTTGATAATGATGTTTGAGTCCTAAAATTATGTTGGTTGAAAGTCATGCAAGTAGGTCATATATGATGAAAGTATGTTAATTTGGATACTTGGCAAATAAATGTGTCTGTGTAATAGCAACTTCTACAAGGCATCAAGGAGTAAAATGGCAAAACATCTTCGCTGTCAAACGTTTGCTAATAATTGTGCCTGTAAGATCAACAATATTGGGGTGAGAGGAAACCTTACAAAATGGATGGAAGTCATTAGCAAGGATACGGAAGATGCCAACCTAACCACAAGATTGACCTCCTACAGGAATAAAAATGATGGGATGTTGGATTTCTAAAGCTATGTAATTCTGTAAGAGGGAACCCCTTTTGATATGATTTACCGCTCAGTTATTAAACTAATTTTGAAGCTGATACGATTTATTTAGCTGTAATGTGTCGCTTTTGAATTAGCACTTTAGCAGCATCAATTTTATTCACTTCTCAATGAGTTCCATATCTTTCAAATGATGAGAGTTTCAAACATTATTTCACTTTCTGGTCTGCCTTCTTTGATCCACAAATTCTATACCATTGTCCTTATAATTTCCCTTTAATGTGCATATATGTGCAATTTTAGGAAGAGTTGAGGTGGTTCAAAATATTTTTGAACATGATGGATATGAATACATTTATTAAAACAGTGGTTGTTTGGCAGGGATTCCGATACGTCGCATCGGGGCCCATGGTGCGGTCCTCGTACAAGGCGGGCGAATTCTATATCAAGTCAATGATCGAAGCTGATCGAGCTACTTCTGCTGCTGTTCCTGCTGTTGGCTCATAAAGAAATTCTCTCTTTCATACCCTCTTTGGCTCTCTGTATATTATCGAAATCTTATCTGGTGAAGTGGGTTGGCTTTGTTATTTGAGAGGTTGCTTGAAAAGGACTCAACAACTAAACTGTAGTTCGAGGGTGATCCTCACTCCCTTACGCAGAGAATCCTTTGAACAAACTAAAATTTATTAAATTGTTGCTTCTCGGCTCGACAGCACAATATAAAAGCCTTCCCCTCTCTGTCTGTCCGTCGCAGCTTCTCAGGTCTCTCTCTCTCTCTCTCTCTCTCTCCCCAATTGTGCTTTTAGGGTTTCAGAAGTCACAGATCCGCATCACATTTTTATATCTGTGTCGGGTCCCATCTACTAATATCGTACAATGTTTTTTATTTCAGTCGCTGAAGATCTGGATCGACTTTGTGCTTATTTTTTTTAATGTTTCACTGACGTAGGGGAGCTCACATTTTCAGGTAATCCGTTCTTGCTATTGATGGTTTTGATTTCAGGTTTAGCTGACTTCATAACACTAAATTTACGTAGTAGGACTCTTTAAAGGTGTGTTTGGATCTTGGAATGTCGAACTCCTTGTTGTTATTGAATTGAGATTTCAAGGAATGCTAATATTCACCCAAATATTACTGTTGTTGGATTTTAAGAATTCCACCTTGGTTGTATTTTGAATGCATTTTTGAAAACATTTTTTGTAGCATTCTAAATAGTACTTTCTCCTCATCCAAACAAATGGGCTTATAGAATGATAGTGGATGAGCTAAAATTAAAAGATCATATGGTAAGGCTTATAGAAATTCTATCAAAGGGATTCCAAGATCTAAACACATTCTTAGAGAGTGTTGCTACATGCCTTTAATGTCATAAAGCCAGTATAAAAAAAAATTAAGAAAAACAAAATTATTTGGTATTACATTGCATGTAATATGTATAATAAACAACCCAATACCATTTTATCTATCAGAGTAAGAAGGTGCATCTATTTGTAAGTGAACTTTTTTTTTTTTTTTGGGAAACTGTCAGGAGAAGGAGATGCATCTCTAGTACATATTAGAAGCATCACATAGAAAGATCCTCTCTAGTAATATGATATTTCTCTTGGAAAGCTTAATTTTGGTTTGAAATTGATGTTGCTGGTTTTGTCTATTTATTCGTGTATTTTGACGCCACGTGTTTTTCCTTCCTAGTTTGGTGCTTTGTTTCCTGCAACAAGCATAATGTCGCCATTGGAGGTAGTTCGACTAACATGTCAAAGTGTAGGTTCTGTTTGTGATGAAAGAATACTTATTTTCACTTACTGGCTGATCAATCTCCCCTCCTGGCCAAACCACCACTTCCATGCAGGTCAATTGTAACAATTGCCTTGACAGTATTAACTAGTTCACAGGCAATTTTGATTGTATGGTCCAAAAGACCAGGAAAGTATGTGTACAGTGTGACGACAGCGAATTTTTCGGTGAGTATACTTCAGTGAATGAATTGGTGAAGGATCTGTGTCTTTCTCAAAGATCAAATCCGGATGGAGTTTGAATGTTTTTTTTAAAGGTGATTAAAATGTATTGTATAATAGTTTTTTCATCTTCAATTCAAAATGGTTGCTACTGAAACCACAATAACAGTGACATGTTGTGACTTGCCACTTTATGGTCTCAAAATGATTCTGTGGCAATTTACAATTTCAGAGGCATCTGGAGTTTGGACAGAATATGGACCTAATGTCTGATATATTTAGTCCAGAGAACCATTGATTTGCTCACTGACTATCTGCATAGCATTTGTACCATGTCATCAGTCTCTCTCATATATGATGATATGCCAATGAGGCAATTAAATCTCAAATGGACGCGTGATCTTTTATGAAATTCTTGAAAACATAACCATCTTTGCAGTAGACCATATCTGAAAGGTTCTTGATTATTTAATGGACGTGTGATCTTTTATGAAATTCTTCAAACATAACCATCTTTGCAGTAGACCATATCTGAAAGGTTTTTTTTTTTTTTTTTGGGTCCTTGATTCAGTGTTTGATTATGTCTTTTCCTCGCCCTTGGCTTGATTGAATTTTTTTTCTGTTAAAATGCAGCCGCTGCTGATCATGTAGCCATTCAATAGAAATTTTCACCAAGATTCTTCAATTTCCTCAATCTAGATGTGCTTAAATTCTAGTTGATTATATTTAGGCTCTAGAATCGCTAAAAGGGCATCATCTTCCACTCACCCTGTACTGGTCAGAAACAACACCGGGCTTCAGAAGTCCAATGCTCGGTTTCATGCTCGGGCTCCAAATCAGCGAGCACTGAAAGATTTGAAGATAGGCTTGCTTTGACCAGTCGAAGACATGCAATCAGCATTATTCTTGCATTGTCTGGTTTTGGATTTGCTTTGGCTGATGCAAAGGGAGCTGGATTACCACCAGAGGAGAAGCCGAAATTGTGTGATGCTGAATGTGAAAAGGAGCTTGAAAATGTACGGTGAGATTGCATTGACCTTGATCCTTTACTTCCCAAATTCTCACGTTTGCAGATATTCTAGTTATTGTGCTATGTCTTTTATAGATGGGATCCCTAAAATAAAAAAAAACTCTCAAGTTTCTCTGTATCATATTGTTTGCTCTTATTTATTGTATAGTTCTTTGTTGACCAAGCTTCAATTTTTCTTCCTTCATGCACAGTGCACCAGAAGTTTAGTTCACCAAGAAATTGTAATTGCAAACAAGGGCTCACTCTATAAAACTTGAGAGTTCATTCTTTTCTTTTCATAGATTCGAAGGTCATTGGGGTTATAATCAATTGGATCCCAAATGGGATCTAAAATATTAATCAAAATCTTACAATTGCAGTTTGTGTATCACATTTTAAGCAAGATGATGTTGCAGTTTGTGTATCACATTTTAAGCAATTGATCGAGGTTTTCACATCACAAAAATCGAACTTATGCATCAATATGACCCAGAACCATTTTGATATTGGAGACTAATCATATTTATTTAGGTTAATTTCTATTCTTCCATTATCTTGCTAGTCACCATTTAATCATCTATGATGGACTGTTTTTCGGTTAGTTTTTTTTGACTCATTGTTCACCTATGCAGTTTATTCTAACTGGATGCTTAAGATTGAGATCTATCTACTACACCCATTCATTCTATTAGATGAAATTCAGATCAACCTCGATCAATGTCTAAGTGAATGAATATTTGCTGATGTTGTTCACTTTTTTCCTATAGATGCCTATGGTAACTACAGAATCTGGTTTGCAGTACAAGGATATTATAAAGAGGCCCTAGCCCGCCCATTGGTTTTCAGGTATTTCTTACTGTCAGATTTCGATACTTGATTCTTTTACAGGATGCATATCTGTCGGAAGGCACAATCATTGAGAATAGGGTGATAATTTGAATGCTTACCGCAGGAAAACATGTCAACCACCCAAAACCATTCATCATTATATTATCTGAACTTTTATCTGATCCTTATATTTTTATTTGGTTAGACCTGAAGTTGAGGTCTCAAAGCCTGCCCCTCTTCACATATATGTCTCTCTTATGAACATTATCTTAAATGAAAACTTCAAATGCTAGTTGGCTTCGAAAGTTGTATTTCATTTATTGATTGTCTGATTACACGGTTCATCTTGTTCAAACCAATAATTTTCTTTCTCAGGTGGCTGCAAATTATGTTGCAATGGTGTCAATTAGACAAATCTTTGACAGGTATGTATACACATGCAACATGAAGTATCATCTACTGACAATCTCTACTCATGCGCGTGTTATATGACATCAAATAAAAAAAAAAATTCAATTGAACTTCATCATCTGTGCATCAGATTGTGAACCTCACTCTGTTCATACTTCATATTTCTGTCATGTGATAGGCTACAAGAAGAAATGATTCCATCTTATTTCAAGCACTCACCCTTTGTATATGAGTCCCTTCTACCCTTTTTGGGAAATGATTATTGTTTCTTATATCACTTTTTATCTTTCATCCCAGTTCCTTGGAGAAAGGGGTACCATATCTTTTCTGCGTCGGCTCTGGTCAGGTTGGCTGCTACCATGATTTTACTTCTAGGACATAATATAATAGTCATTCCTACTTTCACTTTTGCAATCCCACCACATATTGAATTTTTTGGAAGGTAATACTTGAGTGGTGTAGTACGTATAACAAAAAAAAAGAAATATACACTTCAATAATTTTCAATGTGTACCTTCTTTCATTTTCCCTCATGGAATATACACGGAGTATAGACTCTATTAGAGATTTCATATATCGGGTAAAATGACTATAGGAATGACTGAATGTATCAGCTCAATGTAATGAGCATGGTATTACCTGTGAGTGAGTTCAAACATAAAATCTATCTAGCTATCTCATTGTATGATATGGCAGTTGTGTGTGCTCCTATACATTCACTATCACATGTTTGATACAACTTCTTTTGCTTATCAGTTGTAGTTCATCTCTTCATCATTTTTCAACAGGTGATCAAGGGACTCGATGAAGGGATCCTAAGCATGAAAGCACAGGAGGGAAGCACGGACTTTACATACCAGGCTCTGTAAGTACTCCTACTCTCAACTCTGAAAAGGCTGCATTGTAAACATGAATTCATACCCATCTTTATGTCATATGTCACTTGATGAGAAGTCGCTCGCAACAGTTGGCATTTCCAAAAGGCCTCACCTCGGCCCCAGGGAGGCCAAGGGTGGCGCCAAACAGCCCGGTGATCTTTGATGTCAGCCTTTAATATATACCCGGCCTCGAGCTCGACGAGGAATGACCATTAAAAATTACATCTCTTTCTGCAGAGTGAAAAAAACAGAGAGAAAGATGTACATTGTTGATTTTGTTCATTGGAAGTCCGAGTACTAAGAGAAATTGTTTTTGGTCTTTGCATGTTGTATGAAAACTTGGGATGAAATCCTAATTGAATCTTGATTTTGGTTGCATTGTTTGTACTGTTGTACAATTGCATTTCTAAGCCTCCCTGAAAAAGTATGGTTTGTCTCCTTTAAAAATGTATATTTATATAAAGGTCCCTATGGAAATTAAGGTTAATGTCAGTATGTGAAAAGTAAAATCTGTCATCTTTTACATGTTAAAAGGTTTAGATTTGGATATCGAGGTATCTAATCTGAAAATAGTTATCTTTATTATATATCATTGTGATGTATTACCACAATATATTACCACCTGAACTTGAATAATTTAAATTAAATATAATTATAAAATAAATTATATCATTGTGTTTTGACGGTCAATCATCCCGGCCGGAGCTTGGACAATTTGGAAAACATGAAACATGTGAGAAATGTTTCGAGGGTGTATGAGAGATTGGGAACGTTACATCATGAAGGTGGAGGATATTTGTTTCTGAGACGGCACCCCTAGGTGATTAAGGGCATGCAGATCTCTCAGCGGTTATGTACCTCTTCATAAAACTTTAACTTTTTTTATAATATGATATATCTTAACCCCCCGTTTGGAAAGTGGAATTGCTTTATTCAGGCCTGATAGTTATACTGAGATAAATAATAGTGTTTGACAGAATAAACCTATCTGTGTTTGGTTGTATTTTTTGTTATTCTTATTGGGAAATGTAAAATTCAGATTTTTGGTGTTTGGTTGATCCACAATAAACTGTGGATAAATGGTTGATAAGGGATGGATAAAGAGTTATTATTTTTAAAATGTCAACTTTACCCTTGGAATATAAGTTTTTGTTTGGTGTAGTTGATAGATATATATCAATCTATGATGAGTGTAATTAAATCTAGGTCATCCATCTTATGTTATATTTTATGGTGGACCTTTAAATATATTCTACAACTAATCAATTGAAGTAATCCTATATATGCTTAGTGGTGATTCCAATTATTGTTCAATTTAATTAAATTTACTCAATCGAATAGTAATAAATTATTGAAATCATAGTTTGTCTATAAAATTAAATAATTTTATTACACCATATACATTGTCAATCTTGTTGTTGAAAAAATAAATAACACTGGCATTCTTATACATTGCTTCAATTAATTTGCTTATATGGTGAATCCCCCACAATTGATTTCTAGGGTTTGTTGTTTTCATTTGAGACCCCGTGAGAGAGATGAAGGTCGATGGGGATGAAAGTGAAGTGGGTGGGGTGTTTAATGTGATGGGATGGTTGATGTACACATGTAGGCAGATGCACAAAATATCAGTGGATTTTGGACGGTCTGGATTAAACCGAATTTTGGGTGTATTTTGGACGATCGTGATTGATTCACAGTGGCGAGATCCACTGATCACACAGTGGTAATTAAAAATGGTTGTATCATTGAGTTTTGTTAAAATAAGTGGGAGAATTTTTTTGTAATGATATGAGGGGTATTCTTATTCTTAGATAAGTCCTGATAAATTATTCTTACCTTTTAGTAGAATTGTAATTAGGTTTTCTTCTAACTTATCCAGACATAGTTATCAGGGTTTATACGTGTCAAACAAACAGTGAATAAGGGTTATTCTGCTGTTATTCACCCCTATTCTCTGTTTATGTTAGTTCCCAAACGGGAGGTAAAACTTTAACTTTTTATAATATAATATATCTTATAACTTTATTAATAAATAATTTTTCATAAAACTTTTAACTTTTTTATAATATAATATATCTTAAAAATAAATCTAAACTTACCATATTGTTATATATAAATGCAACTAAATTATTTTGTATCAATATATATCGAACTTTTTTATGTGCATTTGCACATTCACAACAACTAGTATCTAATATAAATTTTAAATATAAAATTATTTTTGTTTGAAATTATATTATATTTTTGTTTTAAATTATATTTGAGAAATTGAAATTAAGTGTGAAATTTATCAATCCAAATTTAACCATATAAATTTAATTGTAAATTTTCTTCTTCTATTATTATGATATAATGTTATGTACGGGGATATTATTAATATTATAATATCTATATTTATATTTTTATTAATGATATGATTTGAATACTTAATCAAATAATAATAATAAATTAATAATCCCAAGTAATATTGAAATAACTCATGTGTAATACACACATGCATTAACTAATATAAGCAAAATGAGCAATGACAACAAGTTAAATCAGGCACCCAAACTGTCAAAAGCACATACGCTTTGACTCATATGACTTAACGAGATACTCATTTATAGCATACCAATCTATTTATTCATCTCGGCATAGAAGAATATGTTATCTTAATCAAAATCTTAGCCTTTTACCCTACAAATATCCCTCCCTTCCCTCAATCAATCCGAGGGTTTCATGTTTTCTTGGCTTATAGTTTTTATATTTTCTATCTTTTCTTTAGTTGGTTTTCATGAGAAAACATGGTTAGGAAACATAGATTGAGGGCGGGCTAGGCTCGGCCTGATTCTGGGCCCGGCCCACAGACCAGCCCGAAGTGGGCCCGTTCGGGCTGACCCGTAGGCCCATGGGGGTAATCCAATTAACGAGTAACATGTAATTTTTATTTGAATTGTGGTTAAATTATACAAATTATTGACATTTATATAGGTGTCAACCTAGTTAGGTATATGCAGTTAATTTTTTTTCAAGTAATTAATTCATTTAATATTTTTATTTTGAAAATTCAATAGATATAAATATTTTTTTAACATTATACTTTAAATTTTTTGTTATCTAACATTATATACAAATGAACAACTTCAAATTAAAAAAATAAAAAAATAGAATGTTAAAAATTTGGGTGCTCGTGGGTTCGAAACCAGGCCCAGCCCAAGCCCGCTGACCAAGCAGGTCCGTGGGCCTGGGCCCTGTTTTAACGGGCCAGGTCAGCCTGTTGCCGACCCCTAATAGTACTGTGGCACCACCGCTGACTACTGCGGCGATGGGTGCCAGTCTAGCACGTGCACGTCAACTCCTGGGGGCGGTGGTGAAGGCGGCAATGCCACGGTTGCTGGTATAGTTACATCGGAGTTCTTCAACAGAGTTATTAATCAGACCGGACAAGGTTGTCCGGGTAAGGGGTTCTACTCACGGAGGGCGTTTCTGGCCACCTGCAGGAGCTACCCAGAGTTCGGCACCGCCGGATCAGACACCACCAGGAAGAGGGAGATCACCGCCTTCTTCGCTCACATCACGCACAAGATTGGGCGTAAGTCTTCTCTAATTATGAGTTTTAATATAGGGCATTTTTACAATTCATGTTTCATTACATGAAATATATTTTTTAAGAAATAATAAATCCAAACTACTTGGATCTATATGTGATGTGATCATTACATTACATTTGTGCACGTATTATTGTTACATAGAAGAGATAGACGGAGCGTCTAGGGACTATTGCGACAGGTCCAACACCAAGTATCCATGTGTGCCCGGAAAGGCCTACTACGGTCGAGGCCCAATCCAGATATCGTGGAACTATAACTATGGTCCTGCTGGGGAAAGCATTGGGTTCGACGGCCTGGGAGCGTCCGAGACGGTAGCTAGGGACCCGGTCATATCATTTAAGGGTGTAATAGTTCTGGATGAACAACGTCCACTCAATCATAATGTCTGGGAGGGGGTTCGGGGAGACGATACGCGTGATCAACGGTGATCTGGAGTGCAATGGCAAGAACCCAGGGACTATCCAGACTACGGTTGGGTACTACTAGGACTACTGTGGGCAGCTGGGGGTGTCACCAGGAGGCAATCTGTAATGCTGAATGTCCATGTGATGAGGATATGTTTGATGAGTGGTAACTTTATATCGTAACATGCATTTGTAACCACCCATCATAGACAAGCAAAAAAAACTGGACATGGAATTATTAAGTTTGGCAAAGAAACTTTCTGTTTGCCTTGAAATTGCAAGTTGATTCTTTGTATCATTTTTTTTTCATTTTATTTTATTTATTTTATTTTAAATCAAGGTCTCAGATTTTTTTTAATCATTTTCAGGAGTGAGATTAAGTAATTGTCCAGGTTTATGAAATGAGAAAATAAAATAATTTTCTCATTTGGAGTCAAATACACAGTACAAATAAAAATGCTTAAACAATCTTTAAAATTATAAAAAATTATGAGGTATATAAGACTATATTATATTTTAAAGTATTAAAAAATTTGAGGGTAACAAATTCTATAATTATCAGTGTTCCCGCCCAAATCCATTTAGATTGTTATGGGGAAGCTAAGTTTTAATTAATGAGATATCGCTTCCATTTGCAGACAGGATTGCAAAACAATAGCATAGACTAATGTGGAGCTTGCATGACATCCTCTTTTTTGAAAGAGAAACAAAATCTAAAGAATTGGACTCGTATGGTATCAATGAAAAAATGACTTGACTAATCCATTAAAAATGTTCTCAAAAGTAAGGATAACATGCCTTTTTATTGAAATATATAAAATGAGTTTGTTTAAGAATTGGAACACTAAATCAAAACTCTTGGATTGTTTTTGGGTGCCTGTATAAGGGGAATATAGGGGTTGATTAGGGTGGAATAAAGAGAAAAATATTGTTTGTTAAGCAGGAATAATCCAATATAGATATGTGAGAATAATATGATGTTGGTATTTCAGTCTCTCCTAGATTATGTTATATGTTGACATCTTATAAATTAGTGTTGCACATGTCAATCATTTTCTTATATTTTATGTTAATCGATAATTTATTTATTACCAACCAAACAAGAAAAAATATTATTATTATATTTTTAATAAAAATAATTAAAAACATAATCAAATAAAAAATAATTTATTTTCTATTTATACTAGAATAGTTATTTATTTCAATTTCCTAACCAGGGCATAATTATTTATTCCAATAGACTATGGCTGTCAAGGGCTTAAGTATTCTTATGTGACCTGAGTGTAAGAAAATTTTGTGCTATGAAAAATGTTAAGCGCAGTCAGTATTACTGTTTAAAACTCAGACCACACATATTTTTATATTTTAAAAATTATATATCTTATCTTATTATATATTTTTATGAAATTTAAAATATATATTCTAATGAATTAAATGATATTGTATATTAATTTTTTTAATAAAATATACACCTTAATAAAATGAGTGAAGGGGATTAATGAAGTGTTTAAAAATGCATTTGTGATTGTAAAAAAAAATGTGTAACATAACTTTTTGTCTTTCATGGAATGATGGGCTCTTCTCGTCACGGCCGTCATAGCATGCTTATTAAGCCCAACCCAGTGTTAAGAGGTTAACACTACGAAAATAATACGTCCAACCCCATTGCAGTTCACACCGAATTTTTTTTTTTAAATCATACACTTTAGCTTAAAATGAAGTGCATGCTGTTACATGAAATAAAATATATGCTAAGATATATTTTTTTTCAGTTAAAAAATAATAATTTTTTTTACGGTATATATTTTGATAGTACCCTATACATTATGATAATGTATTATATACTATGTTACAATAACACTTATGTGTCGTGTCTATTGCAATTTTTATATATATATATTTATACTTAACTAATAAAATATGTTATTTTTATAAAAAAACATTATATTCATATAAATACACTATATCCAAGGTGTCCCCTATTATTCAAAGATGGGCTCCTCTCGTAATGATGACCCGTCATATCATCCTTGTTAAGCCCAACTCCATGTCATAGGCTAGAAAATGTTTTTTTTATTTTTATTTTTGAGCAAGTGATTGGTTATAGTCTTCTGAAAATTCCATAGACTCAACCGTTTTCAGCATGGGTTTGATTCAAGAATGAGTCTAAAATAAATGACAATTAATTAAAATGATATTTAAGGATTTATTTAAAAACACGTGTGAAAATAAAATTTTAAATAAAGTAACTTAAATAAATTTAAATAGATTTGATATTTAGAAAGTGTGGTTTTTTAGTTTTTTCAATACGAATACGAGGAGATCCCAACTCAAATCAGTTGAAGGTCGTCGTGGGTTTTCCTTCTAAACAATCAACATGGAAACATAGAACTGCAAGATGGATATCCATGCAAATGCTATAAATTACACACTCGATCAAGAACGGGGTTCCTTGGTCGGACAAACTCAAGAACCTGGGTACATGGCCAGACAAACAGGGGAGCATCAAAAGTGAAAAGACAACTTTTAAAATAGACTTATAGGTGGAGTGATTCGAATCAACTGGTATGGTATGGATTAATACAAACAGGTACCAAGACATTAGAAGATGAAGAGGGAGACGCGCGTGGCGAAAGTCAAAACAGCGAAGACAAGTTGGGATACCAGGAGAAGAACTGTAACATGTTTGGGCAAGGTACCCCCCTCCTGATGTTGCTGCTGCTCCTTTTCCTCCACCTCAGACAGGAGTTTCACAGTAAGAGCGAGAAAATTTGTGAGGAGGTAAGCCACAAAGAAGGACAAGTAGAGGAGCTTCTTTTTCTGGGTTTCTATCCCTCCCGTTGGAAGGATTCCCATCAATCCATTAAATAGATTGATTGCTTGGGCAGAAACATTGGCAGCCATTTTGAGGAGGGGGGTTCGTCGACGAGTGGCCGAGGTTCCCATCTCCATGTCTATTGAAATGTGGGGTGTAGAGAGAGAGATCTAGAGAGAGAGAGAGAGAGATGGTTTAGAGAGAGAGAGACGGAGAGTTTTGGAGGAGCTTTTATACAAGTTGGGAGTTGGGGCAAGATGGATATCCATTCAAATGTGTGAAAAAACTAAAAAAAACTAAAAAAACCACACTTTCTAGATATCAAATTCATTGAAGTCAAAACAGAAACATTGAAGAATGGCTTCAATGTTTCTCGTCAGATGTGCCGATCTTAGATCGCCTCGGGTTTCAGGGGAGGTGGTTTGTTTCTCCGTAGGATGTCGGTGCCGGCATTGATCGGTCGGGTTGGAAACAGATATATATTTTTTTTTATTCCTTTGGAAGTGGGGGAGAGGGGGGAGAGAGATTGGGTGGGGGCACAACGGGTGACGGGATGGGTGACGAGATATATGTTTTTTCAGATGAGGCATGCAACTCAAACTTATATATCAAATTCACGGGCATATAAGATATTTGTAGAAAAATAATCTATTTATGTAAAAAAAAAAAAATGTAAGTATCAAATGTTGCAATGGTTACGATTAACTAAGATCTTATATGATCTTATTTAAAATATACTCTTTTTTTTTTACATAAATAGATAAATAGTACATTTTTATGAAAATATCTTATTTATGCTTGTGTAACTTTTTATTAGATGAAATAAATACATGATTTTTAAAATTAAATGATATTCCATAATCATAGAGATTTATGTTAAGGTAGTTATCTAGTAAATAGCATAATAGACAATGTCGTATTACCACATTATAGGACCTGATTTAAAGCTTGTGAAGTTGGGATCTGAAAATCATTATTGTTATTTTATATAAACATATCTATCTTATTAGATGAAATATACTTTTCCTTCTAAACAATCAACATGGAAACATAGAACTGCAAGATAGATATCCATTCAAATGCTATAAATTCCACGGGGTTCCTTGGCCGGACAAACTCAAGAACCTGGCTGGGTACATGGCTAGACAAACAGGGGAGCATCAAAAGTGAAAAGACAACTTTTAAAATAGACATACTGTTGGAGTGATTCGAATCAAATACAAACAGGTACGAAGACATTGGAAGACGAAGAGGTGACCCAGAGGTGACCCGCGTGGCGAAAGTGAAAAAAGGAATTTGGGTTCTACATGTATAATTTCTTATTTGGTCGGTGATCTTTAAAAAAACTACATTGAAACGTAGAGGAGGAGGATTGGATGAAGCTTCGCGGATCCTTCGTTCGAAAGACGAGATACTACGCCGTGCGCATGGTCGCACACCATCACGCACCTATATAATGAATGCATGGAACTAGGACCCCATAGACTTGAATCGGATTTCATCTTTTTTTGGCTTCTCTGTTTGATTGAGAGGAAGAGGAGGGCAGTTTTATCATTTTAGTAGACATGGAGATGGGAACCTCGGCCACTCGTCAACAGACCCCCCTCCTCAAAATGGCTGCCAATGTTTCTGCCCAAGCAATCAGTCTAATAAATGGATTGATGGGAATCCTTCCTACAGGAAGGCTAGAAAACCTGATAAAGAAGCTCATCTACTTGTCCTTCTTTGTGGCTTACCTCCTCACAAATTTTCTCGCTCTTACTGTAAAGCTCCTGTCTGAGGTAGAGGAAAAGGAGCAGCAGCAGCAGCAGCAACAGCAGGAAGGGGGTACCTTGTCCAAACATGTTACAATTCTTCTCGTGGTATCCCAACTTGTCTTCACTGTTTTGACTTTCGCCACGCGCGCCTCCCTCTTCATCTTCTAATGTCTTGGTACCTGTTTGTATTGATCCATACGTGTATTTTAAAAGTTGTCTTTTCACTTTTGATGCTCCCCTGTTTGTCTGGCCATGTACCCTGGTTCTTGAGTTTGTCCGGCCAAGGAACCCCGTGTAATTTATAGCATTTGAATGGATATCCATCTTGCATTTCTATGTTTCCATGTTGATTGTTTAGAAGGAAAACCCACCACCTTCAACTGATTTGACTTCAGTTGGGATCTTGTTTTATTCAAAATTTTATTATCATAAGTGTTTTTAAATGAATTTTTAAATACTATTCTAATTAATTGTTGTTTATTTTGGACTCATTCTCGAATCAAACTCACGCTGAAAACGGTTGAGCCAACATTTCA
The DNA here is from genome assembly GCA_030737845.1 of Acorus calamus. Taxonomy (NCBI): domain Eukaryota; kingdom Viridiplantae; phylum Streptophyta; class Magnoliopsida; order Acorales; family Acoraceae; genus Acorus; species Acorus calamus. Next base: position 28,593,893 of record CM060861.1, read on the forward strand.
GCCTATGGAATTTTTCAAAGGCTACAACGATCACTTACTTAAAAAAAAAAAAAAAAAAAAAAAAAAAAAAAAAAAAAAAAATGTTTTCTAACCTATGACATTGGGTTGGGCTTATCAAGAATGATATGATGGGTCATCATTACGAGAGGAGCACATCTTTGAATAATTGGGGACACCTTGGATATAGTGTATTTATATGGATATAATTTTTTTTATAAAAATAATATATTTTATCAGCTAAATATATATTAAAAAGTATAAATATATATTAGAAATGACTGAAGACACAATGTATAAGTGTTATGATAAAATAGTATATAATATACTATTATAATGTATAGAGTTCTATTATAATATATAACGTAAAAAATTTATCATTTTTTAACTTAAAAAAAATACACTGATGTATTTTAGTATATATTTTATTTCATGATAGAGCATGCACTTCAATTTGAGAGTATGATTTAAAAAAAAATCGGAGTGAACTACAATGGGGCTGGATGTATTATTTTAGTATAGTGTTGACCTCTTAACACTGGATTTAAGCATGTTATGACCGCCCATCGTGACAAGAAGAGCCCATCATTCCACGAAGACAAAAAGTTACGTTACACTTTTTTTTTATAATTACAAATGCAGTTTTATACACCTCATTAGTCCCTTCACTCATTTTATTAAGGTATATATTTCATTAAAAAAAAATAATATACTATATCATTTAATTCGTTATAATATATTTTAAATTTCATAAAAATATATAATAAGATAAGATATATAATTTTTAAAATATAAAAATTCGTGTGGTCAGAGTTTCAAACAATTATACTAATTGTGCTTAACATTTTTCAAAGTACAAAAAAAGGTGGATGCCGTTTTCTGACACTCAGGTCACATAAGAATGCTTACAAAGAATACTTAAGCCTTACACAAAGGCCGTACCCATCTGTTATGGATTCGAGATCGCGCACACAAATAAGCCGTACTCATCCATCTCGGAATAAGAGATGCGCACCCAAAAGCCGTACTCATCTATTATAGATTCGAAGTCGCGCACACAAATAAGCTGTACTCATCCATCTCGGAATAAAAGGTGCGCACTCAAAAGCCGTACCCATCTGTTATGGATTCGAGGTCGCGCACACAAATAAGCCGTACTCATCCATCTCGGAATAAAAGGTGCGCACCCAAAAGCCGTACCCATCTGTTATGGATTCGAGGTCGTGCACACAAATAAGCCGTATTTGTCCATCTCGAAATAAGAGGTGCGCACACCTAGCTGTAACGGAAACCAAGATGCACTCCAATGGGACGGGGCACAAATGAGGTTGTGAGGAGTTAAAACTCCACCTGCTAAGTGGTGCGCACCTTGTCACCGATCAAGTCAAGGGTCGCGAGGAGCTCTACTCTATTCACTTACCGGGTCGCACTCGAGTCGCCTTGAACTAAGGGTCGCGCACTAGCCGCAACGGAAACCAAGATGCTCTCCAATGGGACTGGCACGAATGAGGTCACGCATACAAGTAAGTTGTACTCGTCCATATCGGATTGGGGGCAAACCAGGTCTTCCATTCTAAGTCTTCCCAGAAAATCAAGTCCTCCCCGCAAGACTTCCATTCTAGTCTTCCCAGAAGATTATGCCTTCCCTCCAGGACTTCCATTCTAGTCTTCCCAGAAAATCATGTCTTCCTAGTTGGTCTTCCTTTTCTTCCTTGGCAGTTCACCTTTTCAGGTCTACCCTGCCATTCCGGTCAACCCTGGCATTCGGGTCTACCCTGTTATTCAGGTCTTCCTTGGCAGTTCACCTTTTCAGGTCTACCCTGCCATTCGCCTTTTCAGGTTAAAGGCAGAAAGAAATAGAAAAGTGTCATTTTGATAAAAGTCAGATGAGGATTTAACATGCAAGGTCTCGACATTTAATCTATAGCTCTCCCGATCCCCAAGGGACCAAGAGTGTGAAGATTTTGTCCCATCATTAAGAGGAATCCTCTTAAGTCTATTCTTCTACTCTCCCGGTCCCCGAAAGACCAGAAGAGGGGGCATTTATAGGAGCCAAAATCTGTCACACCTCAGGATCCGTTTAAAAGGCTATACCGCCCCGGCCCATCACATTCCATCATAACACACCACCATCCCAGGTCGGACTAATAAGTAGTCTGGTCGGACTCCCGACCAGACCTGCGTGAATGGAGGCATAGTTCCTGTCCGACTTAAACCAAAATCACGGAGTCCACATAATAATATGTTACTAAAATAGTGGATTATTGACATGGTCAATATTAATGTCCACAAAGAAAAAAAAAATTTATTTCAAATTAAAAAAATATATAATATTTTCTTACATTTTATACAAAAAATAGGATGTAAATTTTTCATGTTTTTCGTTCGACAGACCCAATGTCGAGGTGGACATCACAGGTCGACATGTAACCTGTCGAATGAGTTAAAAGCAGTTGACATAATGAAGGTTAAATGTTTTAAATATAGATTGACAGAATGACTGTCGAATGTTGTAAATAATGATCAACAGTAAGACTGTCGAATGGATATGTGGGACTAGTATTTTTTGAATTAAAACTATATACCATTTTTTTTATTTTTTAACTGGTGGGCCTAGTAAACTGCATGTGGGGGGATAGACGGGTTCTTAAAGTTTTTGGCTTCTCTGTTTGATTGAGAGGAAGAGGGCAGTTTTATCATTTCAATAGACATGGAGATGGGAACCTTGGCTACTTGTCTTATCATTTCAATAGATATGAAAATTCCAAACTATACATGTGTATATATATATATTTTAAACAAAAGTTTTTTCACACAAATTAAAACAAATTTCAAGAAAAACTAAATGTCAAAATTTAGACATCCAACAAACAGATAGACTTCCAAGAAACACATATTGTTTGTTTCTTTAAAAATTAATTTTCAAAAAGTGCTGTATTTTTACTTTTTGAAAAACCATTTTTGACTAAAATTTACAATTAAAACATTAAAATACATTTGAGATTTTTTTTCTAAAATGCATTTTGGATTTTTATTAAAGTAAAATTATTCCAAACATGTTTTCAAATGTTTCATAAATCAATTACACAATAAAAATTTATATTTTATGAAGCCCCTATTAAAAACTATTTTTTAAAAAACAACTGATTACATAAAAATTAATTTAATCATTCTTTTATAAAAATTATATTATCAAATTTTCTGAACTTTATGATTCATAAAAAAAAAAAAACAAAAAAACACAATTCAAAATAAAATTAACACATAGTAGCGTTTGGAAACACAGTTTGAAAAACTACTTTTAACTTTTGTAGCTTTATGCACACCTTTTAAGAGTGTAATGATAATGATTTGAGAGTATAATGATAATGGCTGTTTTATAAAACACAGATTTCAAGACACAGTTTAAAGATAAAATCTAATAATGATGATGTATTTAAGTTAATTTGTTTGATAATAGCTTTTATATTTTAACTTTTAAATGATGATGTATTTGAATTAATGTAACTGTAAAAATCAAAAGTTGCTTTTGAATTTTGTTGACAAACGTGACCTCCAATTTCAAAGGGAGTCCGACAATTATTCTCAACTGCGCAAAAAGAAGCTGCGAAAAAGAGGGGCACTGTTTATCTAAAAAATAAGGGGGCATTGTCGTAGAAAAGGCAGGGTTGGAAAGGGCAACGACAAGACTACGTTGATTCGGAGGGGACATGGATAGGGCTTTCGCTGTCGTTCTAGTCATTAATTAAAAGCTTTGTGAAAGCTTTTTTTTTTTTTGATTTCAAGGCCCTGTAACCAGAGCTAATATTCATTCATAGTCAAAAGTACTTACATCAGGGTAAAGCACTATTGAAAATAACATGCTTCACCACATCTATGCACAAGTGAAAAGAAGAAAAATGAGGGCCAAGGAGGCTCCTCAACTTTTGATTTTCAGCAAACACTCCAGCCAACGACATTTTAGCCTGACGGGCGTACTTAGCCAAAGCTTCTGGACCTGTAACACACTGTCTAGGCACCTTAACACATGAAATATATTCTCCCTGTGAACCTGGACAGCGAATAGCAGATATCACATCCATGAGTTGGGGCGGGCCTGGTCCTGGGTCATTTAGCAACTTAATAAGGACCTCTGCATCGGAACATACAAAAATATTTCTAAACTTCAACTTTCTAGCATATTGAACCCCATAACGTATTGCTTCCGCCTCCATGCGCAAAGGTGAGGCCCAAGGCCAATAAGCACAACCTGAAGCAATTACAGTAAGAGGTTCAGGAATCAATAAAACAAAACCCACACCTGCAGCTCTTGTCACCAGATCCACACTCCCATCAGACAAGACGTATACCCTTTCACCTTGCGAGGGAAACCAACTTGAAATACAAGCCATTGATTGGAGAATTGACATTTGTTTGAAATTTGTACACATAGTAAGTGTAGAGGGGGAAGCAGGATTCTCCAGAATTTGAAAACACTCACATGCCAATGCAAGTGCCCGAGATACCACAAATTGACTATGAGGCCTCTTCCCTTGAAAGACAAGAGCATTTCTGCAGCACCAGATTTGCCATAATAGTAAAATGAAGAAAACTAATTTAGTAGTTTGAAAATTTGAAGTGGTCCAGAGAGAAGGATTCAAAGCTTCCTTCCAACTTCTTGCTAGCCAAATTGAGCTTGGAGGATGGAGACTTGCTGGACTTAGATGCCAACAATCAGCAGCAAAGCTACAAGAAACAAATAGGTGACCTGAAGATTCTGGGTCCTGCGAACAAAATGGACACATAGTATTCATATGAATGCCACGTGAGTCTAAAAACACCCGTGTAGGAAGAGCATCCCACATAAGCTGCCACACAAAGAATTTGTGAAAGCTTTTTGAAGCTTCCACTTTCAAACAAACAGGGGACACCTCGGATATAGCTTCTCTTTATAATAAATAAATAAACAAAAAAACAAAAAAAAAAAAAAACACACACATAACCACACATAATCATAGAATTTGTTTTGTCTTCGTTCATCCTCTACAGTCTATTTCCTTGACATGTAGATGGGAACCTCACGAAGGCGGTCAACGATTACGTCACGATGCTACGATAAAGTCTGTGCGTGAGGCCTTCGCGTCTCACTGTGAAATTCCTTTTGGCTTCTCTGTTTGATTGAGAGGAAGAGGAGGGCAGTTTTATCATTTCAATAGACATGGAGATGGGAACCTCAGCCACTCGTCGACCAACCCCCCTCCTCAAAATGGCTGCTAATGTTTCTGCCCAAGCAATTAATCTAATTAATGGATTGATGGGAATCCTTCCAACGGGAGGGCTAGAAACCCAGAAAAAGAAGCTCCTCTACTTGTCATTCTTTGTGGCTTACCTCCTCACAAATTTTCTCGCTCTTACTGTGAAGCTCCTGTCTGAGGTGGAGGAAAAGGAGGAGCAGCAACATCAGGAGGGGGGTACCTTGCCCAAACATGTTACAGTTCTTCTCCTGGTATCCCAACTTGTCTTCGCTGTTTTCACTTTCGCCACGCGCGTCTCCCTCTTCATCTTCTAATGTCTTGGTACCTGTTTGTATTAATCCATACCATACCAGTTGATTCGAATCACTCCACCTGTAAGTCTATTTTAAAAGTTTTGTCTTTTCACTTTTGATGCTCCCCTGTTTGTCTGGCCATGTACCCAGGTTCTTGAGTTTGTCCGGCCAAGGAACCCCGTTCTTGATCGAGTGTGTAATTTATAGCATTTGAATGGATATCCATCTTGCAATTCTATGTTCCATGTTGATTGTTTAGAAGGAAAACCCACGACGACCTTCAACTGATTTGAGTTGGGATCTCCTCATATTCGTATTGAAAAAATTTAAAAACAAAACTTGTTTTTCAACAATCAAATCTACTGTGGAAGACCCCCTTAACGGGGTAGTCGAGACACACCCTCCTCCAAGGGGAGGTTGGGAGTTCGACTCCTAAATTTACCAAGTAAAAAAAAAAAAAAAAAAAATCAAATCTATTTAAACTATATTTTAAAAAAATTATTTAATAATACTTTTATGTAATAATATTTAGGGAAAATGACTAAAAAAGTATTTCAAAAGTTAAAAATACCCAAATCAGTTTTTAAAATTATACCTAAAAAAAAATCTCATTTTACAATTTTGGAAACACAAAAGATTAATATACCCTTATGCAATTACATCCTTAATACATTTCATATCTCATTGTTAAAATATTTCACCCTCTTAATTTTATTAATATATTTCACACATTTTCATGTATATCAATTTTTTTATTGTAAATTCTTTCTGATTAGGTGGATTTTGTGAATATGTATCAAATAATTTAACTTATGATGAACTCCATTAAATGTTGATTTTTTTAAAAAAATGAATATTTACTAATAATATTATAAAAATATGTAAATAGCTAAAAATAAAAAAAATATGAATAAAGATTTAAAATAGTAAAATATCATCTACTGCATTGTGACACAACACAGATTTAAATTACATATTATAATTATACAAAATAAAAAATAATAAACAATATTATATAAGATATATATACTAAAATATCATTTGATGACATCATCCACACTGACCTCCCACATGAGTGAAAGAATGTGCTGAAAGCACGTGCATTGAAATGAAACACATTGTTAATACCAGATTTCAATATAAATTTTATGCTTGAAAAACGTGTTTGTCCATCTATTGGAAGGAAAGATAAAAGAAGGGGGCAGTTATTTTAACCCCATCAACTCCTTCACCCACCCTTTATAATTTTTTATTTTTATTTTTGTGATCCTAACCCACCCCCGACCAGCGGAGCATCCACGAGGGGTCGCTCGCGAAGGCGTAATACGGAGGGGTGATCACAGCCGTCGAGAGCGAACTGGAGCGCGATGAGTCAGTACGAGGCGTCGAAGGTAGCGTGTCCCTCCTCGATGAGGCGGCAAAGCTCTCAGGCCGCCTGATCAACGATGGAGGAGGAGGTGGAGAGGAGGTAGCGGTGGACGGAGTCACCGCCGATGGGGGAGGAGGAGGAGGAGCGGAGGTTGTTGAAGATGGAGGCGACGGCGAGATGTTGCAAGGACGGTTGGGGGAGGCGGGTCCTCTCGAGGGGCGAATCGAGGGGTGTTTGTTGGTTGTAGGCGTTGATGGGGTGGGTTAGGATTACACCCAAAAAAAAAAATTTAAGGGGTGGGTGGAAGAGTTGATGGGGTTGAAATAACAATAAATAACAAAAAAATTAGAAAAGAGTCATGCAAATGTATAATATGAATCAATAAATTTTTAGGAGCAACATTACATTGACTGGTTGTTGTTTTGCTTAATTGTTTAGTTATAAAATTTGTTAAATTATTTATTGCTATTTTTTTCTTACTTTCACCATAAATATTGTAGGGTGGCTATCAATGTCTGAATTATGATTACTCTTTCTAATCACATATTTTATATCATTAAATATTAGAGGTGAAAAAATATTTGAATATGTATAAGTTTAGAACATATAATTTGTTTCTATAATACAACCTATGTTTGAATCTCAGTCTGTTTTTATTTTTATGGGGTAGATGCCAAGAATCAATATCAATAATATTTATGTCAATTGAACCTCAAAATAAATTCACAATACAAAAACTGATCTTGTCAACCATATGAGATATATAAAGTGAAAGTCAGATTTGTGTCTGTGAAGAATTACATGTGTCACATAAAAAATTGGGTCACCTATTTTTGCTTCGAGTCTTCTTAACTTCAAGTCAAAAATATTGATTGGATGTTCACATCATATGATGTGAACATACTTATACATATGCCCTGTACTATGATGAGAACATCATATGCATATGCCCTTAAAATTTTGAAGATAAGAAGTTTGGGGTGTTTGATGTTCTAGGATGATAACTGTTGAAGCAATTTTTGTGTGATTTTGTTTTTTTTTAATTCTGTCATCATTTATTTTTGTCTTTTTTTTTTTTTTTTTTTGTATATTATATAGATAAGTTATTAAAGCCCCAAAGATTTTTTTATATATATACTTATACAAGTACTACAACCATTGGAGTTTATTTTTAGTAAACAAACACTTTTCTTTACCATTTCATCATTATTGTCCCTTATTAAACAGGAATTTAGAGAATAAACAAAATCTACCAATTTTATCATTATTAAAATTAATCAAAATCAATAATAAAAAAAAAGAGGAGATAAATGTTTATTTTGCTTTACGAAAAAATTTTTATTTTAAATTCAAAATTGGTTCAACTAACTCTATTTTGAGTGTGTTTGTGAAGAATGGACGAAAAATTAGGAAATATAAGCAATTAATATATTGTTATCTAATAACTTACTTATACTCTCACTCAATATATGCATTATTTTTTTTAAATCCAAAATTATAGGGTCATTTATAATATAAAGACATGAGTCTGACTCAATAATGACTCGGATCCAAAACCAGGGTGCATTTTGGTCAAAACACATACTCAGACCCCTCACTCGGGCCACTGTATCGGTTCCATTTGTGGCAGATGGTTTGTGAAATAAAAAAAAACAAAAAAAACGGACACACGTATCAGGTAGTCACACGTGTGGGCCCACAAATGCTTTTCCCGCGCGACAGATTGTGGGCCCCACCCTTCTTAACTACAGCTGTAGGCCCAGAAACTCAAAAATATTTCCGTTTGGTTGTATGAACTATTCCACTTTTTAAAAAGTTAAAATCTCTAAAATCGTACAGTCAAATGGGACGGATTCCGATGAAATAAAAAACCAGATTCATTTTAATTTTTTTCTCGAAATTCGTGTTTTAAAAAGTTCAAAAATTGCGATTTTTTGTCGGAATCGATTTTTTTAATTGAAAAGTAATTTTATCTACCAAACATTAAACCCCTTTTAAATATTGATTCCTAAATTAAAAAAAAAACATCCCAAAAAAATCAAGGTCTAAAATCATCTTAAAAATCAGTTTTATTCCAAAAACTAATTTTCAGTTAGTTCCAAACGGATTAATCAGAATCCGAGAACGTAAATTGTTGCCGGACATATTTCAGGTGGGCCCCACGCCCTTGATTTTGTCTGCACTTTCATAGCTCCGGCCCGGGCCCACCTTGGCTCAAATAACTTAAGTGCCCAGGATATTATGCAACAGAGAATTATTTTAATTCAAATAGGGGCTGTTTGGGTAGAGGGTTAGGGAAGGAATAGGTTGGAATAGACAGGGAATAGGGGAAAAAAGTGTTTGTGTGAGGGAAATAAAGTGGTATTTGAATGTCAAAAAAACAAATAATAAAGGGATATAGTAATCCTCCATTTTCCATTGAATTAGCCTATTCCAACAACAATCATAAGTGGATCCCACTGTTTTTTTCTTTTTTCATTTCAAATCACCTGTTAACGTCGCTTATACATCAATAGGGTCCACATGTCAAATCAACTTTTTACACTTTATTCATATTTTATTCTTCATCAACCAAACACATTTACTTTATTATTACGTTTCCCAGTGAGAATAATTTAAAACACAACCAAACAGAAAATTACTTATTCTATTGATAAAGTCAACAATTCCTAGAATAGGTATAAATCACAGAATAACTTATGTCTCTATCCAAACGAGCCCATAAAGAATAAGTTATTCTTATTAGAAAATGTGATAAAGAATCAATTATGGATAAAAAATGAATAAGATGTTAGACACGTATTTATAAAATTTAAAAATTTGATTTGATATATAAGTTCATGATTTAATAGAGATGATGACAGATGATTTGATATGTAAGTCTCTTTTATAATGATGGAATAGATTGTGTGAAAGAACAGAATTTCAGAGGGACCTCGAATACCAATACAAGTTTATTCTTATATATTTTGACATAACTATATTTTATTATTCATTTCTTATAAATAGATTTTTTGTTTTATTCTCATTTATTCCTCTCTCTATTCCCCATATTTCTCATCCAATGGGGGGGGGGGGTGTATAGAATCGTCCTAACTCACTATATATATGCTATTATTTTGATATGTTGCATCATGAAAATGTAATAAAATACGTGTTCGATTCATATGAGTTTTAACATCATTTTAATGTATTTTCATTAGTAAGTGTATGCTAAAAAAAATCAATGCGTTATGGGTTGTAATTGTGGCTTTAAATTGGGCACAATGTATCATGTTTTCTCAAAAAAATTATCACTTGATTGTTTGTTTTTTAATTTTAATTTGAGCTTATGTGACACTAAAAGATGTGTTTAAAACCAGTCATTAGACAATAATAATATATCCATCTTGATTTTTTTATACATGTATACAATGACAAAGAGATCTCATATAACATATGTGTTTTATGACTAATTGTGGGGCTAAAACATGGGTTAGTGTGCAATTGCCCATTATCAAATTGATTCTCATCATCAGTATTTCAAATGATTGTTCCACACACATATTTTTTTAATTCAAATTTTAGTTTTAGATTTTGATTTTCACTTAAGAATAGTTTTCTTTTCCAATACTCGATTGGTTGAACTAATTTGTGACATTAATTATCATAGAAAATTACAGATTATCCACATGAAAATAGCTTACACAGTTTATAAAGAATTTAATTAATTTAATTATATGTTAATTTAATTATAAAGAGTTCGGAAATTGTTGAACTTTAAATTATTTAACAATTATATCTGAAATTCAGTTACATTGTAAAATGTAATTAACTTTTAATTGCTTTTATAAACGAAATCAATTACATTTACAAATGTAATTGACTTTTAATGCAATTTATTGTTAAAATTAAGTTACATTTTATAAATATAACTGAATTTTATTCCAAACTCTAATTTTATATTGTGATTTGAGTTTCATTTCTACATTTATTGAAAAAAATGAGAATTTGGCATTTATACCCTTATTAAATATGATATTTTGCATTATACCCTCCTTAAAAAGCTAATTGCATCTATAGCCCTGAAAAAATGTTTCATGTTGCAACTGTGCCCTTGAGGTTAAGTTCCGTCGAATGAGAGTGGAATATACCGGAATATTCCAATAACGGCGTTAAATGCAAAATGAATCGACCAAACTACCTTTTGGACCGTAGGGGCTTGAAAAATTGCATTTATACCCATGTGTCCGTCTGAAATGGCATTTATGCCTTTGTGTCTACCTGATGCATATAAAACCTTTTTTTTCTCATCTTCTTCAATTATTGATTGAGAACCTTATAATTATTCAAAAGACTAAGATAGATAGTGCTTATTTGGGTTTCACTGACATATTTTATTTTTGTTATGGTTGTTTATTTAAATTAAAAACATATTAAAAAAAATAACATAGTACAAAACTTTAACTATTAGGATTTTTATTTATTTATTTAATCTTCTGTATAAATGGCATAATAGTATTAAATATGAATTAAATGAAATAATCAAAATTACAAGTTACAAAAAAAAAAAAATAACGTGTTTGAAGATTTTTAATATCAAATTATATCTTCAATTTATGTGAACATTTCAAGAGTGAGTTTTCCAACATCCAGACATATTGAAACTCTTTTTTCTCATCTTCTTCAACATAAAAACAAAATATACTAGGATCTAGCTAAATTCTTCATGTTGAAAATCTTACAATTATTCAAAAGACTAAGATAGATAGTGTTTATTTGGGTTTCATTGATAGATATTATTTTTCATAATAGAAAATATCAACAAACGCTATTTCAATCATATAACCAAACCTGAAAATAAGACATAATCATCCTTGTAGACAGATTAAAAAAAATAAAAAATAAAATAAAATAAAATAAAATAAAAATAATAATAATAATAATAATAATAATAATAATAATAATAATAATAATAATAATAATAATAATAATAATAATAATAATAATAATAATAATGGGCAGTTCGGCCCTGCCCGGGCAAGGCCCGGAATGGTCCTGCCAAGGCAGGGCCAAGTTAAAAAAAAAAAATCATAACTACCTACTCTCCTAAAATTACCTAACTACCCACTACCACTTCTTATAACTACCCCTCCCTTCATCTATAAATAGGAGGGAGGGGGGTAGAGAGAGAACCAAGGTGGAAGAGCCAAGAAGAACCAAAAAAAGAAGAGCCAAGCCAAATGAGAGAATAAGGAAAGAAGAAGAAGAAGAAGAAGAAGGGTGGGGAAAATTCAAAGGAGAGAAATTGAAATTCTCTAACTCTCCCTCGATTCCACCTTCTTCTTGAAGAATCCACCAAAAGAAGGAGAAGCCAAGGAAATTCAAAGAAGAAGAAGAAGAAGTGTGAAAAAAATCCAAGGAAGAGAAATAGAAATTCTCAAACTCTTCCTCGATTCCACCTTCTTCTCAAAGAAAAGTGTGGAGAAAATCCAAGGGAGAGATATACAAACTCTTCCTCGATTCCACCTTCTTCTTGAAGAAAAGTCTTCACTCTGTTCACGAAGGAGAAAGTCCAGAGAAGGGAAGATAAAAAAAAAGCAGCTTCAAATTAAATCCCAAGTCAAAGAATTCAATGAAGGGTGAAGAACAAAGCATCGCTAGTCCTAAACAACAAGGCTCAAAACCAAAAGGCCCGAAGAATCACGCACCGCTCTCTTCTTCCTTTTAAATTTTCACAAACTTGTATAAATCCCTGAAGTTGTAATTCTCAAGACACTCTTGAAAGGAGATCGAGGATCAGAGGATTAAAAGATCGAGTTGTACCGACATCTTTTTATATATTGATTTGCTCTACGAGCATATCATATATTTTTAAAATTTGTAAGGGATATCTTTGTTCGCTACAGATTTTTTGCACGCCCGATGGGACATCATCCCTCCATTTCCATCAAGCTTGGACTTCCTTCTTCTAAGGCATTCGAAGTACAACTATGGCAAAAGCCAACACCAATGTCATGCCTGCAGGCGAAACGCCTCTTGTTGACCCTATTCCACTTCAACAAGGAGGCTTGGAGAATCTCTTCTAGAAAGCGAACGATGTGTTACCGGTCACCACTCCTGGCATGCGTGTCTACACTAGGTGAGCTAGAGCTATGACGACAACCCTCGCTCCAGAAACGGAAGATGAAGGTATGACGAAGAATGCTAAAGATGCAATGGCACAGGAGGTGCATCACGATTCAAATGATCTTGATGCTCATGTTCGAGTGGCGCGTACCGAAGATGAAGTGGAGATTGTAATTCGACATAATTACATCTCCGATGACGACGCCAACGCCAGATCCGACGGGCCCATGCAAGGGGCAAGGTGCAATTGCAATAATCCTTCGATGTTCAAACTCGAGGAGCAAGTTCAACAACTCAATGAATCCATGGTGTAGATGGCTCAGATGATGATGGAGAAGGACCGTCAAATCCGCATTCTTCTTCAAAAACTGGGCTCAAAGGATGATACCGGCGTCTCAAATCAGGTGCCCGTTGTAGATACCCCAATTTTGACCGTCCAGAGAGAAAGAAATACTTCAAGTAACACACAGAAATATCCCACAGTTGGACATCCAATAGAGAACCAAAGGTGTGGTAAACCGGAAACCCTAACCCTAGCCTTGACCTAAACCTAAGCCCTAAACCCTAACCCTAGCCTTGACCTAGACCTAAACCGGAAACCCTAACCTAAACCTAAACCTAAAACCTAAATCGGAAACCCTAATTCTAAAAACCCTAAAACCCCAAGTCCCTAGAAAGGGGCGGCTAGATCTAACTAGCCGCCCCATACCAGGCGGCTAGTTTGCACTAACCGCCCCCCTAACCGCCCCCTGGCCGACTTTGGACCAGTCCCCTGGATGGGACATAAAGCAGCAATAAATGCTGATCATTGCGGCGGGTCATGACCTTTAGCCGCTCTCTCTTGGCCGGATCAATCCAAGTAACCGACCCATGCCACCGCTTGTCAGAGATGGGACGTTTGGCAGGTCATGATGGGGGAGGCTACCAGGAAGTAGCCGCCCCATCCTGGGCGGCTAGTTGGAACTAGCCGCCCTTCACCTTGTCTCTGACAGAAGAACCAGGGAATTAATGAAGGGTCTAATCGAAGCCAACCCACTCCATTACCCCCGGGATATTTTCCTGCCTCTCTTTTACTATAAATAGAGGGGTCCCAAGCCCAAATACAACATCATCAATTCATCTTCATCACCAACCCACCATCCCCACTTGTTCAAACCCTTCCACCACTAGAAATCCCAAGAGAGAGAGAGAGAGAGAGAGCCCCTTTTGTGAGAGAAACACCCATTCCCTACATAAAATACCCTCTCATCCCGCCCTCCAGAAACCCAGGCTAAACATAGCTTAGCCTCTGTCCAAAACAAAACCCATTTCCTACCGAAGTTCTGCCCAAACCAACCCAGACCCTGGACGGCTAACCCTAGCTAGCCGCCCCCTGGCCAACGGCTAAACACAACTAGCCGCCCCCCTATCCACACCCCATATCAACATCCCTTTGTCCCATAACTCCTTTAGTCAAGCCCGGAAGCATAATATGATTACCTATTTTCCACCTCTGTGTACGGTATATCCGTGTCTCAGAGCGGAGACCCCACAAACTCCCCACGTAGGCAATCAAATCCTCTTGAGCCGCTGTCAGGTGCCTCAACCAGGAACGACACCCGCACCCCTTCCGAGAAGACGATCTGACCGAGCCCACCAGGGCACGCATCCGATCCAAATTCCTGAAGAACCCCCACACACGCGGATTTTTCAACACCGACAAATCTGGCGATCACGGTGGGACCTCCCTCGTGAAAAACAACAAAAGGTAATCCTCTTCTGCCCCCTTTTACAAGCTTGACTAGAATGCTATCAACCCTCTAGGAAGGTTAGAGTTTCTCACTCCTTGAATTAAATCATCTTCTACTGTGCATTATAACATCCTTTACTGCTTTGTAAGCTGCACACAGCTGCGCAATCCCTTACTGCTTTCGTAAGTCGTACACAGCTGCGCAATCCTTTACTGCTTTCGTAAGTCGCACACAGCTGCGCAATCCTTTACTGCTTTATTTACTGCTTTCAATCTGCATTCATCCCCACTCTACGTCATGAAATCCCACATAGAAGAGGAGATATTAGAGGAAAGGAATCACCAAGAGCGTCAGGCCACACAGTTCCTGACCCATCTAGAGGAAATGATGGTTAGTCTAGGGTATCAAACGGTAGAGGACATGTTTCATGACCTCGCTGACTACCGTCATGCCAAGACCTCGAGACAGGAAACCCCTGTCGAAACCCCTAAATCCACTCCCAAAGCCCCATCCACACCCAGCTGCTCGGTCAATCCGAGCATTTTTTCATTCGCCCCCCTTTCCCCCGCGAATCCAAAATTCCCAGTTGTTTCCACCCCAGACCCCTACCAGGCC
This sequence comes from Acorus calamus, assembly GCA_030737845.1. NCBI lineage: Eukaryota > Viridiplantae > Streptophyta > Magnoliopsida > Acorales > Acoraceae > Acorus > Acorus calamus. Next base: position 28,609,239 of record CM060861.1, read on the forward strand.
ACCCCAAACCCGGGACCGCTAGCTAGCCCTCCCAGGGGAGAAACACTAGACGAAATCATCCGGAGAATCCTCTCCGAGACTGGTCCCTCGGCCCCCAAACACGTCTCTACATAACCTGAGACAAATCCCGTCAGTCCACCTACCGGAGGGATTCAAAATCCCCAAATTCCGCCGGTACAACGGTCGTGGAGACCCAGACATTCATTTAACTGCCTTTTATCTAGACGCACGCCCGTTTCTAGATAATCAACCTCTACTAGTCTTCCTCTTCCAGAAATCATTGGAAGGAGAAGCACTACAATGGTTCTCCACCCTCCCTGTAGATCACTTGTCGAATTTCTCGGCTGTAAGCGAGATTCTTGGGCCGCTACGGTTACCAGAGGATTAGGACCTCCTCTATTTCAGATTTAACCGTAGAGAGAATGAGGCATAGGGAGGAATTCGAACAATACGTGTCTCGGTACGAGCCCATGTCCACCGAACCGGCCTGCAACTCACAGAATGTCAAGAAATTGACATGATGTTACAGAGCCTGAGTCCAGAGCTCTGTACGAGCCTTTCGTACGGAGACTGCACTACGTATCAACTTCTGATTGACCGCCACAACAGGATTTTCCGTTGTGCAGCCCCAGTAGTCCAAACCTAGTCCCCACCTATCAGCCATAGGGTTGGACAACCGCCTCGCAAGGCACAAACCCCCACGGTAGAGGGGATCATTAGCCAAGTATCGGCACTCTACCCGAACGGAGCGCGAGTTCCTGACCGAGAAACAGCTCCGAGACAGTACACACCCGGTTCATCCGGATATGCGCCGCCTCGACTAGCTAATCAAAATTTTACTCCTCGATCGATACCCGCCCCCGTGCCGACACGACTAAGTCCTATATTCCAAGACTTTATAAATCAGATCTCCGTACGTACAGATCCTGCGACGAATATTGGGAAGCAAAAAATAGAACCTACTATACAACCCCTGATGGAAGAGCCAGAAGACCAGCCTAGGATCATTCCGGGTGGCCTGATCCTTCCGACACCTTTCCCAATACACCCAAACCCCTCCCCCTATACACAGAACAAATATCCGAGCCCATTCTAGTTCATCCCATGAAGGGAGGTCCCATCCAACCATTGAACCATTTCTCCCTTACACAACCTAGTCAGTCCTTCGGCAACAAAGCCAGAGTTCTTCCTGCCTGTCCCCCTACTCCACCAGGGACACAAGCCTTTGTTCCCCATCAACTACCCCAAAGAAAATACGCCGCTATTCCTCCCCCATCGACCTATGAGTCCCCAACATCTAAAATTATTGAATCCACAAAATGTCCCAAGCAGGATTCTAACGATGATGAAGAGTTTTTGGACGGAGAACTATCGGAACTCTTTTGCCCTTCCCGAACACAACCTAAATCCATCATCCAAACCTTACAACAGATTAAATCTGAATACCCCTTGTCTCTACCTGTTCAAGATCAAATCATATCAATGCCGTCGAACCTACCTTGGTGGTCTCAGATTACTCACCTTCTGACTCATCAGATTCTGAGACCGATCCAGATCCGGTTCAACCAATTGTGCGTGTCTTCGAAACAAAACCACTCATATTTAAAAATGCACAATTTGAGGGGGCAGTCAAGCCATCCAAATTGCCGTACTTGCCATATCATCTACCTGAGGATCTCCTTCCTCAGGATTCCCCCGCCATATCCAAATCAATTATTCCATATCTGGCCCGCGAGCCCCTGATTGCACCAGTAGATAAGTCTTTACCCTCGCCATTATTAGGGCCTCAACATTATGGTGAACCGTTCTCCCTTGCACCTATCGAGTCAATAGCCGCCCTTGCGACTTGCTTCCCCATATCTACATCTTTATTGACTAAACCCCCTTTGAAGAAAGATTCTCTTCCTGCTAAGGGTCTATGGCAGATCAAACGCCACTTGCATTTTCAACGACATTTAGGCTTTGATATTCTGATAGATGCTGTCAGAATAGACGCTGAACAACGGTGGCTGAGAAGGCGTCAAACGCGCTTCAAGACAGAGAAGAATCGACACACAATGAATGATACATCAGAAAATTCAAGTATCGTTCCCCTAAAGATCTTGCAATTTGAGCCTCCATAGAGGACTCACCTTGCATCATCATTCCTGGAGGCCATCCTCCAGTCCTACGTATATTATCTTTTACATACTTTACTATCTCCAAACCTTACACACTTTATAAAAAAAAAAAAAAAAAAAAAAGAGAGAAAGGAAAAAGAAAAAGATAATACTTTCGAAAATCAAGAGACCATGCCCAGGCCTACCAAAGAAGGGTGGCAAGGGCATTTGAAAAGAAGGTGATAAAAAGAAAATTCGAAATCGGGGAATTAGTACTTAAGCAAATCATGCCATCAAGACAGCCTCACCCGAGAGGAAAGCTGCAACCCACATGGGAGGGACCCTATGTGATCACCCATGCCTATTCCGGGAATGCCTACCGCCTGGTAGATGCCGAAGGAGTCGAGGTTCCAAGTTCGTGGAATGCACTTTATCTGAAGAAATTCCATGCATGAAAAGCTTTCAATACTTAAGAACTATTATTCTTCCTTCCTGCGATTTCCAGCGTTTAGTACTTGATGATAGAATTGTAAGACTCTCAAAGATAAACTCGTATCTATTTGAACACGTTTCCGCCAAATCATGTCATTCCCTTCACACACGTATAACTGGACTAGATTTGCCTGATAGAAGAAAAATTGCCTACCCCGTGGACTGGGACAATTTAAAAACTCCCCAAAGCAAAATATCCCTTATTTCCGCCCCGCTCGTATTAACCCTAGGTCAAAATGAGGAGTTACCCGGACCTAGCATATGTCCCCAAAACTGGCTCTGGCACTATATAAACACTTCTAGAGGGGAAGCATGAAAAGAATCGGGGTGAAAAACAGAAGACCCCCCTCAAATCAAAACAAACAAAAACAAAAAAAAGCAAAAAAAAGAGAAAATCAGGCAAAGAGAGGCCAAACACCCAAGTGAACGGGTTAAACTCTCTATTTAGCAGGCTTTCACGCCTTTACGCACGGTATACGCTAAACAACGGCTATACCAGTACAGATCCAAACAACGGATTGTACTTTCCACCCAAAAATAAAGAAGTGGTAAAAAAAGAAAGCCAGAGGGACCTAGGAAGTAAGACATGTGCTAGACTGGGACAATTCTAAAATATTGCCTGAAAGGAAGATATACTCTTACCTCATTCACCCTCTCCCCTTTTATTTTTTGCAATGGGGATTCAAAATTGAGCTATGTCCACCGGGAAAAGCGAAATTTTGACCAAGGGTAGATCACGTCCAGGTTTACACCTACACACACAATCACACGAGTTCACTTAGAAACTTGCCTATCCAAATGAAGCTTATTTGACTTGACTCTTGGTACATTCATGGATTTTTCAGCATGTTTAGAATAATACGATTAAGCATTTGAAAACCATGAACCTAGGAAAATCGACGCCTAAGGCTTATACCTCTCAAATACAATCCTGGTTTGGACATGAGTGACCACAAGGGCTCCTCCACGGGGACTTGATGGTGTCTTTTACTTATGAAAATCAAGAACATTGCCCTCTCACCTAAAAAAGGTCATTGAAGAACTAAAATGCCCCCTTATGCCACTTATACTTACGCATAAGCTTGCATTTTCCTTTTCCAAAACACCTTGGCATCTGATTTTCTTGAAACATTAAAGTTAACCCCCCCTGAAATATTATAATTATCCCCACTCATATGAGAATTGTCCCCACTCACCTCATGCCCTTCCGCACATGCGTGAGAAGAAATTGTCCCCACCTCCTACACATAAGTTCTTCTTCACTCACGCACTTGGAATCCCTTCCTTGCGCACTAAAGCCTGGTCTCCCACACTTTACTTTATCGCATTTATATTTCCATTCCGCCTTAAGATGGATTGTAGCCCTTGACGATTCAAGCAAGAAGGGCTCGAAAGTCAATGCAGGGGCTCAATCTGGACAGATTTAACACTTGGTCCATGGAAAGAATGTTTTTATAGGTCTCAAAGGATAAAGCACTCAGGAGGACTTTCCGTAGCAGCAGACAAGAAGCAAAACCAGAAAATTGTCCCAGGCAGGGGGTGGCTAAACCCAATTAGCCGCCCCCCAGAGACGGCTAGTTTACACTAGCCGCCCCTGCTCCCTGCCCCTCTTGTCCAGGTAAAAACCCAGGCAAGGGGCGGCTAAATGCAAGTAGCCGCCCCTCACAGGGCGGCTAAACGCGAGTAGCCGCCCCCAACCTGCTGCATCATTTGCCCTGTCAGTCCCACCTTTTTCAAACTCTTCAACTCCTTTGGTACCTATAAGAAACATTCTTCCCCAAAACCTGTGCACACGCATTTCATACATTCATACATACATAAAAACAGTATAACTACGAATCAAACAACAACCGGAATGAAAATCATATACCAAACCATACATCCATTCATCCACCCAGACAAGCCTTACGAAACCATTCCACATATACCACCAGATTAAAACCAACCAATGCCCTTTCAAAACTAAGTTAAAAACACCCATGTTTGTCCATACACCAAAAGAGAAGGAGGAAATTGTTCATAAAAAAGGAAAGGTAAACCTAGTTAAAACTAAAAAAAGAGGTTAGATAGGTAGGGATCCACCAAAAGCTTCAAATCTAAATGTCTTGAGCTATGCATCACCAAAATATCACCTGAGTCAAAAAGAAAAGAAGAAAAGCATGAATTCCTTGCATATATACTATTCTTCTACCTAAAACCAAGACACCAAAAGCTTTACCTCGGCGTATCATCATCCCCGGAGGGCCGAATCGAAGGAGGAACATCCTGGCCTGAAGGAGGTGGCGGTTGAGGAGAAGACTGAACCTTTGGAGCATCGGGAGCGGCAGGAGTCTCTCGAACCGAAGACGCGGCCCTCGCGTATATCCCACGACTCCGAGACACCGAAGGACGAGAGGCACGGCTGAAGGTGGCCCCAGTAGCCAAGGAGGCCGAGAGGGAGTGATCAGGCTCAAGTGGAAGAAGGTCGAGGTCCGCCTCGGTCATCGAGCCCCCTCCGACCAATTTCCCCCTCATAGTCGCCTCCCAGAGACGGACCTGCTGCATATCCCTGTCTCTCCTCTCCAATCTCTGTCGGAGGCGACTCTCCGTCCCTCTGGCCCGATCCTCGGCGGCCCTCAACCTCTCCTCCAACTCCCGCGCCCTCGCCTCCGACGCCCTGAGCGCCTCTCGGTCCCTATCCCCGGCCGCCTGCAGAGAACGGACTAAGTCTCCCATCAAACCTCCGGGAACACCCGCCGAAGCCTCCAACTCCGACACCCTCATCTGGAGGGAGTCCCTCTCACGGCCTAGGGTAATGAACCCCTCCTCCCTCGAGGCTATCATGGACCTCAGCCGGTCCGCCTCCTCCTCAGCCCGGGAAGCCCTGCCCCTCGCCTGGCCCAACTCCATCCTTGTGGCCATCAACTCGCTCCGGGCCACATCCAACTCCCTCGTCAGTTCGAGCTCTCGCTCGGACACCGTGGAAGGAGGAGGGGCGGAGGAAGAAGAAGCGCCGTCGGCCCTCGCTCTCGACAGAGCATCCACCTGAGCCTCAAGGATCCGGACCTGGTCCTGCAAGCGTCCCCTCTGTACCCGCAAGGCCTCTATCTGCCTGGCCCGCGCTTGGAGGTGCTCATTGGCGGTCTTGAGCCTCTTCTCCATCTCATTCAGCTCAACCTACAAAAGCAACATCGGTCAGAATATACCCAAGGAGAAGAAAAGAAAAGAAAAGAAAAGAAGGGGAGAAAGACTTACATAGGCATCCGGGACCTCCTCCTCCATAGTCCCAAGGATACTGGCATATTCCTGGCGATACCAAACCATATACTCCTCACTGCTAGTCACCTCGGGACGACGCTCCACCAAGCACCTCGGCTCATCCATCCCGCCACGTACGTCGCGTAGTTCCTCGGGAGTTCGTGTCCCGAGGAATCCCAGCCACCGGGATCGAGGGGCGCTTCGGCAGAGGATCAGGCACCCACTGGTGGTACCCAAGCTGGCGGACGACCCGGCTGATCGCATGAAACACGACCTCATTAAAATAGATCAGCCAGATATCCCGCGACAACTCCGCAGGGACCTCCTCCTCCGTGTAGGGCCTCCACGTCATCTGTGGAGCATCAAAAGATAGGAAGAGCGCTTAGTCAAAAGAAAACCAAATACAAGCCAAAGACACTCGAAGGAAAATTTATACCTCTTCCTCCGACAAGACGCGGAAGGCCTCTCAGAATTGGGCAAGGCGGTACAAGCGCGAAGATCCCCGGGGTGCCCATCTCATGGCCCAAGGGAGGGCACGATCGAACGGCGCAGAGGTCGGGCGATCAATGGCGAAGTGCTCGTACCCAGAAATCTGGCAAAGCAAGAGGGAAATTATCATGACCAAAGTAAGCTAAACCAAGAAGAAGACACTCATCACTTACACATACCTGAAGGAATGGCGCGAAGCCACCAAGGTTCTTTCCCCCAGCCCTCTTGACCTTCTTCGAGAGCTCCGCAAACAAATGGGCAAGCATCGCCGCTCCCCAAGCATATCGCCCCATGCCCTCTAGGTCCCTCATCAGCAAAAGAGAATGAGAGGAAACCTTGTCAGAGGCCGTCGAAAAGAGGACCCAGCCGAAGTAGAGGAAGAACGCTCTCAACTCCCTCCGTGCCCTCTGTGGACACGCGGCCGCCTCTCTCGCCTCGATCATCGCCCGCCTCCTCTCGAAGCTAGCTGCAGCTTCACCCTTCTGACGCTCCGTAAAGGAACCGAGGCCGTACTGCCCCGAAAGCCCCCCAAAGGGATCCGGTTCAGCGTCCGCTCCCGCTCCACGAACTCCCATTCCCGATCAACTCTCGGAAAAGCCCCCTGTAGTCCGCAAGAGTGACCGCAATCACTGCCTCCCCCGAGACCGGAAGGCCGGTGATCCGATGAACATCCTCAAGCGTCGGCATGACAGCACCGGTAGGGAGAATGAACGTGCAACTCTCCGGATCCCACCTCTCCGCCAAGGCCTCCACATATGGACGGTGGACGTGGAATGGCACGATCAGGAAGAAGGAACGGAAGCCCGCTCCATCCACCAAACTCCTCTCCCCCTGCCCCAAGGCGTCGTACCATCTCTTCGTCCCGTGCCATAAGGCCCGAATACGGTTCGGTCTCTACAAAACGAACGAAGGGAACACGGGTTAGTTTAAAAGCGATTAAAAGGTAAGAGTCCAAGTTTACGAAATCATGTTAAACCATGCTTAGCAAAGTGACACTGCCATATGCTAAATATAGAAACAAAAGCATGAAAGTAAGAAGCTACACTCCTCATATGATCGCGCATACTAGACAAACATCAACATATCCCACCGTGGTCACCACTCACAGGCTTTCTTACATCACAGCTTATCATGCTTATACCTTCCCTAAACACACCTAAGCAATATAAAACTGGGACCCGTGAAATGCATGCGTACACTCCCCCATGCTCTACCACAATCAAACACATACGAAGTCACATACAGGTAGAAAAGTATCAAATGCAAGCATGCTAGCCGTATCACTCCTCTTTCTTTTATATGCATACAACAAAGCATGGGTGTACATATAAAAATTGTCCCCTTCCCCTTTTTTTTTTTTTCAACACGAACCCGTTCGCATGCTTACAGTATCCCGCCGTGATCAAACTATACATACAAGCATGCATCTTAGACACACATATCACTCACTACTACCTACTCATGCATATTAGACACACATATCACACACTATCACCTATTTATAACACGAAAGACATACACATATAAATAAAAGGCTAAGACTAAAGTTAGGAACATACCACGGCCCGTGTGGACCCAGGAGCGTCCACCTCGGCCTCGTCGGGATCGTCCATCCCATCGTCATCCCCCTCCTCATCCTCCTCAAACACGGACTCCTCGGCCTCAGCGCCAACACCGGCCTCCGCGGCCCCCATGTCCATACCCTCGGCCTCCCCGGCCTCCTCCCCAACATCAGCCCCTCCTACCTCCTCCGTGCCCGCCGCACCGGAGGCTAAGCCCTCAAAAACACCCATAGCTCTTCTCTCCTCCTCTGCTGCCCTGGCCTCCATGGCCTCCCTATCTAACATCCCAATAATGGCGTCCAACGACGCCCTCTCACTCTCACTCACCCCCTCGGCCTCGGCCCCTCCCTCCGTTGCACCCCCAACCAATCCCCCGACCCCCGAAACCACCTCCTCGACCACTGCCGGTCGATCCCCACGCCTCCTCTTGCGTGTATAACCTATCATAACACCCCCAACCTCCGGGACAGCCCCCGAAGACGTACCCGTGCCCCTAGCCGCACCGGTATCCACTAACGACACCTCCGCCGCACCCACGACCTCCCTCACGACCTCCTCCTCCACCCGATCACTCCCCGATGAACTAGACCCCGAGACAGCCCCTCTCTGCTCTCGGGAAGACCTAAGGCGCTTCATCATCGAAGCCGTCCTCTTCCCTTCGTCATCTCCTCCGATTTCGCACAAAAGAAAAAATCTAGGGCTCCGAAATCAAGAAGAAAGGAATGATGGAAGGCTTAAACAAAGGATTCAAGGTGTTTTAAAATCAAGATTTTCGGTTTGAAATGAAAAGAAGAAGAGAGGAGGGAAGAGTAACCGTTTTAAAACGTATGGAGAGAGAGAGAGGGTCCTCTTTTCGGTTATAAGGGACCCAGTCGAGGGGCGGCTACCCCCGAGTAGCCGCCCCCTCTCGGGCGGCTAGTTACAACTAGCCGCCCCTCCCAGTTTCTCTATTTTCATTCAAAACCCCTTTCCAATCTTTTCAGCCCTAAATTCCAAGATTCTCCACATCAAACAGCCATGTATTGGCTATTTCCAGACATTACTTGACCAAACACGACCTGCTCGAAGTTTTGCCACACTTTCAGTACCGTTCAAAATCAATTTCTCCAGTTCTGGTTCTTTTCCAGAGTTCTTATCCTTCGGATGATCCAACTCACCCAAACTCAACTTTTACTTGCTTTCTGTCGGCGATATCCCCTCCTTGCTGAGTTTTTCCAAGCACGGGAACGGTAGGGACGAGGAAACTGACGCTGGGCTGCTCCGTGCACGATAGCTAAGAACCCCGACCGCGGGTTGGATCACTCACCATTTACTTTTCCCCGCCTTCCACCTGGATCATCCTCTTGGATAAAAATTCTAAGTCAAGACCTAGCCTCTAACGGTCTAAATCAACTCCCCGAGTAGTACTGCTCGTATTGGCACAACTCCTTAAAGGTCGGGCCGGCCAAAATAGGGGTCTCTTTCCTTATCATCGGTCGAAGTCTTTCATGCTTCGCACAAAGACTCCGTCCGATGAGGGACAATTGTAGATACCCCAATTTTGACCGTCCAGAGAGATAGAAATACTTCAAGTAACACAGGGAAATATCCCACAGTTGGACATCCAATAGAGCCAAAGGTTCGGTAAACCGGAAACCCTAACCCTAGACTTGACCTAAACCTAAGCCCTAAACCCTAACCCTAGCCTTGACCTAGACCTAAACCGGAAACCCTAACCTAAACCTAAATCGGAAACCCTAATTCTAAAAACCCTAGAACCCCAAGTCCCTGGAAAGGGGCGGCTAGATCTAACTAGCCGCCCCATACCAGGCGGCTAGTTTGCACTAACCGCCCCCCTAACCGCCCCCTGGCCGACTTTGGACCAGTCCCCTGGATGGGACATAAAGCAGCAATAAATGCTGATTATTGCGGCGGGTCATGACCTTTAGCCGCCCTCTCTTGGCCGGATCAATCCAAGTAACCGACCCAAGCCACCGCTTGTCAGAGATGGGACGTTTGGCAGGTCATGATGGGGGCGGCTACCAGGAAGTAGCCGCCCTTCACCTGGTCTCTGACAGAAGAACCAAGGAATTAATGAAGGGTCTAATCGAAGCCAACCCACTCCATTACCCCCGGGATATTTCCCTGCCTCTCTTTTACTATAAATATTGGGGTCCCAAGCCCAAATACAACATCATCAATTCATCTTCATCACCAACCCACCATCCCCACTTGTTCAAACCCTTCCACCACGAGAAATCCCAAGAGAGAGAGAGAGAGAGCTCCTTTTGTGAGAGAAACACACATTCCCTACATAAAATACTCTCTCATCCCGCCCTCCAGAAACCCAGGCTAAACATAGCTTAGCCTCTGTCCAAAACAAAATCCATTTCCAACCGAAGTTCTGCCCAAACCAACCCAGACCCTGGACGGCTAACCCTAGCTAGCCGCCCCCTGGCCAACGGCTAAACACAACTAGCCGCCCCCCTATCCACACCCCATATCAACATCCCTTTGTCCCATAACTCCTTTAGTCAAGCCCGGAAGCATAATATGATTACCTATTTTCCACCTCTGTGTACGGTATATCCGTGTCTCAGAGCGGAGACCCCACAAACTCCCCACGTAGGCGATCAAATCCGACCCAAACCCTTTCCTGTTTTTAGAAAAAGCAGGTGGCGATCACAAAACCCCTTGAATCCTCTTGAGCCGCTGTCGGGCGCCTCAACCAGGAACGACACCCTCACCCCTTCCGAGAAGACGATCCGACCGAGCCCGCCAGGGCATGCATCCGATCCAAATTCCCGAAGAACCCCCACACACGCGGATTTTTCAACACCGACACCCGTGTCACCAAATGTTGTCCCTTCATCAACTTTGCCCGTTGAGCAATCAATGGTCATTCCTCCAACGACGGTTCTCGCGGCGTCTCAAGCTTCGGTTGCTCCGGCTATGACTGTACAACAACTACAGTCGTTAGTCATAGACATGGTCCGCACACAAAATGGTGGATATGTCCAGTCTTCAGTGGGATATTCAAAGATGTACACTCAACGAATCCAGCAGCTAAGCTTTCCAACGGGATATCAACCACTGAAATTTCTACATTTTGATGGGAAGGGCAATCCAAAACAGCACATTGCCCATTTTATCGAAACCTGCAACATTGCCGGCACTTATGGCGACTTGATGGCGAAGCAATTCGTGCGTTCCTTAAAAGGGAATGCGTTCGACTGGTACATCGATCTCTTGCCCACATCAATCAACAGTTGGGAGGCTTTAGAACAAGAATTCTTCATTCGCTTCTATAGCACTCGCCGTACTGTAAGTATGATGGAGTTGGCCGTGGTGAAGCAACGCAAAGATGAGTCGGTGATCGACTACATTGACCGGTGGAGGAATCTTGCCCTTAACTCGCGAGATCGATTGTCAGAAACTTCGGCAATCGAAATGTGCATCCAAGGCATGCATTGGGGTCTTCTCTACATCCTCAAGGGAATTAAACCCCATACCTTTGAAGAATTGGCTACTCGAGCACATGATATGGAACTCAGCCTGGCCACTCAGGAGACTTTGTGAAAGATGATAAAGACAAAACATATGCGCCTAAAAAGAAGCAAGTGAATGTCATCAATATCGCGTCGTCCTCAAAACCATGGGGGTTGAGTGGTGCGGCAGACAAAGGCAAGCCCGATCCTTGGTTCCTCTCAGAAGAAAGCGCCACGTATGACCCTTGAAGAACTCAAAGCCAAAGTGTATCATTTCCCATACTCCGAAGTCTGCGCTATGTTCGACCAGTTGCTCAAGGAGAAGATGATTGAACTCCCCGAATCAAAGAGACCTGAACAAGCAGATCGCGTCAATGATTTGTTGTACTGCAAATATCACAGGGTGGTTAGCCACCCCATTGAGCAATGCTTCGTGTTCAAAGAGAAGGTGATGGATCTTGCACATCAGGGGAAAATTGAGCTTGATTTGGGGGATGTCGCATCAGCAAATACAACGTCAATCTCCTTCGGCTCCTTCACACCTGTTCAAATCCTAAAGGAGCTCGACCCGCCAAAATCGCTGCCAACTTGTAAATGTACACATGCTCGTATGCGATATGATCCACACCTCGAACGCATTTCTCGGAATGAATATCAAGTCTCACCATTTGGAAGAAATACTCATCGTCTCAAGATTGATGAGAGAACTCTTAAAGAAGAAGAATATTTCAGAAGGCTTTGCCCCAAATGCTCCATCACTCCATGTTCAAACTGTTTCAGGGGAGAGTTGTTTCCTCTCGATACTGATGTCACTCCTATGCCAGAACCAGAAGTACACCTTGCCCCTGATGGATGGGGAGACGAAGCATCAGGATCCCAAAATTCAAGTGAGGAGGACCTCATCGATGAATAAGGATGGACTATGAAGATACGCAATAAGAAGTTGTGTTTTTCTGATTCCGAAAAAAGGGGGATGGCTACAAGGCAAATATCCACAGCAATCTAGGCGGACCCTGTAGATCTTATTGAAAAGAATCTCCCGGGTCCACCTACTGTGGCGGATTCCATTGAAGACGATGTCCTTGAAACACTCTCTTCTTCCAGTTCTTCTTCAACCTCTCCCACGGCGACTTGCTATATGGTGGAGGTTCATGATTCAGAAATAAAGGACGCTGAAACTCTAACGCTCTCTACTACCTCTAGCTTGGCAGAGTCTTCCAAAGTCAGCCATTCCAATTATGAAAAGGTCCTCATCAGCCCACAAACTATTGGGGATCATTCTGCTTCTTACCAGGAGGCTATTCTTCATCTACCACTCATTGGAGCATTACACCTCTCAGAATGAGCACACCTCACCATGGCAGCAGTCTTGACCAACTCAAATGATTTCAAGGGAGAATCTAAAGCCGATCCAGAAAAGGGGGCATCACTGTCTTACAACTTCACCATATCTTTCTCTGATGAAGACCTGCAACTTGAAGCTCGCCTTCACAATAGGCCTCTCTATGTGTCAGGATAAATAAGAGAGATACAAATAAGTCGCATATTACTAGATTGTGGGTATGCTGTCAACATTATGCCTGTCCAGACCATGGAACAATTGGGCATCACAATCAATGAGCTTTCTCAAAGCCAATTGGTTATTCAAGGATTCAATCAAGCTGGACAATCTACTACTGGCATTATACGACTGAAGCTCTCAATTGACGAACTTGATACAATTATTCTCTTTCATGTTATCAATTGTAGAACTTCATATCGTCTTCTATTGGGGAGGCCATGGCTACATGAAAATGGGGTAGTGGTCTCTACTTGGCACCAATGCTTCAAATATTATAAAGACGGTGTGGAAAAATGTGTTGCCGCTGACAGCAAACCCTTCACCAAAACAGAAATACATCTTGCCAATGCCAAATTCTACCAAGCAACGGGTGTAATCGCTGAAGCATTGCCGATGAAAACTCCACGTCACATCAATAAAGGTGTTGAAGGGAAAACTACATCTACTTCAAACAGAAGAATGCAAATCAAGAATGTGCAGGGAATTAATCTACATCCTCCAACCAATGCTCAAGTTGGCCCTGTGTTACGCCTCACTTCCAAAATGCATCATACATCAGCAACTGCGAAATTGCAGTCATTCTTCACCGAAGCTGACTGTAACGCCTCACATTTACCTAACCGCTACTAAACTTAATCCAAATACAAGACCAAAATTTGCACTCCTTTTTTTTTTTAATAAAACCCATATAATATAAATATAATTAAAAAATGATGACAATAAAATAATAAAACTTATGATAATAAAACATAAATAATATCCAATGATTTTAAATCACCAATGGTCTTAAAAAAATATCAGAGTCTAACAGAAACAAAATATTAGAATGGATAGACATACTAAACCACCCCTGTGGGAGCCATCTAAACTAAAGTAAATCCAAATAGTTTACTGCGACTATTATTTATTCTCCAATACTGCTACCTCGACGAGATCCCTGAAGCATATGAAAAGTCCAAGCTTTGTCTTGGTCCTCAGAATGTAAGTTACCTGGTTATGAAACAACCAGTCATTTGGAATAGGGTGAGTGATTAACTCAGTGAATAAGTCCACTGACAAATTACCTCACGTGACAGTATATATAAAAATAAAGTTTTGTGAAAATCTGAATTTCATTTAATAAATCTTTTATTTTATTAAATTAATTTGAAATCATGAACTTTTTTTAAAAAATATTTTTAATGCGCACGTGGCCCAATCCTTGGCCCACATCAGAGAAATCATGAGAGTTAAATGATACCGTTATATATATATATAAAGTTATATATAAAAAAAATAAGAATTTTTTTTAATAAATCAATTTAAATTCATTAGCTTAATAAAATATAATTTTAATGCAATCACGTGGCCCAATCTTGGTCTACGTCATAGAAATCATGTTGCTTAAATGATATGACCGGGTTGGGTTCTCAATCCGAAAAAATGTTCCCCAAAACAGGTGTGCCAAGCCCCAAACGACTAAATCGCTTAAAAAGCTCCCTCGAGGAGACGTCGGATCTAGAAAACGTTGATGGGTCGCTGCTGCCATCACTACGAGAACACCAGCACAGGATGCCCCGGTTGCTGCAGACTCCAAACAAAGGAATCCGCCACTATAAGGAATGATTTACCACACCCCTCACTGATCTTGACTCCTTGAGTCCTACACCTTCCTCCTCAAAGGCAAAATAAGACGGGGGGATTTATTCGAGAAATGTGTCATGATATGCATCTTGATAAAAAAATCTCATAGGACTAGGTTGTCTCCACTAATCCTCAATTTTTTAAAAATCTCAAAAGTACTAAAATCCTTAATTCAAATAATTTTCTAAAAAAATATAAGCATCAATATATGCGTTTTATTAATTCTTGAAACATGAATAGCATAATTCATGCTATATTAATTTTCATCATAAAGAAATGAAATAATGCAATTTTATTCAATAATAAATTGCAATTTGATCAAATATGAAAAATATCCAAATCATACACATAATATCATACAAATATGATTAGCATGTGAAATTCAACGATATAGAAAAAAACTCACATAAAAAATCGATAGGCGTACTCACCTCGAATGGACCCTAGGTCTGGAGAATGAAACCCTCAACAAAAATTACAACCTAGATGAATCAAACAGATTATTAATTAAGACTCCATAATTCAACCATGGGCACAAGACCTAATTATCTATCCATAATTATTAGGCATAAAATTTTATACTTAATAATCTAAACTCATCTCCATATATACTACAACATAAGAAGATGATCTAAACCTATTTATCATATAACCAGACACTAAATGACAAAAACCAGAAAAGACAAAACCAGAAAAACAAAACAGAAAAGACAAAAATCTAGAAATTCAAAATAATAATAAAATAACAGAAATTCATAAAATAATATGATAATGCATATTTGTTTTTATAAATAAAAAATAAACTATTAGTCAATAAAAAAAATCATATCTGAATAATATCTAAATATTAACTAATCCTAATTATCCAAAAAAAGATATGATAAATATAACAAATAAAATTAAAATACTAATAAGTATAAATCATCTATGATCCTTTATATGGTGCTTTTTAATGGTCCATGATCGTGCTGTATCAAAAAAGCTTTAGCCCCTCTCTAATAAAAATTAGGTCTCATAATTCTTTTCTTCTCCAAATTTAACTGTTCTTTTTGCCTAATTTGTTTGAAAATAGATCAGATGAAGCTTTTAGTTGAGACATCTCCACTAAAATGTTTTATTTGTTTGAAAATGGAAAAGTAGGGGACGACAGTCCTATCTGATCATTAATACGTCCAAAGATAACTCACAAATTAATGGACGACGACCCATCACATTTCATGGAAAGATGTCTCCACTAAATTAGGGGCCGTCGTCCATCTTAGTGGGTTCGAAAGATTTTTGGAGATTCTGCTTTTACAATATTGCTCGAAAGATGGACGAGGGGGCTATAGCTCCACTAAATATTCATTTCGACCTGTAACAACCGCATAGCAGCTCCTTGTCCGTACATTTACTCGTGTACAAGGATCTTTTCCCACAATTACATGGGCGCTGCAACAATTTGCGTGCCAATCTTCCAACATGTTAGAGAAGTCATGATTGTGAATGATGTTGGAAGATGGGTCAACTTCATTTTTCGTGGCTCCCTGGCAATAGAAAACAACAGATTACAAGCTATACATTTTTATGTAATTGAGTGAAAAATAGGACACGTTTTCTTTGAAAAATACAAAAGGAAATTAGTAGATACTTTGTTAGTGCCAAGTGAGGTCAGCAAACAAGACTACAGTAATGGCCTTCTGATTGGTCAAACAAAAAAATTATTTTCCTCCTCTTGTCATTACGCACAAACACACCCTGTATATAATAAACAGGAAAAGGGAGGGAAGACGAGGTTGGGCAGCCATTCGATTGGGGAGGGGTGTGAGAATTCATGAGAGTGTGAATGCGTCTCAATGTGAGTATTTTTATCTCTAA
The DNA here is from genome assembly GCA_030737845.1 of Acorus calamus. Classification (NCBI taxonomy): domain Eukaryota; kingdom Viridiplantae; phylum Streptophyta; class Magnoliopsida; order Acorales; family Acoraceae; genus Acorus; species Acorus calamus. Next base: position 28,625,626 of record CM060861.1, read on the forward strand.
TGAAAATATCTAAAAATAAATAAGTTAATTAAAAAATTATTATGAACTAAATAAAATATAAATACATAAACAACATACACAAGCAAATAGAGAAATAGAGAAAGGATTTATTCTTCAATTCTTGGTTCTAGAATACATGAGAAACCCCTATATTTATAGGATGCATGGAGGAATCCCAAAGATGAGAAGTTATAAGTCCATAGAGGTGAGGGATAGATAGTGGGATGATTAATAGTGGGGGTTATAGAGTTAAATGAGAGGGGTTATGAAATAGAAGAGTGGGGGAGGTTATGGAAAGGAGGAGTGGTGGGTATCCACTATATTTATAACACTCCCCCTTGGATGACCACCACGCTAAGATAATTGTCTCATTAAAACCTTGCTTTGAAAACCCAGTGGGAAAAAACCAAAGCGAAGGAAAAAGAGTACAATATAACTTAATCGTATAATGGTGTATGCGTTTAACACTGCCTCGTTAAAACCTTGCCAGGAAAACTCATTGGGATAAAATCTAGGCGAAGGAAAAAAAGTACAGTTCGCAAAATGTCATAAAAAATTACTCCCCCTCATAAATACAAGATTTCAAGAATTTTGGTCGCTAACTCGTCACATCCCGATGTTATACACCAGCTTCTTGAATGTTGATATCGACAAAGCTTTAGTAAACAAATTTACAAGATTGTCCTTTGACTGAATTTGTTGAACATCAATTTCATGTCTCTGCTGGAGCTCATGAGTGTAAAAGAATTTTGGAAAAATATGTTTCGTTCAATCACCCTTGATATATCCCCCTTTGATTTGAGCAATGCATGCTGCATTGTCTTCATAAATAATTGTTGGAACATCTGTAATGAGAGATAATCCGCATGCAGTATGAATATGATGAACCAAAGACCTTATCCACACGCATTCCCGACTTGCTTCGTGGAGTGCAAGAATCTTAGAGTGGTTAGAAGATGTGGCGACTAAAGTCTGTTTCGTAGATCGCCACGAGATCGCTGTGCCACCCTTCAGTTGTTTGTGAGCGAGCCTTGTGAGGATCTGAAAGATATCCTGAATCTGCATAACCCTTCAGTTGTACACCATTATTGGAATCATTTGCATAGAATAGGCTCATGTCTGACGTTCCACGAAGATATCGAAAAATGTGTTTAACACCATTCCAATGCCTTCGAGTTGGTGCAGAGTTAAATCTGGCCAATAAATTAACTGAAAATGCAATGTCAGGTCTAGTGCATTGAGCCAAATATAATAAGGCACCAATTGCACTAAGATATGGTACTTCTGGACCAAGAAGATTTTCAGTATCTTCTTTTGGATGAAAAGGGTCCTTCTTTGGGTCAAGTGACCTTACCACCATAGGAATATTTAATGGATGACATTTGTCCATATTAAAACGCTCTAGGATTTTTTCAACATATGTTGTTTGATGAACAAGTATCCCGTTTGAACTCCGCTCAATCTGCAGACCGAGACAGTATCTGCAGGTCTCTGCAGAATATAGGAGTACTTAATGGATGACATTTGTCCATATTAAATCGATCCCAGGTCTCTGCAGGAAACCCTGTGCCACAAGACGAGCTTTGTATCTAACAATCTCGTTTATTTCATTTCGTTTTCTCGTGAACACCCATTTACATCCTACTGGTTTAACACCTTCAGGGGTTAGGACTACTAGTCCAAATACTTGGTGTTTTGCAAGTGAATCCAATTCTGTTTGAATAGCAGCTTTCCATTGTGGCCAACAATTTTTTCATCTGCATTCATCCACTGAACGTGGTTCTAAATCATCATCTGAAATAATTTCTTTAGCTACTGCAAAAGAGAATATATCATCAACAAGCACTTGCTTTCGATCCCACAATATTTGTGAATTTGCGTAATTTATGGAAATTTCTTCATTTCCATGTATTTGTTCTTCATACATGGACATCACTTCAGGGATGTCAGTCTCTTCAGGGACTTGTGTCACTTCAGGGGCTTCTTCCTCTGTAGGAGTTATTATTGTGGGTCTTTCAAGTGTTTCATGCTCTTCTAGAGAATTATTTTTCATTGTTTTTCTCTTTCGGGGAGCCGAATCTTTTGAGCCTATAGGTCTTCCACGCTTCAGGCGTGTCTTTGTTGATTCATTAGCCGGTATATTAATAGTTTTTCCTATTGTAACATCAATCCGAGCTAGAGTATTAGCAGCTGGAATATGTGATTTCATCACTTTTGCTGCATCATTGAATGCATCTGGCAATTGATGCGCAATTCTTTGAAGATGAGTGATTCTTTGCACTTCAGTTTCACATTGATTAGTGCGAGGATCAAGATGATCCAAAGATGGAGTTTTCCAAGTAAGTTCACGTCGTTCTTCTGGCGACGGATTTTCTCCCCCTAACAACGGGAATATTGTCTCATCAAAATGACAATCCGCAAATCGAGCGGTAAAAACATTCTCTGTCAATAGTTCAAGATATCTTATAATAGAAGGAGAATCAAATCCTACATAAATTCCAATCGACGTTGAGGGCCCATTTTAGTTCGTTGTGTAGGGGCAATAGGAACTTGTACAGCACAACCAAAATACGAAGATGTGAAATATTTGGTTGATGACCCAATACAAGCTGTAAAGGGGAATATTGATGATAAGCAGTTGGCCGAAGGCGAACTAATGCTGCTGCATGCAATATAGCGTGACCCCAAGCTGAAAGGGTAATTTTGTCCTCAAAAGCATAGGACGTGCAATTAGCTGAAAGATGCTTAATAAATGATTCAGCTAATCCATTTTGGGTGTGCACATGAGCAACAGGGTGTTCAACATCGATGCCATGCGACATACAATAGTCGTTAAAAGCTTTTTATGTGAATTCACCAGCTCCATCAAGGCGTATTGACTTTATAGGATAATCCAGAAAATAAGACTGTAATCGGATTATTTGGGCAAGTAGTCTTGCAAATGAAGCATTCCGAGTGGATAATAGACAAACATGCGACCATCTAGCAGATGCGTCTATTAATACCATAAAATACTTGAATGGTCCACATGGTGGGTGGATTGGACCACATATATCCCCTTGAATTCTTTGCAAAAATGTTGGTGATTCAACATTGACTTTTGTAGGGGATAGTCTAACTATCAATTTGCCTTGTGAGCATGAAGTGCATTGATAGTGAGTAGGTAAAATAATCCTCTGGTTCTTTAACGGATGCAAAAATGAATTATCAATTATTCGACGCATCATTGTAGACTCTGGATGTCCGAGACGATCATGCCAAAGCGTAAAAATATCTGAATCATAGAACTTCTGGTTCATTACAGTGTATGATTCGATTGTTTTTTATGGTTGTATAATACAACCCGGATGAGAGAGCATGAAGTTTCTCTAATATATGCTTTTAGCCTGAAATAATTGAAGTAATACATAAATACTCCATATTATTTTCACTTATAGTCTCAATATGATATCCATTAAGACGAATATCCTTAAAACTTAGCAGATTTCTTCTGGATCTCGCTGAATATAATCCATCATGAATACAAAATTTTGTACCTCCTGGTAATATTATATTTGCTCTTCCGGAGCCTTCAATTAAGTTTGTAGTACCAGAGATGGTATTAACATTTGCATTTATTAATGTCAATGTCGAGAAATATGTTTTATTTCGTAGGATCGTATGCGTTGTTGCGCTGTCTGCAAGACAGATGTCACCAACCATAGCCATTATTGTAAAAAGAAAAATGAAATAAATAAGATAAATATAAAAAACATGAAATTGCATTTTATTGAAATAAAGCAAAGTACATAAAAAAAGGAAAATTACATGAAATAAATGCTAAAAAGGGAAATACCAGTTGATGTGGACATTTCCATCATCAATCATATGACCGATGTTGCCATTAGAATTAGCAAAGAAATCAGATACATCAAAATGAGTAATATCTGATGGGCCAACATGGTTTACGGGGTCAACAAAATTTACTTCAACATTCTTTCCCTTGTCTGTGATTGATGCCTGATAAAGGTCAACCAAATGTCTTGGCGTACGACAGGTACGTGACCAATGTCCTTTACCACCGCATCGATAGCATGCAGTCTCATTATTTTTTGAAGGTTTGTTCATCAAACATTTTCCTTTGTTGTGATGTCATTCATTCCACTTCTAGTGGTTGGGGTTGCTATCTTTATGAACCTTGTAGTTCCGATTATCATTTTTACCACGACCTCGTCCTCGTCCTCGGCCATGTCCACGGCCACGGATAGACATCGTGGATGCGTTTGCTTCAGGCATTGATGCATTTGCTTCAAGCAGTGATGCAGGACCAGTTGGACGTGATGCATGATTTTTTTCAATAAAAGTTCGTTGTTTTGCTCGGCAACAAGGAGGCATGAAATTAATGCCGAGTATTTGTCAAATCTTCGCTCTCGATACTGCTGCTGCAGGAGCACATTCGATGCATGAAAAGTAGAATATGTTTTTTTTAACATATCATCTTCTGTCACCTTTTCACCACACAACTTTAGTTGTGAACTAATTTTAAAAAGGGTATAATTATAATCAGCAACAGATTTGAAATCTTGCAATCGCAGTTGCATCCAATCATATCGAGCTTTGGGGAGGATGACAGTCTTTTGGTGATCGTATCGATCTTTCAAGCTCTCCCAAAGGGTAAGAGGATCTTTCACCGTGAGGTACTCGCTTTTGAGATCTTCATGAACATGGTGGCGAAGGAAAATCATTGCTTTTGCGCGGTCCTGCAGGGACTCTTGATTTCCTTTCTTTATCGTGTTGCCAAGGTTCATGCATCAAGGTGGATTTCAGCATCGAGTATCCACGAGAGATAGTTGTTACCCGAAATGTCAAGTGCGATGAATTCAAGTTTTGTAAGATTCGACATGGTAGATATCACTATATAAAAAAAATGAAGTAATGTCACCACATGTATCGAGAATATAAATATAAAAAAATATAAACAACAAAACTTGAAGCATTAATCGTTTACCTTAAATAAAGTAGGTTTGGCAACAAGTATTACTAACATATTTGAATAAACCATAATAATTTTAAAATGCATGGATTAAAATTCATACAAAAGGAACTATCTTTATTAAAAAATATGTGCACTATCCACTAAAATATGTCCACTTTAATAGAATTAAAAAAAATGCATTCATAATGACTATATATCTCAACTCATCAAAATCAAGAAAGTGATCTACCAACAAGATTATTAAATAAAATTAAGTGTACCTATCTGGTTAAGAATGCACAACTATAGCATTGTCAGGATTATCATTTCTAGAAAAGAGAATTTTGGACATGCATGCTCATTGCAAAATCTGAAGCCAAACTTTAAGAAAGTTGTGTTAATTTGACAAGCAAGCATCAGAAAGTCATTCAAAGCATTTTCTTAAAACTAGCATGTGTGCAGAAGATTTGATGATGCTAATTAATGAAATATATAGAGATTACGTAGAAAATGGGATACTTGTCCAAAACACACACACACACACACACATATTTTAATACTATGCCATAGAAAATGCATAAAGAAATGCATTCTTAAAACAAATCTATAAAAGAATACAACTCATTTATTGTCTACATGTTGTACACAAATATAAGATATAGTCATGATGATTTGAGCACCATGAACTCACCAAAATACAAACCTCTTTAGCGAATTAGACAAGAGCGTCCTCGTGCTGATAACGTATTATGAACTAAGTAAAATATAAATACATAAACAACATACACAAGCAAATAGAGAAGTAGAGAGAGGATTTATTCTTCAATTCTTGGTTCTAGAATACATGAGAAACCCCTCTATTTATAGGGTGCATAGAGGAATCCCAAAGGTGAAAAGTTACAAGTCCAGGGGTAGATAGTTGGATGATTAATAGTGGGGGTTATAGAGTTAAATGAGAGGGGTTATGGAGTAGAAAAGTGGGGGAGGTTATGGAAAGGAGGAGTGGTGGGTATCCACTATATTTATAACAAAAATGAGTTTAAAGTCTCACTATTTATTTACCAACTGCAACTATAATTATATTTCTATATATTATTTTTTTAGAAAACTTCAATTCGTAATATACCTCTTATTTTTTTATGCATTATACATAATTGAGAAATATTAATTAATTTAAAATCTCAGTAAAAATTAATATTATCAGTTTCAGACCATAAGATCAGTAAACTTATAGAAAGAAAAGGCATACAACTCATCTACTTTTAATAATGGTGATTTCAGTAGCTTTAATTCATATAAAGGAAGGTTAAGAGATTAATATTAATGTAACGGTTCATCTATTTCTTGATGGATCTAAATGATGTTTATCCTTCTAAACAATCAACATGGAAACATAGAACTGCAAGATGGATATCCAAATTACAAACTCATCTCTCCATTAAAAATGTTCTCAAAAGTAAGGATAATATGCCTTTTTATTGAAATATATAAAATGAGTTTGTTTAAGAATTGGAACACTAAATCAAAACTCTTGAACTGTTTTTGGGTGGCTGTATAAGGGAAATACAGGTGTGGATTAGGGTGGAATAAAGAGAAAAATATTGTTTGTTAAGTAGGAATAATCCAATATGGATACGTGAGAATAATATGATGTTGATATTTCAGTCTCTCCTAGATTATGTTATATGTTGACATCTTATCAATCAATAACGCACATGTCAATCATTTTCTCATATTTTATGTTAATCCATAATTTATTTATTACCAATCAAACAAGAAAAAATATTATTATTATATTTTTAATAAAAATAATTAAAAATATAATCAAATAAAAAATAATTTATTTTTCTATTTATACTTGAATGACCCGTTTGGGGTGTGACATAAGGTTATTCGCCCTTGATAGCTATATTGGGATAAATAACAATCCATGCTGAATAAGTAAATTTTTGTTTGGTTATCTTTTCTGTTATTCTAATTGGAAAACGTAAAATTGATTTTTTTATTGTTTGGTTCACCTTGAATAAAGTAAGGATAAGTGGTAGATAAGAGATTGATAAGAGTATATAACTTTTTAAATAACAATTATACCCCTGCATAAATTATTTGTGTTTGTGAATAAGTATGAGAGATGTGTATGTTATATAATAGATGTGATATTTTTTAGAATGTGTGCAGAGAGTGTTATGTAAGATAAATTTTTTAAAATGACAGATAAGGGTATTTTTATCCATTTGTATCGATAAACTCTGATAAGCAATTATAGCCTTTTCTGATAATAGTTATCAGGCATTATCCTAGCTTATTCACACATAACTATCAAGGTTTATTCTTATCAAACAAACAGCTGTTTAGAGACTATTATACTGTATTCTCCCCCATCCAGTGTTTATTCTCCAACCCAAACGGGGGGAAATAGTTATTTATTTGAATTCCCTAACCAGGGCATAATTATTTATTCCGATAGGCTATGGCTGTCAAGGGTTTAAGTATTCTTTGTGTAAGGCTTAAGTATTCTTATGTAAGCATTCTCATGTGACCTGAGTGTCAGAAAACGGCATCCACCTTTTTTTGTACTTTGAAAAATGTTAAGCACAATTAGTATAATTGTTTGAAACTCTCAGCACACGAATTTTTATATTTTAAAAATTATATATCTTATCTTATTATATATTTTTATAAAATTTAAAATATATATTATAACGAATTAAATGATATAGTATATTAATTTTTTTAATGAGATATATATCTTAATAAAATGAGTGAAGGGACTAATGAGATGTATAAAACTGCATTTGTAATTATAAAAAAAAAGTGTAACGTAACTTTTTGTCTTCGTGGAATGATGGGCTCTTCTCGTCACGATGGGCCGTCATAACATGCTTAAATCCAGTTTAAGAGGTCAACACTATACTAAAATAATATGTTCAGCCCCACTGTAGTTCACTCCAATTTTTTTTTTAAATCATACTTCCAAATTGAAGTGCATGCTCTATCATGAAATAAAATATATATTAAAATACATCAGTGTATTTTTTTAAATTAAAAAATAATAAATTTTTTACTATATATATTATAATAGAACTCGATACATTATAATAATATATTATATACTATTTTATCATAACACTTATACATTGTGTCTTCAGTCATTTTTCTAATATATATTTATACTTTTTAATATATATTTATACTTAGCTGATAAAATATATTATTTTTATAAAAAAACATTATATTCATATAAATACACTGTATCCAAGGTGTCCCCAATTATTCAAAGATGGGCTCCTCTCGTAATGATGACCCATCATATCATTCTTGATAAGCCCAACCCAATGTCATAGGTTAGAAAATGTTTTTTTTTTGTTTTTTTTTATCTTTAAGTAAGTGATCGTTGTAGCCTTTGAAAAATTCCATAGGCTGAAATGTTGGCTCAACCGTTTTCAGCGTGAGTTTGATTCGAGAATGAGTCCAAAATAAACAACAATTAATTAGAATAGTATTTAAAAATTCATTTAAAAACACTTATGATAATAAAATTTTGAATAAAACAAGATCCCAACTGAAGTCAAATCAGTTGAAGGTGGTGGGTTTTCCTTCTAAACAATCAACATGGAAACATAGAAATGCAAGATGGATATCCATTCAAATGCTATAAATTACACGGGGTTCCTTGGCCGGACAAACTCAAGAACCAGGGTACATGGCCAGACAAACAGGGGAGCATCAAAAGTGAAAAGACAAAACTTCTAAAATACACGTATGGATCAATACAAACAGGTACCAAGACATTAGAAGATGAAGAGGGAGGCGCGCGTGGCGAAAGTCAAAACAGTGAAGACAAGTTGGGATACCACGAGAAGAATTGTAACATGTTTGGACAAGGTACCCCCCTCCTGCTGTTGCTGCTGCTGCTGCTGCTCCTTTTCCTCTACCTCAGACAGGAGCTTTACAGTAAGAGCGAGAAAATTTGTGAGGAGGTAAGCCACAAAGAAAGACAAGTAGATGAGCTTCTTTTTTCGGTTTTCTAGCCTTCCTGTAGGAAGGATTCCCATCAATCCATTTATTAGACTGATTGCTTGGGCAGAAACATTGGCAGCCATTTTGAGGAGGGGGGTCTGTTGACTAGTGGCCGAGGTTCCCATCTCCATGTCTACTAAAATGATAAAACTGTCCTCCTCTTCCTCTCAATCAAACAGAGAAGCCAAAAAAAAATGAAATCCGATTCAAGTCTATGGGGTCCAAGTTCCATGCATTCATTATATAGGTGCGTGATGGTGTGCGACCGACCATGCGCACGGCGTAGTATCCGCGAAGCTTCATCCAATCACCGACCAATCCTCAGCACGCGGGTCACCTCTGGGTAACCTCTTCGTCTTCCAATGTCTTCACTCCAACAGTAAGTCTATTTTAAAAGTTTTGTCTTTTCAATTTTGATGCTCCCCTGTTTGTCTAGCCATGTACCCAGCCAGGTTCTTGAGTTTATCCGGCCAAGGAACCCCGTGGAATTTATAGCATTTGAATAGATATCCATCTTGCAGTTCTATGTTTCCATGTTGATTGTTTAGAAGGAAAAGTATATTTCATCTATAAGATAGGTATGTTTATATAAAATAATAATAATAATTCTCAAACCTCAACTTCACAAGCTCTAAATCATGTCCTATGATGTGATAATAGGACATTGTCTATTATGTTATTTATTGATAACTACCTTAACATAAATCCCTATGATTGTGTAATATCATTTAATTTTGAAAATCCTGTATTTATTTCATCTAATAAAAAGTTGCACAAGCATAAATAAGATATTTTCATAAAAATGTCCTATTTATCTATTTATGTAAAAAAAATATATATTTTTTAAATAAGATCATATAGGATCTTAGTTAACGTAACCATTGCAACATTTGATACTTACATTTTTTTTTACATAAATAAAATATTTTTCTACAAATATCTTATTTATGCCTGTGAAGTTGATATATAAGTTTGAGTTGCATGCAATTTTAAAAATATAAGCCCAGTCCACCCATCCCGTCACCTGTTGTGCCCCCACCCAATCTCTCTCCCCACTCTCCCCCACTTCCAAAGGAAGAAAAAATATATATATCTCTGTTTCCAACCCGACCGATCAATGCCAGCACCGACATCCTACGGAGAAACAAACCACCTCCCCCCCCCCCCCCCCCCCACCTGAAACCCGAGGTGATGCCAGTCACCGGCTCCTAAGATTGGCATATCTGACGAGGATGACCCCCTGTCTAAAACACTAGGTTTGATATTTCAACTTCAATTAGTTTCTTGAATCTAGGGTTTCATATTTTGATTTTAAGCATATTGATATATAAAGGTTGATGTTTATTTATAAATCTAGGGTTTATGTGAATTATTTTTTATTGTTTATATGCAGATCTATATTGACACAAGGCTGATGTTTTTCAGATGTTCAATCTCAAATATTATTTTTAGTAAATGTGTATTTTTTGGTAATTAAAAATTGTATTGCTCTGAAATATTAAGGGATATACAAAAAGAGTCTAATGACATACTCTGATCATGATGGACCAAGTAGAGTGAATTTAGAATGATAAGAGGGAAAGATGAAACCAGTCACCTTGCATTCCTTACACCCAAATTACTACGGACTACTCTGATTCAAACAATCCCCCTCTGATTATTTTCATTTGCTTCAATAATCATGGGCAATCTGTCAGACTTCTCTCGAATGTTATTGTTATGAGGTTGTTGTGTGTATGAGATTTTTTTTGAAGATGTAAATTCTTAAAGATGAGTTTCATTGCATTTCCCTGGGAGCCTCATGCCAAACTATGTTTACATATGATTCAATGTAAAATGATGAAATTAATTTCTTTTGCTTTTTTGATGATTCAACTATAAGCATAACTAAGGGTGTGTTTGGTAGCACGATTTAGAAGTTGTGATTAGATAAAAGTTGATTTTGACTTGAGCTTTCCATCACTATTTCTTAAGATCACTTTTACAAATCATGCTTGGCAACACATTGATAAGTTGTAAATCACCCATACTCAGCTGATCCATTGATATCTTAGTAGCCTGCAACGTTCCTTTAATTCCATTATATCATTAATTATAACTTGTACAAAGCCAATTAACTTTTTTTTTATAAAGAAGATATATGATGAAACATTTGGGTGCCATTCGAAACCATGATCTTTTCATCATGTGTTATGCTTTTAGTATTGCAATGTCTCAAAGTTGTATGCATAAACAAGTCAGATGAATGTCCAAGTCAAACTAGCCAAGAATTTTTCTACATCATGTATATTATTATTCTTGGTTAGATGTTTATTTTTTGTATTTTTTTGATATATAAGTTTGAGTTGCATGCAATTTTAGGGTTCTCATTTTTTTTTTTTTGACATATTGGTATTTTGAACCAGGTGTGGAGGTCTTCTCAACTATCTTATTTTAAAAAGTGATGAGTTCATTATTGATATCTTAGTAGCCTGCAACATTCCTTTAATTCCATTATATCATTAATTATAACTTGTACAAAGTCAATTAACTTTTTTTTTTATAAAGAAGATATATGATTAAACATTTGGGTGCCATTTGAAACCATGATCTTTTAGGTCCCTATCATTCCATCTTACTATTCTATTTCATATCCATGTAAAATGCAGGCGATTATTAAAAAGCGTCCATCAAGAAATATAAATGTTCAGAACTTTTGGTTATATGTATTTGGAATGTTGTTTAACGCTATGGCGATATTCATTCAGGATTTTGATGCTGTTATGAACCAGTAAGATTTCTAAATCTTTATTATTATTATTTTCCGGGGAGGCAAAATAGTCAAGCAGATCAAACAATCAGGTCAAAACATTGAGAGAGTGTGTCTTGCTCCCTTGGCTTACCTTGAGTTGCGTTTTCCCTTTGACTTGAGCAGTTTTTTTTATTCTGTGTCCATCTTTGGCTTGAGCAACTTTTTATATTTAGTACTTCTTAAAACATTTCAGGGGATTCTTTCACGGCTACTCTCTAATCACTATTTGCATGATATTGAATCATGCGCTCAGGTATATTATATGTGAATTCATTTGTTCGATTTTTTTCTTAATTTTTGTTTATCTTATCTATTGTAAATTTTGTTTGCAGTGGAATTGCTGTGTCAATGGTCATGAAATATGCAGATAATATTGTGAAGGTAAGATATGTAATGCATTTTTTCTATGTAAGCTGCGGCAGTACATTGAAGTGGATCTAACCATCTTAAATATATCCCCAATCTCAATATAATTTTTTTTAAAAAAAGCCTGTTGAAATTGTCTACATTTGATTACAAATATGGATTTCATTTGTGTTGTGTTTTACGATGTGGTTATGATTAGAATAAAACACCATACACTTTGATTGCCACAATGGGGCTTTATACATGCAAAGTTAATTAACATGTATATTTTAGGATAAAGTACAATATTAAGTTCAGTGAATTTATAATTAGGGGGCCACGATACATGCAGATGTTGCCTATTACATCTACCTAAGGCTAAGTGTTGGGATTTTTAACAATTTTATTTGAGTGAAATAAATAATACTGATCGCGGAAAAATATTTATGCAACCCAAAATAATCACCAAAGCAATCAGAAAAATATAAAGACAAGCAAACAACCAAGCAACGCCAAATTTAACGTGGTTCGGCTTAAGCCTACATCCACGGGACATTCCAGCAGCAATCCACTATATTAAAAATATAATGAAAAATAATGTCTTCTCAAGTTTTGCCCAAAACTTGAGGAATACAAATATAAGAGAGATACAGGGCTACCACAAGAAGAACCCTAAATCTGATCTTCTAAATAATATGAAGAAGAAGACCACATCGAACAACGCCGGAATCCATGAAGAAGAACTGCTCCTCTCTCTCTCTCTCTATCTCTCTCTCTCTCTGTTCTGCCGAACAAAAGCCGCCGCACGCCCTCTCTCTTCTGTCCGTCAAAACCAATTAATCAAGAAGACCTAGGTGGTCTCCTTAATTTACATATGATGCACTGTTCACGTGCATCACACACTCCTCCATGCATGGACCATCTTTGTGTTGAATAAAGAAAGGCCCATCATGGGCTGGACCCAAAGAAAGGGCCCATTTGGGCTGGGCTCACACCCAACATTAAGGACTAGTGGTGCATCAAGCCTCTCAGAAACTGCATGCACCCACATTATCAGGTCACAGACTTAAGAAGGAATATTGAATATGCTTCATTATTAACAAGTATGCTTACATTAAGAAATCATGTGTGAATTTTTTTGGTATTGACACACATTTTGGATGCTAAGTGTGCTGATTTCAATAAATTTGATATCTTTCTACAGGTGTATTCAACTTCCGTGGCGATGATTCTGACAGCCGTGGTCTCAGTGTTCCTCTTTAGATTCAATCTCTCGCTCACTTTCTTCTTAGGATCAATGTAAGTGTTTCTTGGCCTATCATTTCCTCTTTGGATTCCTCTTTAGATTCAATCTCTCGCTCACTTTCTTGGCCTATCAATGAAAATTATATACACTATTGGGCCATTTTTGCAAGATCTTTGGACGATCCTTCTACGCGGTCTGTGTTGTTCCTCAACTGTGGCTTCTGGAGAATTACATGATCATTCTTGTAGCCTTTTTTTCTTGGGTGTGAAACAACAGAAAGAAAGATATAGAAGAGGGGGAAGATATATGTAGAGCTTCTTATCAAAATTAAGATTTTACTAATGCTATCAGCTACTGACTATGTGGCAAACATTGTAATAGCTGTTTAATTTCGTTTTTTTTTTCTTGTAATAAGATCTGATGATGATAAAAATGTGACATGGTGGTCTTTAAATCCTTTTTGTTAATGTAATCACAGACAGACAAATCTTTGTTGCAAACCATCATTCTCGTTTTTATTACTCTCGGACAGTCATGTAATACATAATATGAAATAATCTAACGTAGTATATGCTCTATGTTAAGTATATATATTTGTTTTGTACTGGTATGATTTTATCTATGTTTGTTTTTTAAATCACTGCAGAAATAAATTCGTATAATATTTTTCTTTCATTATTACTACTAATATTGTGTTTAAAAAACTGAAAAGTAGCATTAAATCACTTTTGAGAGAATCATGAATCTTATTTTATTGAAATTGTGAAAACTACATATAATCTAATTTATAAATCTGGTTATTGTTTAATAAATAATTTAAGAAAAATTGCATATAAACCTGTCCGATATTCATATAATCCCTTGTGTTTGCATGAATTCCATATAACCCCCGAAGACCCATATGTAAATTCAAATCAGTCCAGTCAAATTAACCAAATTTACCATTGATTAGCTTTATTTAACATTATTTAATTAATTTATTTTTTTACTCTCCATTTGGCAAACCAGAAAAATTGCACAAAAAATAACTTTTTTTACGAATTGGATGGTGGGGGTAGTGGGGGGAGGGGAAGAAGGGTAAAATAGTCATTTGGTGTAAGGCTTACATAAATATATATATATATATATAGCATACGATGTTTAATTTTATTTTTTTAATTAAAACAGTAGGCCATCACTTTCATATTAGATAAGAACAAGAGAGTCCAATGGGAAATACAGAACATAAAAGTAAACAAAAAAAATTGGTCCTCAGTAGAGGAGAACTCTACATAACAGGATTTAATTTAACTCGTAGAATTTATGACCTGTATTAACAGGGTATTCCAAATTTGAAACTATTTTTTCTAACACAGGACTCTATTTAAATTTACACCGTAGATATCAAAAAGTTTGTAGGGAGTTGTATAAATTTTTCCAATAATTTAAAACAAATTTTCAAAATATGCAAGGATAAAAGTGATATAAGAATTTCAATTTTAATTTTTTTTAACATCAACTGCAATTTTCTGGAAATAAAGTTCTTTTAAAATCGACTTTCTGGAATTTTTAGTGTGTGGAACAAATTTTTTTAAACAATTTATGCTCTAAATTGATTAAAATTTGGTTGATTGTGAAAAAATTGTTCTCAGTCAGCTTTTTCATAAAATTTTTAAAAAAGGAAAAGAAAATCAAAAGCAGAAACCAAAAGATGAAAAGTAATCTAAAAATTACCCATGTAGAACTGATTATTCTAAAAACTGATTTTGTAAACCAAAAACTATTTGACAACTGATTCCAAACATAACCTCCTTGTGAAACATGCTTCAGCATTTGCTCTCACTCTTTGCCCATCATACTTGCTGACCATCAATAAATTGATCTCATTAACCAACCAAAGTTCACGAGTCATTATATATTGAACATATGCAAAACCTTCTGTAACTATTGTAGATGGTAAAAGAAGAAGAATAAGCACCCCCTAAGCATTATGTATTGAAGCAACATGAGCAACACGACCTGTATACATACATACACTCCAACGGCCTATATAACACATGCAAACATAGCCCAATATCTCCCCAAAACACCAAACATGGCCACCAAGTTGTTCTGTCATCCTCTTCACCACCAATTCCATGTTTAGTTCTTCCACGACGACTTCTCCATTGTCGGCTATGCAACATTAGACCTGACATCTGAGGGACCTCTTCAACATTACAGATGTTACCAATCATTCCCCTGCATTCAGCCTAAGACTTTCAAGGTTTTCCTTCACAATGGAAGGACAAACCATGATCAATCAGACATTAATATTTTCTTCTCCAAACTCAGATTCACAGCAATCACCAGTCTTTTGGGAATTTAAAAGATTTTCGCCGTCTCACATGAAATTTCTTCATTTATTCCAAAGTATGCTTGGTTAAAACCCAAGTTTCCAACAATTTCCTGAAAAGCAAAACATGTGGATTAATGAAGCTTGGACCCATAGCCCAATGGTTGACAACAAAATATGCAACCGTGTAGACTGGTGCTCATCAAGGTATCGATGCGCCACATATAATCTAGTTCTAACTACTGATTCAGGTCACGCAGCTTCAGAGTTTCTATTGATTAACTGGCTATTTCCAGGATCCTTCAAGACTCCACTCTTGGCCATCCAATCCCTTAGCTCTGAAGCTTTTTCCCACCTTCCAGTGCTCGAGTAAAGATTCGAAAGCAGGACATAAGGAGCATGATCATGGGGCTCCAATTCCATCAATTTTTTTGCTGATGCCGCCCCAACTGTAAAATTTTTATAATTCAAACAAGCACCCAATAATGCCTTCCAAATTGAGGCACTTGAACTGGCAGTCTGTGTTTTGAGGACCATGTCATAAGCTTCATTGAGCCTTCCAGTACGCCCAAATGCATCCACCAAGCAAGCATAGTGTTCGGTCCCCGGTTCAATGGCATACTTAAGCTGCATTATATTGAAGAAGATTAAGCTTTCGTCCAATAGACCTGCGTGTCTGCAACCGGATAGAAGTGCAATGAAGGTGATCTTATCTGGTTTGATGCCCATCTTTTCCATCTCATAGAATCTTTTAATTGCTTCTCTGACATTACCATGCTCTGCCAATCCCGATATTAACGCATTAAAAGTTGCTGTATTTGGAACGCATATCTCAAAAAATGATTTGATTGAATCATCCATGCTTCCGCATTTAGCGTACAAGTCTACTATGGCAGTCCCCGTATAGACCTCACTAGCATATGCAGATTTTATAATCAACGAATGACATTGTTTACCTGAATCTATAGAGGCAAGGCTAGAACAAGCAGATAAAAACAAAGGGAAGCTGAAAGAGCTTGGACAAACACCAGATTCAAACATTTGTTTCCAAAGTTCGAGAGCTTTTAATTCTTCTCCAACATGAGCGTAAGATCCTATTATAGAGCTCCACGACGCCTCGTCTCTACAAACCATTGTTTCAAAAGCTCTTTGAGCATCGTTGATGGAGCCACACTTGGCGTACATATCGATCAAAGCGTTCGAAAGGTATGTTTCAGAACTATAGCTTGACTTGATGATTTGGGCATGAATCTGAAGACCTCTACATAAGTCTAATCCACTCGAACAGGTTTTCAAAACTGCAAGAAAAGTCATTCCGTCAGGTTTCATTCTCTCATTTCTTTGAAATTCACAGAAGAGCTTCAAACATTCCACCACATAATCCTCAAAAATAGCATACGCAGCAATCATTGAATTCCAGGAAACCCTATCCCTATTAAGAATCCTTCTGAATAACTTCTCAGCATCTACTATTCTCCCAAAATCAGAATACAAGTCCAATAGAATGCTTGACACCAAACAATTTCTTCCATATCCAAATTTCACGATTTGCAATTGGATTTGAGTCCCCAAATCAATCTCTCCCATCTCAACGCATGCCTTCAATGTGCCCGACAACACATGTTCGTCAGACTGCACGCCTAGCTCACATATTTCTTTGAACAAAATGACAGCTTTTTCTCCACTTCCACATTTCACATAGTTTGAAATCATCGAACTCCAAGCAAAAGCATCCTTTTCTACCATACCATCTAGTAACCTCCGACCCGACTCAACATCACCACATTTACCATAAGCATCTACAAGGGCACCACCCAAGACCTTATCAAGCTCAACCACAACAGTCTTCACAACAAATCCATGTATCCGTTCAATCTCCCCCGTAAAGCGACAACATTTCAAAAGGCTCGATATGGTAAACCCATTCGGCTCCAACCCTCTCCATCTCATCTCATCAAACATCCTCATAACCTCCTCAACATCCCCAATTTCGGCAAACCCAGCAATCATAAGATTCCAAGACACCAAATCCTTAAACACCAACCCATCAAAGACCCATAACGCATTTCCAAGCCGACCCATTTTACAATACATGTCGACAAGTGCACTCCCCGTGAACCCATCATTCTCAAGCCCCGAACGGAGAATCAAAGCGTGAATTTGGAGACCCAATTGGAAGGAACGGGCGCCCGTGCAAGCCCGGACAGAGACAGAGTAGGTGAAGTGGTTCGGCCTCTCCCGAGCTTCTCCGATCATGGTTTTGAACACCCACAAAGCAGATTCGTAGTCGCTGCGACGGACGTAACCAGTGATCATGGAAGTCCAAGTGACTACATTTCTGTGAAGTGATTCATCGAACAGGAAGCGAGCGTGGGCTATGTTTGGGCAGTTGGAGTACAAGTTGAGGAGGTTGTTAGTGAAGTAGACGTCGGAGATGGCGCCGGAGACCATCAGCAATGCATGGATTTGGTGGCAATGTTTGAGAGAGTTTGAATTGGAGAGCTTTTGAAAAAGGAGGGAAAGGTTGGAGTGGGTGGTGGAGGACTGGGAGGCCTTGATGTGGTGGAGTCTGATAAGGATTGGATGGCTGATGATGTGAGATCTTCTGAAGAACATATTGATCAAATGGTGGAGATTTAATTTAGAGGAAAAGCTTCTTTTTTTTGGGTAACAATTTAGAGGAAAAGCTTGGACTTTTGGGTTTTGAAGGTCCCTTGTATCAGTGAAGCTCTGTTTGAAATGATTGTTACATGGATTTTTGGGAGATCAATTGAAATAAAAATCAATGATTATACTTATTTTGACTTTGGAGGACTTAATGGTAAAAAAAATAAATTACTTAGTGTGATTGGTTATTCAAAATAAGAAAATAGACGTTAAATATATATTTTCTTTATCGACGTATATACTTGATTCGCATGGATCGCATATTATCATTTATATATATATATATATATATATATATATATATATATATATATATATATAGTCGAATGATAAGGTGCGGCGTGCGGCGGCGTGCGGACGCGACATCGTTCGTCTGATCGCGGGTTCATCGCATCCAACGGTCGATGTGAATTGCATCTGACCGTCCGATGCGATGGACCCGTGATCGACGGCCCGTGATCGACGCCGCACGAGTCCGCACGAGTCCGCACGCCGCACCATATCATTCATCTATATATATATACGCTCGCGATTAGGTGCGGCAAACGGCATGTGCGGCCGCGACGTGGGCCGTCCGATCGCGGGTCCATCGCATCCAACGGTCGACGTTAATCGCACCCGACCGTCCGATGCGATGGACCCGTGATCGCTGCCGCACCCGCCGTTCGCCGCACATAATCGGTTCCATATATATATATATATATATATATATATATATATAGGGATCCGATTACGTGCGGTGTGCGGTCGGTGCGGTGCGCGATCACGGGCCGTCGATCACGGGTCCATCGCATCGGACGGTCGGGTGCGATTCACGTCGACCGTTGGATGCGATGGACCCGCGATCGAACGGCCCACGTCGTAAACCGCACCGACCGCACACCGCACGTAATCACGACCATATATATATATATATATATATATGGTCGCGATTACGTGCGGTATGCGGTCGGTGCGGTTTACGACGTGGACCGTCCGATCGCGGGTCCATCGCATCCAACGGTCGACGTGAATCGCACCCGACCGTCCGATGCGATGGACCCGTGATCGACGGCCCGTGATCGCGCACCGCACCGACCGTAAACCGCACCTAATCGGCTCCCTATATATATATATATATATATATATATATGGTCGCGATTACGTGCGGTATGCGGTCGGTGCGGTTTACGACGTGGACCGTCCGATCGCGGGTCCATCGCATCCAACGGTCGACGTGAATCGCACCCGACCGTCCGATGCGATGGACCCGTGATCGACGGCCCGTGATCGCGCACCGCACCGACCGTAAACCGCACCTAATCGGCTCCCTATATATATATATATATATATATATATATATATATATATATATATATATATATATACGCGACCGATGAGGTGCGGTCGTGCGGTCGTGCGGTCGCGGTCGTGGGCCGTCCGATCGCGGGTCCATCGCATCCAACGGTCGACGTGATTCGCACCCGACCGTCCGATGCGATGGACCCGTGATCGACGGCCCGTGATCGCGGACGCACCGACCGCACGACCGCACGTAATCACTTCCCTATATATATATATATATGGTCGCGATTACATGCGGTGTGCGGTCGGTGCGGTTTACGACGTGGGCCGTTCGATCGCGGGTCCATCGCATCCAACGGTCGACGTGAATCGCATCCAACGGTCGACGTGAATCGCACCCGATCGTCCGATGCGATGGACCCGTGATCGACGGCCCGTGATCGCGCACCGCACCGACCGTAAACCGCATGTAATCGGCTCCCTATATATATATATATATATATATATATATATATATATATATATATATATATATATATATATATATATATACTCGTGATTGCGTGCGGTCGGTGCGGATTCGACGTGCGTCGTCCGATCGCGGGTCCATCGCATCAGATGGTCGGGGGCGATTCACATCGACCGTTGGATGCGATGGACCCGCGATCGGACGACGCATGTCGAATCCGCACGACCGCACCGACTGCACACTATCACTCAACTATATATATATATATATATACGCGAGCGATTAGGTGCGGCGAACGGCGGGTGCGGCCGCGACGTGGGCCGTTCGATCACGGGTCCATCGCATCCAACGGTCGACGTGAATCGCTCCCGATCATCAGATGCGATGGACCCGTGATCGACGGCCCATGATCGACGCCGCACCCACCGTTCGCCACACGTAATCACTCATATATATATATATATATATATATATATATATATATATAGGGGTGATTGGGTGCGACGGAACGGCAGGTGCGGATGCGACGTGGACCGTCCGATTCACATCCGACGGTGATGCATTCGCATCCGACGATGCACTCGACCAGGTGCATCACCGTCGGATGCGAATCGGACGGTTCACGTCGCGTCCGCACCTGCCGTTCCGCCGCACCCAATCACTCGACTATATATATATAATAACATTTAAAAATATTAATATGATTTACCTTGAAATCTCAAAGTATATTTATGATTTTCTAAATCTGATTTGAAATATTAAATTTTAAATAAAATAGATATTTGCAATTTTTAAATTTATAGGAGGAAAAAAATGGAAATGAAAGCTAGGCAGTTTAACTTAAATAAATATAGGTTATATATATATATATATGCATTTCAATTTTGTATTCTAATTTTATCATCCCATAATTGGAAATGACTAATAAGTTCTAATTTTACATTCCAATTTAACATCTCACAATTAACAATTGCCTCACATCCACGTGTCACCTAATCTATCAAAAAAGTTTCAATTTTACAGTCTAATTTTGCCATCTCACAATTAATTAGTGACTTTTTTCTTTCTAATTAATCTAATTAATATCGATATAAAAAAAAATTAGTGACTTGTTGTATCCATATAATCACCTTCTATATTAAAGGGAAGGTGCTTCAATTTAATACTCCAATTAGATCAATGACTTGTATCGATATGTTAATTATTACCAACTATTGTAAACCGACCATCTATTGCTTTATTTACCAGGACAAATATTGTAAGGGATTCCAAAAATCTTGGTCAAATAAATCAAACCACCCAAAAAAAGCAACGAAAATCTCCCAAAATCAATTCAATGTACTCACCTTCAATGAAGTCCCCTATATATTATGAACACAAGCGACACAACCAACAAACAGAAGAGCCTCGACAAGCTAGTCGTCCTATTTTTGAATTGGGTTTTCTTTCATGGCGCGCAATAAGACGAAGATTGCTTACATAACCTCCGATGTGACTCGTCGCCGCACCTTTGAGAGGCGCAAGAGGAACCTCCTCAAGAAGGTGGACGAGCTGAGCGTGCTCTGCGGCATCCCAAGTTGCGCGCTCGTCGCCACTCCCGGTGAGCCCAACCAACCGGAGATATGGCCTTCCACGGTGGACGCGGACAACCTGATCGCCCGACTCAGAGACCTCCCCTCGTTGGGTCAGGACAAGCGCACCCTCGATCAAGAGAGGTTCCTGTCGAAGGGCAATGAAAGGTTGAAAGAGCAGCTCAAGAAGGTCGAAAAGGAGATCCGCGAGGCGGAGGTGAAGGCGGCGCTGATGCGGTGCCTCTGCGGGGAGGGTGTGCAGAGCGCGGACTTGGATGAAGTGGGTTCGCTTCTGGAGGGGAAGGCGAGAGCCATCGCAGAACGCATTGAGGGTCTCACCAAGTCATTGTATCTGGCGCCGCCACAGGCGCCGCCACAGACCTTCAACTTCGGTTATAAGAAAATTAAAAATTGAAGATTAAAAGATTACTGTGAGCTAATATTTTTATGGAGTTTTAGTGGAACTAATGACTGGATTTGAATTTTAATGTTTTTCTTTTGTTTCAGAACACTCTACATTAACTTGAGAAGAGATCTTGTGTTTGTGTACAGATCGATCAATAAAATAAGAAGGTTCTTATAACAATGCGTGTATGTATATATGTTTGTTTTTGTGTTTTGTTTGATGAGAGTGGTTTGATGAGAGTGGTGTGGTGTATTAGAAAAACTTAGTGGTATCGCAACGATTAGACAATACCAACAATGTTGAGTTACAGGGGGTGATGGGAAACGACCATGATATATATCATGTTGTTTATTTTATAGGCATGTTATAGCTTGGCTATTGTTTAATTAATAGATGGAAAAGGTTTTTTATTAATTGTTTTAGGATGTTCATAAAAAATAGTGAGCTCTCTTTTAATTTGTGATATTTGTATTTGATTTTCTTGGTTTGTGGACACATACCATATTTGTGTGTATGACTTCCGTTTTTCATTTATCCATGTAAAAATTTGAGGTTAAATTGTTTTTGGTGTGCGTGTATAGATGATACATATATATGATTTTTCGTTGTCTATGACTCTAAAAAAAATACATTATCGAGATAATGTTAGGAACAACCTTAAATACCTACATTAGTCAACTAGTGAGGTATATATATATCCCTAGATATGGTATATGTATATATATCGTTAAATTTATTATATATTTTAAAAATGAGTCCATTCAATTCAAAATTGTGCGATATGTACTTTATATCAAAATATATAATTCATTAGTTAATTTTTATTGTTTAATGTGTGTTTGAACACGCGCGCGGGGCCTGTGTGTCGGACTGCATAAGAGACTCTCTCTAACATTTTCTTGTTTACATTTTCTTTTTTTTTAAGGTTTAATTTCCTTATAATATGGTGTCAAGGTCCATATTGGGCTTATATATTCAAAAACTAAAAAAGTTTTACAACACCAGTCCTTGGCTTCCTGTATACATTGATGTACAGATTGTGTATGTGGTGTGAGGTAACTGATCATCATCTAGTGCATCAATAACTTTCAGGTGCTTGAACCACCAGACACCTTTGTATATATGGACCGATGAAGGATGAATACTCAACTTGCACCAAATAATGGACATACACTCAATTCCGTTCATACCATTTTATATACATTTAATGCACCATATATAGTTATAACCAATATATGAATGTTCTTGTATTCTCCTCCTGGGACAATCCAGAGAATTTTAAAGGAAATCCTCTCTGCCCAGGACTGGATCATGCCTCGGGTTCAAGGAAAAGGGTTTGCTGATCTCCTTGGAGAGACTTCGCTTTTATTTGGCCCTCCTAAGTCAGCAATGGTCGATCTTCTTATCAACAAAAGGCAATGGCAAAAACCAGGCAGATGGCCTCCTCCATTGGCCCAGGTTTGGGAAGATATTTCACAAGCAGAGAGGTAGGCGGTTCAAGTACTCTAATTTGGCCACCAAGCTACTCACAGGTACTCTCTATATCGGAAACAGTGACGGACCTAGGAAGTAGAGCAAAGGGGGACCAGAAGACCAAAAGATTTAGAATTAAAAATTTTAAAATCTCGTTATTCCCATCGTCAAAAATACACAGAAATGAAGTTTCAAAAATTAAAAAAATGAATATGAAGAAGATGACTGATTACAAAAACATACAAAAACATCATTTATGCTTATATTTTGGGGAGAGATTTTAAAATTTAACTTCCAAAAAATTTAAGAGATTTAATATAGGAATCATGAAAAAACAAAATAAACAATAAATCACAAAAAATGTCAAATCAATGATTTTTCAATCCTTTAAAACTAGAAACCGATATTTTCTTAAAAACACTCCCGCCTCCAAATCTCAAAATATCCAATGGACACTAATATACTCAGTCCATTTTGTAGCTCTATTTTCATTTACTACGTCTAATGCAATATATAAAATTAGCTAATTCAATATATTTCACTATCTCCGTATACACTGTTATAGGTAACATAATTTAAATATTCCATTTATTTTATAAGGGCATGTATTTCATTTTCTATTAAATTAAAAATCAAATGTAATTTTTTTTATTTGGTAAAATCAAATGTATTTCATTTATTAATATACTTCATTATATAACTATACAATTTAAAAAAAATCAAACGTATGCATGCTAACGGGGATGCAAACATGACTGAATATAACATTTTTCAATTTCAAACCCAATTATTTCAATTAGAATAGGGCGTTGTTACACTATTTTTTTTTTTCTACAGTCCAAAATACAATCTTATATATCTCATTAAAAATCCAGTAAAGCATGTATACCTCATTAAATTTTTCTTACACTTACTAAAAATGGAGTGACAAATATTTTTTTATCAAAGCATTTACCTCATTAGATGATTTTTACTATTTAAAAAACATAAAAGCATGTGTAGTCTGAGTTTTGGAATATGAAAATGACTTTATCTAATATGTGTGTAACAATACTTTTAACACACCTATGTATATATGTATATTACCCAAGGCTTGCCCCCCCCCCCCCGGGTCCGCCCCTGATCGGAAGCATGGAGGGCCATTCGTCAAAAGCGGGAACCTACAGAATGGACAGATTGGCTATGGCAGTCCCACCGATCTCCCAAGGACTCATGTTCATGTGCGTGGCTTACTTGTCACAATAAGTCTCCTACATTGGATGTTTTGTTCCGCAGAGGAATAGTGAATGATACTATTTGCAAGCTCTGTAACAGGGAGTCCGAAACAGGGGTGCATTTGTTTCTTAAATGCTCCTACCCTGCTTTTCTTTGGGTGAAAAAAAGAGCAGTCATCCTAGCCTCCCAAAATTTCTCAAATGGCTCAAGATCAAGTCCCCTGTGGGGGCCCCAAAAACTATAATGCAGGCTGCTTGGACATCCACAATCTGGTGGATATGAAGGGAGCGTAATGATAGGATTCGAGGTAAAGCCTACAAGCACAAACTGGTTCTTTGCAGGATGGTACTAGAGACAGTCCAGATTCTCATTTGAGGGAAACACCTCCCTGAAGATCTCACCCCGAAATATGGGGGCATAAAGCGAATTCCGATGGTTCATTGTCCATGGATAGAGCAGGGTATGGCGCCCTGTTGCGCAATCACAATGGAGAATTTCTACAAGGCAATGTTGTTCAGTGCCCTCGGGCATCCATCAATGTGTTGGGGCTGAAGGGAGTTCTCGCATGGGTCCAGTTGGCAATCCAGCAGAAGTGCTCCAAGCTATGGATTGAAGGGGATTCTCAAACAGCAATCACATGGGTTCAAGGGAGAGGATTCCCACCGTGGACTGCACTTCGAACCTTATACGACATCAAGTCTTCTCTGCAGAGTCGAGAAATTAATCAACCAGCGGACATGATGGCCTCCTGGAACACTTTCGACGGTGAAGTTTTGATATATGCATACTTCACATGGTTAGAACTTAGGCTCGCATTACTTTCTGATGCATGCAGTTCAGAGTTCCCGAGGAAAAAAGTTCTTGAAATTGTGTTAATAGTGCATCAAATCGAACAATTTACTTGGTTCTGCAGGATGGTTAATTCGTCGTTGGGGATGCAGTGTCTACATTTTCCTCTCACTGATGGGTTTACCCTTCAACTGGA
Source organism: Acorus calamus (assembly GCA_030737845.1). Taxonomy (NCBI): domain Eukaryota; kingdom Viridiplantae; phylum Streptophyta; class Magnoliopsida; order Acorales; family Acoraceae; genus Acorus; species Acorus calamus. The sequence continues at coordinate 28,651,366 of CM060861.1, forward strand.
TCATTTTATATTGGAGGGGCCTCCCGATCCCACGAAATTTTTTTTCAAATAATCGCCAATAAACAAGTGGGTAAATAAGCGTCAAGACTATATTTCTCTCCATTGACTACTTATGCCCTTTTTTTAATTTAAAGTAAGAGGAACTATATATAGTTATAACCAATGGAACTAAAACTTCAAGCAAGCAATGGAGAGATCCGTTTGAACATGTTAAATAAGAGAATGCTTTGAAACACAGGTTCCTACTTGTTTTTCATTTTTAATTATTTTTAATATTTTATTTGTTCAAAGGCCTTTGAGGCTTATTCATATATTAATATAGTCACACAACTACATTATGAAAGGAATGGCTCACTAGTGATATGAAAGGAATAAGATATTAATTAAGTTATTATGTTTAATTACATTTACATTATAAAAATATTACGTTAAAATTCATTTTGTTATTTTTACTTATTGATTAAAAACTAACTCTAGTTAAATTTTATTTTGATTAAAAAATATGAGAAAGAGATATTTTTTATTAAGAAATATTTAGTGGTATAAAATTAAATGTGATATTTGTCATGATATAAAAATAGAAAGCATGTTTTTGGAAGTTATACATGCAAAAAAACTAAAAATAAAAATTTATATACTACGAAAATCATCAATATCAATTTTCTCATTTCCATTATATATACAAGCATAATGTTATTACATGATTGGATAAAGTTTTATCTTTTTGTTAGAACATAGTTACAATTTTAAATGGATAAAATATCAATAAATTATGTTTTTTTTTAGGTATAATTCTCATGATTTATGCGAACTTATCAACAATAATAAACAAACAAGATTTTTTATAAGACCTATAGTCCTGTCTATAACCTCATTGTTTTTCTTTTTTAGCAAAAAAATATATTCATCCATTAAAATATATTATATTATAAAAAATAAAATATACACTTAAATACACTATTACATTTTTCTTTAAAAAATAAAAAAATATTAATTTTCATATAATACAATAGTACAATATACACTGCGATGACACAATGTATACTGCGCTATCACAGTTGATAGGCGATTGGGACCGTCTCAGGGTTAACAGCCTCAACATGTCTACGCTCTTAGGATTAATCCAAACAAGTTAATGCCACCATATTAATCAAACATTTAGTTATTAGATCTTTTTCCAAATGACACAATGAAAGCAAACCAGCAAAGATGAATAAATATTATGTTCTCTCAGAAAAAAGAACAGAAAAAAATTTCACCCACTCATCTCCACTACAGGGTTTACAACACAGTAACCATACTGATACAACATAAGAACAAGGAATCACTGCATCCCTGTTTTGCAAACAAAGCAACACAAACCCAGTTCCCAGTAGAGACCATAACACGTGTAAGTAAAAAATATAGCAACAGAAGACATGCATGCATGCGCTTCTAACTGGCTAAGTGGCTTGGAGAGTTGTTGAACATGGCATGCCACATATATGCTCTTGATAGCACCATTTCAAGCTCCTGATTGGTCCAGTTCTGCGTCGGAAGGTGCTGCAGGAACATCACCATTTCCTGGAAATCCAGCTTTTGAAGCTTGTCTGACCACTATATGAGCAAACAAAATTAAAAATCAAAGTTCGAGAATGTGTTGATTTCATGGTTGCACACATTAAATCATCCATGCAGAATAGATGAAGTGAAATGCTTACAGTCAAAAGAAAACTCGCGAATATGTACACAAGAAAATCAGGCAATGCGTCTCCTTCGGCCAGGTATGTGTCCCACAGGCGTGTGACAAGGTGAAAAGGTAACTGTGAAGGAATGGAGCCTCAGTTTAACATGTAAAACAATCAAAAGAAGAAGAAGAAGAAAAGTTGATATAAATACCTCACGTATTAGAAGGCAGTTGAACCATCGAAAAGCGAACTGGAGAAACTCCAGCCCTTGCTCCTCCATGTGTCTTGAAACCGGTTCTTGGAAGAAAAATTAGAATGTCGTGACATCAATGATCAATATTATTGCATAATAGAACAACCAAGTAGTAGGAATTTATTCTAAATGAGCTTGACTAAGGGAAAAAAACAACTCTGAATACTTTTCACAAGGTTAGTCAATTTTGTTTCTTAAAAAAATCTTCTTAATAAATCAGGTCAATAGACAATTTAAGGCAGCGTTTAGAAACGGGTTTGTCCAGCTTTTAGAGATTCTGCTTTTACAAAAATCATATTTGATCCAAACTCGTTTCTATACAACACCCAATGTTCCCAGCTTTGATGAAAGCGAAAAAAATAGTTTTTAGTTTAAAAAAAAAGCTTTTCAAGAATCTAACAAAAATATGTTTGCTCCTTTAAGTGAAAGCATTTTTTCAAACCCGTTTCCAAATGCACCCTATATGGGATCTAGAAAGAAAAGGATGTAGTAGAAAGATGGGGCAAAAAAAGTTGGACATATTTCTTGTGAGGAAAACTTAGTTCGTGAACCATGTGGCTCAGCCAAATTGCGATTTAGGTACATTCTAGATTTGCATCATTGATGATGCTTCTGATACTGATGATGATTCGATAAATAATATATAATAATCAGAGAGAAGCTGTGGTGCTCCGATGAATGCAATTTGAAAAAAATACCAAGTGAAAGGAAATACCATCTATCCGCCGAACTAGCTCCTTCAATTTGAAAACCAAGCGCTGGATCCCAGGCTGGGCAAATGTGTAGTGATCTTGTATTCCATCAAGTAATTTGGATAGACACCAATAGCAATCAGCTTCTACATTAAAGATCGTCTGAGGAGATAAACTTGAAACCAACCAATTGTCTATGCTTCCCTCTAGGTGCTCTGACAAGAACACGATAAGGAATGGTGTAACAAGATCATTTATACCCTGAACATATCCACTTGCTGGATGGCGAATAGCCCTGCGAAGAAGATTATGGATCATTGATTGGATGAAATGAAAAGGCAATGATATTATAGCGATCATTTTCATCTAGCATCCTCTTAGATCCCGTTTGGAACCAATATTCAAAAATAGCTCTTATAAAAGCTGCTGTCAAACAGCTTTTTCATAAAAGCCACTCTCGACCAGTTTTATTTTATTTCATTAAGTTGTTTCGTTGGCTTTTAACACATAAAAACCAATATCCAAAACCATAAGCTCAAATTTAAAAACACGCATTTGGAACTTTTATCAAACTAATTTTGCTGCCTTGGTTAAATTATCATGAAGGTTACCAATGTCATTTTTCAAAGGCTAGTGATGGGCAAAGTGAAGAAATCAAAATCATTTTTAATTACACAATTAGTCAATTACGACAAGTATAGGGAAGGGTTCTAACCAAGTGTATAGGATCCGCTCTAGAGATTTCTGAACTTCGGATTGTTGAAAGAAAGTGACATCAGGTACAGTCCTTGGGCAGTCAAGAGCAATCTAATCACCAATATAATTAAGAGCCGCAAAGTTTTCACTGTCAGATAATATCATCAATATATAAGTGGCTTTTGAAAAGGCAATGCAAAGTGATCACCTGGCGAAGCATGCTGATCTCATCATCAGAACGCTCACTGTCAGGAATATCATAATATTGAGAAACACAATCCATGTACTCAACTCGCTTCCTCTTTAAAACTGCCTCCCTTCTATCTGAATTAGGTGGTGCATATCCCTGTGGTCAGCTGATACTTAAAATTCAAATATGGAACAAAATGTCCAATTCTAGTTGACCTTACAAGCTTAAATTTAACTAGACCTACCAAGAGAAGCCTCCAGACATTTGGTCGCATATATGGTGGTATGCCACTCCAAGATAGCTCATGCAATTTCTCTACAGGTAAGAGAGCAATACATTACAAGCAAAGAAAATAAGACAATAAGAATGGACGTCAAACTTGAATCCTGCCACATAGTTGTAGAAGAAGATATTTACAAGCACAAAGATCAGAAGCTTATAATCCAGTTATAACATTTAGCAATACCACATAGTTGTAGAAAGAGATATTCCAAAAACACAAAGATTGGGAGCCTCTAATCCAGATATAACCCTCGTAAGCAATTGGCAACATAGAAAGCCTTGTGCAATGTACATGATGAAAGATCTTTTCATGAAAATGGACATTCATATGACAGTTAATACAAGAAAAAGTTTGAGCTATCGTTTGGCATACCTATAAAAATTGCATGGGAAAGGAGAAAACTTATTTTCTGTCTTGAAAATTAAGTTAAATTCATCTCATGCAAAAGATCAGCTAAAAATTGATCTCTGACTCTCGACTCCTATGCAAGGCAAAACCGGCTAGTGAGGCATCATAGAAAGGCCTTGAAAATGAGAGAATAAGATGACGATGAAACTTGCATCCACCACGAGTGAAAATTGAATCATGTCAACAAAAAGGAATGTGAGATGGTGTGTTACTTGCCAGTCCTCTTTTCTTTCATAGGCCATATGATTAGAAACTAGCCATTACACCATTTATTTATTATATTATACAGAAATAATGCATTCCAACCAATCGATTAGCCTAATGTGGTTATTATTTTAAACCACTATTTGACTTTAGATTATGAATGCTCTTTCCTATAAATCACAACTAAGAAGCATCCATGAAGCATAAAAGAGGCACAAATCAAGCTTCACAATACTCATAAAGAACCAGCCAAAAAGTAAATAAATACTCATAAAGAAACAGAATAGATATTCATAACGTGAGATATTTAAAACTCACCCAAGATAATGGGTGTTACAGACAATTCCTTGGTGAACTTTGTAATCCTTGTAGAATCCGTAGCTCTAGACCCAGATGCAGGCCTCTGAGCCTCAGCGGGCGATTTATCACTGGTTGATGTTGAAAGTTTTAATTTGTGGAGATTTGTGTTTATTGTGTCAGAACTTTGACCATCCCTCTGTACATTGGGAATCAAACTTCCTGTGTGAGTTGCATGCAATATTAAAATTCCCACATAACTCAGAAAGTGACTTAGAGAGGTTTTGCAAATTCACCTCTGATGAACCATCCATGCGTCCGCTTGGTCCAAGATCATTATCAGAATAACTCCTATCAATATTTGGAGATGTTTCAGGTAAGACCTCTTGATTTAGAGGCTCTGCTTTTCTTGTCAGCAAAACTTTTCCAGGGAAGCTCCGACCCTTAAGCAACCTGAATAATGAGAGAGAAACAAGTATAATTATTTAATATTTAGGTTTATTAAACTAAGAAAAAAAACATGCATATCTATGAGGATGGACTTCTGAAAAATTGCAACTTCTATTGAAAGTTGAAAAATTCATCCAAAAAAGTGCTGGATGCAATAACATTCATCATTTACCGCCCAATAAGTCAGTTTCAAGGAAGCACTAGCATCGTTATGAACTAAAAAATCCAGTAAATGATCTAATATGTGACAAGGTTGGCATGTTGACTAATCTACAATGGCAAACTACTGAAGCCATAGATACATAATGTCTACCCGCGGACCATAAAAAAAATCAAGGAGATAAAGAAATCAGAATAGCAGGGAACTTGACATCTGGGTTAAAATAATTGAGAAGAAGAAAAAAAAAATTCAGATCAATGCCTCTACGTAGTTAAGTGAAGAGCGGAAATCTAAAGAAAGCAACAGTAAGCATTTACCCACTAAAAATTAGACATTTACATGATATGGTCTGTACCACTACCATTGCAAGGCACTTCCCACTGTTTCACAAGCACAAATGATGTTTAATACGGTAGAATAATTGATTCTCCAAGAAAGTAATCAAGTTTTTCCCAATTGAGAATCTAATGCAAAAAGTGGACAATATCTTCATCATTAAGATATGTAATTAAAAATTCTAATGAATCTCCAACTATATGATAATGATTAACAAAAGATTGAACAAAATGTCCAACATAACAAAGTTTTATGTCCCATTGCATGGAATTCACAAGCAAATCAGTTGTGGAAATTAGATCCATAACATTGCTTTTACATGATGCACAAAATCCTGTCAATTGGGAAACCTGATCCTAACTAGCCCACTCAAAATAATGGATCTAAAACAACTAAAAGTCTTAGGGTGCGTTTGGTTGCGCGATTGTGCTGCGATTGCGATTACAGAAAACTGCGTTTGCAATCGCACAACCAAACAGTTTTGTAATCGCAGTTTTAAACCCAGCGATTGCAGGCAAATAGTGCCCAAAAGCTGCGATTTCAAAAAGCTGAGAAAGTGAGCTTCCTGCAGAATCAGGTTTGCAATCGCAGATTCCTACAGAATCAATTTTGCAATCGCGCAACCAAACGCACCCTTAGTAAAGAAGCATCATTTGGCGATGCCAGTCACTTAAAAAGCAAGAACACAGAATCTCCAGTTATCATGGATCCTTAGGATTCAACAGATCAAAGTCGGCATGAAAATGTAAATCGAACAAAAAAAAAAGACAAAATGAAAATCTGATGCAAAACCGACAATCCTAAAACAATCCCATCACTGAAAAGACATCACCATTCACACCCACAACAACCCATAACAGATCCGACTCAAATCTCCCCCAATTTTCGGATCAAAGGCCTTCCAGATCTACAAAGATCACATTTTTACACAAACCCAGTATCCAAAAACACCAGATTTGGAAAACCCAAATCGAATTCTCAACTGGGCAGAAGAAAGAAACAAGATCTGAGACACCCAAAAAGGATTGATAACAAAAAAAATCGACAGTGGGAGAGAGAGATCGAAAAGCGGGTGGTACCCTTGAACGTTACGGAGGGTCTGATTGAGCCTCCATTCGCTGCTGCCGCTTCCGCTGCTGCTGCTGCTGCTGATCCGTTCGTCTTCTCTGCTGTTCTTCATTGCTTCTTCTTCTTCTCCAACGAAAACATCACCGACACTCATGAAAGCGAGTCGTTCATCTTGGTGAATGCCAAAAGATCTCTCTCTGTGAGTCCAATACGCAGAAATATGAGGTACCTATGCCGTTCGATCAATCTTAGGCCGTTCATCAAGGGCGCTTATGAAAAATATACACATTCAATTCGGATAAATATTACATAGAAAAATGTGAGTTGGATATTCTTACTTTTCAAAAACTCGGATCATAAATATCATTTTAAGTAAATGTTTTATTAAAAAATATTTATACATTTTCAAATTAAATGAATTCATTTTTATTAAATTTAAGAAAAAAATTAATGAAGATATATACATCGTTATGTATATGTTTCATTGAAATTCTAACGAGATATATAACACTACATTTTGAACTTTAAAAAAAATATGACTGTAATAACACTTAACACCCATTAAATAAAGTGTTTTATTAGTTATAGATAGATATATAAAATAAAAAAATCTAAAATTGTGTGCTCTGCAATAGGATAGCAAATAGGTTTAGACTCATCATTTTTCATGAATTTTTTTTTTAAGCCTAATATGTTTTAAATTTGGGTGCTAATACACTCGGTCTTATTTGTATCCTGTTTACAAGCGTTACATCACTAATACGATAATTACATCACTATGCAGTAAATGAAAGCGCATGATGTAATACATACTCCATTATCTGTGCATATAATCTGCTATGGAAAACAGTAAAAAAAATATGCATTTAACTCATTCGCGATATGTACATCAAATTGTTTTTATAAAACTAGTTGAGGCACATTTGCGTTGCACATGAATTTTTTTATTGATAATTTAATAAACAGGATATTTAATTATATAAATATGTAAAAATGATAAGCTCTAAATTTATATTGAACTTTAGATTATTACATATTTTTTTTGTAGTTTATTATTGAGATGCCATATAATGTTTTTGCATGTAATTAAGATCTAATTCAGTTTAATCATTTAAATGTTGAGAAGTTTTATTGTATAGCTTCCGTTATGAAGCTTATATTCCTTTATCTTCTAAGCTAATTTATAAACTTAATGAGTAGATATGTCTATCATTAGGCATAGTTAAGTGTAAAGCAAGGTAGAGTGTATTTCTATCGGACATGATAAACTTTGCTCTTAAAATTGCCATTATAGGATTGTCTGCTATCAATTCCTATAATTATTTTCTTTCATTGTCAGCGAGGTCACCCCACAATCAGAGTTTAATTGATTCTAACATGTTGGTACTAATAAAATAAAAAATTACTTACTTGTTGTATACATATGTTACATGATAATAAGATGAAGTTTCATATGATTCTATTTTATATCTTTAATGATAATTTCTTAAACTCTTGTTGGTGAGCGTTCCTTATCTTTTCCCATTCTATATGTATTCCTCAAATTTAACACAAAAGTTATAGTGTCTGCATAAAATACATAGCAATTGCAAACATTGATTAAGAAGGGTAAAAAAAATTTCATTACATGATAATCTTCCCACAGACGAATGTAAATGAAAACTTAATACTATAGCACAACATTGGACTGTTGTTGTAAATCATCAAGGTTAAAGGTTTTGGATATATTAATATTTAATTCTTGATTAAGAACATCTTTCACTATGATGTGTCTTGTTTCACTTTAGCAGCAACAGAGAAAGAAATAATGAAATAAATGAAGAAGTGAAATAAAAAATTATTATTAAATATATGAACCTATAAAAAAAAACATAACAGAACATTATTAAAAAAAATACAGAGTTGAAGAACACAATTTTTTTCCTCATACATAACAATGTGAAAAGCCCATAAAAATATATACAAAGAAATAAATATGACAGAAAATGAAGAAGTGAAGTCTAACTGTACCTATAACAAACAATTATACATATACATAATATAAAAATAGAGAAGATATGTAAGAATTTACTCACCTCTAACAAGCGCACTTGTAACATAATACCAGTCTAATCCGATCAAGAATCGTCTGAAATAAAATAATAATTCTAATAAAAAAAATTTTAAACAACTATTCCAAATGAACTATTCATTTACTCAAAATACATCTACTCCAATAAGTTATATTGAACAATGGGCCTTTGAAATAACCCACTGGATCATGGGCCAATCGGGTTGGGCCAGACCCACTGTCCAGAAATTCTGGATCCAAAACCCCAAAAAAAAATCCAACTTCTTCTTCTTCTTCTTCTCCAACCTCTTCTACCCTCAACTAACAAAACTCTAAGGTCATCACTACCACATTCCCCCACCCTCTAGGCTGGGACCCACCGCCGGGCCCTCCGGCGGCCGGAGTCTCGCCGGCCAGAAACCCACCGACCAAACAAAACCCAAACCCCATATATCATCATTATAAAGAAATTCTTTTTACCTTTCTCCATTTTTTTTATAATCATCTTTCCTCTAACTATCCAAATCCCATTAAATAAAAAATAATCCAAGATCATCCCAAATATATACGAAATTTTTTTTCATATTCACTTGAAACAATGAAATCTAAAACCCCAAGATTACCAAAACTAAAAAGAATGAGGAACATATCAAGATTGAGATTGACAATAACCTTAAGATCCCTAAATTTGGATTCGAGGATAATAGGGGTTGTGTTAGGGTTAAAGGGGTTGATTTGCTATTACATTCCCTTCCGATTCCATCGGTTACATAATAAGACCGTGTACAACATAATTACTGATAGGTTCAGACAGAAATTTTATTTTTACCTAGGTCCTTCTCTGGACAACTTCATATTTGTAATATTTGCAACTACGCCGCCAGATCCATATTAACAACTCCTATCAAAGTCCACCAAAATGCCTAACTAATCCTTATGATCATAAATCATTATTTAATTAAAAATGCATATTAATTTATATATGTATATAATATAATATATGTAGATATATTATATAATTATAAAAAATAAAATTGAATTTATTAAAAAAATTATGATACCATGTAATTGATTGTGAAGAATGTTAAATGGTAAATAAAAATAATTTGAAAGGATAAGTATGTATAATGAAATATTATTTGAGATATGAACGGTTTTTCATAAATTGGTAATGGTAAACATGTCCAATGAATGTTTTTCATAGATTGATACTTTTATAGGTATTATATATATATATATATATATATATATATATATATATATTTAATATTGTGAACAATATACAATTTTTTAAATGCATATTAAATTTATATACATAGTGAAAGAGTCTGTCAATTAATTGAATCCGATCCGAATTCATATTTGAAAAACTAAAAATATATAATATTTGAAGATCCGGAGTGCGGATACGAATAACAGTCTATAAAATCAATTTAATGTATATAGGTTAATATGGTAACATTTGCATGTAATATAATATATATTAGGATTTTATAATAATTTAGATATATTGATTTAAACATAAACTTCACGATACAATTTATAATTTGATAGATTGTCATTATTGATTAAATCTCTCAAAAATATATAAGAATAAAAATGTGCATGTAATATAACATATATTACGGTTTTTTTATAATTTAGATTGGAATAATTTGAAAGGGTAAATATGTCTGATAAAAAATTACAGACAAAATGGCGGGAATCAACTGAGCTATAGTTGTCAATTCTAGAGTTTTTTTTTGGTGGATTGGTCTTCCATGTCATTTTAAGAAGAAAAAAAAACAGAACTAAAAACTATATAAGAATAAAAATGTGCATGTAATATAATATATATTAGGATTTTTTCTAATTTAGATAGGAATAATTTAAAAGGGTAAATATGTCTGATCAAAAATAATTTTCGATCAGACTTACATAGTGCGACTTTTCAACAATGTACATTATCATTATATACTAATTTAAAAAATATATATACTATTGTATATAAAAAGTTAATAATTTTTATATAATTTTATTAATGAAACTTAATATATATAGGTTAATATGGTAACATGTGCATGTAATATAATATATATTAGGATTTTGTAATAATTTAGATACATTGATTTAAATATAAACTTCACGATACAATTTATAATTTGATAGATTGTCATTATTTATTAAATATCTCAAAAATATATAAGAATCAAAATGTGCATGTAATATAACATATATTACGGTTTTTTTTATAATTTAGATTGGAATAATTTGAAAGGGTAAATATGTCTGATTAAAAATAATTTTGGATAGGAATAGATTTTCATGAATTGTTAAGGGCAAACAAAAATGTGCATGTAATATAACATATATTACAAGGGTAAATATGTATGATCAAAAATAATTTTCGATGGGAATAGATTTTCATGAATTGTTAAGGGTAAAGAACATGTAATTGAAAGGTTATATATTAATTTTTTGTTGAATTTTATCTCCCTTCCATATTTGTATATTTTTTTTTTATACTTACAAACATAGGGCTTCTATTATATATAAGGATTTTCTAACGGCTACAATACAATATATGTAGATATATTATATAATTATATAAAATGAAATTGAATTTATTAAAAAAAAATTTGATATCATGTAACTGATTGTGAAGAACGCTAAATAGTAAATAAGAATAATTTGAAAGGGTAATATGCATGATGAAATATCATTTGGGAATATCATTTGGGATAGGAATGGATTATCATGAATTGATAAGGGTAAACATGTCCAATGAAAATTTTTCAAAGATTGGTACTTTTATAGGTAGTATAGATAATGTATTCCATCACGTGAAAATATATTTTAACATAAATCAAAACATGTGCGTACTGGAAACGGGGTTGAACATATTATTTTCTTTTAAAAAAGTTTTTGTAGAAAAATGATATGTTCAACACCTTTTGTTTCATGTTTTCCTAAAATATATATACCTAGTTGATATAGTACATTTTGAATAACAAATATGTGTATATATATATATATATATATATATATATATATATAATATAGTCGAGTAATTCAGTGTGGGAATGCGGGAAACGACGTCGATCGTTCGATCGCGGGTACATCGCATCCAACGGTCGATGTGAATCGCACCCGACCGTCCGATGCGATGGACTCGTGATCGACGGCCCGTGATCGCTTCCCGCACGACCGCATTCCCGCACCGAATCACTTCCCTATATATATATATATATAGAGGAATGATACGGTGCGCGATGCGGGAATGTGCGCGAACGACCACGGGCCGTCGATCACGGGTCCATCGCGGGTCCATCGCATCGGACGGTCGGGTGCAATTCACATCGACCGTTGGATGCGATGGACCCGCGATCGGACGAACGACGTCGTTCCCGCACCGTGCGGGACGCCGCACGATATCACTCGACTATATATATATATATACTAAATTAGTGAAATTTAAAAGAAACTTTTATACACTAAGTACAAACGGACAGGCTGTGTGTGTGTGTAAGAGAGCCCTTATATCTTCCACGTATGGGCTTTGGTAAGCCCATACCAGGTTACGTTTATTGACCTTATAATAGACATCCAAAACAGCAATGAGGATAACTATAAACTGTCTAATGTTATGCTCGACATTTTTTTTTTTAAAACACGGTAGAACTTGCTACCAACACTTCTATTAAAAAAATAGAAGTACAAGTTTGATTTGGAGGTGAGAAGAAAGAAAGAATGAGCAAAAAAAAAGACAATTTGGAGGGGTGTTGGTCGTATGTAGATGGAAATTTTACAGACGCCACAAACCCCCTCCCCGCCCTGCCCTAATCAAAATATAGATATCTGACACGCCCCTGACCCCGCGATGCCACGCACCTGATATTTTATAAAATGATCGGTGATGCACGATAATGTTAGATCCTCCTTATATATGCAGACAAAGTTGAAGAACCATTGGTTCTAGCTCGGTTTGCACGACAGCACAAAAGAAATGGTCTCACTAACGACCTTTGTAATCCTGTATTTAGACATCTATAGCCCGGTTTGGAATAGTTTGGTTGAATGTATAAATAGTATCAGAGAGAGAATTCGACCAATACAATTCCTTTGTGTAAACCTCAGGTTGGTTACTTTTGTAAAGATATGTTATAAGCCTCTTTGAGAGGCCTTTGTGTTTTACCAAAAAAATATAAAAAAAACAATAATAAAAAAAAAACATGACAAAAAACAAAAACAAACAACAAACAACAAATTATGTTGACATGTTTGTTCTGATCCAACATTTTTTTTTGTCATCACGTGTGTATGTGTGTAGTGTAGTGTACACTACACACACAAACACGAGTGATAACATGCGGATGGAGTGGGAAGGACCACACCGTGCAAGATTCAATCCGGGCCGTCCGATCGATGGTCTCTCGATCGAACGGCCAATGTTTTTTTTTTAAAAAAAAGAAAAAAACCGGTGGAACCAATTCCATTAAAACAATCCCCTCGGGAGAGATTTCTCTCTTCCTCCCCTATTAACACCCCAAAAATCAAATCTTCCCCCAAACCCTCCTCCCCTTGATTCCCTTCCGGTGGACCTTCTCTTCCGACATCCCGAACTCCTCCTCCCCTCAAATACCCTCTGGCATCTCCCCTCCGGCAAAGCTGTGGGACAATGGAACTCTGCAATGACCTCATTAAGAAAACAACTTTAACCAAATTACAAATGCATAATATTGGATTGCAATATTATTTTAACATGCAAGTATTTTATTTTAATTAATTCTTACTACACCTTAACTCATCAATAGGAGTAAGATTTGAATTCTGAATCTACTCCAGCTTCTTAAATCTGCCAAGCTATTGTGTTTGGCTCAATATTACATTGTCAATGTTTGGATGTTAGTGTTATTCTTTTCATCACCTGACCACAACTTTAAAATTGATCTAAATGTTCCATATCTACTTAAAATTAAAGAAATTTTAATGTTGTGTATCATCATTTCTTTTATTTTGAAAAACAAACCTTATTAACAGTACGTTATTGAGCAATATGTCTCCTATGATTCAATCTAGCACTTATCAACAAGAAAAAAAGAACAAAAACAAACAATGCACACAATAAACGCATTCGAGATATTAAATAAATAAAAATGTTCTAAAAAGCGCTTTTTAGAACATTAGGTTCTAAAAAACGCTAGGTGTCAGTCGGGCGGTTGAAGGGGAACTAGGGATTAATCGGCTAGACAGAGATTAATCGGGGAATAATCGGTTAGTACAAAATAACACATACATGTATATATGTGTGTATTATATCTAAATGTTGAGAAAAATAAAATAAATGACCTCGCACATAGATATTCATGAAGAGAACGTGTAACTATCGCATAAATAAATCATGAAGAGAATAAAAGTAGAATCATACAAATAATCATGAAGAGAAAATATGCAAGTGCATCTATGACTTAGATAATACTTAACTAATATGTGCAATTATAAATAGATAATAAAAAGAAAATGTCAACAATTAAATAATCCAATAAAATCTTGATTTTTATATGCAACAAAAAAAACTTTTTGAGACTAACTAGTCCCCGCCTAGATCCAACAGGGCGATCGTGCCATATGCGATGTGGGAAGGCCCCGCCTACGCATAGACGGCCGACTAGTCCCCGCCTAAAACCCTTTTTTTCTTTCGGTTTATGCACAATAAAAATTTATATCATGCATTTAATACATAGTCTACAAAATAGTGTTTTTATTATTAAAAAGTAGTTTTTGATGTTTCAAAATGGTGAGTTTGAAATTGTACCATTTTTCAATTATTAAACCCATCAAGTAAATTACATCACCACAATCCTCACAGTATATTTTAACTATTTTGGCATATTTTATGATGAGAAACATGAAAATATGTGGTTATGTATTTCTTTTTCATACAAAAAAAAAAAAAAAAAAACACACAAGTATATGTTTAAATGGAGATATGGGTTGAACGTTACATTTTTTGCCATCTGAAAATGTAACCCGTCGCCCATCCAAACCTTTCTACTCTTTCAACCCAAATTGCTAGGCATATCCCTGTCACAATTGCTATGACCCACACAGTCAAAGAGCATTTAATCATGGTTCCAGGGTTTCTGTTTCATTATCTGTTCGAAATGGAACAGTTTGAAATTGCCATACCGTAATGTTCCTTTCATTTCTCTATTCTTTTCTTTTCTTCTGTATTTAGCCAGGAGGGGAATTAAAACTTCATTATAATATTCCCCTTCCAACCCAGGGTGATGCACGGCGAGGATTCCATAGTCCATAGAACTGAACCCTAAAGAAAGCTTGATATTTTAAAATTAATAGATTCAAGTCATAATGTGACCAAGTAATTGCTTAGACAAGAAAATAAGAACTCCCACCCACCCCTCCTCCCCAATGTACCATAGAATTCAGTTCAACCCAAAAAAAATATTGTTTGATTAAAAGGGGTTAGCATTTAAGCAGGCTTGATATTTTAAAATTAACAGATATAGGCTATAATTTTCTCAAGTTCAACCCCCCCCCCCCCCCCCCCATAAGCATGGTTAAACAGAGAAATAAACAAGTCAATAGCCAAAATAAATAGCATACACTAAAAATTTGACTACAAGAGTAATACACAGGCCTGAAACTTTCTCATGGTCAAAACAAGAGTATCGCACATTCTGCAAAATCAAATAAACCATTATTTAATTGGGCCACATGCCCTACATAAACTCAAAAATCTTTCCATTTCTTAGAAAAACTGTGAGTACTTTTACAATAAGAATTTTCTGGCTAAAACAACTTGACTGAAGCAGAGATTCCATTGGCTATACCACCATCAAGATAAATAGGCAATATGGAAGAATAAATTTGATTAATACCTATCCTAGATGGAACGTGCATGGCAATTCCAATAATTACCATATATATTACCTCACAAAGATGTTTTATCAGTTAGAATGTCCCCTCAAATCATGAATTAGTGGGAGAGGATCGGTTTCTTAAGCAATATCCCAACATTTTATGCTCATAAACCAAAGAAATTAGATTTCCAATATATAAGTTCTCCTTTCATCAAGTGATACTCTGCCCTAACATCTAGTATGAGTCCTCTAGGTGAGGATTTAACTTTTGATGTATTATTTTTGTAAACGAGTAGTGAAGGGGAAAATTGATACAAAACAGAGGAATGAAGTATGGGAATCCGGTCAAATCTGTTTTGTCACGAAGGAATTTGGTTGAGAAGTGTATGGAAAGTCTGGTGGATTGAATGAGTTTGATATGTAACCTATTCGCTTACATCTATGCATTTTCACATATAAGAAAACAAAAAAAATGAGGAATAATTCTACATGATCACTGTTTTCGGGATAATAACTATAAATTCTTATAAAGAACATGAGGAATTCATTTTCAATCTATAGGCTCAAAAGTCAAACAAGAATATAAAAAATGTTCATGTGGAAGTAGCGTGGGGGAATGGAGAAACAAGAATTGACAATGAATGTCTGCTTCCAAAATAGATTTCTTTACACTGTCATTCATAATCCGTGAGGCATAAGGTTCAGGATTGGTGAATGAAGAGGTCAACAGTCAATAATGTAGTGTGACCACTACATTCAGGTAGACTTCCCTAAGAAGATAGGTTGATCATGCTTTGCAAGCTGGTGGGCCCAGCAACTAGAAAAGGTAACATTTTTTTTTGGGAGGAAGAAGGCAGGGTGTCCACCACATTGTATTAAAGGCAATCCAAAACTAAAACAAAGATACTGACATGAGTGTGTTGCAAAGGCAAAAGGACAAGGAAACAGTGAACTTGAGAAAACTCTGAAACTCCTAATGGTAGGAATCAGGATAAAGAATTGGTTTGAGTTGTTTGAGAGCTTTCAACACAATCACCCAGAGAGAAGTTGTCTAGCGGGTTCTCTGCTTGCCTCAACATCCAGATTATTCAGTCCACTAGCTTATTCTTACTGGGGCAAAGTTGATTTCTAATTTTTTTCTTTTTTAACAATTATTTCCCTCTGCATTATAGACTTTGCAATTAACAAGGAATCTCGGTCATCTCTTTATGAACCCTACAACAGGACAACATCCGACCCCCAAGCTCTAAAAGTAAAAAAGAAACAAGGATGACCATTTATCAAAAGAAGAATGGCATGATTTTTATCTATATCATACAAGTTTCTTGTACATTTCGAATTCATAGGGGGAGTATATCTCGGATTATTGGAGGTGGTATGTCTTGGATTCATTTCGGATAATGGGGGGGGGGGGGGGTATGGGCGAGCATGGTCTCTGATTCATGGAGACTATGTCTCAGATTCTTGGGTACGTTTCGAATTCATGAGGTAGTATGTCTCGGATTCATTTCAGACTGATAATGGGGGGGGGGGGGGACTGTGTCTCAGATTCTTGGGTACGTTTCAAATTCATGAGGGGAATGTCTTGGATTCGGGGGGGAGGGGGGTGTGTGCCTAGGATTCAAGCGGGAGTATGTCTCCCTTTTGTTGGGGGAGTGTCTCCGATTCATGGGGGAAGTATGTCTTAGGTTCATGGTGGATGTCTCGTATTCATAGGGACGTATATCATTTCAGATTCATGGGGTGTGTGTCTCGGATTAATGGGAGAGTATGTATTGGATTCATGGGTATGTCTTGGACACTTGAGGGGTATGTATCGGATTAATGGGGGAGTATGTATCGGATTCATGAATATGTCTTGGACTAAATAATTACAGCAGTAAAGAATGTACAACTATGATATTATACTGATGTCTCATGGTCCATAAAATGTTCATCACTTCAAGTACATTGGCACCAGAATGCCTTGGAAACATCAAGCATTTAACTTTCCAAAAAAACAATAAATAAGGAAAAGCTATTGCACCTAGGGCTTCATGATTTTTTTGTTCGGTGGGGAGATGCTTTACAAGTACTTCTGATCACAAGACGCGGCCTACCCATCTACGGATGCTGTCCAAGCTTCAAAATTCACATGACATTAAGTGAGTTTCAGTTGTTCCTGCAAGCCATTGCAACTGATGATATAGATGCTGAAAATTATTTAGCAAACAGAAAATCAGGTTAGTATATGTAGCTCCTTTTCAATCTACTCATTTACAAAAAAAAACAAAGACAAAAACTGAATTACAATCAAATGGATAAAAAGTGTCAACAGTCCTTTTTGTGTGCATACGTTGAAAAAGATGTATAACAATGGATGGTAATAGTAGTAGTAGTAGTAGTAGTAGTAATAGTAGTAGAAGAAGAAGAAGATACCCCAAAATACTATCATTATTGTTTCACATGTAATTGTGTCAAAAAGTGGTCGGAGCTTCCCATACTCGGATATATATACAAGCAACTAACCATCCTTTGCAGGATCTTTTCATGACTATCTCAATGAACTCACATAAATACATATGTTTGCTCATGGTTCACGTTGCATCATCCTATAATTAGTTCTTAAAAAAATGAAATCTTAACCCATACAAGCATACACCTTGTAGAGGCTTCTGGACAAATGTCAATGAGAATAAGCACCTTCTAGAATATATGATGTATGACATTCTCTCAATTAAGGAACAGATGCACCCATTTTCCATGCCACAATAAGCCAACTTGATCACGACTCATGAGACCAAGATCACCTCTCAAATGAATGCAGTATCGGACAACTAGATATCGGACAGCTTTCTAATTTGTCAGAGGACATACATCAGTGGAGGAAAGGTATGATCACTGTCAATGGGACATCATCTAATAAATTAACTTTGTATATAAGTCTGTCAACTAGATATCGGACAGCTTTCAAATTTGTCAGAGGACATACATCAGTGGAGGAAAGGTATGATCACTGTCAATGGGACATCATCTAATAAATGAACTCTGTATATAAGTCTGTCAACTATGAAGTAAATCTAGGTATTAAGGTATCCAAGTCTGAAAAATAATCTGAATCCAGCATATTATTATAAATTATAAAATTATATACATTTCCTCGTTCTAAAACTACAATCTCCTCAAGAGCATAAAATCCACACGAGAAAAAAAAAGACAAAAAACATCCACTCAGTCAACATTTGTCAAGCACCCCTAGCTCTGAAAAAAAACCTTAACATAGCATATCTCCCATGTTGCCCGTAGGAACTGATGCAAGACCATGCTGTGTAAAGCCCAAATCATTTATTCAAAATTCTAAAAGTCTATGGTCTAGATTAAATCCTACAAGTTACTTTTAAAAAAATAGAGACTCCTATATTTTCTTCAAAAAAAAATTCCTACAAGTGAATTATTCAAAATAAAACCTAACAACCAACTTATCCACATGAGTCAAGATTAGATTTTTTTGGTCTTCCTCCCTTCGTAAACTTTAAATCCCACCGTTGATTCGATATCCCCAACCATCCACATGTTTCAATATATCTGAAAACATTCAAATACTAAAAAATAATGCATGTATATGATTTTTCAAAGAAAAATATTACTTATATATTACATCTATATGCCTCAAAACTAAAAATCTCAATAAAATTTGAACATGGCTTCTGTAGCCATAAAAATATTTCACTGATCAGAGATCTAGTATCCTGATACATGGATCTCCAGACCACATCTTGAGACTCCTCTTACTTTTAAACAGAGGTTGTCTGTTGAGAGACTTTAACATTTCAATTGAGTAGATATTTATTCAACCAGATAAGTATGAGAGCCTACTCAAATATTTGCCTCTAGGCAGTGATCAGAGACGGGTTCCTTTCAAATGGATGGAAAAAACTCATGAGTTACAAAGCTATAAACCAAAATCAACATTGTAGAGGAATATAATTCTATACTAAATAATTACAGCAGTAAAGAATGTACAACTATGATATTATACTGATGTCTCATGGTCCATAAAATGTTCATCACTTCAAGTACACTGGCACCAGAATGCCTTGGAAACATCAAGCATTTAACTTTCCAAAACAACAATAAATAGGGAAAAGCTATTGCACCATAACTCCATAAGTTTATATAGTATCTTACTTGAGTAATACCTGATGAAAGGATCAGTGCTCGGCATCCCAGGGCTATTATTCATGTTCTAATCATAGTCTGATCCAATATCTCTTTGAAAGATGCGTTGTTATTATCCATGGGACCCTGCATCCTTTTCCACGTCGTAACACCAGATGGATGGGTTGCATCTGCTAGCGACGAATCAGCTGACAACATAACATCGGGAAGACCCATCCTCTGTTATATTGGTCTACAATAACATCAATCGAAGGGGTTAAAAATGCACAAACCTTAATAATATGAAAATGGGATCATCATAAATTCATTAGAACAACCGAATGAATAAATCATCGCCACGGGCCCATGGCATAGCTTTTAAATTTTTTTAAGAAATCTAATAAGCAAGATAAGGTTAGACAATATCACCCCCAAACATTAATTCAACATAAGACTCTCATATATATTAACACAAACACTTGGTGCAGATGCTACTCAGTTTGCATGGAGAATTCTTTCCAATGTGAGAATTACATCTCCAGATCAGGAAATTTAACTATCAGTACACCAATTATCAGATATCACCACGAAACATATACAAAAATTAGATGTAAAGATTAGCAACTATTATGTGATTTGTTCAGTGCTATGTCACTAAAAACAAGAAAACAAAAACAAATCAAAAGACTGACCGGGAATTCCATGTTGCATTCATTCCACGTCAAGTCACCGTGAACGCGACAAACGGTGAAGAACGTCCATGAAAATCGGTACCAACATTGTCTCATCCTGTTGTTAAACAGCCATAACAAAAACAAGCCCAATATGTATCAATATAAAGATTGGTTTAATGAAAATGTAATCAATGGGCATTACCATAATCAATAACGGTGGTGGATCGGAGGCCATCGGATGATGAGAATGGACGGCTGGGAGGGAAGAGACATGGAAGAGATGCTTTAAACCGAAATGCCACTTAGAATTCCACCAAACCAGTACATGTTGCATTCGCTTAGAAATTAAGGAACCCTAATTGACGAGAAAACAAAAACAAATCAAATGACTGACCGAAAATTCCATCAAGAACATAAAATAAGGAACCCTAACTGACGAGAAATCATCACCTCGCGTAGAAATCGGGGCTCCTGAGTCAAAAGAGGGTATGCTTTTCCCATTCTCCACCGCCGACTTTACTCCTCAGGACGTCCAATCCGTTCTTCATCTCTTTCAATAGAGAGACCAGTTTAGGAGCTAAAACAGAGGTAGAGATCGGATCGGCGGGAGGACTCACTTGATTAGGGCTTCGTTTGGGGCCGAATTCGGAATCTCTTCCAATGTTGCTGTAGCTCTCTGTGTGAAGATCATCGGAGCTTTAAATCGGTTGCACTGTTGTTGGGGGCAACTCGGGTGAGTTTTGATCGGTTGGAGGAGACTAAAAAATGAATGCAATGTTGTGAAGAGTGGATGCTTTCGGTCGATCGGCAATGAATGTTGTAAAACAACAAAAGAAAGATCATCTGATCGTATATATATTATATTATGGGTTTTTTATTTTTAACTCCCCCTCCATTCTTCATATTTGAGTTTTACTCCCCACATTTAAAGGATAATTCCTTTTTACTCCCTATCAGGGATTAAAAAAAAATTAAATAATTTACATATAGGTCCCTTGCAGGGAGTAAAAAGGAATTATCCTTTGAATGTGGGAGTAAACCCAAATACGAAAAATGGAGGGGGCGATCGCTAAATACGATGGTTTGCGGGGAGTTAAAAATAAAAATCCCTTATATTATATTATATTATATTAATTAATGTATACGATGCGAAAATGAGACGTTGGAGGGTGAGTTGGACGGACAGCTGGACTCGCATTAATTTCGCGAGATCCGATTGGATTGGATTTTAAAAACGAACGGTTGATATGAAGTGTGGGGTTTATTTGAACTGGCTTTGCAAAAGCTTCCATTTATGGTCCCTAAATTTGAACCGCACGATTCTGATCAGATGATTGCGCAGCGTTTATGATTGCAGAAAGCTGCTTTACAATTATACAATCAAACAGTTTTGTAATCGCAATTTTAAACCTAGCGATTGCAGGCAAATAGTATCCAAAAGCTGCGATTTCAAAAAGCTGAGAAAGTGAGCTTCCTGTAAAATCAGTTTTGCAATCGTTAATTCCTGCATGATCAGTTTTGCAATCACACAACCAAACGCACCCTAATGTATTAACATTAACGGGCATTTATTGTGTCTTGTAATTGCGTGAAAGGAGGTTTTCAGAAAAAATGAATGGAACCGTTCATATGAACTATTAAGTTTAGGAGATCTGGCTGTCATAAATGTGTAAATTTGGTACCACACAGTTTAGATAAGATGGTCGATTAATCATTGGTTTGGTTTTAATTTTTTAATAAAATTTAGGATTTTTTATTCTCAAGTCCTCACAAACCATCATATTTAATGATCGATACTTCACTTCTTCGTATTTGAGTTTTAGTCTCCAAATTTAAAGAATAATTCATTTTAATCCCTGCAAGGGACCTATCCATAAATTATTTAATTTTTTTTTAGTCCCTAATAGGAACTAAAAAAATTATCCTTTAAATCTGGGGATTAAAACCGAAATACGAAGAAGTAAGGGATTGATCACTGAATATGATGGTTTGTGGGGACTTAAAAATAAAAAATTCTAAAATTTACGGTTTGGTCGTTTTGATAAACTGTTTGAGACACATGATCGACTTTAGGTTACATTTTACCGCATTTATTGGGTCTTGGGATCACAGAAAAATTGTCAAAGTTCTTTTTTTCAAATTTTTAATGATAAAAAATAAACGATTGAAATGAACTATGGAGTTGATGAAATTTGAGTTGCCAGAAAGTTTCATTTATGGGTGTAAATGCGTAAATTTGGTATCACACGATTTAGATTAGATAGTCGATTTTTCATTGGTTTTCTTTGGATAAAATTTATGGTTTTATTGTTTTGATGAACCGTCTAAAACACTACAGACTTAACGTTAACATTCTCCAATATTTATAGGGCATTGGGATCACAAAAAATATTGTGAAACCCCATTTTCAATTTTTTTTTCAAATTTTAAAGAACTAGTTCGATAATGGTAATTTTAGTAATAGATAGATAATAAATTGTATAATGATTTTGTTTTTATCCATAATTATGGAACAAACAAAATCACTATTTCCATTTTAAAATTGTATCCTATAAAAGAATGATCATTTTTGTCAAAAAAAAATCAAATTAATTTATATGCTAATTTCAGTCCTATGCGTGTCTTCAAATGTATTTAAGATGAAATATATTATTTTTTAAAAATTTAAAACACGTATAGACTATAATTGACGATAAAAGTAGGGTTGTACGTAACATTATCTTTTTTTTTAAACAGAGTTTAAAATGTGATATTTTAAAGATCCTCAACTCTCTTCGTGTAGTAAAATAGATCTAAATATAGTTCAATATAAAAATAAAATAAAATAAAATAAAAGGAAAAATGTATACATTCATCTATTTTACGGTCCATAGACCTCACTTATCTTTAAAAAAAATTTAAAATCATATACCTGTTACGCATTTTTATAAAAGATAAAATATTATATATCCTAATGAATTAAATGATATAATTAACAGAAAATATGAAAAACTTATAACAATGTATATATATACATAATTGTAGTGAGTATGTGTGGTTAATGAGATACACAAAACTTTATTTAAAATTGTAAAAATAATTGAGTATGATATCTGTGTTTAAATTAAGCTACAAGCTAGTCATTTTCTTTACATGACTGGTCCAAGCCTCTAAGGCAAGCTTATTGGGTTCGGTTTATTCAACTGGCAAATAAGGCAACGGTTTTTATATCTTTGAGTTTTGATTAATTTTTAATCGATGGGATGATTTTTAATCGGTTTTTAAATATTGTTTGTTCAATCGATAGGTTATCGATTAAATTAAGCTACAAACTGAATCGAAATTCAAGAACGAAAAAAGATTTATCTGATTTAAATGACTGTTTAAAACCCGACCCGACCGATGAACTGGTTAAACATTTACTTGTGTTGAATTACGGTTCAGTTTACCCTTAAAATTCAATTATATAAAAATCGATAAAACTCAATCAATCTACCAGTTGAACTAATAGTTTTTGTGAACCAGCTATGGATTAATTATTTAGAATGATTTTTTATTAGTAGAAATTATGATTAATCGTTTGTTAACATACAAAATCTAATAAAATGTTATATATATATATATATATATAAAATCATGTTATGATGTCGGTTAAATGTTTTATGTAAAGATTTTTTAAAATACTTCATATTTTTATATTTAGTAATGGTAATTAACATATTTATTATATATATAATTATGTTACGGTTTAAATATGATTGACTATGATTGACTGTAACAAAAGAAAGGTCCATCAATAATGACCCTTCATCCAATCAGTTCATCTTCTGATGATATGGACGGGCAAGATCGAGTGCAAATATGGGTAAAAGGTAGGGGTAATTTGGGAACACCAAACAGAACAATCATTTCACAGAACCCAAATAAAATCTCGTTTGGAATCCGCTCACATAAAAGCAGAGAAGAAAAAAAAATAGGTGAGCTTTTTCAGTCTGAAAGGAAAAACGAAAGATGGAAAGAATCGAATGATAAAAGGGAAGTTTTGTGGAAGATTTCCTCGTAAAAGATCCAATCCGAATCTTTCATTGAATCCTGGAAACTCTGAAACCCAAATGAGGTGATTTTTTTTTTTCACTTTTAAGTCTTTGGTTTCTGTTTTTATTCTTGGAAGGTTGATTTGGGAAGTGCATTGTTTTGTTTTTTCTTTTTTTGGTTGGTTTGATAATTGTAGAATCTTTCATTGAATCCTGGAAACTCTGAAACCCAAATGAGGTGATTTTTTTTTTCACTTTTAAGTCTTTGGTTTCTGTTTTTATTCTTGGAAGGTTGATTTGTGAAGTGCATTGTTTTGTTTTTTCTTTTTTTGGTTGGTTTGATAATTGTAGAATCTTTCATTGAATCCTGGAAACTCTGAAACCCAAATGAGGTGATTTTTTTTTTTCACTTTTAAGTCTTTGGTTTCTGTTTTTATTCTTGGAAGGTTGATTTGTGAAGTGCATTGTTTTGTTTTTTCTTTTTTTGGTTGATTTGTGAAGTGATGGGTTTGGGTTTTTATGGGGGTTTTTTTGGTGGTTTTCGTATATGGGTCAGTTTTTTTGGTAGTGCATTTGGTGTGTGAAGGTGAAAAGAGTGAGCTTTGGAAGCTTTTATGGAAAAAATGTGATCTTTTTGGTGTTCGCATTCTTGTGGGAGTATTGTGTGACAGCATGTTATAAAAATGTGATTTTGGGTTTTTTTAACTGACATTATTCATGTTGAAAATTAAGGAAACAAAGGAAAAAAGATAACACAGTTAGATGCCAGTGGGTTTGGGAATGTGGGGAAGTTTGGGTTTTAATGGGAGATCAAATGAAGAAAATCTTCCCTTTCTATGTAGAGAGTACCCACCTTTGGATGGCCAATAATGTGAGGATCCTGACAGCAGTGATGATGGGGCTAGACCAGTCTTTGATGTTGTTTTGGATGGTCTGATTGGTCTCGGAAGAATCCATGCAGATGTGATCTGAGATGACCCACTGGGCTTCTACTGATGATTGGATGTTGTGGTTTTGGTTCAAATTTATAATTTGACTGTGTTTGAGAGTATTGGTGGTTTAAAATATGTCCTTCGGTTTGAACATCGTGCTTTCAAATGTACTGTCTTCATGTGAGATACTGATTGATAGTCAGATTCTCTGTCATTGGAAAGCTACATGACATATGACACTGATAGAAAGCAGAAAGGCTGAGAGGATCCAATATAATAACAGGCATCCAGATGTGGCACAGACATAATTGTCAGAAGTGGATGTGGTACTACAGAGCAATGAACTGTAAACATTTTACAGTTTGCTCCATTATATCATTTGGTAGGATCCTTTTTTGCAACCCAATTGTATGAATAGCCAGAAATTATAATGTCATATGAAGATCATCACAGGGAAGTTGATGAGATTTGGGGTCTTCTACCATATACAAACAAGTAATGCCTTTGGATTGTACTGGAGTTTACCCCCACCATCCAATTGTGTTACATTTTTCAATGGTTAGAATGTGAAGTATTCAACATTTTCTCTGATGGTGTATCTATGGTATTCCTTTAGGTCTAGGCTGACTTTCCTTGGAAATATCTAATTCAGACAGAATGGCCAAAAAAAAGATATTTTTATTCATTTACGTTATGTATCTAAAATACAATAAGTACTAAGAACATGCCATAGAAAATGGGGAAGGAGGTGGAGAGTCTGATGATGCTCCTCACATATGAACTCCCAATGTGATGTAGGTAACACTATCTTAAACAGACATCCGAAACCTCCATTCATAATCTGCAACAGGACTGCTCATTATCCGGGGTATAGATTTGTAATGAGCATTTAATTGAGGAGATGTGAGAAAATCTTCCAAAGAAAAGAGTCTAATATTGAACTTGAGAGCATGGTATAGATACAATTTAGGAGCAAACATTGTGAGCCTGAAGAGGGAAGGGAAGTTTTATGTGGAGTAGGAGGTAATCTGCACATGCTGGTGTATGTTTGTTGTACTTTTTCAAGTATTAGCTGCAGCCATCATGATGCATGGCAGACAATCGCCATTTTATAGATGGCATTATTCTCACTATTGTGTTATGACTTTCATAAAAGTGTTTTCAACAATACACCCTTTCTTAAAAGAACATAATAATACAGTACATTCATAAGTCGGGAAACTATTACCTCTAATTTCCCCCCCGGATTGAGTACTTAAATATGGAAATTTCTCTAGCACCTGTATTTTTCTATTTTTAGCTTTTGTGCATTGTTAATTTCAGACAGGAATACGTGATCTTTTCTTCAGCCACATGGATAGTTGAAGCATGGTTATCAATTCACCTTCATTATTATGCTTACTTTTGATATGTCATGCATGCAGCTTCTATCAGGGGTATTGGAGGCAATAAACTTACCATGGGGAATTGAATTGCACTAGGCATCTCATTAGGTGGATGCCTATGTTGTCAAGGGTTAGTGGAGATATGGAAACTTTGAGAGCTGTTGCATTTCTTAAGGGTAAGTTGTTGATACAGCAATCTATTGATTAATGTCACTTGATACACTTGTGTATATTATGTTGAGGAAATTTTGTTTTCTCAAGTGAATGAATAAGTTACAACATACTCAATGTCTGCTATTTCTTTATTACATTCAGGTGGAAGTTATTCTGCGTATTTGACTAATCACCAAAAAAAAAAAAATCATAGTCAACTTTAGGATTTAATTTGGTCTCTGAAACATTAGCTGTGATTTTTGTTGATGTCTTTTTTTCCCTGTCTTATGCTTGCCACTGTCATATTTTCTCCATTTCTAATCTTTAGTTACCTTAGAAATAATCTGTTATCAGTTCATGGATCAACTATATTTAAATTAATGAGAAGTATGAAGGTTAGCATCGAAGTAGGTTGTTGGTTCTGCATGTTTTTATTTGGACAGTGCTCCACTGTGAAATTTCATTCTTGTTTTGCTTATGTGGGTCACATGATGTGCTTTTTCATGAAGCTTACATGAGAGATTGTGGTTCTGTAATTCATTGTGGAGTGGCTTACATTTGTTTTTGTGTTTGATGGTATCTGAAAGAGAAGTGTTTTATGGGTCTCTATGGAAATGAACTTTTAGTTCTTATGAATGGCCCAATAGTTTAGTGAATATATGCTATAATTCTTTGTCATCTCTGATATTTGTTTTTAAGTTTTTGGAAAATCTAAAGGTATCCAGTTCTTTTTAATTCCTAGGAAAAAGAAGAAAAAAAGTTTTATAAATCTGACGCAGGATAAGACAAAATAGTTCATTATTGTGCCTTCTATTATTTGATGAAATGAAGATAACAATCATTTATATGGCCGTCATATTACAGGTTCTTTCTATCAACAGCTTTTATTATTCACAATTTGGCTCTCTGGTGTCCAAGATGTGATGGCATTGCACACACAATTCAAATCTGATTTTCATATGCCTCACAAATTTGAAATCTCTGATCCTCCTATAGGATTATTTGATCCCATAGAAATTGCCCCTTCTGTCGTTCCACATATTCCATTCCCTGGTGAAACATTGCCTCCAATGTATCCCTCTTTTCCAAGTACATATGAGCCAGTTTTGACAGGAAGATGTCCCGTAAAAATGTCTGCAATCTCAAGTGTTCTGACGAAAACAGCATCGGATTGTTCATCACCACTTGCGGCTTATGTGGGGAACGTTATATGTTGTCCCCAAGTTCGTAGCTTGCTTCACATTTTCCAAGGTCAGTATAGCAGTGCCACCAATACGCTGGTTCTCCATCAAGCCGCTGCAGATGATTGCTTCTCGGACATTATCAGCATACTAACCAGCAGGGGGGCCAACAGTACAATTCCCTCGCTTTGCTCGGTGAAGTCATTAAATCTCACTGGCGGTTCGTGTCCTGTTAAGGATGTGATGACCTTTGAAAAAACTGTGAACACTAGTAAATTATTGGATGCCTGCAGCACAGTTGACCCACTGAAGGAGTGCTGCAGGCCAACTTGTCAGCCTGCAATTATGGAAGCTGCACTTCACATATTTTCTGGAGGATCAAATGTTATGGCAAACACTAATATAGGTGGGGGTACTTTTGGCATTGATGGCCTCAGTGATTGCAAAGGAGTGGTGTATGCATGGCTTTCTAAAAAGCTTCCAGTAGATGATGCCAACAATGCATTTCGTATATTATCTAGCTGCAAAGTCAACAAAGGTAATGTTTGATATCATTCAAGATCCATACCCTTTTTTGTATGGCCCTCAAACACTTGTCTGCATTGCTCATTCCATGCTAAATGTTTTTATCACAAGGTTCTACTCATTGTTTTTGTACATTGTTACATTGGTGAAATAAATGGAAAACTACAATGTAAAACTCCTAAAAATGAAATATATGTATAATACTTTGAGAAGAAATGAAAGGAAAATATTGGGTTATCGTCCTTAGATGAGATTTAAGCATTTTTCTCATGAGCGTTGATACACGCAGTCCTTTTTGCAGCCCGTTTTGCAGCCTCATAGCACTATTATAGTGTATAAGTTCTATCATAATATATGAGTTCTATCATAGTATATGGGTTCTATCATAGTATATGACTCAATTGTTTTTTTCATTTTTTCACTATGAAAAAATAAAAATACACTAATGTATCTTAGTATATACTTCATTTCATATAACAACATGCACTTCAAATGGTGAATGTATAATTTTTAAAAAAAAGAAAAACGGGATGAACTGTTTATGATTGTTACAAAGGTTCAATTATGAAAGAATTTCAAAAAATTGGATTAACCACTGCAAGGTGGGCAGATAGATGTTCAAAAAATATAAAGTGTTCTGCATGTTCTTTTGTTTTCTGTGTCTATTGAAAAAGTGCCACGTATTTAACTTCAGTTTTGAAACCAATGTTTTATATCAAGGAAATTATTTCAGTAAAAGGATAACATGCCAATAAAACAATATTATACAAGGATCTCACTTTCATATTTGATCATTTGATTGTGGCTTTTTTTAGTTGTTCTGGAGAATTGCTAACTTTGAGAACTCAAATTTAGGAAGTTCTCTGCCTTGTGTTCTGCCCTTTTCTTCTTTTTTTTGCTGTTAAGTAATTCGAATGCTTCTCCTGCCTTGTTTGTGAACTAGAGCATCAGCTGTAATTTTTATATAGTGTATCACTTAGATTGAAAGTTCTGTCATATAGGAATTTTAAGCCGCCGCCTCCTTGCTTATGTTTAGTTTCGGAGGTTCATGGGTTGTTAATTTGCCATCACTTGGTAATATATACCTGCCCAGACTGCAAAATGTTGTTGTCATTTGCTTTGGTTGCTTGTTTCATCAATTCAACATTTTGACTGAGCCTGTATTATAATGAACAATTTTTTTTATCTCTAGAACCTTTTGCAGGCACTTGGGTATGCCACCTCGAAAACGCCTAATAGAATATGTAACTAGATAAATGAATGGCCTTCAAAGTACATTATATGGTTCTAAATGACCTGTTGTCCCCACACTTGCAGCTTGTCCACTGGAATTTAAGGAGCCTTCAGCAGTGATTAAAGCATGCAGAGATGTGGCTTCTCCCAATCCCTCCTGCTGTAATTCTTTAGATACTTATATGGCAGGAATACAGAAGGAGATGCTAATAACTAATCGTCAAGCTATAATCTGTGCAACATTGTTTGGTTCCATGTTGCAGAGAGGTGGTGTCAAGACTAATATCTATGAAAATTGCGGTGTTGACTTGAAAGACTTCAGTCTTCAAGGTTAACATTCATTATTCTTTTATATTATGACTTCTTCAGTCAATCTTTTGGGTTTTTTAATCCATCTAATTTGTGCTTGTCTACATGTGCTGTTGATCTGTAACTTGAAACTCAAGCAGCATACGGGCAACAAGGTTTGTTCTTCAGTTTTCTTTTCTACTTTAAATGTTGAATTTTTCACTTACCATTGAAAAATATTATGGTATGAGAACTTTTTCTATTGAAACTTTAAATGTAGGATGTCTACTTCGGAGTTTGCCTTCAGATGTTGTATTCGACAATTCGACGGGCTTTAGCTTTACATGTGACCTGAGTGACAATATTGAAGCACCTTGGCCATCATCCTCTTCGCTTTCATCGCTGTCCCTCTGTGCTCCAGGTAAATGGATTTGATCAAAATCTTTTCTCATAAGTCAAGCTAAGTTGAACCACAGAAGATCCGTTCATTCGACTTAAAGCATAAAAGAGTTGAGAGCTTTTACATCTATGGGATTAACAGGCTTTTCCTTTTCAAAAAACAAAAACATTGACTTTGTTTGGATTTATATATTTGCAGAGATGTCCTTGCCTGCTTTGCCAGTGTCAGAGAGTGCCAAAAATTCCGGTAGGTTTGCTGGTTTGGTACCTTTGCTTAATCCTATTCCTTCTATGTCGTATTCAAATTTTCACTGCTGAACATCTTAGATTCATCACTTTGTACATTATATTCAACCACTTTGCTTGAACATGTTGCTTGCACAATTGACGCATCTCTTCCACATGAAACATCAGTTTGTTTTGGGTCTGTCTTGACGCTTTTCTAAAGTAATAATTAGTTAATTACTGAAGGTTAAATTTTCATTAATTGTTGCTTGAACTGTTGAAATAGTCATTATGACACCTCACAATATGGGCTTTTGGCTTACTTTTCTTTTATAGGTAATGTTAGTAAAATTGAATGGGATTTAATCAATGTACAGTTATTCCATGCAGCGATTTTGTCAATTGTTCAATTTCCCCCTCTAAGGACATGAAATTCTTTATTACTTGGAGAATGATCTGTTACTGGAATTCTTGACATGATAGGATCATTAGATACAAGCCCATTATTTTTTTGAAGAATTGACGAATATCTTTTGTATCATCAGATGCTGATGAAATATAAATTCATTTAGAGACTGGTCTGATCCTAGGAGAAAGTTTGACTGTTTGAGAACTGGGATTTGAAACTACTGGCCCGATGCAGAAATTAAACTGAAGAGCAATACATTTGAAAAATGAAATTGTATGATTTAAAAGTTGGCCACCTAAGGATACGATGGAGGAGATAAATGAAATCCATCAACTCGAATAGCTTTCAAAATTATAATAATAAAAAAACAGTTAGTGTATTTAATGTTCTATATTCCATTGTTTAAGGCCTACCTTAAAATTATATCTTTGTGTTTATATATATATTCAATAATTTATATCACAGTTTTTATTCACCTCTTCCAAATTGCAAATCCATGGTGATGAGAAAATCCATACTGACTGATACCTATTTCCTTCTTTTGTGAGTACTAGAAGTTGCTCATTGAAAATGATTTTCTCATACAAAAATGATTTTTCTGTTATGCTACTTAGGTAATCGCAGCAGCAGATTCGAATCCTTCCTACACATTTTTTCATTTTGGTTCATGATCATACTGTTCTGAAGGACATTCAATGACAAAGCAACTAATGCTCCGAGAGGCCAATTTATTCCACGCCCGCATTGTATATTGAGGAACACATTGTATAGCAGCTGTTTTTTTTCTCTCCTTGGGGCTGATGGTTTTCACTGATGGAAGTAGATGGGGAGTTTATCTCAGTATTTCAGCATTACAGTTTCAGAAAATCTTATTCCACCTTTTGTAGGAATGTGTCACAGATTATTGAGTATACTCTTGAGGCACCCAGGCATATGTATTCCATCATGTAAAGGGCTATCTTCATGTTTCTTCAGAGAATCGAAAAGGATGTTAATGTTTTTTTTTTTTTTTTTTTGGAAGGTTCAGTAGATGACATTGGATTTTTGTTGAACTTCCCCACAATTTTGTGGTTGTATATATTGATTGGTTTCTTCATCATTTCATCTGATGAATAATTTGGAAGCACAAATAGGTCTGTGTAGAAGTTTTATGTTGGTTATACTGGATGGTTCTGACTTCTGATTTTGATTTTATCTAATCCAACATTATATAATTGAAAGATCAAGTTTGAAAAACTGTCTATAAAAGATATCTACAAAACGTGTAGATAACTATTTTTTAAAACCAATGAATTCAATTAGGAAATATAGTTAATATGTAAATTACATGTATTTTGTTGGGGTAGGCATATCCATGTGTTCTCACACCTTATAAGTAAAATATATTTCTAGTTGATTAGCTTTTTATGTGATTTTTTTTATAACCACATTTTTAATTGAACAAAAAAAAACCTACTCAACAATTGATACACTTGTAATCAGTTATTAAAAATCATAATATGTACTCTTTAATAAGATATTGGTTTGTTAAGATGTTTGTTTGTTTGAGATTGACCTGATTAACTAGGTTTATGTGAGGCAGGCCTCATCAGAATCGTTATCAGACATACAGAAATGAATAAAAATAGTTAGTGGTGGGGAATATAAAATTAGGGTTATACATGAGTACTTTTGGGGGCATATAAATAAGGATACATATGCTAATTGGGGTTTTACACATATATACCCCTCAAACAATCCTATATTATATTAAAATTCTCCTTTAAAACTCTATTACCATCAATACCCCTTAAAAGGGTTAAATCGTGCAACTCATATACTGATATTTTTTTGTAAAAATTATTTTGTTGACTTTTTATACACAAAAAACCAAAATCCGCAATCAAAGGTAAAGATTTTTAAAAAATTCAGAATTGATTATCTGAAAATTGATTTTACAAAAGCATCTTTACTTTAATAAGTGGTTTGAAAAAGTTTTAAAGATGAAGAATCAGGAATCTGTTCATAACAGAATTATTAAAAGCATAAAAAAAAAAGTTATCAAATGGACTCAACACATCAGCAGCATAGGAAGATATAAAGTGAGATGCTTTAACTGGATTGTAGTTTTTTTTTCTCTTTCTTTTTCATTTTTTATTTTATTGCATTATTACAATGTATGATAATTAAATTAAATTTTTTTTTTTGAAAGAAAAAATTATACAAGTATACTCAGTGTATATTTTACATTAATTTTATAACAATATATATTTCAAAAGACAAATGTATAAGTTATAATATG
Source organism: Acorus calamus (assembly GCA_030737845.1). Taxonomy (NCBI): domain Eukaryota; kingdom Viridiplantae; phylum Streptophyta; class Magnoliopsida; order Acorales; family Acoraceae; genus Acorus; species Acorus calamus. The sequence continues at coordinate 28,684,818 of CM060861.1, forward strand.
AAAAGCACCCCTAATCCAGCTTAGAAATTATGATTTTTTGAAGTTTTTTTTTAGCTTAAAAAAGTTTTTATGAGTTAAACAAACATGCAATAACGTAAGTTAAAAGCTATAATGCAGCTTATAAGTTTAACAAACATGTACGAAATGGTATTCAAAGGGGCAACTTTTTACTTGGAAAATTTGGGGGTTATGGTCAAATCGTGCATCAAGGAATGTGGTTTGGTTTTAGCGGAGTTGGCGAGCATTCAAGTGGGAGACGTTATTTTGTGCATCAGATCACTGAGTCATTGACGATGTGGGCAGCTTGGGTGAACTTATTACCTACCTGGTCGCGGACCTTGTTTTGTGCTCATTGTGAGCAACCCATCAGAGTTCTTCTGTATCTTCTTTGTATTTCTTTATTCTTCTATTCTATACTTATATTCGGACATTGTCTATTTTTATTCATTTTGAAATAGATATGTCCAAAATTTCTCTCAAAAAAATATTTCCAATTGATTGGCTTTTTAAGTGATTTTTTTTACCACCGCATTTTTAATTGAACCAAAAAAAAACCTATTCAACAATTGATACACTTCTAATCAGATGTAAAAAATCATAATATGTACTCTTTAATAAGATATTGGTTTGTTAAGATATTTGTTTGTTGGAGATTGACCTGATTAACTAGGTTTATGTGAGGCAGGCCTCATCAGAATCATTATCAGACATACAGAAATGAATAAAAATAGTTAGTGGTGGGGAAGTTAAATTAGGGATATACATGAGTACTTTTGGGGGCACAAAAATAAGGATACATATACTCCTTTGTGAATACAGGGTTACATATATACCCCTCAAACAATCCTATATTATATCAAAATCCCTCTTTAAAACTCTATTACCACCGATACCCCTTAAAAGGATTAAATCGTGCAACTGATGTATTGATATTTTTTTATAAAAATTATTTTGTTGACTTGTTTATGTAGGACAGATTATGTAGATGAGACCACCAAAAGAAGTCCACCAAATAAATTACAAGTCAATTATCACAATTTCAAAATCGCACGAAATTTTACATAATGAAATATATCGAGGAGATTTTCTGGATTACTTGTTATACGACTAATAATTCTTATTTTTTGAAAATTCATTCATTTTGTCCTTTAAATCAGCGATTTTTCTAATTTTTCTAATTTTTTAAATTTGTGATATCTCAATCATAACAGATCGGAATTGATATCATTTAAGATCTCATAGAATCAAAAAAATTAGTTTTCAATTTTTACTATTTTTAGTTATTTTTTAATTTTATGTTATTAGTATAAATAGCAGATTTATAACCTAGGGTTTACAGTTTTTATTAATAATATTTTGAATTTTCTTCCTTTCAATGCTTTTTTCCTTTTTTATTCAAGGATTCCTTCTGAATTCAAATATCTTATAAGATTCAATACTTGTTAGAACTTTTTATCCGTTTTTCGCTGTGTTACTTTTTATACACAAAACCAAAATCCACAATCAAAGGTAAAGATTTTAAATTTTTTTTTCAGAACTCATTATCTGAAAATTGATTTTATAAAAGCATCTTTACTTTGATAAGTGGTTTGAAAAAGAGTTTTAAAGATGAAGAATTAGGAATCTGTTCATAACAGAATTATTAAACACAAAAAAAAAGGAGTTATCAAATGGACTCAACACATCAGCTGCATTGGAAGATATATAGTGAGATCATTTAAACTGGATTGTAGTTTATTTTTTTCTCTTTTCTTATTCATTCTTTCTTCTTCATAATCCATGTCTATGCTTTGAGGTCACACGTAACCAATTTATTTACTTGCTATTTTTTATTTATCACTTATTAAATATTTGGTTGATGAAATGTAATAAGAAGAATTTGTTAGTTTGTTTTTTTCAATATTATAGTAAAAAAGAGTCTTGATATATTCAGTCTATTTCATAACTCCATCTGCAACTTAAAAATGATTTCTCAATCGTCTAAACACTGTGATAATGCAATATATACTATATATAGCACTATTACAGTGTATGATAATTAAATTTTATTTTATTTTCTCAAAGAAAAATTATACTAGTATATTTCAAAAGATAAATATATATTTTATTAAAAAAATCAATGTAGACTATAAATAAGACTGGATACATGGCTGAATCATTTTCCATTAAAAAAATTATTGCATATAGAATAAAGAATATGAAATCCATCGAAGCAAAACCATGTTCTACCTAATTAGTTAGCCCACAGAAACAAATGAAGCTTTTACATATTCGCCACTGGATTGTAATTTAATTGAGATAATGTCCAGCCCTGCTCAACAAAGACGTGCTACCCTTTATGGTTGGCTAGAAATTGTTATAGTTTTTCTCTAACGCCCTATACAAAAATTATTTATAAATTCTATTTATATGGACTACTTAATTGTCTATAATAATAAAAAAAAATTTGATTCACCACAGCATTGTAAAGTTTTGAGAAATCTAAACTGTAAACCATAATCACAAAGTTCATTCAGATTCATTAAGTGTACATGTAAAATAAAATACAAAATAAGTACGACAAAATATAAAAATAATTGATTAGTTTTTAGATATATCTTGTTCATTAGTATAAGAAATACACCGAAAAGTTTCTCATCAAGTGTGAAGGTAGTGACAATAATTAAGTATTTTTAAAATGATAAAAATACGATACATCATTCAGCAGTTGTTCTTATTATTTTTAATTGTTCATCAATTAAAATTAAAAGGCTTGGTCTGGTTTTGTGAGGGGGAACACCTTGTTCACTTTGACACGGCCAGTGGAAAATGTACCAAATAGCACTTCCTTTGCGAACTCTCCCTTTCCCTGTTGCTTTGTTTTTCTTTCCCCTGTGCAATCTTTGCAGGGGCTGGCTTATTTCTCTCTTCTTTTAGTGTTCTCTGACCTTTTGTAAGCTGTTTCGTCAAGATATAAAAGGTCTACCCTACCTCAAAAAAAAAAAAAAAAGAGCTTGGTCTCTCTCCTTCGCACTGTCATTTCTCTCAAAAAACTCGTGAAAAAAAACTCTTAACCCAAAAAATAAGAAAAATTATTAAAAGGTCTTCGTGAATAAAGATCCATTATGTATTAAAGCTACGTTTGAATTGGAGGTGCCTAACCCTGCGTTTGTTATACGCGGCGGTTGAATGGGACACAAATGCGGGCTGCGTCAATGAAGCCTTACAGGGGTTTCTTCTTGCTGTTTGGCGAGCCCTCTCGCGTTCATGATGCTGCCATCTACTTTTACGAAAACACCCCTCTCATTAGGCATAACTAATGCAAACCTGAAATGAAATCTAAAAATAAAAAAAAATAAAAAACAAGGGATCACTCCAAATCAATGGATTTCACACCAAAATGTAAGATCAATGGGTTTACAAGGTCGTGTTATATACCCAAAACAGAAATCATATGTGGTCCATGAATACAACCACTCCAATTAAGTATTCAAACATACGCTGTACAAGCCAAATCGATGAATCTCTGTATATCAAATCAAAGAGAAGTGACGATTGGAAGAATATACACCTCTTTTCTTTATGTAAACATCAAACCTGAACACAGAAAATGGAGAAGAGACGGTTGAGGAGGCTACAGGGACGGCGAGAGGAGTGGAAGTTTTTTTTTCTAGGGTTAGGGATATAAACCCCTCATTTGATCGGATAGGGGATGCAAATTGGGTAAATAGGCAGGGGTAGATTAGTCATTTCCATGCAAAAGCCAAAAATAGTTCCTCCAGCTTCCCAAAATCATTGTTTTGAGGTGTCCGGGGTCTCAGCGAAAATACACAGTCACCACAAACAGGGGCGTTTGATGTCCTCAACGCAAAGAGCTGTTTGGATCTGGGTTTTCACATTTCACCGCGTCCACGTCGCATACGCAGAAACCATCTAAAATGTAAAACACCTCACAAATTTTTTTTTTAAAGATATTAAATGTACAGTTCAATGAAGACCATATACACTGTTCTCTCATAAAAGAATACTGTACTCTCTTAACCCATTAAATGAAGAGTTGCAGGGACTTAAAATTAATATGAGGATACGGTGAGGGACCTGTAATTAATTTAAATAAATAAATCCACAGCGCGTGTGCCCCACGCACATCAACCACTTTTTCAAAGGTTTGGAGAAAAGCAAATGTTATATTATTTTTATAAAGGAAAGACCTCTGATGAAGCAAATTCCAATGTGTCACATGACAGCATTTTGAGAAGATATATACAAAACAATATATATAATATAATATACTACACACACACAATATTTTCAAAGGCGTGTGGTCTACACACGTTATGAAACCGTTTTGTGGTATTTTAAAATGTTAGGTGGAACTAGCTGTGTCACAACATTTCTTCAAGACTTCACAAGGAGTCAAATTGGCACCCTTAGCTTTTGTTTGTTGGACAGACATGGAAAGGGCTTCTTAAAAAATGACATCTTCCCTTGTCATTGCAGCTGCTCAACAGATTAGTAGATATAATTATATTGTTAGATGGAATATGTATGACCTTATGATTTACATGTCTTCTTAATGAAGCAACCATGAGAAGGGAAAAAAACATATAATAGAGATTTATACCCTTGCCAACATCTCAAAGTTAGATAAAACACCTCTACATGTGGAATTGAAAAAAAATGATAAACATACTGTTCTTTTAAAATAATTAAAAACTTAATCAAATTCATGATTCTTCATCGGAAAAAGGAGTATCTTTATCAATATGTCAAAAGGTGATTTAGTAGTATACATAACTATTTGAAATATAAACTACTGTATGTAAGATGTTTGTAAGGGTTAGTTATAAAGAACTAAAGAAGAAAATTTGGAATTATGGCATAGGATTGTTGTCAACCAAACCCTCCTAAATAAAGTTGTTTTCATATTTTAATGTGGGATAGGAACAATGCACCTACCCATTTCACTCTAATCAAAATATATATTATACTCTCTTGTCCTTTTGTTTTTTTTTTTTTTTGTCTTTCTATTATGTCTATACACATGGCAAGGGAATGCCCGTTTGGGTAACGGGGTAAGCTCGTATAAGAGTAGTATAAGAATGGATTAGGAAAATGGTTGTTTGTTTGCATAGTATAATTTGGTATTACTAAGCCAGTTTAAACGAGTATAAGAAAGTATAACACCTCTTATGCATCAAAGGACTCATACGCCAAATCAACATTTTTACACTTTATTTATATTTTATTTTTATCAATCAAACAACTCAACTTTTATTCTTACGTTTTCTAATAAGAATAAAAAAACACAACCAAACAGAAAATCTCTTATTCATGTAGAATTATTATCTATACTGGTATAATTATCTATTCAGAATAACTCAATTTCTCAATCCAAACAGGGGTTGAGTGCTTCTGACATGTGAGATCCACGTAGTAGACATGTGAAACATTTACAGTGATATAACTTACAAATGTTCAATTCAATTCACAATTTAACATTTACATGAACTGATTTAGCTCAATGCAATGTCCTTTCAGTTCAGTGCAAAAAATTGTTTAGTTCAATTCTATTTAATGTTATAAAAAAAAGGTTCATATTATTGTTAAATTATTCAGTTCAATTCATAAATTGTTCAATTTGATTCATGTTAAAGCTCTTCGGTCATCACCGTCATTGATTCTAGAAAGGAAAGAGACCAACCCATTGTAGCTATTTCAGATAGTCCCACTATTTCCTCCAAAACTGCCCTACTTGGATTTCTCTACACACCCCTCTTTTCACATCTCTTGGAGCACACAAAAACACACATTTAGAGAGGGAGAGGGAGAGGGAATTCTCTTTCACACAAGTATTCCACATGATGCTAAGCCTTTGTTCTTCACTTCCACTTGTGACCTATAATAATTAATAAATGATACACAACATTCATCAAAGGCGTGTGGTCTACACACACCATTTTAGAAAGTAGAGGTGGAAAATGTGTCACAACGTTTCTTCAAGACCTCATAAGGAGTCAAACTTTGCAATTCAAACCCTTCTGTTTGTTGGACAGACATGGAAAGGGTTTCTTAAAACAATGACTTCTTCCCTTGTCACTGTTGGATCATCAGATTAGTAGATATTATATTGCTAGCTGGCTCAACATATTTATAGATATACTTTTTTTGAGTTTTTTAATTTTAAATCCTCATAAACTATAGGATTTAGTGATCGATTCCTAACTTCTTCATATTTTGGTTTTAGTCTTTACATTTAAAAGATATATTCCTTTTTAGTCCCCCAGAGACTAAAAAGAAAATCAAATAATTTAGGAATAGGTCCCTCACAGAGACTAAAAATAAATATATCCTTTAAATCTGGGGACTAAAACCAAAATACAAAGAAGTGATGAATCGATCACTATTCATTTGGTTTATGGGGACTTAAAAATAAAAAAACTTATTTTTTTTATTTGTCGGTTAGTAGATATTATATTGCTAGATCTAATATGTTTTGACATTTTGATCTACATGTCTCCTTAATGAAGCAACCACTAAAAGGGAAAAAAAATAGAGATTTATACCCTTAGAAGTTACAAACATTTCCAAGTTAGATAAACACCTCTACATATGGAATTAAAAAAACTCCAAACAAACCATTTTTTTTAAAACTGAATCAAATCCATGATCCTTCAATGAAGAAATGGTACATTTATGAACATGTGAAAATATGATTTATTGGTATATATAATATAAATATTTGAAATATAAACTACTGTATGCATGTTATAAGATTTTTGTAAGGGTTAGTTATAAAGAAACCAAGAAAAAAAAAGGGATTTATGGCAAAAGATTGTGGTCAATCCAACTCTCCTAAAAAAAAGGTGTTTCCATGTTTTAATGTCGGATAGGAACAATGCACCTGCCCATTTCACTCTAATCAAAATATTACATGACTCTCTTGTCCTTTTGTTTTCTTTCTTTTTATAATGTTTATATATTCACATGGGAGGTTTGGAATTTGTACACATTGAGTGTTTTCATCAAAATTATCAGTCCCTATTACATATGTGAACCATTTATTGAGAGTGATATAACTCCAAGATGATTCAATTCGATTCACATTTTAATACTTACATAAACTAATTTAGCTCAATGCCAATATTGTTTAGTTATATACTTATATTCTATTTAATGTTACAAGAACAAATTTCACTTTATTATTATCTCATTCAATTTGATTAATAAATTATTCAGCTTGATTCATGTTAAAGTTTTAGGAAAAATTCATACAACCCCTGAAATCTGATTGAATCCATATAATCTCCTGACTTTTCTTAAAATCCATATAACCCCCCTCAAAACACCTAATAAATCCAAATAAACCCTTAAATAAAATTTTCATCAATAGATAATGAATATTTTGTGAATATTTCGTTTGATTAACCCTGATTGAAGACACAATATACTAAAAAACCACTACAATGTGTTAAGAATGTGAAATCCTATGAAAATCATAATGTTACCCTCTCATGATATATTATAAAACTCTATCCGGATAGTAAAATTGCCATTTATAAGATTTTTCATATTTTTAACATATTGTAGGTTTTTTTTATATATTGTGTTTTCTACCAGGATTAAATCAAATATAATATTCAGAAAATATTCATCATTTGTAAACGTAAATTTTATTTAGATGATTATTTGAATTTGCTATGTGTTTTCCAGGGTTATATGGATTTTTTCCTAAAGTTTTTTCAGTCGTCACCGTCATTGACTCTAGAAAGGAAAGTGACCATCCCATTGTATCTATTTAAGAGTCTCATTATTTCCTCTCAAACTGCCCAACTTGGATTTCCTCCACACGCCCCTTCTTTTCACATTTCTGAAGCTCACAAAAACACACATTTAGAGAGAGAGAGAGAGAGAGAGAGAGATGGGGCTCTCTTACACACAAGTCTTGCTCATGATGCTAAGCCTTTGTTCTTCCCTTCTCCTAGTGACCTCTCAATCAGACTCATGCACAGCCAAACTCAGCCTCAACAGCAACCTCATCCCCTTCAGCACCACCAATCTCTCCTGCGACTCTGTCTGGTCCTCCCAAAATTTCATTTTAAGGGTACGTATACATCTAAGTCAATCTCCAATAAAAGATGGATATATTCATCATTATCATAAATCTATAGCGACGGTTTAGATCTTTCCCGTCGTTAACTTTCCCAAATCAATTTTTTGGCTTGCAGTACGCCCAGACCAGACCCGGCACGTGGAGCTTCATATTGTCGGCGCCGGACAACAACGCATACATCTCCATCGGATTCTCATCGAACGGTCGGATGGTGGGAACCAGCGCCATCGCCGGATGGATCAATAGTGGCGGTCCTGGGGTGGTGAAGCAGTACTACTTGGGGGGGACCGGGTCGACGGACTGTCCACCGGACCAAGGGGAGCTAACACTAGTGAAGGAGTCCATGATGATCATATCACAGTCTTCGAATCTCTACATGGTGTTTCAAATAAATACGACGGCGCAGCCAAAGACGGAGTTGATATACGCGGTGGGGCCAAAGAATCGCCTTCCATCGTCGTCGTCGTCGGGGGGATATTACTTGCCACAGCACAAGGACATGGTGTCCACCTCCATCAACTATGTCAATGGTAATTAACTTGAGTTTCTTCTCATGTTGAATGGTTTTGTTTGTTAAGTAGGGACCTTTTTGTTATATAGAGTTTTTGAGGGATTAGATCACAATTGTTGGTTTATGAAAAACTTTTAAATTTTACTTGTTATTTTGATAGGGATTTTTTGTCGAAGTTTATGGGGATTGTTTTGGTAAAATTTTATTTTTAAAGGGGTGATCCTTAATTTGACTATGCTTGATTTAGTGCTCATGTTTAATTCTTTTATCTGAATTTATTGTCAAAGTTAAGTAACCATATTTCACGTATATTCAAAACATATTATCTGAATTTGAATTTAAATGATATATTTTTGAATTATTATATTCAAATATTGTTATATATAATTCAAAATTTCAAATACATTTGTATAATACAAAATAAAATTATTTATAATAAATACAAACTATATAATGTTAATTAGGATATAAAAAAAATTTAAGCGAATAATCCACTGCCTGAATCCGTATCTGAATAAAGTTAACTTTTAAATAATTGATAGAAATAATTAAAAGGTCAAAGAAAATTAATTTTACAAAGAAAAAAAACTTGAAAAAGTAAATTAAAAATTTTGCAGGGCAAAGTAGTTCAGGTAGTTCAGGGAGACCTTACTCTACACTCAGGCAGGGCCATGGACTGCTAACCCTGGTAGGGTGGGGTGTGCTCATGCCGATCGGGGTGACGGTGGCGCGATACTTCAAGCACCGGGACCCAACGTGGTTCTACGTCCACATCTCGATCCAGGGCATCGGTTTCATCATCGGAATGATCGGATTGATCACTGGATTCAGCCTGGAAGACAAGCTCAATGTTGATGTTGACACACACAAAGGACTTGCTGTATTCATCCTTGTTCTTGGATGCCTCCAGGTACCGCAAATTATCATAGTTGGGGTCCTTTTAGAAATAGAGATAATTTGGAGGTGTTTTATGCAAAAAAAAGATCAATTTGATAGATTATTTTAGATCAATCACAAGATGACATATTAATTAAAACCATTCTTTCAATAATGTATAATTATTTAGGACAAGTTGAGTTGAGATCTGCCAACCCCATTCATTTAATACCCAAGTTGAAGATGACATTTATTTAAAAAAAAAAAAACATGAATGTTATCACGACTATTAAAAATGACATTCGTTGAAGATGACATTTGTTGTACTTCTTGTTTTGTACGAAATAGGTGTCTTTTTCATATTTTTTATCTCTAGACCTCACATCTATAAAAGAAGGGACCCTTTTTTAATAATAATAATAATAATAAATTCAGTTTTTTGCATGTACCCCCAAAAAATAGTGTTTTTAAACCTTTTAAAGAACTCGAATCATCATAATCAGTTAATCACCATACATGTATAGATGCAATGTATTTGAATCACTAAAAGCATTCAAACAAATACGCATAAATTTACTTTTATTTTAAGATTGCACGTGCAAAAAAAAAATTTCTAAACAACAATTTATCAGTGTCTTGACTTTTTTTTGGTGCCATGAACTCGAACATTAGGTGGAAAAATAAAAATATCAGGCACACAGAATCACCCAAAAAATCTAGTGCATTTTGACTTTTAGCAATCAAAGCTTTTCTTTTAAGAAAAATGTTAGGTACAACATGTTTTTTAAATTAAATTTTTTAAAAAATACAATTATCTAATAAAGAATACATACTTTCACAAAAAAATGAAATATGTTATCGAATAATTTCTCAAATATAGTATACATCTATTTAACCAAGTATATACTCTTCATATACTGGGTTAGACTAAGTGTATCAACGTCTTTTTAATTAACATTCATCGCTGGCCACAGGTGATGGCGCTATTGGCACGGCCGGCGAAGGGGGCCAAGTTGAGGAAGTACTGGAACTGGTACCACCACTATGTGGGAAGGGTGTGCATTGTAGTTGCAGTGGGCAACATATTCTATGGGATCCATCTAGGGATGGAGAGCAGCAGTTGGAACATTGGATATGGGATTGTCCTTGCACTATGGGTTGTTGTCTCTGTTGTTCTTGAGCTTAGGAGGTGCACCTCTGATTGAATCAGGACCTTTTCCTCTTTTTTTTCTTTTTATTAATTATTATTGATGGATGGAGAGAGGGAGGGGGAGGTGGGGTTGCAGTAGATGGGGGGTCTCACTTGTGATCATCTTTATTTTTTGGTGGTACATTTTTTTTAGATGTTTTGATTGGTTATTTTCACTGAGTTGTATGGCTGTACTATTATTTGTTATTTGTCTGTATTATTGGACTGTTACTTTATATATCATTGTTACTACTTTTGATTTGAAAATAAAGATTAGCAGCAGTTTCATTTAGCAAAAAATCGTATACTAAGAAGTATATATATCACTTCACCCAAAAAAAAATTCCATATAACTGTGTATAATGAAAGCCTTGGGAATTTGTTTTTTAGAAGGAAAAAAAATCACAATATTCTTAAGGTGATTTAACATCAAGTTAAGTGATGATCTTAATATAATTCCGATCTATCAGGCTTTAAATTTCATGTACCATGTGCCCTATAGACAACAAACATAACATGGAGCTTAGGTGTTGTATTAATGATGTTTGTTTAAATACACTTGCATCTTTGTCACATGGAAGGGAAAATATTAATCATAACAAATAGTGGAATTGTTTAGATACCACAGAACACTGTTACTTTTGTAGTGTTTGGAAACATGTTTTAGGGTGCGTTTGGTTGCGCGATTGCAAAACTGATTCTGCAGGAATCTGCGATTGCAAACCTGATTCTGCAGGAAGCTCACTTTCTCAGCTTTTTGAAATCGCAGCTTTTGGGCACTATTTGCCTGCAATCGCTGGGTTTAAAACTGCGATTACAAAACTGTTTGGTTGCGCGATTGCAAACGCAGCTTCCTGTAATCGCAATCGCAGCGCAATCGCGCAACCAAACGCATAGATGGCTTGTAAAGATTCTCTACTCATTCTCCAAACATGGAAAAATCGTCCATACACGCACACAGCGTGAGCACATGTGGTGCATTTTTGCGCATTATTAAGCGCACTTAATATTTAAAAATAACACATTGAAAAAGTCGGCTAACACTGACCCTTCTCTCTGTAAAGGAGGTCAAGAGATCAAATCCTGATAATAAAAAAATTTCAAAAATCTAACAAAAACATACTTAAAAAACTAATTTCAAAAGCTACCTTTCAGTAAAACGGAAAAAAAAATTAAAAACTCATTTCCAAACGTTACCTTAGTGTGGCGCAGACAGTGCTGTCCCAATTGCCGTCTCCAAGCACCACAATGTTCTTTGCTGGCAGCTTAGAAGCGATTCATATGATTATAAACATCACTGACCTCTTAAAAATGTGATTCATGAACAAAACAAAACAAAACGTTAGTTGCTGATATCAACATATGATTTTCCAGATACATCAAATGTTGTTGAGCCTTGGATGAAAATATGTGGAAGCAATGAAACATAACTACAGCAGTGAGTTTAGACAAAGTTTTAACTGAAACCTATGAATGAGCATCTCTATCTAAAGTTCTTCCAAAGCATTGTACATATCAAATAAACATTCAGAAACCGAGATCCAGAAGATAAGATAATATAACTCTGGATTGATTCTGAATTAGGAGCCTCCAATTGGGGTGGATATGGAGCAACAGCATTAACCGGCTTCAATCACAACTCTAAAACATTAGATTTCCCACTGGGTTCGAACAAACAAGCTAGTACCGGTCACGCCTGCAAGAAAAAATGAATAAGTGTATCAAATGGTGTAGCAAAGAAAATGCTAAACATGGTCAGAATAAAAGGAAAAGAATGCATATGTTGGCTTAATAATACTGCATGAGATAAGCCCCAAGATTACAACTTCAAGAAACATAGTCACACCTCTCTCTATAAATGTAAAAAGGTCACTCAAATAGATTTATTTGTGCATTGTTTTTTTTTTCAAGAATAATGCACAACAAAATTTAAGGAAAAAAACCCATAATTAAATCTAACAAGCAGAGTAGTTTTTAGGTTTAGCAGTATATAGGGAACTCAATGATCCTACAAATGGAAATTTTAGAGAACTAGTGAACCATATTGAATATCAATGTACCTGCGACGATCATATTCGCGATAATTATCCATCGATGGGGAACGAGATCTACGACGGCTCCTGGAGTCATAGCTGCGGGATCGATCTGATTCCCTTTCACGGTCATAACTACGCTCTCGATCATAACGATGGTCATGGTCTCTACTACGGCGATCGTAGTCCCTACCTCGGTCACGGCTACCACCACGATCACCTCTATCTCGATCCCTGTCCCTGCTTGATGGCCTGTCACGATCTCGACTGCGCTCTCTCAATCTGAGATAAAAGAATTGGCCAGGTAAGGACATGAAACTGTGATAAATATGTCATTTACATCTTATAAAGAATAAAAGTGGTTAGAATATTATAAAATGTTACTTTCTATCATCTTCCGATCGATCAACTTTATGACTTGTAGCCCTCTCTTCCTGCAAACGATAAAATTATGAACAGTGTGGATTGTGAAATACCCATCTAAATAGAAGTGTGCATCACTCACATGAAGGAATGGATAAGATGCTGTTATCAATCATATAAAAAAAATTATGTTCATCAATCATTTGATTAGATTAGTAATTAAGAAAACATAAATTAATCAGGCCTCTGGTGAGAATGTTAATCCAGAGAATGAGAAATTAAATACAAGAAGGGCCCACTTGCAAACGAGACACATAAAGATGCTCCATAAAAGCATTCTTCCCAATTTACAAATGCAATAGGCTACACATTACAAGTGCGGAAACAAATAGAGGGTTTGCTGATCATACATTGTAGTATATTAGAAACACGAATGGAGAATTTACTCTTGAACATGAAACTTACAAAAGATGGTGAAAAGAACTTGGGCTTACATTGCTGCTGGAAAATAATGAACAAACCATCCAATGTAAGCAGAACCCAATGTAATGAACAAACCATCCAATGTAAGCAGACGGCTTTCAAACCAATGAATTTCTGATTCTTAACCATTCGGTAGGAGGGTTAGTACACAACTCAATAATGGATGTGCAATACAACATAAAACAAGAATATGCAACAAAAAGATATAATATAATGACCCTGAAGAAGAGAAAAAGGAAAATGCGAACATAAAATAATTTGTCATCTGACGGGATTAGTGAGTGCTCAAGGAAGTCCGGTGGTATTTGTAAACAGGCAATTGTTAATTATAGAATAATGGCATGTGCATGCAAAGTTGGAACAGTAGTTTCTCAACTACTGTTGCCAGCTGAGTGTGGCTTGTTTAGATTTTTCTATTTCTTTTGACATTTCACGTTGTACCCCAATTTAAAGTAATGAATCATGGTAGATCTGTCTATCTTATTTCAAGAAAAAAAATGAAACAATCTGTGATGCAATTTGAGCAACTATCTCCCCAAAAAGTATATATGATTGTTAAATACATTAAATTATAAACACTGGATTAACAAAATGAAAGAAATGCCACTTGTAAACAGCAAAAATAGAAAATCTGACCTCCAGGTCTGCTAACTTTTCACGTATCTGCATGTACCCCAGGTGAAGCTTTCCTCCAAAATGATCAGCCAAACGACGATCACTGAATACCATAGATATAATCATGATAACACATCCATTAAAATATTCTAAATCTCACATGGTTCTCATATGCGCAGTCAAATTCTTTGTAGCCCCAATATTTTCTAACTATTGTAAATCTATGAGCATGAAACAGGAAATATTAAAAAACACGCACATTCTTTAGCTGCAAAAGCTATCCTCGTAAAACTGGGCCCAAAAGCCTGCTGGTGACAAGGAGGTATAATGCGCCTGGTCAAAAACTGAAGTACTTAAAACCCCAAATACCACTAACTACTCTCATCTCATGCCCACAACATTGGAAAAACATGAATCATGCTTAAAGAGTGAAGAGAAAAAAAAAATTACCTATCATACACACTTAAAAACGCACCACAAATGTCACACACTCGCAGCTTCTGATCAGTCTGTGAAAGATAACACAAAAAAGCAGTCATTACATATTGAAACACCACATCAGACATCTCATACATGCACACGCACAAGGACAGTCACCAATCAATAATCACATTCAACAACTAGTTCTATGAGAACAAATGCAAGTTATGTGCTATGCAATGGCAGTATGCAGGCAAATAAACTAATCCTTTATCCAAAATCTAAGAAAACGGCATCCTCCGCTGGAATCTGTAAAAATATGACATAATTGTGCACCTTACACTGAAAAAAGTACAGGCATCTAACATCGTCAATTCAACTGTAACAGAAATGCAACTCAAAATGTAGATTGAGTCACACTCTCTTAACTGGGTTCCCTCCTCCATAGTGAATAAATTGCAACTTTTGAGAAAGACATGTGAATAACAAAAAAACATACAAGCACAAAACAACTTTAGCAGTCATGAAATGGGGCCAGATGAATATTCAGATGATTTATTTCAACAAATTCACATACTCCGTGTATCATAACAACAAGACTCCACTGATAAATGGAAAAGGATATATAATTATGGCTCTTATTACTAACACCCCTCAATACATGAAAGAACAAGTTCTATCCTGTTAAAATATGTTAGGTATGGAATGCAATTCAAAGAATTAAATAGAGACTCCACAATATGTTGATTCAATTTTATACAACTATAATCAACTAGTCATCAAACCACTACAGATTAGTGCAAAATTCCAGAAAAGGTCAGTTGGTGGGCGGGAAAGAGGCTTGTCATGATGTAGAGGTAGATATCAACCAATTGGTTGCCATGGTCGATATATTGTTTGCCCCTACAAATGTAATGCGGGTCGAGAATCCAAAACTGGTAATTGTCATGTGTATTTTTTCATGTGTAGTGGCAATGATGCAATTATGTATTAGTGTGGGGGTATAGTGGTCATGTATATACTCCATTCTGAGTTAGATTTTCTCATATCATTGAGAGGCAGCCCTAGGGTTTGAGAAAGAGAGTCAGACTTGTAGCCTACAAGAGTCTGTATCCAGAAAAATAAAATATAAATTCTCTCTATGGATGTAACTCGTACGTAATCTTCACCAAACCACGTAAATCTTTATCTACTGTGATTGTGTTTTTCACTTTCATTTTATCTACTTCGATTCATGGTAGCAATATTTTTCAACATGAAGTCCATGTTATTTAAAGCATAGTTTCATCAAAAAGTATCTTTTAATTATAGTAAATATATACAAATGAAAGTTCCAACAAGGGGACTTGAAAAAAAGAGCATGAAGAACAATCTCCTCCGTAAAGGAAAAATAAGATCTATTAAATGAACTCACAATTCGAACATCAGCAGCAGTGTATTTTGAAGAATCCGAAACTGGCTCCTGCCTTGGAGGCAACTGCAAACATTCTCAAAGAGTGAGGTTTATATAAAATAAAATAAAAAGCATTTGGAAAAAGCAACACGAAGAGGTAATGCCTTGGCCTCTCTGAAATGTATGGTTCCCAAACTTAATAAATTTAAACACACAATGGATATGAACATATGATTCATCATGAAAAAATTGGTGATAGCCAAGATATTGGAACCTTTCTTAATGCTTCTGCCTCTTCCACTGCTTTCTGTGCCTCGTCTATCAATCCTTGTTCACCTGCAAAGCATAAGTAGTATGTAATTCACTTGTAATCCAATCACAGATTTAACATATGGGAACAAAAGATGAATATAAAATATTCATTGCAAATACTGAAAAGAATAAAACAGACAAAATGACACTATAACAAATTAAACCTATTAAGGTCAATATACTCAGCATGACTGCTGTCCAGCTAATCAAAACAGCCTCATGGTTTTGTTCTTGTTCAGCATATGATTGTAATATACCACATATAAGACCAAAATCTACTGTGGAAACAGAAACACACACCAAAAAATCTTAGCTTGTTGATGCACAATTTATTTTTAAAAAAATCCATATTGATTAATGTAATTAGTGATTTGAGATGGATTAACAATGATTAACAAAAGACCTACAGCACATGTTCAAGACCTGCTCTCTCATTTAAACACAAATTTTCATCCTTCACCTTTTCATGTATTCACACTCCCTCCAATATATGAAATCACTACATAAAAGCACCTAGAGATGCAACACAAATATGAGGGACAAATAGAGTATAATTTATCCTAAGATCGATTATTAATTCACGGGATTTTGCTTTAACAGGAAGGCATTAAAAGCAAGTTATACATAGTGCACAAAAAAGGGCAGTCGCATTTAACAAAGAGTGGATATGACCCTCATATTTAGCATTTATTGCACAAAGTGATTGCTCTTAGTACTCAAACCTAGGATTTTGTCCTATTAACCCAAACAGTTTATCAATGCTCCAAGCAATGGCCCCATAAAAGGCCATCACCTAAAGCGGTTCTACATTTAGCAGGGTCCTGAGACGGGAGAGGCTGGATATGATTCATTGATTCTAAGCTTTGGCTCTTTTTTTAAAACAAAAGGAGGACATTCTCAGCATTCGAACGCAAGACTTTATCCCGTTACACCGAACAATTTATCATTGCTCCAAGTAATGGCACCTAAAGAAGCCAAAAAATCTGACATCTTCAAAAACACATTATTCCAAGTGAAAACAAGAGATAAAACAGCATATGTGCTTACCAAACTCCTCTGCCTTTTTCAGTTTCTCATTTATCATTTCCTGGGTGCGGGCATCTGGAGGTGCAAGTGAAGGCAATGGAGCAAGTGGTGGAGGATTTTGAAGTGGCTGTGGTAAAGCAGCTCTGTCTTTGTTGAAAGCATCAAGAAGAAGAATTGACTGTAGGAGGGTCACAAACAAACAAAGCAATAATTGCAACAAATTCCAGAGGTGATACTTAATATTAAACTAGAGTAAACACAACATGTACATGATACATATACATGCTAAGTAAAAGAATCAGTGGCAAATATGATAACAAGGAATACCTGTTTGTCTGCTCTTTTGGCTCTGAGTTCTTCCAAGATTTCCATAGCCCGAATCTTACTGTCCATCTTGCCTTCCAAATCTGCCAAAAGAGGATGGATTGTTCAAACATTTATTAATGATGTAGCAAACAGAGTACCTGTTTGATAAAAAAAATCACAAGAAAACCAAAGACAATAGAAAGAGGCGTGTTAACATAGCCGTTATTTGAGCTCTTCTCCAGAAGCTGCAATGTCAAATAATGGATTCCCATGCCACAGCATAGCACCGCTAATCGGTTCAATCATCTAATAACAACAATAAAAGAAATTGTGACATAATGCTGCTTTTAAAAGTTTTACTCTGGGTTATATCACTGATAGTAGAATAACTATGCCCAGTTTTCAGACAAGTAAAAATCCATCTAATAAGAGAAACATGTGGTGTCTTTATTTCAAGTTAGCTAGGCATCCCAAATAGATTTGCAAGAGAAATTTCTATAAAATTAACCCTGAACTAAAATCCAAGTACAAATATCAGAATGAAAAAATAAGCTAACACCAACCAAGTTGCATTACCAAGTACATCCACCTCTTTTAGCTTTTCCTTTATTTGCTTTGATAGCTCCAGGACCTCGGGTGGCTGCATTTCAGGACACAAATTTTTTTAGTTTCATCATGAACACTGATAATAATCAATATAGATCATACAGATAACAAAGCCCCTCGATATTACTGTTGTGTGAAAGATAGATACAAATCTTAATTCAGAAATTAATATCCCCTCTGTGAAAGAGGCTAACCAAAGAAAAATAAAACCTCTGATATGCATCCTTACCTGAGTGACCTTAGAAACAGATATAGCAATAGCAGCCTTGGCATCCTCCTCCTCCAGACGCTTGAGCGCACGCTGAATCTTCCTCTCGCACTCAACTATGAGCCTCTCAATCACATCCATAAGCTCCCTATCAAAGTTATGCATACCTTTCACCTTCGCCTCTTCATATCTAAAAATCGTTAAGGGATACCCATTGGGGGACAAATACACAACCACAAAACATTACGAGGAAACACAAAACAAGTGATCATGAAAAACCTTCGCACATAATCATTTACAAAAAAAAAAACAAAATCCCATATTTTCCCCATAAAAACACTTCATATGCGAGAAATGAAAGGATACTCTTTCCGCAGCTGCAGCGAGTGCACCTTCGAGCATGGACCCAGGTCCATTTTCTGTTGTATCAACACAAAAAACTCAACCTTTGATAACAATTCAAACACGTATTTCTATCATGATAGACAATGAATCCACAAAATCAATTCAAAACCCTAAATCTGACACCCGAACCATAACAAAAGCATGAAAGGCATCGTCACAGAGAGATCTGATAAGGAAATGAAACGCAGAGAATCAATTAGGGGTTTCGATAGGAGTTACAGACCGTCAATTGGAAGAGTTCGTGTGGGCAGAGGCCGACGAGGAACATGCGGCAGACATCGCGGTCGTAGTATTTGCGGTTCACCTCCGTCACGTCGCCGTTCCTGTTCGCCCCCATCAGCACGTCCAATTGCTTTCTTATCGCGTCCATCTCTTCCAAAGCTTCGTTTCTAGGGTTTCTAGGGTTTCTGTTTTTTATTCGAATGCAGGGACCAGTGGGAGATGGAGTTCGGGAATTTGGGTTTTTTTTTAGGGCACCTCTGTTACCACCCACCAATATTCTCCTATCCCTCCAACCTTTTCTAACGAAAGTTCTCTCCCCACCTCTACCACATCAAAATATATACAATCCCCTTTGTAAAGACAAAAAGAAGATCTCAATTAGATTTCTTCTAGTGTTATGTTAGCGTTTTTTTTGCATATTTTACATGTAACAGAAGCAATGTGTGAGGTTAATATTTTTTTGTAAATCTCACAAGGTCGCATAGGTACTGATTCATTTTGTAAAGCCAAAATGATGAATATGTGTAGAAGCAATGTACATGCTAGTATAGTGTAAAATATAATATTATCATATCAATGTGCTAAATGTAAAGTTCTAATGATGCAAAATGTTGAATATATTATCCGTTTGTGTGTATTGCAATGTGAACTTCTTGTATGTCTAGGAGTGGTTAACTTGTATTTTATTTTATAACGGGCGCGACACACCTTGGGTCAGGGAAAATTGTTCGGTTTGACACAAATCCAGTCATACTGGGGTGTCAACTGTGACCCAAGGTGTGTCACACAGCACTTTCCAAATACAATATTTTAAAACTAGCGCGACACACCTTGGGTCACGAAAAGTTGTTCGGTTTGACACAAACTATGTCATATTGGGGAGTCTAGTGTGACCTAAGGTGTGTCGCACAGCACTTTCCAACTACAATATTTTAAAACTAGCGCGATACACCTTGGGTCACGGAAAGTTGTTCGGTTTGACACAAACCCAGTCATACTGGAGTGTGTGACCCAATGTGTGTCACATAACACTTTTCACCTACACTATTTTAAAACTGGCGCGACACACCTTGGGTCACTGAAAGTTGTTCGGTTTGACACAAACTATGTCATACTAGGGAGTCTAGTGTGACCTAAGGTGTGTCATCCAACACTTTTTCAAATACAATCTTTTAAAAATAAAGTGACACACCTTGAGTTACGGGAAAGTTGTTCGGGTTGACACACAGTCATATTGATATGTCTATTGTGACCCGAGGTGTGTCACCAACACTATCCAGTTGACAATAAGAAGAATTTTTTTATCCATCATAAATAACTGCAATATACCACAAAAAAGTCATTAATATCATAGTCAATAAACAAACATTTACATTCACAAATTCAATACATTCTTTTAGGCAAATGAAACCTACTATTGACATAACAATCTTCGATATTCAACATTCACATATCCTAATTACATATTCAACACATCCACATTAATAGCTTTTTGACAACTACACATTGTTCAAAAGCCAAAATATAATACATCATTGATAACTACACATTGTTCAAAAAGCCAAAGTAATAGATTCTTTCTCCAGATGCCAACCGCAGAGTGTTTTGACCGGTTGATGACATTGCAATGATCGATCACCCTACGCAACATAAGAAATTGATAATGATAACCCATTTAACTAGTTATATAAAAAAATTTGGTCAATTGAATGACACTTTAATAATGTATACCTTGCCGTTCCACACACGGTAAGCAATATGATGTCTGTAATCCACTAGTAGTTCATTGGTTTCAGCCCCCCCAGAAAAAGGACCATGCACACTGTCATTTTCTATGTCTGAGTCTACAACTGTCGGTAAATGTCTCTCTACCACCTCCTCAATCTCTTCCTCGGACTGGCTTGATGGATTGTCCACAACGTCCTCCTCGACATATGGAACCACTGAGGTTGATGGAGTCTCTTTCACCAATCTCTCGGATCTACGTCTGCGGTTAGAAGCTGTTTGAGAAATGCGTTTCTTGGGAGTCATACTGCAAACAAGAAATGGTTCACTAGTCAGAACTCACTACCGTGATTACAGAGACTTAACATTGGTGTTCTTTCTTGTGCTATTAAATAAAAAGGAAAAAGATGTTGATGAAAGAAAAAAAACATACAGTATTGACAAACACAACAATTTATTAATATATAATTTGCATTGTTATTGACCTTGGTATACACTGATATAGTCAAAGTGTTATTTGACATCCCCCAAAAAATAAAAAAAAGTGCTTTATTTTTAGATATAAAAAAGAAATAATGCTAGATAGAGGAGGATTAAATGTCATGGGTGACTTGTGATGGTGTAGAGCAGTTCATTGGTTGACTCCTAATTCAATGCCCTTTTAACCAAGACATGTGGGGCTGCTTGCTCTATGCTGGAGTAGAAAGGTGGTGTTTCAATGTGTCCATCACCATATGTTGATATTTTTTCAGCATCTCAACAAAAAAATTTAATCTGTAAAACAGAAGTTTAGAAATCTCATCCACCACCAAGTGTATGGTCATCCAAAAATGAATTGATATGACATGGGAAGTGAGCAGACATTTTTATAGGAAGATTAATTTAGTATATGGTGGAGAGAGTGTGTGATTGATGGGTTTAATATCTCAAATTGTATATGATGGGGGTTTTCATGTTCTTGGGTAAGAATCACATTTGGTTACTTTATTTTACTACTTTTTCGCCTTCAATCTTCTTATAATGAGAACATCTGGCATTTAAATTATCTTATGGACATTAAACCATATATTATTATTAATTATTCATTTTATTTGTTTACTCATTTTCCTTCTCTATTGTGTTAATCTATTTTGCAGGGTCATTCCAAATGTGCTCATCATTATTCATGTTCTTAATTTGTTCATTTCTTTTTTCTTGAGTGTCTTTGGAGGGTCATCCGGCCTTAAATTTAGATATTGTTATTAATTTTTTATAATATAAATGTGCTCATCATTATTCACACCACGGGACTGAGATGTCTCTAGAAAATTATATTCAGTCTCATTCGCAGCCCATAATCACATGATTGTAGTAGTAAAATTCATTTGAGATGTCTCTAAAAAATTATGTTTATTCTCATTTGTAGCCCACACATTTGTATTAAGTATGTCATAACTTATTGTCTCATCATATTGAACCCTAAACGCAAATAAATTCAAACATAACCCTAAGTATCTAAGAAAAGCCCAAAACTTTATTTTTATGGAATAACTAAGTTTTCAGTCAATATATTGAACCCTAAATACAAACAAATTCAATGTAAACCATTGATTTCTATGAAAAACCCTAATTACTATCCAAAATCATTTTTTTGGGAATCATATGACATTCAATCCACATTTTAGTTTCTCTAAACCCTAAAAACAAGATATGAACAATAACATTAATGTTTTAATTATTTAATAAGAAGGAGTGATAGTTTACTCACAATATGGTTTGCGGGGATGATGATACAGCTCCTAATGGATGACCGGCAGTGCACGGGGGTAATGGGCAGTGATAGCTTGGACTGTGAGAAGAGAGGAGAGAGAGGGAGAGCGAGGGAGAGGAGAGGGATTTATGTTTTTTCAAGTGAAATGAGGGAGGAGGGCGTGGGATGAGAAGGGTTATGAATTAATTTTTATATGGTGGTGGGCTTAAGTTTATTATTAAGTGAGGGTTGTGGGAGAGTTGATTGGGGGGGAGAGAGTTTGGGTTGGTGCTAATAGACCAGCCTTTTTTTTATTGGGAACAATCCATATAAAACCCTGTAAATTACTTGAAATTAATATATCCATTGATTTTTCTTGGAATCCATATAACCTCTGAAAACTTATATGTAAATTTAAATAACTATTTTTGTTAAATTTTCGTTCACAAATTTGAATTATTTCGTTAATATTCTGCCTAGACAAACCTGACTCAAAACATAATATATGAAAATTCTCCACAATATATTAAAAGTGTATATAGTCCTCTATAAATTATTATTTTATCCTTCCGGATAAGGTTTTATAATCTATCTAGAGAGGTAAAATCGTCATTAATTTATATATTTTTAACAATTTGTAGGGGTTTTTTTTAGTATACTGGTTCTTAATCAGGGTTTACGAAATATCAAAATATTCTTTATCTCAACGGGAGTGTAACTCTAAGGGTTATTTGGATTTACATAAATATTTGCCTCATAAAGGGATTTCCATAGACTTAGGTAGAATAGTTGTCAGGGGGAATAATTCAAAATTTCATGATAAATTATACCCTAAGTTCCAAACGTTTACATGGGATTATTTGGATTTTTTCCTCTCTTTTTTTGATAATGTGTAAAAACGATAGATTTCAATCGAGGGGTCGTTTATTTATCTGAGTTATTTCTCTCGACACGCGCCAAAGAGACAAAAAAAAATTATTTTAATTTTATTTTGGACGAGCTAAAAGGAGTTATTACGGGGAAAATTAATTTCGGGTTATCTAAGGAACTCCTATATTAATTTTAGGTCCTTAGAATATTTGGACTTATTTTTAGATCATAGTTCTCATTGTCTATTATTTTCAAATCCATTTGAGTAATAGTCGTTAAGTCCAACATTAACATTTTCATTTTTACCCCTCTCATTCACCAATTGTGTACATTGTTAACAAGTCTAGGTACATTATTAATAGATCTGGATACATTGTTAATAGGTTTGAGTACACTAAAGGGACGGAGTGACAAGGGAGGGGTTGACACAAGAGAGGGGTGACGGAAGGTTATACGGAGAGATGGGAGGGGTTGCCATCCGTGTGGATGGGAAAGAGGAGAGGGGATACAAATCAAACATGAAGGTAGGGGCAAAAGTGAAAAAAAAAAGATAAATGATAACCTTCATTGGATGGAAAGACCCAGAAATAATATTACAATTAATATAGAGACCTAAAAATAAGTTCATATTTTCTAGGAACCTAAAAATAATTTAAAAGTTCCCTGGAGAACTCATAATTAATTTTCTTTATAAAAAAACGATAGACAATTATTATCTCGATTGTATTAAAACAAATGGATTTTTATTTTTCAGTCCCTGTAAACATATTTATTTAGGGATCAATCCCTCCATTTTTCATATTTCTTTTTAAGTCCCCATATTCAACCGCTTATTTGGTTTTTAGTCTCTTCGTCAACCGTCCATCCATACATCGTTAATTTGTTAAATGTTATTTATTTTTAAGTCTCTGTAAACTATGTTATTTAGTGATTAGTCCCTTACACAAAGACTAATAATTAAATAAATAGTTTACATGGACTTAACACTAAATAACATAGTTTATAGGGATTTAAAAATATAATCACATTTCACAAATTAATGGTGCATGGACAGACATTTGACGGAGGGACTAAAAATTAAATAGGCGGTTAAATATAGGAACTTAAAAAAAGAAATGAAGAAGTGAAAGACTAATCCATAAATAGACGTGTTTACAGGGATTTAAATTAAAAAATCCCAAAAACAAAAGATATAGAAGTCTGAATAAGTAGAGGGAGAGAGAAGAAATATACAAGAACAAAGAAAAACAACAAGAAACAGAACTAACCACGAATGAAGTCGATAGATTAACACCCATACATTGTAACATAAAATATACAGAGCAAGTAGCATTACATTCAACCCCCTCATACATGCATGTGTTCTCACAAACAATTCTAATAACATAACAAACCACAACAGATGCACATATTCAAACCAGATCTCTCATGCCTTCTCTCACCCTAAAATGGAAGATCCGAACAACACAGACCCTCCAAGAGCCGACGAGCGCCGACTTCGCCGCCTCATCGAACTCCCTCAATGACCGCCGAACCCTATTTGCGAAGCTCTCCTTGACTGAGAACTGGTAGCTACGCAAAAATGCCTGTCGCCTGAGGAGGTGTTCGCGCCCGTCTTCACCCAAAAATGGCGTGTAGAATGAGTCGGGGGTTGCGTCGGGGCGGGCGAGTTTGGCAAGGGGCCGGACTCGGCTTCTATTGCTGCTGCTCCTTGGCATGGTGGAATGGGGTTGCTAATGAATGTGAGATGGGGTTGCAAATAAAAGATGTATAAATACTAGTGGTGGTTGAACCATATATATAGAATTTTGGTGCCATATATGTAGAATTTTGGTGCCTATGGTTACACCAAATGTGAAATGTGTGACCATTGATCATTAGAAGGTTTGATTTTGGGGGCTGTGCAACATTTTTTTATTGACAGGCTGATGGGTGTTGGTTGACTGGACATAGTTACACTCTCCGCATGTATTCTAAATGGATGACATTAATTTTAGTGTACAATGAATTTTGATTTTTTTAAAATAATATATTTTATCTAATAAAATGTATATTTTTATAAAAAAATAAAACATATGCTTTAATGAATTGTATAGATACATTTATAAAAAATGTAAAAAAATTTATCAAAATATATACTTTGTTAATGTAATTAACATATGCTTTGGTAATTAAATAGATAATGTTACGTACATACAGTCCCTTTTCATGGAGTATTTTTATATGCAAAATATTTTTAATGTTTTACCTGAAGTCTTTTTATATGCAAAATCTTTTAATGTTTTACCTGGAGTCTTTTTACATGCAAAATCTTTTTAAATGTTTTACATGGGGTCTTTTTATATTCAAAACATCATGTGTAACTTTATATCTATTTAAACTATCATATATTATATTGTTCATTGATAGTGTGTATATATTTTTTTATAATGATGCATTTTTTTGTTATGTAATAATGAGTCTTGAACTCAGAAATTTATGGTTACAAATTTGTTAATTAAATTAAATTATGAGTCCAACTCACTCCAACCTCTTTATGAAGCATATTTGTTATACAATTTTTGAAAAAAATTAAAGAACGTGGGAACTGCTCGCATGAAAGTCCCTCTTTATTTTTTATATTCCTAAAATTAGTCAGACTTCTCGTTTGGATGTAGAATATGGATGTTAATACCTTGGAATAAAGTGGAATAACTGATTTTGGATGTTTGGGAGGATTGAATACCCAAGGCTAATCTATACTTAGATAACTTGTCATAAATGTAGATAATCATTCCATGAAACATATGGAATTAAAGTTATTCCATCCAATTGTAGGTTTACTGTCAAATCAACTATCATTACCTTTTATAAATCATATGTTAATTATCATCATTTTTTCATCTTTTATAAATTTTTATCCCACATTTTATTCACATTTTATTCAAACAACAAAATTTATCATTACGTTTCCAACGAAAATAATTTAAAACATAACCAAACACAAAATTATTTTATCATTATTTATATCCACTTATGCCGGAATAATTGTATAAAAAAAATAAGTCATATTCTATATCTAAACGGATATTTATTAGATATCATCTAGGATCTCCACTCATCGCAATTCCATGAAAATAAAAAGACTTATAAGTAGAAATCTTTAACTTGCTATTCTAATGAATCACAATACTTAAAAATATTTTTACCTCTTTAAGCTCTCATCACTAAAATAAAATTCTTAGCTTCTACGTGCATTATTATCAATTTCCTTCACGTTAACTGCCTAATGGTTAAAAAAGAGATTGCAACTCTTTAAGACTGGTTTAGTAAGTGAATAAGTGATGAGATAAAAATAATTATTGAGATACGTGGGGGAATGAAAACTTATTTTGTTTGGTATAAAAAAATAATCGGAATAAAATATTGACAGTTGTCTCGATTTTGAAATGAAAATGAAAATTTTTTGTTCCACCAAAAGGTTTGAATAAAATTTTTCCTTCCTTTTGTTTTAATTTTGATAGATTTGAATAAGGATAAAATTAATTAATTTTTTATCTCTTAAAATTATGAAAATCTATTATTAAAACTTTAATCTCTTACGAAGCCAGGTGAAATACGAATTAAGACAGTGTTGATCAAATCTTTCAATATACTAGCAGTGATGATACTAGCAGTGATCTGATTCTATATGATTCTATACGGTGATTTGATTTATTGTATTTTAAATACTTTATAGCCACTTACCACCGTACTAGATCTAAATTACTCATTCTCGTAATTAAGATTCTATTAGTCACTATAAATGCAAAAAGCCCAAAAAAAACCTGACTTGTGTAATCTAGATAACTAATATAAAACCTGAGTTACTATACACTTTAAATCTAGATAAGTTTAGTTCAAAACAATTTTTTATTAGAAATGAAAATAATAGACTTTTCTGGACTTGTCTAAAAGAACTCGATCGATGCTTCCAAAGAAGAAAGGACTTATCTAGATTTTATCCCAAAACAATAATAAATACCTAGATTGTCATGTTCAATTTTCACTACGTGCATAGACAAAAGGGCATAAAAATAATGTTTTTTTATTTCTTTTAACCTTAATGATTAAAAATGAGTTAAAAAATTTATTTATTTACAATAATTTTTAAGAATAACTTTTATAATTGAAAGTCATATAATGACGTCACGTGTCAATCAAATCAATCGTTAGGAGAATGCAACATCCAAACACATGCGGTGGCCTAAACGGAAATTCACATGCTATTATATATGAATAAAAGTTTTTTTTTTTATATATATTGAAGGGACTCATGACTGACCTTACGATTGAACTGCTATTGTGTATGAATAAAAGTTTGAAGTGTAATTTTATTGTATTGTAACTTTGCAAGAGTATTGTCACGGATGGCCCATGCATTTGATCAGTTGGGTTTTATAGTTTTATTATTATAAGCTGATCCAACTAAGTTTAAGGTGTAATTTTATTCTTCTATTTAATTTGGTTTACTGTTAGAGCCAACCTCAAATGGACGGGAGTCTTACATTGCATGTATATATAATTTGGTGGGTATTGAAATAAAAAAAATGTTATGTTTAGTCCCATCCTACATACAATCCACACACATTTTAATTTTTTTATATAAATATATCTAGCTAATAAATTATATTATTCTATTAAAAATGAAGTACATACTCATATAAATTGAATGTGTGTATTTTTACAATTTTCATAATAATGTACATAAATTGTGAAGCATATATTATATCAGGGCCGGCCCGGCGACCAAGGCGGTTGCCTAGTGCCCCCTATTTTAGGAGGGCCTCCAGATCTCTAAATAATTTTTTTTCTAATCCCTAATTTATTGGGATTTTTACTTTTCTTTAAACTACTTCATACTAATTTCAAAAGTCTTTTGTTTATTATTTGATTGTAAAAGGAAAAATCAACAAACATATTAGTTCATATATATTTTTATAATTTTTTTTTGTATTTTCGTTTTATTTTATTGATTGTTTTAAATTTTAATTGAATTTTATTTTCATTCCCTACTTTATTGAGATTTTTCTTTTAAAAGTTTACTCATATTTTCTTTTTGCTTGTTATCATTTGTCTCTATTTTACAAGGATTTTGTTTTATTTTTATTTGATACAAAGAAAAAATTCATAGTAGATCATTTTTTTATATTTGTTTTTATCATTTAAGTCTCCATTTTTTCAAACTTTATGTTTTTTTTATTTTTTTTTTTTGTTGGTATTATGTTTTGCTAGATTTAATTGTGTAAAAAAAATAAAAATTTAATTAATTTTTTTTGTTAATAGGGGTCCATTTCATGAGTCCGCCAAGGGCATATGGGTATCAACATCAATTGATATTTTTGAAATTTGGAGCCGTGGATCTCTTCGGACACTTTATTATAAAGGAAAAAATCCATACAACCCCCGTAAACTGACTGAAATCATATGGGGCGCACTATTTCCACCAACCAATTGGCTAATATCTTTTCGTCTCCCGGTCAACCACTACTTAACCCATTCGAAATTTCCTTGTTCATCCATTCGACAAACTATAACATTCGACGATCTTGATCTAAGAAGACCATTTAAATTTGGTCGGCTTTGTTGTTGTTTGCAATGTTGGTTAATTGATTGTACTTTGTATATATAACTTTTGGAGAAAATTCAAATGCCTGTAGTTAGATTTAGAGTTATTGGTGTTTAAGAAAAGCTTTGGATAGATTCATATGATGATATAATGATTGGTTATCAAGAATATGATTTTAATTTTTTAAGGTGCATAACTAACATCTTGTTTATCGAGATGATTTTTAGGTGTAATATTCATTATTTTTTTCTCTAGTAATGAGTTTTGATTTGTTTAATTATTTATTTGGTTAAAGTTTACCAGGTTTTTTTTAATGTGTTAAAGTTGACGTTTATATTTTAATGTACGCGAATGTGTCAGGTCGAAACCACTGTCGAAGGTTTTAAAGGAAGATCCAAAACTCTGTCGATAATGTGTTAAATCTATTGTCGATGTAAAAAATCTTCGAATGGTTGGTGGAATTAGTGTTGTTCATAAATTTTTTTGGTTGGTGAGAATAGTTAATTGGTTGGTGGAAGTAGACGTGCCCAATTTGACTCTCTACTTTTCCATCTGAAAACACCTAAAAAATCCAAATAACCCCATGATAAAATTTACGTTTAATTGAATATAATATTATGTTTAGTAACCCTCTACGTCAAGAGGGATTGAATTTTATAATATATCGTTTATCGTTATTTTCAAAATATTTTTTGCATTTTTAACACACTATAGTGATTTTTTAGTATATTGTGTCTTCAGTCAAGATTAACTAATCGAAATCTTTATAAAATATTCATTATTTATAAATGAAAATTTTATTCAGGGTGTTATTTGGATTTACTAAGGTATTTTCAGGGGGTTTAAGATTTTAAAAAAATCCAGGAGCTTATATGGATTTCAGTTAGATTTCATGGGTTGTATGAATTTGTCCCTATTACAAAACTTAAAAGTCAGTTTAACCAAGTAGTTACGCCATTACAGTCACTCAATCCGCCACAAAAGTCCACCACGTAGACCACAGTACAACCGTCCATGTAATTAAAACTACAGTTCATCAGACGGCGAAAATCGTCAAAACAGAGATCTGATTGATCTCGTAATATCTCCCAACTCGGATGGGCATTCTCGTCATCTTCCAAACAAAAACAAAAACAAAATCCGAAAATGAGAGAGAAGAAGAAGAAGAAGAGGAAGCAAAGAAATCGAGGATTTGGGGATCTCTTCGGTCTCTGATCAGGTGTGCCTTTAAAAAAGCTCTCTCAAAAACCCTAATTTTCTTTTACGATCTGATAAACCCCAATTTTTCCTGAATCCAATCTCCTCGAAAAACGAAAATTAGGGTTTTTGTTACTCCTGTAACTGCATCTATGGTTCTGATGATCTGATGGAAATCTAGGGGTTTTTTGGGTAATTTTGATTTATATCGGCATTTGGCGTTCCTTTTTATTCGATTTTGTGTGACTGTTTAAATGGGATTTTGTCGTAGTTCATGAAGGTGATTGATTCAGTGATTGCAAGCATTAAAGATCACATTTTTATCATCAAAACTGATGATTTTTTCTTTCTTTCTTTTTATCTGTTTCAGTGAAGAACTCATAATCGGTTGTGAGTGTTCAATTTGGTTTAGTGGATTTGTGGGCTTGTTGTTCTTTTGATTCGCTTCTAGTTAATATAAAGGTGGTTGATTTGAGTTAAAGATCCCATTTTTATCATCAAAAGTGATCACCTTGTCTTTCATTTTGATTTGTTTCAGTTGTTGCAATGAAGCTCTATTGATGAATTTGTGGGTATCCAATTCTGTTTAGTGGGTCTGTGCATTTCCATCTGAACTGAGAGTGTATAGAAAAGGAAAGAAAATGGGGAAGCCATTGGTTTATGAGATATTGCAAAAACCGGCGACTAGCTGTCTCATAGGGATATGCACGACAATCTGGTTCTATATACAGAAGAAGAACATCGGATATGCCAACGTGGGTCTTAGTTATGAGACGGCCGTCGAGGGCCACCATTGGAGGCTCATCACGTCCGCCTTCTCGCACATAAGCGTTCTTCATTTGGTCTTCAACATGAGCGCCCTTTGGAGCCTTGGCGTGGTCGAACAATTGGGGCATATGGGTCTTGGTGTCGAGTTTTACCTACACTACTCTCTTGTCTTGGTGGTTTTGTCAGGCTTACTCGTTTTGGGGTTTTATCATATTTTGATACAGAAGTTCAAGTTTGAGTATTTCAGGAGAGTCACTGCTGTTGGTTACTCATGCGTCGTGTTTGGGTGGATGACTATACTTGCTGTGAAGCAACCCTCCTCAAAATTGGAGCTCTTCGGATTCCTCTCGCTTCCGATAAGCTTTGCACCCTTTGAGTCACTCATTTTCACTTCAATCATCGTCCCTCAGGCAAGTTTTCTTGGTCACTTGTCTGGAATCATAGTCGGGTACTCGATCGCTTGGGGTTTGATTCACGGGATGAACAACTATTGGGCGCTCACAATGCTTGGATGGATCGTGTTCATGTTCGTGTTCAGTCTAAAGCGAACCGGTGCTTTTGACTTCAACTTTATTGAGATCGAGCAGGTCACAGATTCTTCGCTGCCCACTGTTGGTTTTGTGGCGTCAGGAAATAGTCGGTCACTACATATGGACGCATTGCCACTTCAAAGTGTTGAGATTGTATAGACAAATCATTCTGATTCATTCTCATAACTACATTTGGCAAAGGTGATTATTGTGTATACTTGCTCGAGCCACATGATTGTCTGTAGCTGTTATTTTACCGGTGCTTAATGATGATCTTCAAACGGGAGCCAATTCAAGTAGAAGCTATTCTTTCCATGCCTGACATGAAAATTTACATGTTTCACTACATTGTTATGAATGCCTCTGTGGTATTTCT
Organism: Acorus calamus; assembly: GCA_030737845.1. NCBI lineage: Eukaryota > Viridiplantae > Streptophyta > Magnoliopsida > Acorales > Acoraceae > Acorus > Acorus calamus. Next base: position 28,716,660 of record CM060861.1, read on the forward strand.
GAGTGTACAAGTATACTGGCTACATAGTGATGTATCTTGTTCTTTTTGGTTTAGGATTACTTGCAAAGCAATTTAGCATCATTGTTTCTAATTTTTCAATACAGCCATCATGATATACTTTTGTTTATTGTCATTCAATGCACTTTGTTACCACCGACAGCCTGTTTGTCCTTGAAATGTCTTTTTATATGCCATGCTAATGTCACAGATCTAGCTTTAGACATATTGTCTCTGGAATATGATTTGGCAGGGCACAAGTGTGAAATGACATTCAACTTGATATAATTCTGTTTCTGAGGCATGTCCCAACCTCTGTATGGAAAACCTGATTTGTGTAGCTTCTTGGCAGTTTTGAACTATTTATTTATTTATTTATCATAAACAGGTAATTTAGGGGAAGAGTGCATCAGATATGAGGTTGAGCCAAGTCATGGACCATATTAATTTTTTTTCCAGGTTATATAATCCTGTTGTACAGAACTCATGCTATGTAATCCAGGTCCCAAATGCATTTTTGGCATTATTTGATTTTTTTGGGTAGTATATACTTCATGTATACTTTATGTAACGAAATATGTATCTTTTTCTGCCAGGTTAGAGATATGGACAGTTTGTGAGGTTAAGTTTTGAATCTGCTTAAACAGACAACAGGTTTGGCCTCAATCATCTTTAAAAAACTGAAGCATTTGGCAAAAGGAAAACTATAAAAACAGTAGCTTAAAACATAGTACAAATTAGCTTTTAGAGGGTGAAATTAGTGAAGACATCACATGTATGGAGAGTGATTATATTGTCTCCTTTGTGCTGGGGCTTCTTTGGTCAATAAGAGTGCTTCAATATTTTTCTCAAATAAAAAAGGAGGGCAAGTTATATGCATGGCAATTATGCATGCATTTTCATAGAAGGAACCATACCTGTGAATAGAATCTCTTTCCCCTTCTACTTGACCACTTAATAAAAAATGGTTACCTATTACTCTCACACATATCACAAAAACATGTCACCATCTTATCACACACACACACACACCACTAAACACACCTTACACATATTAAACACAATTTTTATACATGGCCGCAAGGATAGAGTTATTATTTAAAAGCCCCAAAATTTAGGTACATGGCATATATGTATTCCCTTGTATACCCCTGTGTGGTAAAATTGATTTTTTTAGGTAGTTGATTCTTCAAATCGTGGAGGCGGTTACAAGTTTTTTTGTGTGCGCGCAGCTCATTGACTCCATGTTTTTTTTTCTACGCCCAAATTTATTTCTAGTGGTTTTTTTTTTTAAATTGAATCTTGTATATTCGTTTGCTCTTCTACCAATCCACTCAATTTCATGTTGTGAAAACACGAAAGAATAGAAATCTTGATCTGTTTGAAGAATTTTTAGCATCTGCTTTCATTTTGTGTTTATTTTTAATGATTTTTTTGTTTCTACAACAGTTTCAAAATGAATGTTATGCAATTGAAATAATTAAAATAGTCAGAGATTTATTATATTCAAATTTAAATAAAAAAAACACATATAGTTACCGTATAAATCAATTACATTTTATATTGGTTATTACATACAACAATGGAAACATCTCATTTCATAAAAAATATATTCCTTCTTTAAAAACATCTCATATATCTATTACATTCTTAACATTTGATAAACAATTTTTCAATTTACACAAATGAGATATATCTCACACAATGTAAATACATTTTCTAAATGTTTACATTTTTCGCAATTATTTGTTACATTTACATAATAACAGTTACATTTATATAAATGTAACATAATAGTTATATATATCTAAATGTTTTACATTATATGCAATGCTTAAACAATTTTAAAATAGATCATTTCTTCAATAGTTATTTATATTTTATGAAAAACACTTTTTCATTGTGTGTTATATTTAACAAATGTAAGTTATGTTACATTCTGCAACCTAAGCTATATTAAAAAATAGAAAAAACATCAATGATATCTATGTCTTCAGATAATTCATCATTGAAACATTTAACAAATATTACATACAATTCATCAAAATGAAATTGTGAAACAGTTACATTCGTCAAATTAAGTTATTCTAAAAAAGTAAAAGTTATATTTAACAAATGTTACATATAGTTCATCAAAAAAGTTGCAAATTTTAAATTGAATGCGTATGCAATTGAAAACAAAACATTTAATATGTGAGGTATGAAATGAAACACAATTATATTCATCAAAAGGTGGAGGGGGAGGTGGAGGATGGAGGAGATAGGGTCTAGAGGAGAGTTGAAAAAGTAGTCGAACTATCCTCTCATATGATAGATGGCAACAAAAGGAGTCAAGGGGTGATAATGCCGATTGTCGGAGATGAACAGGTTGGCTAGAATGATTTTTTAAAAGGAAAAATCCATATAACCCCCAGAAATCTTGCCTAAATCCATATAATCCCCTGTAATCCTTCATATATCCATATAACCCCCTGTAATCATACCCAAAATCCATATAACCCCCTCCGTTCTGCCTTCCGTTAGCCGAGTTAACGGCGAAATTGAAAAAAAATCCATATAACCCCCTGTAATCTGGCATATAATCCATATAACTCCCTACAATCTTCATATATCCATATAACCCCCCTGCAATCTTCATATATCCATATAACCCCCTGTAATTTTGAAAAAAATCCATATAACCCATGTAATCTGGAAAAATATTTCTAAAAATTAAAAAATTAAAAAATATTTTTTTATTAATAATAGAGTAATTTTATTTATTTATTTTTTTATTCCTAATTTTTTAATTATAAATGACATGTGATTTCATAACCAGTACCCCAACACATTAATAATAGAGTTAATTAACATTTACATGCATTAACATTTAATGGATTATAAATCTTTATTTTATTGTATTTTCTATTATTCTCATTAGAAAACGTAAAATTGATATTTTTATTGTTTGATTTACCTTGGATAAAATAAGGATAAATGGTAAATAAGAGATCAATAAGAGTTGATAACTTTTTAAATGACAACTATAACCCTACATAAATTATTTGTGTTTGAAAATAAATATGAGAGATGCGTGTGTAATATGATAGATGTGACAGTTTTTGAAAAAATATTTTTAAAATTTTAAAAAAGGCAAGAGGAATTTTTTTTATATTTATATTTTTGAATTTTTAAAAATATTTTTTTTAGATTACATGGGGTTATATAAATTTTTCCAAGATTACAGGGGGTTATGTGGATATATGAAGATTGCAGGGGGTTATATAGATTTAGGTCAGATTACAGGGGGTTATATGGATTTTTTTCAATTTCGGCATTCACTCGGCTGACGGAAGGCGGACGGAGGGGGTTATATGGATTTTAGGTATGATTACAGGGGGTTATGAAGGATAATATTATATTTCATCTTTTTAACTTTTTGAAAAGGTCAAACAAATAACCAATAAGAAAATACCACATAATGGAACTTGTGATTAAGACCTAAAAACTGACGTCTGAGTATCATGATTGTTTAAAGAATTATCAACTCTTACCTATCTTTTTTTTATTATTGGTAAATGGTAGGTATCCGCACTCCTATAAATAGAAGGGTGAAAACCCAAGGGAAATACAAGCCCTGACATCACACAATTACATCTTAAGCAGAGAAGGTCTCAAACTAAGATGTACCCCACAAAACTCTAGTTAGTCATGCATTACAAAATTATCACCCAAAAAACCCAAAGAGGCCGCCCCCACACAACATCTTCTCCAATTCATTATAAAGCGAACCACCAAGTCCCTGATATTCTCAACATAAGAACGACCGCCTCGAAAAATTGCATGGTTCCTTGTCAGCCAAATGGCCCATACTATCGTAGGGACGAAAAGCTATGTCACCTTACCATAAGGACTATGATGCCCTTGCCCACGGAAGTTTCTACCTGCTTCCCAAATCGCCTCAAGTGAGGAAAATTTTCCTATCTTTTATCACCAACTTATCTTCAATTCATCTAATAGTGAACCCATAAACAAAAATGTGATTTTTACATTTTTTTCAATGAGAACAAAAAAAATCAATCAAACAAAAAATCACTTATTTTGCATGGATAATTATCCATCCCGGTATAGTATTGGGGGGGGGGGGGGGGGCGAATAACTCTATTCATCACCCCAAACAAAGGGTAAAAACACAACATCAAGAAGTGAAAATGCAGTCTATTAGGCTCAACAGAAAGAGTAGCCTCTATATAAGAAATCTCATGTTGAATTGCACACAACAACCGGAATAGGCTGATGTGGGCCACAAAGAACAAATTTATTCAACCTGCACCATTGTTCTACAACCTTCAGGACTCAGCTTGACTTGATGAAGTTCTGGTGGGAGACCGGATTCATCACCACAGGCGGCCCTGCAGTGCGAGGCCATGCCTGGAACTTCTTGTCAGTTGCTTCCCACCATTCCATGTCAATGACGGTCTTTGGTGTGGTACCTGGATTTTGGGAGAGCAAACAAATGTTATGTTGATGAAAAAAGATCAATTGCAAAATCATGGATGTATGAATGAATTTTATTTCTCTTGCACCTTCAAAAAGTTTCTTGTCAGCCATCAGCACATCAAAGGCGTATGAAATTGCAAAAGACGCTACTAAGCTCCTGTGATCTTGGCTGCTATCATGTTGTAACTGCAACAATTAACCATGAGAGAGTAAGAATAACAGGATTTCATTATTATGATCGCATCAAGTGATTTATGAAAATAAGGAAGTATTCAATCATGTTTTAGTAAAGTCACTTTAGTCATGTACAATCTCCTGTCACAACGAGCTATGTATACATTCATTTAATCGCTAAACTGTACAGATTACCTACTACACGTAAATCATTCTGCAAGTATGGACGAACAATGTAGATTTCACACCACCCCCTTTTTCTCTTAATATTTCTCTCTTTCTCAACTATATGAGGCTTGTTTAAATCTCAAGTTCTCTCATAATGAAAAGTACAAAAATCCACCTTTGTCAGGTGAGGGCAACCTTTTTGAACACTCTGTTGATCATCATCAATTATTTGATTGAAGGGGAAAAAAAATCTTAAAAACCCACGCAAAATGGAAGAAAACTAAAAAAAACAAGATCATGTTGAGAAGTGTGGGTTTGAAATAATTCTATATGAAAAATGCTAACGGTTTTCTATAATTTAACCACTCAAAATTATCATTTTTCATCTTTGGTTTGCAGACTTAGATAAATAAACAAAAAATATAAAGATGTCCTCTCATTGTTACAAAAACAGCATAAGAAATCTTGTGCTCATGCTATAAGAAATCAAGACATGTAATATTAAGACAGGACATCAACTATAGTGGGGATACATAATACAATTGTGGCTATAAATATGATAAATACATATTATCAATCGAAGAAGCGTTTCAAGTAGCCATGTAAGCTTGTTGCTCAACTTTGCATTGATCATATTCTCAAGGTATGGTTGCGCAAATAAAGAAGGCATATCACATCCTTCCTGACATAATAATTCCTCTATTGTAACCTGTTAGGCACCTATCTCTGGTTTAGTCATGCAATTACCTAATAATGCAAGTAATGCTAAAATAGAGCAGAGGTGCTGGCACATTTAAAGAACCAATGTAAGCTTTACAACCGATGACCCTGAAATAAAACATGAACACCAAAGTAGGGTTCTGGGCAATATATAATACCATGCCGGCAATTCTGATCTCCAACATGAATAAATCTTCAGTGACTATAATCTTTGTTAATAAACCAATAAGCATTTATAAGAGTGTGGAATCTGGATGCAGCACACATAATCATGATCACAGATTGTGCTACAATGATACATTATATCCCATTATGAGAGATCCAACAAATGGAACAATGTCCATAGTTTCTACTTCTCTTTTATCTACCATTTCAGAGTGAAATCATATGGTAGATGCCATTGATGGCAAACAATTAATACCAAATTAACCATTTTCTTCAGTTTGTAATTTCTTAATCCCACACTAAGAGCATTGTCTAGTTTTTCAAGGAAATGTTAATTTCTAACCCATCTACACCACCCATCACAAAAGATTCATCTCATACTCATAACTGCATCCACGCCGAATCTACCCACAATCAAGACTACCAAAATCCCTGTACCATACGACATTTACCTTCTTATGCCACATATACTTTTCTTTTTTACTGATATGCGACAACCATCACACAAGGTGTATATCTTTTCATCCAACCAAAACAATCAATATCACCAATTTCTCCACATTTTTTTGGGATGACAAGGAACCCTAACATTAAATTTTCCTTAATCTCGGATAACCCCAGATGCACATAATCACCCCCAAACCCTGTGTATTGGGTAAGGCCAGAAAGATTTATACACGAGACTGTGTCAAATAATACATCTAAAATAAGTTTTTTTTTAAATGGTGTTTTAGTTTTCAGTCTCTATAAACATACCAATTTAGATATCGATCCCCCACTTTTTCATATTTTGGTTTTAGTCTCAAAATTTAAAGGATATGTTCCTTTTTAGTCCCTCCCAAAGACTAAAAAGAAAACCAAATAATTTATAGATAAGTCCCTCCTCTAAAAAAGAACATATCTTTTAAATCTAAAGACTAAAACGTGGGATCGATCACTCAATTTATATAGATTTAAAAATAAAAAACCCTTTTTAAAATTACCCATAGCAAACAAATCCTATAATTATTTGTCAAATAATAGCACATACCAACACCAAATCAAAACTACCCACAAAGATGAAGGAATATAAAAAGACACGATTTTCTTGAAAACCCCCCAAAACACTCATCAACACAACTCACACTTCGAGTGAAGACACATTCATCCATATTTTTTGATGGAATCAAAATCAACAACCAGAGACCAAATAAAATCCCCCCAAACTCAAAAATTTTTCAACCCCCCAGCGTTATATAGAGAGACACAGACACAACAAGAAATTTGGTTTTCAACGACGGACTTCGTCCGTCGCTATTGTCCTTTAGCGACGGCCAAAGTCCGTCGCATATCCGTTGGGGTTACTGGTGTCGGGAAAAGTGGGGCGACTGCTAATGGCCGTCGCCAATATACTTTATAGCGACGGATATTATCCGTCGCTAATATTATATTTTGCGACGGTTAATAGCCGCTGCTGATTGTTAATTTCCTCTATGCAGTTTTCCTTTTTAGTGACGAACTTAAGCCGCCGGGAAAGCCTTTTTCATTAATCCTGTATATCCAATAAATTAAGAAAAACATATTATTCATCCAAATTAACCATCAATTTAAAAATTCATTCTCATTCAACCCATTAAATAAAAAATTGTTTACAATTGTTTATAAATCAAATTTAATAAGAAATTACAATTTAACATTGACTAAAAAATGACCTCCACAAACAAAATATTCTTGAGTTACAAAATACCATCTAATGTTTAGCCTTCGAGAGTGTCATAGTTTACGAGGTAGGTCGTGCTCGAAGAGTGAACTTCCACCTTTTGTGCTATGACTATATATAAAAGCTTCTCACGCAACATGTATCCTGGAGGGAACCCAAATACGAATAATAAATAAGTAAAATAAAATAAAGAACAATCAAGTATAAAAATTTATCTAGATAACAAATGCACAAATATTTCTAGGTATTGCTGGATCATTACATCCTTCACATAGGAAGTCTCACCATTGTACAAAAGCTTCATCCACTCGCAGGTTCCACATGGGTGTAAATTCAAATGTAGTTAAGGGTGATCCTGCATTGTCATTTGAAAAAAAAAACTTGGGAGAAATTCGACATACATAAGAATTTCATTATTGCCCAAGATATTAATTTTGCTTAATATGAACTTGTGATAGTTCATGAATGAAAGAATGAAGATTAAACTGAAGAATCACCTCCCAGGTAATAAATTTTCATTTTGACTCCCTCAGCATTCTCGTAGCATACTGGGGGAGGTCTTTCTCTATGTTCTCCAGTCCCAAAGACTGCCCATCTACACACATAAAAAAAATGGACTCATTTTAATTGAACCTGCATTTGATAGAACATTGCAATCTACGAATTAACTACAACTATGAATGTGATAATAACCTATCTGGAGGCCTCGAAAATAGAGCACACGGACCCTAAAAGAATAGCTATAGACAATATGGAAGTCATAAACATGTGCTTTTTTATTGCAATCGACTACCTAACAACACAAAACAGAGAATCAGTGTCCTTGCTTGAAGGCTTCAAGGAATAGCTGCATTTGATAGCCCTCGTTGTGACATCTGTGTCATCAATGATGGCTTAATCAGCCAATATTTCATTATGTCCAAACTCAAAACTATAGTCAACTACTACAACTTGTACTCACAATGAGAGTCGTCCATCAAATAGTATGCCCAAGTTTGTAGGTCCACTACTATATATCCAACTTGAACTCATCACAAGATTAGTAATCTTGAAATAGTAGCAAGAGTTTCATCTCAAAAGAGGATTCATTCCCCCATAGAATATCATGTCAAAAGATAAAACTAAAAGGTACATTCAAAAGTAGAATTGTATTAACACGTACTATACTTACAAAACAGAGGCACCACAATTCAAAACAAATTGCTCCAATTGAGTTGAATAGCATTGTCCATCTGCTCCCAGCCTCCCACTAGGTCATTGCATTATAGATTCCTTGTCATCAACAAATGGAGCGCGCCTCATTTCCAGTAGAAAAAATAATTACTACCTGACAAAATTTTAATCAATTTCCAATTAAATATCCTCAAGTCCAGATATCAATTTCAAGACATATCAAGAAGGACAGGGGAAAAGGAGAACAAAATACTAAGAAAAGGAGATGATATCTGATGAAGAGGTTGAAGATTGCATCTGGATTATTGCCACCTTATTAGCGCCGCTAGAGGGTTGAAGATTGCCTTGAAAATCCATCGATGGTGTAAATAGGGATAGACAAGGGGGGAGAATTGTAGGTAGCAGCGATGGATTGCAAACCGGGAGATAGACAACCCATTAGACTAAAAAAGTGAATACTGATCATCAAAAGCATCAAATTCAATTCAATTTGAACTGGACCAGATTAAATAATCATAATAGCAGAACCAGATGGATTATATATATAATGTAGTGAATCAGAATAAATGATTGTGTGCAAGAAAAAAAACTTAATATCAAAAAAGAAAAAGAGATCAAGAATGATTACAATTTTCAAATGTCCTATCCTTTCGTTGCATTTGTTTGTTCATGCCTGCTTGGGCCTTCATATGGTTAACCTAAACAAAACCTAACAAAAAATATTTCTATTTGGAACGAACTTCCTGAACCCAAAGACACATTTATCATTTCCTTTCCTTGTTTTTCTTTTACAAATCCACTAACACAGTTTCAAGTGCCTAAATCAAATGCACAGTGAACTTTTTGAAACAATTGATTTATAAATTCTCATCAAAATTTTCATGTACCAAGAACAAAACAAGCGTCACACCATGTGAAGATCCATACTTACCATGATGAAAAATTGAATGATGAGAGATGAGAAGAGTAGAATCACAAAGCGAATTAACCCTGGAAGCACTGACAGGCCAGGCCGGCAGTTGAGCGAGAACCCTCTTTTCAACGGCCTCCAAAAATCCCTTGGTGACGGACACGCGCATCTGCAAATATTTAAACAAAGCTAATTCAACACAACAACATTGCAATGGCACTTCAAACACATGCATTTCAATTCAAATAATGCAATGAAGAGCCGAAATGAACAACATTCACACCTCGGCATCGACGTGTCGCGAACCCAACAAGGGCATCATCACATGGAGCTGCGCGATGACGATGAAGGAACTGGGGGCAGGCATATTGCATTGACGGAGTGGCAGGCTGCGGCGGCACTGAGTGTCTACGGTGGAGGTGGAGGCGGCGGTGGTAGAACAAAAGAGATGGAAAGGAGAGAAACAAAACGAGGCTAGGTTTTCTTTCCCTCACCAAACGCACTACTCCCCCAAATTTCTAACACTTAAACGGGTAAGCAGACATTAATGAAGATCCGATTAACCGTTTAAAACATTTCGTCACCTACTATTGGATTTGGCGACGGCCTTAGTCCGTCGCTTTTCTGTAACGGCTAAGGTCCATCGAAATCGTGGCCGTCGCCGAAAGTCATTTTTTTTTGTTGTGAGAGAGAGCTCAGAAACCCTAGATCAAGATCGGTAGTATCCAATAGAGGAAACAAAGACGACATAGGTTACTGTAAATCAAACTAGATGTGCGTGTGTGAGAGAGACGGATAGAGAAAGTGAGGATCACCGGAGGAGGAGGCGGCGGACAACGGCGACGACGGTGGCGGCGGAGATTTCACGAAAAATTGAGAGAGTGATTGAGAGACGGCGAATTGTTTTCCGAGTGTGAGTAGGTTAAATATCCAATTGACGCGCCGGGCCGGGCCGTATTTGACTGACCGTGCTCGTATTGGCCCGTCATGGAAACCTGACCAGCACGGCTTGGCCCGGTGTCATGCCAAGCCGGCCCGTTCCTAGTTGGACCGGGCTTGTCCAACCCAGTTAATATCATGAGCATTGATATATGCAATCTATTTTATAGCCTGTTTTACAGTTTCATACACTATAGTGCAGTGTATAGGTTTCATCATAGTGCATGACACAATTTTTTTCATATTATTCAACGTGAAAAATAATGCATTAATATATTGAGTATATATTTTATTTCATATAACTATATGTGCTTCAATGAAAAGAGAGTGTGATTAAAAAAAAATGATGTGAATTGTAATTGGGATTGCACAGAGGCTGGATGTATCATTCTCCTAATTTCATTTCAAGATAGAAAGATGATATTTATAGTTTGGTTTACAGAATTGTATGTAATCAGCATATATTTTTATTTTTCAAAAAAAAAAAATCAAACATATTGTATACTAGTATAGCATACACTATATTAGGACAATATATACTCTATGGTGAAGTGTATAGTCGACTGAGAAACACATCCAAACTGTTGGTGAGGCCTAGACTTCAGTGTATCTTTTAAAAATAAATATATATTTTTTTGTAAAAATAGACTTCTCAAGACCGACACCTCAACCTTGCACAATTAAAACCGAGCACCTCGATGGGTTGATTTATATCAAAAAATTATTATCAAATTATATTTGTTTGTATTAATGACTATCAAACTTCAATTATTCTACATGTTTAATCATAATATTGAAAATTTAAATAATCATGCATTCTTCTTGTACGATTAAAGAGATCTTAAATCTCAAATCTCAATTTAAATTATTAATTTTTTCAATTGCACCATTCTCCCATCTCAAACATTACCTAATTATCCAAACTAGTGTTAATATTTAATTATTAATTCTATGTAATTCAAATATTAACATATGTATCAGAAGGATAATGTTACATCCAACCCCATTTTCAGTCTCAATTCCCGTTTATATGTGTTTTGAATATTTTTAAACGGTAGAAATTAAACCCTATTGATGAGCCCCAATAGGTGGATTATCCTATTGGATCTCTGATTGACTTTTTTAAACAACCAAAAAGTTAATGACATAATTACCCTTCTAAGAATTTTAAAAATTAACTCCAATTGAATCATACCACCATTAATCGTGGATACAGTATCCCAAAAAAGAGGCCTCATTAATCCTTCCTCCCCGACTAAAATTTTTCAAAAAAGATTTAATCACCTAGGGTTTCCAAAATTTGGTGAACCAACGAACGAAAGAAAAAAAACGGCGATCAAAAGTTCATCTGATCATCTTCCTCAAATAAATCGTCGACAATGGCGATTGGCGAAAAAAAAGTTAGATTTCTTTTAATCGTTGAAACCTCACCGTCTTTTTTTAGACATAAACACATGATGAATGTTTTTGCACTTCTTGAAAAGATGAAATCAATCTTCGAAGTTCCCTTACACACGTTTTTCATTTGTTAATACCCTTACACACGTTTTTCATTTGTTAATACTATGTGTATCTATAATACATCTAATAAATATGTTAATCTGAGTGTTTTCAATACATGTACATAGTTAAACACATTGGATATTATTAATTTGAGTGTTTCAGATTCATGTATCTGAAAATCCGTAGTGATTTGTAATTTATTATATAAACATAATCTCAAAATAAATGATTAAATTGCATCTGATGTGTTATATCTTCATTTATTAGTGTATTTAGATTTGAGAAAAATCAACATTTGACATTATTCAATCAATTTTAAGTTTTCTTGTGCACAGTGTTCATTTTCTGGGTCAAATGGTAAAATGAATACATAATTTCATATACTTGTATATGAAAATCCAATTAATGTGCATAGGTTTATTAGAAAAATTGATTTTGTGTTCTGAAAATGTTTTAATTTTCATTTAAATCCATTTGGTGTATCTGAACTAACAAACATCTGACATCATCCATTTGGTGATTAGATGATTTATCATGTTTTGCCTAACTGCTGATTCTACTTCTACATTTGTTTTAGGATGACTGAAGTGTGGGTGATAAGTAGATGCCAGATTTGATTGTTCACTCGTTTTTCAAAGTTCGAAGTAAAGGACGACCACCATTAAAAATGAAGGCACTCAAGGTCTACAAGCCAAGGAATAAGAAATGGAAAATACCTCAATGATCTAATATTTAGAAGGTTGCAAAGGGCTATTTGTACAATATATTTGATGTTATAATGTGTTATGTCAATGTGTTTGTGAACTTCATTTTACATTGTCATAATGTTTGTTGTTATCAGATTTACATGGTTCATTTGCTACATCCATTATAATTTTGCAGATACACATAACACAGTCAAAATACATCACAATTTCAAATATGAATCACCTTTTGTTATGCAAATTATACAGTTTTCGAATATACATTTCAAATTCAGATACATTATAAATTTACTTTGACAGGTTTTCAGATAGTACCAATTATTTACTGTGTGACAAATATAGTCAATTTTATATGATTCATTTTGAATTAAAATACACTTAATAAAAAAATTCCATATTTTGTTAAGTACATAGAACAAGCTACATGTTTCATTTCTTATGCACATCACATATACCAGGTACAGTTCACATACTCACATTGTAAGATACAATTCATCTTCTCAGATGAAAGTAAATCAAGAAACCTAATTTTTTTCATAAACACCTCACAATAAGCAAATACATTCTACACACAATAGACATTGTATTTATAATTTATATAGATGTCTAATAAAACTTTTAGATACACTTTCAAATTTAAATACATCTGAAATGTATCATATATGATGTTAAACACATAACAAAAAATCAATAAGTTGTTCATCAAACATCAACAATACTTTGAATATAGAATTTCGTATCCAAACATCAATCTTTGCCTTCCATTTTCATCTTTTTTCCCATGAATTTTGGCGATGCCAAATCCAACCTTGTAAGCAAAATTATTATAAAATAACCGCACCTCGTCTTCAGAAAGAAAACACGTCCCAACATATGGAATAGACTGTTCTGCACATACTACAATCTCATCTACATTTTGCTGATCAGCCAAATCAGACAATTCCTTCGGCAAACTAGTTTCCAGAGCACATGAATCATTGATGTCTTCCAAATAGATTGATTCTTCGCATGTGTCATCCATAAAATCATCATCACTGTCAGCTGAAAAAATGAGAAAAGTTACCACATGTTATATAATTAAGATACAGTACCGTATCTTAAATCCAAACAAACAATTTTATGGTCTAAATGCTAATGAACAGTGTATAGATTTTCAATAAAAGTCTTTCAAGTATTTATATATATATACGGCAATAAGCAATTAATCGGATACACATTAATCAAATCCATAGAAATAAAATATCAAACTTAAAATTGGGTGGAAAACAAATTCAAAATACACGTCTCTGGAATTTTAATTAACAACTACACATTCGATACTACTGAATATTAAATGTAATGAGTTGAATAATGATAATTCAAAGCTAAAAAGTATGTTGAATAACTCAATATGCATAAATATACACATACACACCACTAAATACTGATTATACAGATCATACGTAAAACACAAAAATGCATGTAAATCCAGATACACAACATGTATTTGAATTTAATAAAAACACATTCCATACAAGTGAATGTGCACTGTATCATGCAAAGTTCAACTAACTATTAAAAAATCTTGAATCCGAATGAGTCAAATAATGCTGATACAAAGTTAAAAAATATGGTGAATGATATAATGTGCATAATTATTCACAAACACACAAACATAAACAATTGTATAGATCATACTTAGTACACAAATAAGCATATAAATCAAGATACAAACCATGTATATGAATTTAAATTAAATTCATATTCAATACATATATATGATGATTCAAAGGAATGACGAAAAATCATATCAACATATTATATTGAGATAAAAAAGGTCTAACCTGAATGGATCGTCATTGTTTGCACCACAATCAAGTCGCAAATAAAATAAATGAATCGTGTAATTATTATATTCTCCACTGATCAAACTGGAAAAAAAATGATTTCGATATTTGTTATCATTTACACCGATCAATTTGGATCTAAACATTATAAATCGTTATTTTTTGGGGGTCCAAAAAGGTCTAACCTGGATGTTTGCACTACAATCAAATTGTACAAAAAAAACGTTGAAATATTCTTATCTCCGCTGATCAGATCTGATTGAAAAATGAAATTAATGTTGCCTTTCGTTACGATAGATCAATCGGTTTAAAAAAAGATGAAACTCGTGATTTTTTATTTTTTGAACGTGCAATTGAATTGGTATCTTTAAAAAGGGAAATAATCAGCCAAATCATATCCGCCTCAACATTTATTGAACCGATTATGGAAAAAATGGTGAGATTAGCTAGCGGGGTTAATATGGGTAATTCAAACTTACTACCTCATGAGGCTTAGGATGAGGTCTACCAATTGGGGCCCAAAATCATTATTGTTTTTTAAAATAATATACCTCATCAAATAAGATACATACTTTTATAAAAAATAAAACATATATTCCAATGAATTGCATGGATGCATCTATTGAAAATGTAAAAAAATTATTTCGAAACATATGCTTTGTTAACGTGAGCATATGCGTCGATAGAAATCTATCAACGCATATAGGCTGAAATTGGGGCTGAAAATGGATCTGAGTGTAACAGCGCCCGTATTAGAATGATTCAGGATGAGAGAGAGGATATTAAGGTATTTGATCTTCATTCAATCAATTGACACGGTTGTTTAGGTCCGGGTTGGGTGTTGGCACCAACCTGATTCAACCCTTCAAAGTTGCACACATAGCTACATCCACCTAAAAAAGACGAATCAACTGCTCAACTGCTTGATTTTGAAGAGCCACAACACCTACATTTAAACAATGATTTTATAAGAAAAGTACCACCATCTGCAGTTAAACATTGTTTCTGAAAAAATTCCACATTCTAAATCCAGTCAAAGGCACAAATGCAGCTCTGCCATTTAAAACAAAGAGCCCCATTTTGCCCCATTTTGGTGCCCTTGCACAATCAATTACACAAAATCTACACAAATCAGAGAATAACAAACAATGGTAAATAGCATACTAATGATACTTCCCAGTTCCAACAATATCATTACAACAATTGTGTCTCATTCGCTGATAATCAGACTTGATTACTGTGGCAATCAGTGTTCCTGCTAAAGAATCTGCAAAGTTTAACAAGAGGAGAGGAGAGTCAGCAACTGATCAATCCTAATGAACTTACAATGCATTCAGTAAGCAATTTAGCATTCAATGGAGTTGGAATTCCAAGGTGTCCCAATTTGGATTTGCAACTTCAATCAATCCAAGCATACTCATATTAGAACATAAGGCGACATTTGGAAACGAGTTTGGACAATTTTTAGAGATTCAGGTTTTGCAAGAATCATATTTAATCCGAACTCTTTTCCAAACGCACCCAATGGTCTCAACTTTTTAAAAATCAGAAAACAACTTTTATAGTTAACAAAAAACAGCTTTTCAAGAATCTACCAGAAGTGTGTTTCTTGAAAAGTTGTTTTCAAACGCTGCTTTAAGTGAAAGTCCTTTTTTTCCGAACTTGTTTACAAATGCACACTAAATGAGAACTATAAACTGACCATTTCTCGGTGTTTTCACCATTCGGCTCAGTCTTATCACCATTTGACTCGATCTCTTCATTGTTTTCCTCGGCATCTTCAAAGTTGTCTTCATCATGGACACTACCATTGGCACGCTCCAAGGAAGAAGAAACCGAGCCTTCTTGCGAACCGGGATGTAGAAGGTGAGAGAAGCCTTGCCCGATGGATTTCCACAACCGTGTAGGCAGTGATCCAGATGGAATTCCTTCGCTTTCTTCTGATGAAATATCAAACTGGTTAGCTGAAGCTGGGTTCAGTTCAGAGAACCTAACCGCTCCAAGGATCTTTTCGGGGAGCTCTGATTCGGTCTGGCCTTCGATTAGAAACGCTAAATCTACAGTCAATGTTGTTATATAGCCGAACGCTAAGTGTACTATTGCGTTGGCAACCATTGAAGCTCCGATATCGACATCAACTTCTATGTGGTTTTCACCAATGGAGTATTTGCATGAGACAGCCTTACCAAGTATGCAAATTGCTTGCTCTCCAACTGCTGTACGAACAATCCATGGCCCTTTAACAATGTTGGCTATCAATTTAAGCCTTGAATTTCGGAATGCATCATCCCCCTTCAAGAACCGGTCCATGAGAGATCCTTCTTCGATGGGCTCAAGTGAAACAAAGTATGCGATGGCGCTATAGTATTCTTTGAAAGGAAGTTGAAGATTGAATGCCCAAACAAAGGGGGTGTTGCCCGCCATGATTTCATTATCGAGAGCTTTTCTCACCCGGCTTCTAGGATGGTTTAAAATTTCACTGATCTTCACGGGTCCTTTAATCCAATCGAATCCAAGAGGCTTTAGGAGATAGTCACCGCCAGGGATTTTTACCTTTGTTGAGAGATAATCAGGACCTCTAACCATGAATTTGTCTCCCTGAGGGGAAGCCCACCCATTGGGACAGTTGTCCGGTTCAAGAAGTGGGACAGATCCTCCTGATTTGAGTTTCTCCATCCATTCGTGTTCAATCTCTCCATCGGGACCAGCCATGTGTAGTTCGGCTTAGCGATGGAAACCTATCAGACAACCATTGAAGAGAGATTGTGCATCTGAGACTAGCCTTTTCAAGAAAAACAGAAGATTTCAAATGATAGAGAGGGGTCGGTAGATAAATTGAAGATTTACATTTTCACCAAGCTTTTCCAAGAAAATATGACAGGTGCTGAGTAATTTAAATTTTCTAAAACAGTAACTTAACAAACATATGTGCAATAATAGTATATTGAATTGCTGTTTAGGAAATACTGTATAGGAAAATAAATATTGTCAAACTAATAAAAATAAATAAATAAATGCTGTCAAGATGTTTATGTCCTGTATAGAGGAGAGAAATCTTTAAAAACTAGGCTGGATGGAGTAGAGGATGTGAATGTAGTAAAAGTTATCAATGATTGGAGACCCATAGCAGATCGTGCACTGAACTATGGTGAAAAAGAATTCACATACGATCCCAGTGATGTGGGTGAATTATTTTGGTGATGTAGAAAAATTTCAGTCAGGATGAAAGACAAGCAAAAAGTTATGGGTAGCTTATAGTTGGCCCAAAAAAAAAAAAACAATAATTTCCTTGTAGTTGGATACATTGATTTTTTTTAATTTGCCAATAAATGAAATATATACATGTCTAATATCAGGGATAAGAGTTAATATTTCAAAAGCAGCAATGTATTATTCATTACATACACGCTGGCATGTTAACGAACAACCATGTGTTCGATAAATAAAATAAAAACACTCAACTAAGATCCAATGAAGAAATTTCAAGACCAGGTCAAAGTTTTATTTTCCACTTATGTTTTCTTGACAACTCAAACATATTGAAGCAGAAATATGACATAGAAGAGTCAAAGAAAAATGCCCAAAAAACAAAAATGCACCACGATTGTTCGTCTCGTGCTCCATGGAGAAGATGCAATAAAAGGAATCAGAGTACTGCTCAATCACATTACCAATTTTTCTAATTATGAGAGTAAGAGATCACAATGCGTGCCTCCCTATTTATAAAATTCCAACCTATCTCTGTATGAAGGCCTGAACGAACTATAAAAGAGGTCATCAAAAGTTTCCTTCCAAATCCTTCTTCACCATGCTCCAATATAACATTTTATGAAGAAGTCAACTCTTTCAAGTCATACAAGGGAAATCCCAAAAGCATCATTGTCATCAGACAATTTATAATTGGCTTATTGAACTCTAATTTAAAGATTCTACCCAAATTCATTCAATCTTAAATGATTATATTTTAATTTTTCTCTTATATCTATTTGTTTAGGGTTGAATATTTATGCCAACACCCTCCAAACTCAGCTTCAATTTCCCCGAATAGAAAAAAGGTGAAATTGGGTCTATTAGATTCATTATCACATAAAATTTCCCAACAAATAGACTTCTACGCAGTATAGAAAATAGAACTTACATTTGCCGAATTCAAGCAAAAATTAAAACCTTCTACTGATGTTAACTTCAAATGACACTCTCCACCATGCTGAAAGTTTCAATTCAGTGCACTAAGGTCTGATGAGAGAATCATTAGCTTTTTAACAAATATTTTAAGGACATCAGACAGGCATATGACATATAGGCTTAAAGCTAAATTTAGAGTATGTATTTCATATACAATCTGATACAACACGTACACATGAGCTGTTAGGAAGTACACATCCAACAAATCTACGGAGAAATTATAGTATTTCATGATAAAAATCATAGGAAATTGGCTATAGAAAGCACAATCATCTCATTGATGCATCACCCAAACATCAAGGGGCAAAGAAACTGTTATTCACATGTCAATTAAGAGTGTCTGAAAGTGCAAATATAGGAGTCAGTTTTTGGAATTAATATGTAATACTCATTGCGCTTAAAACTCTCTAACACATACCAATAAAAATGCCAGTGGAAACTCAACACAAAATGGAGGGAGGGTTTAAATCTTAACCATATCAATAGCTGAAAATGATGTATAAAAAGGATCCATCGTGGACTGGCCAGTTTGGTAACCCTCGTCCAAAAGGAGAATTCCTCCTCCAGGACTCCAGTTCTAGTAGATTCCTTGGGAAGAAAAAATGAAGAAAAGCTTGTCTAAGTTACCCAGGAAGGACCACAGGAATGGAGGATTCCAAAAGCCATTTACCTAGGTGTTCAACCTAAGGAGAACTGAATGATGGTTCCCCACCCTCACAATATCTTTCTATTTATCAAGAACATTTCTTATGCTTCTATGACAATCCCATCAAATTCTTCATAATCCAAGGTTGAAAGACCAACCGGCGAAAATGTATAACATTACATTTCAATGAAAAGACCAATTCATCTCACGTTTTGCGTTTCTTTTCGACTACAGACAAGGCAACACTAATATGCATCGAATCAGTGACACAATTCACAGATTTCATTAGCGCGAGCGAACTATAATTCACAATTACATTCGATAGAAATCATTATGAACAAATCAGAATAAGCATCAAAGATATCACCAATCAACATATAATCCTAAAACAGAGACAGAATCAACAGCAGGACATGAAAGACCAAGACCGATATCAGTATTTACAACAAAATCCTACTTTTTTATCATATTATGAAAGAAAATCAAGGTCAAGTTTTTTTTTTTGGCCAAACATAGCAACAAAAGCAGTCCATCCACAAAAAACCAACACAAACACACTATAAAACAAAAACCCAGATCTGAAAACCTCCAAACACACCTCCAGAGCGATTCAAACAAAAAAATAACGCAAATCAACACAGGAAAACTAAAACCCATACGAAAATCGAGTCCACACAACAACAAAAGCAAAACAAAGGACTCACTTTGTTCCAAAAAAAAAAAACGGCTCAGAAACTCCACCTTGTGAGAACCAGACGTATCGAGATCCGAAGACCAGAGATATTTGTGCGCGAATTCCGAGGACAGAAAGCAAAAGCTATTCTTCGATGGCTTCTACAACGTCAGAGTTTATGTTCTTGTTTTGTTTTTATTAAAAAACGCGATTTCGATTTCGTTTAGTTCACGATTTCGCTTTCTTGTTCAGTCGAGTCACCTGTTGGGGTTTTTTTTTCATTTACACCCTCTTCGTTTCGAAATTATTATTAATGCTTATTCCCTTCTTAATTCACTAATCACATGTAGACCCTTCTTCTTCCTTATTATTATTATTATTATTTTTTTTAAAACGAGTCATTTTAATTTTATTCAAAAAAAAAAGAATGCTAATTTAAAAAATAATTACAAGAGATATCCACACCAAAAGCGTCCCCTTCATAAAGTTTATAAATTTTTCATTAATTCTAAAATTGGACTATGAAAACAATTCTTGAAACCACGAATAGTAAGAGCATCTTCAATCATATATCTAAACTTTTATTCAAATTTAAATTTGAGTAAAAATCATCAAAAATCATCTCCAATCATTTACCCATACCAAATCAAGCTTTTACTCAAATCTTTATCCAAATAGACTTAAATTTTTACCCAAATTTTTTTTAAAAAATTTTCCTTTATCTCCACATTTTCTTCTCATATGACATTTTTTTCCTTTCAACTCCACTTTCAGTTGAATTATATTAGATGCCTTCCCACCTCCCCAAAATTTTCACTCTCTTGGAGAGAAAAAAAGTGGTCTTCTTTTTTAAAACTCCATCTTTGTTTTTTAACTTCTTATTTTTACTCCAATAAAAAAAAATTACTTTTATCTTTTTTTCAAAAAAATTGGATGATAATAATTTTAAATATTTTAAAAGGAAGAAAAATTGAGTAGTAAAAATGTTTGAGAAAAAAACTTTCAAAATGTTTATAGGAAATAATTAGAAAAATATGTGAATTTTTTAAAAGATTTGAGTAAAACAAAAAGTAATGGTTGGAGACACATAATATCAAATCAAATTTTTACTCAAATTTTAAGTAAAATTTAGGTATAGGTTTGAGTAAGGGCTAGAGATGGCCGCAATTGCAAAAATCTATTAAAATAGTATAGTAAAACAATTTAACAACATTCTAAAAAAATCAAAATTCAGCTATTAATAATATAAGCAAATTGCATGTCTAAAATGTAAATTTTATAAAAAATGGTAAATTATTATCAATAATAAAATTTCTAAAAAAAGAAAGATATTTATATCGAATTGAAAGAATCAAAATGTGTTGTTGACACTCTGGGCTCATCAAGATCCCCAATTTGATATATTTACTTTATTAGACATTATATGAGTGTTATCAACATTTATAAACAATTTGATATTTAAATTTCTTATTGCTCTAGCAACTCCTGATTCCTCCATGACCTATCCTACACCAGTTGCTTACTTCACTGTGCTCAAATCATGTAATTATATTTCGACAAAATTTATCTTAAATGGTACAAGGATAAAATTGTCATTTTAGCTAAGAGAAATAATAATTAGTTTGACATTAATTTTCATTATCGTCCTACTGAAATACCCAAGAAAATGGTGTCAGATACTCTATTTTTATGTTTATTTCTGAATATCACAGGTAATATTTATTCTTTCATAAGATATATCAGAGTTGAAATTCTTTTAAAAAATTATAGAGTTGTCAGACTGGTCCAATATTTTGTTACCACAAATTAACAACTGATATGTATATAAACCGCACATGATTTGAGTATGGATCAAGTTAGGACTGGCTTCAGTTAATCTAATCAATATTAAACTATACAACCTATGAATCGAACTGCACATAGAGTGATAGTTTGATTCATAGATTGTGTAGTTCAATTTATAGACTGTGCAGTTCGATATTGATAGTACTGATGGTACCAGATCTGACATGATCCAGACTCGATTTCAAACAATGTGATTTTAGAAGGCTATGTGTGAAAACAAATTATTTTGGAGGATGTAAACGCAAAAGGCTCCTCTTCATGCGATCATCCACAAGCGTGACTGTAGACAAACCTCACCTGCGAGTGACCTGAACCGGACCACACAACATCAACAGTTTTTGCTCTCTCTCTCTCTCTCACGCAAGAAACATTGACACGGAGCTTCAACCATGCTTCGCTTTCTCTCTCGCTCTTCCAAATCGAGACCCACAAAGAATTTCACGTCGAGATTCCAAAACCCAATCAAAACCCTCTCTCAAAAATCGACAAATTATCGTGTCTGTGCCGCAAATGGATCCGATTTCGGCCTCCCAGCGCGTAAAGATCCGGTCTTTCCATCTGGGTTTCTCCCAAAACGTGTTTTTTGGGGGAACCCAATCGGAAATTCGAATGGGTCGACGAGGGGTTTCAGTACCGGCCGAGAAGTTATGAATTACGACGTGGTGATCGTCGGCGCGGGGCCGGCGGGGTTGGCGGCGGCGATACGGTTGAAGCAGATTTGTCGGGAGAGGAACTCCGACGTGTCCGTCTGCGTGGTCGAGAAGGGCGCAGAAGTCGGTGAGTGTCTCGGTTTATTTGAAGCTTTGGAACTGTTGTTCTGAATTTCCATTCAATTTTTTATTGCATTTCGAGGTTTATTTTGATTATTGGAGTTACCATGTACAATGTTTTGTAGTGAATTATCTTCATTTAGTTGATCTCAAATAGGAGGTCATGTGTTATGTTTGATTAGTTTATGTGCTTCATCTGTACTAAGCAAGTTTATGAAATTAATGCATGACAGGATAGGATGTTGTATCACTCTGATTGGGCACATCACATTGCAGTGTAGATAAAACTGAAAAAAATGTGTGGTTACGAGATGAAGTTTACATGTTTCACGCGTTTGCAATGGACATTGCAAACATTTCCGATGATGTTATCTCTGAGTGTTTTACGATATTCATATTGTGAGTGCCATTGCGCAATGGGGCATGGATACTGACACGGGACACATGCAATGGACATGGAAAAAACACGACAATGAATAATAAATCAATAATTTATATGCTATATTATGATTATTTGAAAAGTAGAGCATGCATCCACTACAATAATAAATTGACATAACTATAGTGGTATGTCAACTATCAACTTCATAAAGATAAAATTCATGTGAGCATAAACCTTACAATGGATAATGTGTCATTGTCCACACCATGTCTGTCGCACATCTAATGCGTGTTTGAAATTCAGAATATTATTTTGAGTATTGAACATGTATGGGATGTGCCTGATACAAGTCCAATGAGTGTTGGACACAGACACGGCAGGACCATTGAAGTGCCCGTGCTTCCTAGCTGTCATGTCTGTATCTGACTTGGAATTCTGAATGTGCTTGCAGGTGCTCATATCATATCGGGAAATGTTTTTGAGCCTCGTGCATTGGATGAACTTATCCCAGAGTGGAGAGAAGAGGGGGTGTGTGTTTATTACTATACCAGAATATTTTTAATATGCCTCTTGCTTTTCGGTTAATATATGTTCTCCACTAGATATATGTAGTGTAATTTTCAAGAGTAAGAATAAAGGATTTTGATATTTTCAGCAAGTGATCAAAATCGTTTTTTTTTTTTTTTGGTATAGCTGCATTCAATAGTTAATTAGCCATAGCTCAACATGTCCACGTTTTCTCTTGCAGGCCCCAGTTGAAATCCCAGTATCTACAGACAAGTTTTGGTTTCTCACAAAAAATCGGTCAATATCCCTTCCATCTCCATTTGATAATAAAGGGAATTATATTATAAGGTATGTTACTGATATTTTTTTTCATAATACAACAGTGAATAGGAATAACAAAATACATGGCAACTGAATTTTTTCTACAGCTATAATTCCTTATCATTTTCAGTGTGTTTTGTGTTTTAATACAGTGCTAATATATTTTTTTCATTCTTTTTTTTAGAAATATTTTGAAGATATCGGTATCATGAAGCATGTTTGATATTTGCTACCTTTGAAATTATATCAAGCATCTTTTGACTTATATTTCTTTTTCCTATCATTAACATTATACCAACTAATATCTCAGTTTGAGCCAGCTAGTGCGTTGGATGGGTACTAAAGCTGAAGAATTAGGAGTTGAAATATATCCAGGATTTTCTGCTAGTGAGGTACTGGAACCATTTGCTTTGAATGAGTTATGCAAAAAGTAAAAGGCATTCATTTAAGCTTGGTAATTGGACAGATTTTATTTGACGCAGCAAGTGACAAGGTTGTTGGAATTGCAACTAATGATATGGGTGTTGCTAAAGATGGTTCTCAAAAAGAGAGTTTTCAGCGTGGTGTGGAACTTAAAGGCATGAATTCTCAATAAAATTTATTTACTTGTGGAACAAGCCAGTCATACAAAAAATATTGTTTTGGTTGAAGAAAAATTATAAAGTTTCATATTTTTCCCCTAATTCTATGAACAATGATTGGTACATTTCAATTTTAGCACACTTTGATAGCCAACCATCCTTACTGTGTTACCATTTGGTTTATTTGGTTATACCATGATTTTTGTGATTCTTGTTCTCCATTAATGTAATGGTTGTAGTAACAATGATGCAGGTCATGTCACGCTTCTTGCTGAAGGATGCAGGGGTTCTTTATCTGAGGTGTGCTTAAGAATGCTTGTTACAGGTTACCTTGTTCAATTGTGTGGACCAGATTGTTGAAAAGCAGTTTTTTGCTTTTTTCCCCTTTTTCACTTTGTTTGCAGAAAATTATAAGGCATCACAAACTGCGAGAGAAGGGCCATGGACAACATCAAACATATGCTTTGGGTCTAAAAGAGGTATTCATTTCTTTTGCTAGGGGGAGATCCTGTTCATCTTTTTAAAATTATCTTGATCATGTATAACTATATCAAACTGTGGTTCATGCAGGTCTGGGAAATTGAAGAAAGCAAGCACCAGCCTGGATTTGTGCTCCACACTTTGGGTTGGCCATTAGACAGTAAGACGTATGGTGGTTCCTTCATGTACCACATGAAAGACAAACAGGTTTTTTTTATATAAGTTTATCCCTCTTTAAAAGAGACTTTTATATAGATTTTATTGATATTGAGTTTTACAGTTCAAATATGTAGAATGTTTTCTTGATTTGATGTTAGTGGAGATATTAATATGTTCCCTGTATTGGTGTGTGCGCAGGTTTCCATTGGTCTGGTTGTTGCCTTGAATTATCATAACCCATTTTTGAATCCTTTTGAGGAATTTCAGGTTGTGTATAGGGGTACTTTTCTTTATAAACATATCATTGGTTTCCTACATATGTTATTTCCTCCTATTCATGCATATTGCATACATTAGATTTGAGTGCATTTTCTATTTGACGTTTATTGCATTGGTACATATGTATGGAAAGTTTGACAGAGGTTCTCCATTTTTACTCACTTGGAGGAATGGAAACGCATGAACAAAGGATTGCGAACAATGGATACGATTCTTTTGTGTATCGATTACATATAGGAAATTGCATCAATGTCCAAGCACATATGTGAATAATATATCAGTCCATCAAGATGCATTAAATTCCGTTAGATTTATGTTCAAAGAGTGTCTGTCGGAACTTCCAAGTTCTAAGAGAATATGGTTGTCGTGTGTAAATTAACCAACCTACCTTTCATATATGCATGCATCACCAACACAGGAGTTGGGATTTTATATGTTCAAGTTTCAGAAAAATTGCATGTGTTGAGTAGAATGTGATTTAATCATTTCTTACAATTTAGAAACTCAAGCATCATCCTGCCATAAGACCATTTCTGGAAGGTGGAACTGTTCTACAGTATGGTGCCCGCACTCTCAATGAAGGTGGATTTCAGGTAAATGACACTCTCTCTCATCATCTTTTTCTTCTTTTATCATTTCTATAGCATGTTTCATGTAATTTGCGTGTCTGAAAATAATATCATTAAATCACAGTCAATCCCAAACCCAGTTTTCCCAGGAGGTGCAATCATTGGGTGCTCCGCTGGATTCCTAAATGTGCCAAAAATAAAGGGAACTCATACTGCTATGAAATCAGGTACCGTCAACCTTCTTTCAATCAATCTCTTGTGAAACTTTTGTCTGTTTTTGTTGGACTCTTTTTTTTTTTTTTGTTGTCCATCTCCAGTGTAGTTCATTCCATCTATTTGCAACATATTCATTCAATACAGAAATCCTTGATGTTACTTTCTATAATTTTATCTGTTTGTTATTATTGATCTAACAAAAACTCTGCGTCTATATCTTTCCAATCCTTCCCAAAATCATTTTTATTTTTACCATAACAAGGCAATCCTTGACTTAGTTTAACTATATTATATAGCTCTTGTAAGAAGGCATATAATTATCTTATATTTCAATATCACTTCCACCTCTAGGAATGCTGGCGGCAGAAGCAGCATTCAGTGCACTTCATGAAGGTTCTGATATGGAGATGTATTGGGATAGTTTAAAGAAGTCATGGATTTGGGAAGAACTATATAAAGCTCGTAACTACCGCCCAGTAAGTTTTTTATGTAAACTGCATCGTGATTTTCTTTTATAATATCAACACAATGATTGACTTTGTCGTTCTGTTATTTAGGCTTTTGAACATGGTCTACTTCCAGGTTTGGCCATATCTGCTTGTGAGCGGTAAGGTCTCACTTGCTTCCATGTTTATGAATGTCAAATGTGATCTCCTATTGCTCACATGTCATTATTTCCAAATCCAGCTACTTTTTTAGGGGCAGGTCCCCATATACACTTAAGCATGGGAAGCCCGATCATGAAGCCACAGATGTAAGAACCTCCCGTCCCAAGAAGCTCTACGTTCAACATGAGTTACAGTTTTTTTTGTGAAGGCTATCAACGTACAGATTGCCATTCTTTCGAGTCAATGTTTTCAACCTGATGCTTATTAGTCTTATTGCAGGCTGCGAGCCTTCACAAACCGATTCAGTATCCAAAACCAGATGGAGTGCTCTCTTTTGATGTGCCAACCTCTCTATACAGGTCAGATCCGCTCATTTAAGCTAATCTTTCTACAATTTTGTTGCTACTACTATTCCATGTGAGTTGGTATAATCTGATGTAGTCTCTCTATGATTCCCTTTCTTCCCACCTTAGTTTTCTGAATATCTACAATGTCTCTTTTCCGTTTAGAAGCAACACCAACCATGACCATGACCAGCCCGCTCATCTTCGTTTGAGGGATCCTACGGTACCTGAGAGGGTAAACCTTCCAATATTTGCTGGACCTGAGTCACGATACTGCCCTGCCCGTGTGTACGAGTAAGTCTGCACAATCTGTAATGAATTCTGTCTATTTTTCTATAATTTATAGTTTATGAAAACTGACCTTAGATTTTTTTCAAGAATTAGTTTCAATAATAGGTAGGGCCCTTTTAACTAAATCCAGCCAGCTCATGTTTTTTAATTGGCCTACCAAGATGATCATAATACAAAAGAATCAAAATCAACTGGTGAAATTTTATGTCCAAGGAAGTAAAAAACACTGCCATGTTTGGAACCAGTTTTCAAGAATAGCTTTTCATAGGAGCTTCTCTCAACTGGCTTTTTAAAAATCTCTTTTGTTGATTCATAAAAAACAAAATCCGAAACCAGATTTACAAAACCTCCCGAGCCAAACAAAAAAAAAAAAACTGTTTGGAATGGATTGTTTGAAAATTGATAATGCAGAAGTGGGATCAATTTGACAATTGGTTGCAAATGGGGCTTAAGAATCCATTCCCAATTTATGAAACTCCTTTCTTGCTTGTTCTGAATCAGGTATGTCCCGGATGAGGAAGGCGCATCGAAACTTCAAATCAATGCTCAGAACTGCCTCCATTGCAAGGTAAGCTATAACACCAACAGCGAGAGCTTCTTTTTGTATCCAATATAAACTGACTGGACAGAACAACATCACAGGCCTGTGACATCAAAGACCCTAAGCAGAACATCGAGTGGACCACGCCGGAGGGTGGTGGCGGCCCAGGATACTCTCTCATGTAAATTTGTTTTTCTTGTTTTATAGACACTGTGCATATATCACAAGGTCAATGCTGCTTTGTTTTTATTATTATTGATCAACATTTTTAAAAAATAAAAATAAACTGTGAGCCAATGCATGTAAGTGCCATGGCCTTGGATTATCTTGTTAAACCAACTAAAACAAGGTCTTTTTATCTTCAATCACTGATTCATGTCAGCCAATGCAGTAGAGGGTTTGCATTTGGATGACTTTAAGCTTCCTCTGGCTCTGCAGTGCAGTGCAGTTACAGAAAAAAAATTCTAACAAGCTTGGATTTCATAATCTATAACTAATTTTCAAAAACAGCTAATGCTGTAAATTAAATTGATTAAAATAATCAATTCTGAAATAGATATTCTCAACATTTTTTTTATAAAAGTTATTGACACTTCTAATACATAGGAAATCAAACCCTAAAACCAAAAGCTAAAACTTGTCTAAATCTGATTATTTAAAAATTGATTTTGAAGAAGTAAAATATGTTTGATAATTGGTTTCAAACAAGGCTTAATAAGATGAGTAGTCATTAATGCTTTTTAAATCAAGACAAATTATGTTTTGTTTGTTGGTTCCCATTAAATGAGTTTGATCTCTTTAAAACATGCTTCTAGTGTGGTAATTAAACATGTTTGTTGGGAATTTGTGATAGTTTTTTAGGGAAAATTTTAAGGAAAAATGCTTCTAGTACGTGCTGATGAGATTTTCATTAGTACGCAACACCTGTCCATTAAAGAGTAAAAAAATTTATTAATTAAAAAATCATTGATAGAAATCATATCAATGCATTTTGATGGATAAGTGTTGTCCATTCAGACATGTACTGATGGAAATCCCATCAATACGTACTTATATGAATTTTTTTTTATAACCTTGTTACCTGATTTTTTTAAAAGTAAATTGTAGACATATCTATTTCATTGAAAATAACAAAATAGACAATGTCTGAATGTGGGATGAGAGGAATAGAGAGAATAAATCAAAATACAAGATAAAAGAGAACCGCGAAGACCATGAACGATGCCCGGTAGATAGGATATCTAACCGGAGCACTCCTGTGACTCTATTTCACTCTCAAAAACTCCTCACCAATCTCATATGGAGTCTAGCCCGAGTTTTGGGTAATGAGAGAGCCCCCAAATTCATTTTCAATCACATATAAAATGGTTGTAGCTTTTAAAAGAAAAACCATAAAACAACTTTTAGTTACAAACAATGGTGGAATGTTTACCATACTTTTTTTTTTATATATTATAGATGTTACTTGAAAGTTATTTTTTCAGACAAACAAATCTCAATCTCACATGTTTAACACGTAAGAGATAAAGATCGATGACAAATCTAGATTACTATTGATAAGATGGTAAAAGTACCCCTTCATTTATGAGAGGGTGTGATTCCTGAGTTCAAACCTTGCCTATAGACGTGGTTGTAAAATGAACTGATTGTATCAACACTCACATTTATATGCACCCCTCATTTTAATTTGCACAACCCTCTTTCTTTATTTAGAGGGGTGTGCAAATGAAACAAGAATATAAGAGGAATAGAGAAGAAAAGAAGAAAATAAGACTTAAAAAATTAATTGTTTGCAAGAGATAAATGATTATTACTGTGTTAGAATATGTGAGAATAAATTAATATTGGTATTCCAAGCCACTCTAGAATTGTGTTATTCCATTAAATATATTCCACTAATATAGAAGAGCTCACATATCACGATTTTTTATTTTTATAAATTATTATTTACATCTTATTCTTAATAGGGGATAGTCAATTAGGATTTTCATGGACAAATTGTCCATGTCCATAGATTTGTAAATCTTGTGTTTTTCAATCATAACATTAGTTCGTGGATAAAAAATCCAGCGTTATTCGATTGAGACATTATTTTATGGACAAAAAGTCCAGCGTTATTCGATTGAGACATTATTTCATCGACAAAAAATTCAACGTTATTCGATTGAGACATTATTTCGTGGACAAAAAGTCCAGCGTTATTCGATTGAGACATTATTTCGTGGACAAAAAGTCCAGTGTTATTCGATTGAGACATTATTTCGTGGACAAAAAGTCCAGCGTTATTCGATTGAGACATTATTTCGTGGACAAAAAGTCCACTGTTATTCGATTGAGACATTATTTCGTGGACAAAAAGTCCACTGTTATTCGATTGAGACATTATTTCGTAGACAAAAAGTCCAGCGTTATTCAATTGAGACTCCTTATAGTAGACATTTTGTCTTGTGTTATTCAATTTAAACAGGATTTGTGAAAACTTTCATAAGTGATGGATTTTTGTGGATTTTTGTGGACTTTATAGAGAGAAATACAAAGAAAAATGTCATTTCAAAATCCCACCCAAATGAGTGGAATTCTCATGGACTTTTATTCCAGCATTGTGAATATTTCTTCTTTTTTTCTTTTGACAAAACTCCTTTATGATTTTTATCTCATGTCTTTCATATTTTTCTCTTTTGTTTGTTTGCTTGTTTTTTGGTTGGTTAGTCTCCATTATTAGATTAAAAGTTATCAGTATTAAACATAAGAGGCCTCCTATTTGACCACTAATTTTGAGAAGTAGTTGAGATTTTCCATTTCAAATATCATCTTCAGATAACTGAGTTCAGATGTTTCTATTTTTGTACAATATACATGCATTTTTTTTATAATGTTCAGACGTATATAAAAATAAAAAGATATATTTAGGTATATGTATATATATAACTAAATATACTGATTGTTTTTATTTCATTTTTAATTTAAAGAAATATAATGACTAGTTTTATTTTATTTTAAGTAATATAATTTATGATTTTATTTAATTATATTTGAAAAGATGTAATATATGATTTTTATATAATATATATATTTCCTTATTTTTTATTGTCTGCTAACTAAAAACTCATCCCTCCCATCTATGAAATTTTCTCTTTATAACAGAAAAAAAGGTTAGCTCATTGTGGATTTTTCTCAATATAAGGTTTTTTTTTTTTAAATTTTAGATCGATTGTTTTTAATGAAGAGTCAATCTGTAAAAGAATGTTAAAGTCTGTGAAAGTCTATAAGAATCCATGAGAGTGATTTGTGAAAGTCTACAAATGTCTGTGAAAGTCTGTGAAAGTCCATGAGAGTAATTTGTGAAAGTCTACAAATGTCTGTGAAAGTCTATGAAAGTCTATGAGAGTCAATATGTGAAAGTCTGTCTATGTCTGTGAAAGTTTATGAGAGTCAATCTGTGAAAGTCTACAAAAGTCTGTGAAAGTCTGCAAAAGTCTACGAAAATCTGTGAAAGTCTGCAAAGTCTACAAAAGTCCATCACTTAAACAATGTCCACAGAAATTCATCAAAGTCCGTATCGACTACCTCCCATTTAGTTATCAATCAAATAATAAAATTTTATTATACATTTCCTTAATGGGAATAACTTAAAAAAAAAAGGGTTAAAGACATCTAAGTCCCTACAAACAATGAAAAACCCATATAAGTCCCTGCTAAAGTTGGGACAGACGTACGAGTCCCTGAAAACTCACAAAAACCCATATGCATCCCTGCAATTAACAGAAGTTAACCTTAACCTAACCTACCTTAGTTAACTTTAACCTATACAATGAAATGACTAATGTATCCCTAACCTTTTCTCTCCCACTGATCTCTCTCATCCGCCCCCTTTAACCTAGACTCTAAATAAAAATAAAAATAGAATAAAAGGGTTTCTGCCGATCCCTTCACAAATCGTCCACAACAACCACCCTGTTAGCGTTCGGCGTCCCGCGGCAGCGAGGATCTGACAAAGAAATAACGGTAAACATTCACCATCCATCGTTGGCGTCCCTTGTTTATTTGTTTGGATGGTGTTTGGTTGAAGATAGATTTATTGGAAGGGATAGTAAAGACAGTAGGATTTGATGTTTCCGTTAGAAGATATTTTAGGGATGCAGGTTGATATTTGGTCGAAGATTTGTATGGGTTGAAGAAGACATCAATGGCATTGGGTGGTAAATTTGATAAAGTCTAGGGGCTTTAAAGGGTGTTGCATGGGTTGTCACGTGGGCATGGTTTAATTGATTTTTCTGTGTATTTTAGGTTTATTGGTAATCAGATGGTTTATTTAGGTTGAATAAAAATAGTTTGATGTTTGTTGTATTTTATTTAATTTAATAATATATTAGTAAACTAGAATTATTTGAGTCCTTTTTAACTAGTAATGTTATGGGAATTTGGTTTCATAAAAAAACAAATAAAATAAAAAATATTTATGCTTTTTGTATTTTGTTGTGTCTTTTTAATGTTAATTTAATTGAAATTAATTAATTTTTGTGAATTACAGAAGATGAATGATGATACAAAGTATCGTGTCACCTTTGTGCATGGTGGGTATTGGAAAAAAGTGAAATCAGAATTTGGTCAACAATATGTTCTTGGCAAGCAATTCACAAGAATAATAGATCGAGATGAGTGCTCCTTGGTGGTCTTGCATGATGAGATAAGAAGTCAGATTTCAAAGAATGCTAGGGAAACCATGATCTTCACATACTTACTTCCTGGTGTTATGCCAAAGCATTATGTGGAGGTTACAAGAGATGCACAGTTGTTGGGGATCTTTAGCAGGGATTTATATGGGTTTTCCTATGTTTGTAGGGACTTAGATGTCTTTAACCAAAAAAAAAAAAAAAAAAAAGACTTATTCTGTAGTTATACTAGAATAGTTATCCTCTCAACACATTCGAGCGTATACAAGTGGCAACTCTTCCAATCATCAGATCAAGAGCTCCGCCTTTATTTTCAACTGAAAAACTGATCTCACAGAGAGAGAGAGAGAGAGAGAGATCTTCGATGGAGAAAAAGCGCGCGAAATCGTTACTTCTGCTACTCCTCTTCGTCTCCACCTGTTGTTCCTCTCTCTTTCCGACCTCGCACGGGTTCGAGTCCGACGAGCTCTTGCAGGACGACGAAGAGTTCGGCCTCGAAGTCGGAGTTCCGCAAAACCCTAACCCTAACCCGCCACAACCTCGATCGACTGCCTCCAGGAGGAGATCGTCTCAGCCTGACGAGACTTCCGATCCCAAGTCGGTGCAGTTCGTTCTCGAGCATGACCTGGGGGGATCTGAGGGATTCGCTCCGGCCGGGACCTTCACTGCCAGGCTCAAGCAGTCCAGTCATGGCGGAGCGCCGGTTAGAATTTCTGATGAAGTGGAAAAAAATGATTTTTTTTATAACTTTCATTGAAAATTTTAGGGTTTATGATTATCCAGTCTGCGTTTAGAGTAGATGATTGAATTTATTAATCGACAAAAGAAGTGAAAATTTCATTCAAAAGTTTGGATTTTTATTTTTATTGAATGTTTTTCTCTCTTGATTTTAGATGGATTTTGTATGGTTGCTTGTGTAAGATCATTTAACTCACACGGGGTTCACAATTTAACTAGAGACACAGATTTGTTCCCTATTTGTTTCCGGTTTGAATCCCCTAGGATTATTTGATGCATAGGATTTGTGGGTGATTTTGTACATCTAGGGTTTTCCCAACTAATGTTTGGGTTCTTCGCCATTGAAAAAGTGATCATTTTTTGATAGGGGTAAATATGCTTTATTGTGAGATGATGAGGTTAATGATTAAAAATATTTTTTTTGGACAGACTCTCACGAAGCTTCGGTTCACGAGGAACACCTTGACAGAGTTGGAGAAGGGGGCTTTTGAAGTATTGTCTTCCATTCTTTTGTGATACCATGCTTGTGTTTTTATTTTATATTTTTGTGTTCTGGATGAAGGGTTTAAGATGATTGAACTTTCTGGTTTGCAGAAACTATTGAAAGATGATGGCTTTTATAAGATAAGGGTGCCGTCTAACGTGTTGAATTCTCCTGGGAAGGATTATGTTGTTTCGTCAATCAAAGCAGTAAGTGGCCCTCTATTCGCTATGCACAATAACTGATAAAAAAAACATAAGAAAATAGAAGTTTCAAATAGATATTTTGGAGTTGCCGAGTCTGTTGCACGTTTTGATATGATATCAGTATCTAATTGAATGTTGATAGTTGATGAATGTCAACTTATCAGTGATGTCTATCTGTCATCCAATTTTATGGCTCCATTTGCCTCTGAATTTTTTTATCTGACATTCAGTCACTGATTCAATTCTTTCTTTCTTCAGAGATGTCTACCGAGAGAGAGCTTGAATGAGCATTTTGTTATTCACATGGTAATGTGCAATTGACAATGTTTCTTCTTTATTGAAATTACTTCTATGCCATCTTCAAAAGGTTCAACTTATGCAATGTCTTGTTTTTGGGTTTGCTTGCTGATTAAATGAAAAGACAATTTCAGTTGGATGCTAAAGTATCTTTTGTTTGACCAGTGTTACCTTTATCATCATTAGTTTTATAGTCGAAAGCTCATGTGCACAGGTATGATAATGATGAAAGAATATATTTGACTGAGCCTGCCATGTTTGCAGTTATCTTTACGACCGTTGGACTATCTAATTTCTAATTCAACCTTCTTAACAAATGTTATCTAACTTGCTCACTAGTGAAGTGCTGTGCAAAAACTATGTTGTTAAGTTTCCTCATTTGGCCTAGAATGATCCCCTTGTAAATAACTAGGAATGTTACTGTTTTTCCCTCATGCATGGATCTATACAGCTATGGACAACAAATTTATGCTATCTAGATAATAACCAATAAAATTATTGTAATACCAGAATGTTTGAAGCATAAATTGCTTTATGAATGTGGAGAATTGATCACCGGTGGATCCCTGCACTTCTGTCCTTGAGCTCTTAATTGTTCAACCAACTCTTTCAGAACCTAGTCATCGAGATCTCTGAAAAGGAAGCATCAACTCGTCAGATAAATATGGATTGAACTTATTTTTCCAATCAGTAAGCGTAGCCTTGAGTTTCTAACCCTTTGAGGGAAGCAGGATAAACACTTGATGGAATGTGAAAATTTTGCATGTGAAAATGATAACAAAAACAAATCATGCTCATCCCTCAACAAACCTTGCATGGTGCAATGGGCGTTAGAAGTTTTTTCTGGGTGTAGTGTGCATTAGACCCTTGCTCATTGGTTTCAAAATTCTTTTCTAACTAATATTTTTTCAACTATTTTAATAAAATGAGACGTGATTCCTACCATTTCCATCAAAAATATATTTTCAACTATTAAGGGGCAAAATGCTGATTGGTATTGGCTTATTTCTTCCTTCTTATTACCTTTTTTGTCTTGCATATCTTTTAATTATAATTTGCATTTAAATCATGAATGGTTTTAATATGAATGGTCTCTCTCTTAGTAAACTGTTTTGTTATGTATATTTGCAGGATGGGGTAAATATTCTAGCAGTGAACTATGGGTCTACTGGAGCATGCCCTTATCCAAGGCCAATCAAATATGTGAGATATCTTTAGCAGATTTCTTTGATAATAGTACTTCTTGATGGTT
Organism: Acorus calamus; assembly: GCA_030737845.1. Lineage (NCBI taxonomy): Eukaryota > Viridiplantae > Streptophyta > Magnoliopsida > Acorales > Acoraceae > Acorus > Acorus calamus. The sequence goes on from CM060861.1 coordinate 28,752,161, forward strand.
CTTGACTAGCCGTGCCTCCCAATATATTACAACTGTGACATGGGAAGCATACTATAGTTCTAAATAGATACAACAATAATGCACTCACGTATGTTGTGTCAGGCATGGATTTTGGGTGTCTGACATGGCACTGATAATAGTTGATATTATAACGCAGAGAAATGTTTGTTCATACCACTCACTGAGCATGAAATAAGCTCCGAAACCTGGACAAGCATTTCATTATTCTTTTTGATATGCAAGTGTGTGTATTTTGCATGTTTAGCTCTTCTACAATAGCTGACAATATAGGAATATTGGTCTCTGAAGCCCATGTCGTTAGTTTTCGGTATCCTCTTTCTGAGTATGTAAATTTGCCCCTAGAGAATGGATTGTAAACAGCTTCAATTGGATGCCCCCCAGTCAGTGTTTGAGCAAAAATCTATTAATCTCACTAAATTTTTGTTGCCAAAAAAAAAATCACCGCATTCTTTTTGCTTGTTTGTTGGTAGCTTTTGTTTTTATAAAGAAATGGTGGAGTTTTTGAGGCGGTGCATTTAAAGCTGTTCGTGCTATTTTTTAATATTATTTTTCTGGTATAATTGTCATCCATATCTTTGTGGTTTAAGTTGGACTACCAGAACTGACTGAACCTTGTGAATTGTGCGCATGCACATATTTTAGTGAATTTTAGAGAGATCAACTGCTATATGGTTCTCGAAACAATTGCTAGCAAAGTTGATCGAGCATGATAGCTTTGACTTTCTATTGTAAATAATGCTTCTCTCCCCATTTTTTATTTTATTCCAGCCTGCTAAGTGGACTTTCAATTCATATACGGTTCTGAAGAGCAGTGACCAGGCACCAAGGTAATATGCACGTCTCACAAGTCACAATTGATGCAACTTATTTCTTACTCCTGTATGTACCCATTGGAAAATGTATTGTTTGATTTTTGCAGAACTCCCACATTCAATGAGGAAATAATTGCTGGGGAAAATGGAGAGGGTGAACTAGCACCACCAGAAAGGTCATTCTGGTCTAAATATGTATGTGGTTCTGTCTTTCTTTCTTATTTAAATTTCTTCTTGCTATCTTGTTGGGTACTGGTATTCTAAATCCTGAGGTGACATCTTCAGAGTAAGGTGCTATATTGAATTTAGGGGTTGGCTATTTCTCAAATGAGATTTGTGAATAAAACTCAACATTGCAAACTCTTCTGTTAAATCTAGGATAGAAGGGGGGGGGGGGGATTTTCATGCAATGTTCAAATACTTTGCCTTTATCAGGTCAAGGTCCAAAAATCATTTGACCTAACTTTCGTGACACATTTCCTGTGCAGTTTTTATTCAATTTTAAATGGTACACTGGTCAACACTCATGCAATTTATGTATCTAATACACACACACACACAGAGAGAACATATAATTTGTGATCGAATCTTGTGGCACGTTTTTTTTTTTTTTTTTTGGTTAGTCAATCCCTAAACAATTACTTGCCTAATGCATGTCAACATTTGCCTTCTCTAGATATATATATATATAAATTGCCTTCACTGAATGGAACTCTGCAATCACTTTCTAATTATTTCTGCTGCCTCAAAAATCAATGTCATGTTTTTTTAAAATTTTGTTTCTAACTATGTTATATCGTTCTTTATTCCCTTTGTGCAGTGGATGTATTTAATCCCTCTTGTGCTGATTGTCATGAATGCCTTCACGCAAGCAATGAACATGCCAGAAGAACAGGCAGCTGGGCGGCAGCCAGGATCACAAACTCAGCAGCAACAGATACCACCGCGTGTTCCAAATGGTGCTGTAAGAAGACGATGAAAGGTAGGTACTCAGTTGCATTAAGTTGATTGTTTTTTCCCCATTCATGTGGAGTATTATATATACAATATGTGTATGTGATTTTGAAGAGCTTCATGTCTGTATAGCTTACAACCAATATTTAGTTGAAAATACAATTGTCGTCCTTTTCAAGAAAAGATCATGTTTCTAGCCATCCATTTCATTGATGGGAACTGGAAGTACAGCCATACAAACCGTCCAAAGTCCAATATCCTTTGCATACAACAATGAAATAAAATGAAAGACCAAAAAAAATAATATTGTCAGTATTGTACAGTGTTTTTTTTTTATAGATTAAGGAGCTGGGTTTATATTACACACATTCAGACTCGTGCATGCCCACCTGTGTAGAATCATGTAGATTTGACATAAATATAGGAGAGCATTTTTTACATATACCATGTCGCTTTAAATATTCAAATCGTCAGCAGCTCAAACGTGTTCATGATGACCTTATAATCACTGATCTGGTTTGAGCCAAATTTTTATTCAATTCGACAGCAACACATGAATCCCCAATAAAATTATATGAAGCTCTTCATTGCCACAAAGTACATTGTCTAAAACTCAAGTACTATGGTTGCGCATACTGATGGTCTATCTTTCAATTTCCATATATTACAGGGCTCAACTGCAGGGAGGGAGAATAGCGCATCTTCCAAAAGACATTCACAGGAGCCCTTCTCGAGCAGGTGGTGCTCACTTTACCTTGTGGAAGATAATCTTATGGGAAACTATTATCATGGGAAATCGAGTTCTAGAGGGCACTGTGAGGTTTATAGCTTAATCTCTTTGACATTAAGGTGGCGTTTGCTATTATTATTTTCTAACACTGTGGACAGTTATATTTTTTCACTGCCTCCTGGATCAATGAAGTTATTGAGGAAGTGGTTTTGTAATGAAGCTCACACTTCATTTGATTTTTTTGCTTCACTAATTCTTGCTAAGCAACCGATTAATGAAGCATATCATTGAAATGCAAGTTTTGAGATTCTTCAATATTTAAAATCTGTCTCTTCTGATAAACAAATCTGATTTAATTCTTGAAAAGGTTTGTTTTAGAGAGATCACATCCTAGTGAGAAAGAAACTGAACAATCCCCCTCCAGTTTGGGTTCAGCATAACCTTATCCAGATTAAGATTAGCCTCCTGAGATGGATGGCTATGTTTGATTACATTTTTAATTTCCCCTTTTTTATTATGAGCATTGTTACCTACAAAGGGAACAGTCTCACGGGCAATCCATATATCGGGTGGTCGTGTAGCAAGGTTTATGCCTTGGTCATGTAGCAGGGTTTATGCCTCCCTAAGCAAGGTATATACTCTCTTAACATTTTTTTCATACTTTTTATTCAATGGATTCATGAAATATATAATAAAGGTATATATATTTTTCAAGAAAGTATATATCTTATTAGATCAGAGTTATTATTTTTAAAAAATAAAAACGTGTGTGAGCATTGTCTCACATATTGCCTCTAACAACTGGTTAAGATTTTTTTAGACCAAATGCATCACAATATGATGTTCATTAACTCTTTTGATCCTGGGCTAATTTGATAATGGGTTAAGGTTTTAAGAATAAATTGTCTTAATTTTAAGAGATAAAAAATCTATCATTTTATTACACATTTACATTTGTTAAATTGAAACAAAATGTAGGGATAAATGTTATTCCGGCTTTTAGGTAGAACAAAATATCCTTATTTTCATTTTAAAATTAGACAATTGTCTAGAGTTTATCCCTTTTTTTATATCAAACGGGGATAAGCTATTCTCCCACTCACTTATCCCTCATAATTACCTTTTATCCTACTACTTATTCCCCTTTCAAACCAACACATTAAAATTTAGTCCTTTTTATGTATATCCCTTTTTATATGCAACTAGCCTTTGGTCTTTGATGTAATTTACTCTTTTTAAAATATCAATCTTATATAAAATTTAGAACAAATTAATTAGAGGTCTCTCTGGTCACCCTCCGTATTTTGGTATAATATTATTTCTAGGTCCTGGGGATTAAGCACCATTTGATAGAGTGTTTGTAGTATCGAAAATACCCTTCCATTTTCTTTTCATCTCCCAAACACTTTCTTCAACACTAAACAATACTTGGTTTTCACTATCTTTCCTAAAAATCCTCCATCATCCACTAATGGAGATGAGATATGAGATAAAAAAAATTATATTCTTTTTTTGTCATGTTCACAATGACATTAATAATGTACTCAAATGGGTCAACAGTGTACCCAAAATGGTTAATAATGTATTCAGTATGATTAACAATGTACAAATGTATGTGGTATAATTGAATGTTCAAAGGGTATTTTGGGCATGTAAACTAACAGTACAGACATAATCTGTTAGTTTAAACCTAAAAATAATAGAAAATTGAAATAAGAACCTAAAGATATATCTAAATAAATCAGGGACCTAAAAATAATAAGAGGGTGATTAGAGGGACCCCTAATTAATTTCTCCTAAAATTTATGATAATATAAGAGTAAAAGGGAAAAAATTTGATAATATAAAGGGTAAAAGGAACCCCTAATTAATTAAATTTGATGCGAAGGTATTTACCCCTCCGGTGGACTGATTATTAAATCACTGTTTCAAATCAAAATGATACAAAGATATTTCCAGCATCTTTAATGCAAAATGCTACTAGAAAAAAAATTAAGTATCGTTCAAACGTATAAATAATAAGATTTTTTAATTAAGCCAGTTTTTTTTAATACGTTTGACAACACTCTTTAACTTTCTGCTTAATTAAAAAACATAATAACAAGCACATAATGCATGTGAGTATCACCACCGCATCCGGATGCAATCAAGACTAGTTTTAGTCAATCCAATCAGTATCGAACTGCACTATCTATAAATTAAATTACACAGGTCATAGCATATGAATTAAACTGTACAACCAATTATGGTACATATGTTACTCTCTTATTGAATCTAATCAAGCCTAAATTTGATCAATATCATCAGATATCTGATAGGAGAGTATGACAGTTGTACTCAGCAATTGACTGTACAATTTGATTCATATGTTGTATAATTCAATACAACCGAACCGACCAAAGCCGAGTCCTAACTATATCCGGACTCATCCCCACTGCTTCAGTTGCCATATTTCCTGCCTTCCCAATTATGATATGCTGCAATCCAACCTTCACGGGGCAACACAAAACGCTTACTAATCGAAACCATAAATTTACAATCATCCATGATGTTTATTCTTACAAAATCCAAGATTAAGCCACCATGTCTCTAAATTTTCCAAGGATTTGCCCTACTCCCTTTGGATTTGTATTGAAAGGACATTTAAACAACCATGGAATAGTTAACAACAAGGAGAATATTAAAAAAAAAATTACTTATCAAAATTGAGACGCTTCACAGATGAGGACCATCAAAAAAAAAAAAAACTTAAATCTTGCTATCGCAGACTCGCTCCTACGATATACCTGCATTGAGTAAAGCTGAAGTATTAGCTGACAATTAAGATATCAAATCTATCAACAATTAAACTAGACCATGAAGCAATAGGTCAACCCCAAAAGGACTTTTGTTATCATACAAGTCAAATACAAAACCGTTTCATAATAATTGTGGTTTGTAACATAAAGTATCCATGTTCATCGGTATAATTCAGGATAAGTATAAATTTTTTTGGAAAGTACCAAAAAAAATGAAAAAATTGCTATAATAGAAAACATGCAAAATCACAAATATTAAATAAATTCTATGATCTTCCAATGGTGTTATAACATCAAAACATCACAAACACTTTTAAATCCAAGATATTCTTAAAAAACTGATCAATAACAAATATTAGAATCTAGCAAAACAAAAGGCTAGGCAAGTAATTTTTTCCCTTTATTGTTTTATTATATCATAAGTTAAATATATGTATTATGCATTTAATACAAATTTAATTCAGTTTATAAGCATATTATTGAACAAGGCAGGCATGAATTATCAAGCGAAACATAATTTAAAAGGGAATTCAGCTTTTAACTAGAAATGTACATTCAATACACAATGTAATCAATGATTCAGAGCATTAGGTAACAAGGGTTCAGAAATGACAAAGATATCAAATACTGACCCCAAATGGTTCCCCCTCAATCCTTGGATGCGGGGTTGCTGCTATCTTGAGTACTTTCCCTCTGATTCAGAGATGTCATGGGTGACCCTCGATTTCTTGAATCCATGGACTGCTGCCGCAGCTGTTGCTGCTGAAGATGATGATTTTGATGTTGGTGCATCTGCTGCTGCTGCTGCTGCTGAAGCTGGAGGTTTTGGAGCTGGTGGGCTGCTAGTAGTGTCTGCAGCGCTGGACTCTGCTGGTAGGGATTGCCACCAAAAGATGAGCCAAAGTTCATTGTCTGTCCGCCATTGCCAGCACCTTGACCCGTCAAGAACTTGAGTCGCTGCACCTCCTCTCTCAGTGCTGCGTTCAGAGCTAGCACAACAATGGAAGAAGCAAGTTCATGATGTGTTCAAAGAGAATGACAAATAATAGAGGCAGGTCCATGATAACAAAATCTCCAAGAGTAAAAAAAAAATGTAGTAGCCTTTCATTTTGCTTTTCACATATTTTTCTGTTTTTATCCATTTTATGGGTATCCCTTTTGGGTGCCAATTATATAAGACATAAAGGAAGATACACCTTATTTTTGTACCTGCCCTTATATGACCTGGATGCCAACCAGAGTAAGGAAATTATTCTAAACTCACAGTAAGGTCAGGGAAGTTTGACAACAGGTACAAGTAACATATAGGTAATGCATTAATGATATGATGATGATAAGAATTTTTTTTTAAAAATGAAGAAGAACAAATTATTGATTGCTGGTTTAGAGTTAGAGCAGCAGATTTTAAGATGATGTAAAAGCTAATTCAAACTATTGAGGGTAATAATGATTAAAAACATACAAAAAAAAAGAACCAAAAAAATCTGGTCAATGTAACAAGGTGTGTAGTGACACAAAATACTCTAAACAATGCTATTACAAAATCTGCAGGGACCATGCTCAGGAGATCTGGCCTCTAACCAAGGAAAAGAAAATGTATGACAGACATGTAGAATCACATACAGCATTTCCTTTCCAAAAGAGTATATCAGAAACAAACTTTCCTTCAACCAAGCTTTTTTTTTAGTGGTGGTTAAAATGGCCTGAAATATAAGTGTTCTTTGAGACTTGGTAGAAGGATCTCATATGATTCTGTGGATCAAATCTTGTCCTATTTTATGGGAGAAGGGGTGAGGAAATGCCAGGAGAAAGTCCATTTAAATCATTTTGTATACTGTGTTCGGAATTATGGCTGACACACAGTGATGAACTGTTCATCATCAGGTTGCTATATTCAAAATACACGTGAAGGGTTACTAAAAAACTTAGGAGAGAGCTTGGAACAACAATTGCAAGATAGGGTTGATTCTGTGTGCATTGAAAAATGAAGGTGTTTTCTTGGTAGGAAAAGCTTGTGCTCAGGAAAATGGGTTTATTTTTGTTTTTCCATTCCTAGTAAGACTGCTTGTTTTCCTTTTTCTCTTTGTTTTTTCACCTTTCCCCTTGTACGTTTATTGTTTTCCATAAATTAATAGAACTATGTTTAACATCCCACTATGCCATTAAATAAAAAAAATTGGTGTTCTTTAATTAATAAAACACACACAGACTACACCAGCAATAGTAGACGATAGAAGAAAACTTACCATCCTGGAGATGAACCTGCTGCTCCATGGTCTGCAATCGCACCTTCAGTTCATTGTTTTCCGCAGTCAGACCACTTGTGTCTCTCTGTCCATCATGATCCAATACCATAGTTGGATTTTGAAATTAAATTGCAATGGCTCAGTAGGGGTTAAGAGTTCCTTAAGGAAAGATTGTGAAAATTAAAAACACAACAATAACTTGGACAATTATCCTAATAGCAAGTTGAATTCAATTTTCCCTTTCCTTTCTCCTGTGAAAAGAATAAACTTTACTAATTTTATATTAACTCATTGTAATTTTAGGACTGCAATTGTCATACAGTGATAAAGAAAAGAAGTAAATGATGAAAATTATAGAAGAAAATAAAAAAAATACTACCAGATTTTGGACTACAACAAAAAAAATTAAGATACTTGATGTTGAGTATTATCACGAGTTTTTTATAATTAACTAGCATTTTCAATTTCTGTACAATGGCTAAGTAAATAATAATACCTGCAGCATGCTTAATTGCGCAGATAACGTCGTTGCTTCTGTTTGAAGAGTCTGTACTTTGCGCTCAAGCTCCGAGATGTAACGCATTTTACGCTCTTTTGATCTGGCAGCTGACTGCCTATTTGCCCAAATCCTATCAAACATAATAGAGAAGTTAAATGACCATATTCTCCCACAGAACAGATGTGGGGAGGCATCTTCACATCAAAATAATGCAAAAAATTAAATTGAATGATTTATATTCGAATAAAACTGGACAGTACAATCAACAATGTATGGTAAGGAAAAAAATCAGGAACAGTTTTTTTTTTTTTTTCAAAATTAATATCATAAAGAAGCATCACAATCATGAATAGGAGGAATATGTGCCATTCAGAAAACATTGATATATCATCTGATGGCACAGGAAGCTCTACAGAGGTGAGGGGCATTCCCCAACACCATCTTAAAATGATAGAAAATATAATGAGGAACTCATTTCATTATCTTAAAATTAAAAAAAAATATATAATGAGGAACTCTTTTTATTATATTATAAAATGAATAGAAGGAATATTTGAGGCTTCAATGTCCAGGATAACTGAACAAAAATACAATTGAACTGGCAGCATAGACTCCATGGAGCAGAATTACAGATCTTCAATATGTGATGAAATAAATATGGAAGTATGAATATTATATGAGTATTGCACAAAAGTTTCACCAATTCTAAAATCCTTATGTATACCATGTCAAAAAGAGAACATAGTTCATCTATAGTAGCTTTTATACTTAAATGTGACTGATGGCTGGCTTTCCAGGATTGGTAAATAAAATTAAGAAAGGCACTTGAACTAATTAGCATGATAAATATTCTATATGATGATGTATAAGTGGTATTGGATAATGCATGATCGATTCATCAAAGTAGGGAAATGAAAAAAGAATTCCAAGAAATGTCTTAAGTAATCTTTTCAAATATCCATTCAAAAGCTGTCAGATATCATAAACCACAAGAACATAACTACTAGCAATACAAATAAACTACTTGATGAAAAAACAACACTCCCCCAATATTTTGGATGATCCACTCACAGTTAAGTCATCTCCAAAAATAAGCATAATAACACATTAAAAATCATGGGGACGCAGTTGAAAATATAGCAAATAACAAGCCAAAGCACTAATGATACCAAAGAACAACAATACACATTCATGGCGGTATCAAGAAATCCTGTCTGACCTCTTTGCACGCTTTGGGTCCACGAGGGCTAGATCTGCGAGCTTCTGAGCCGACATTGCTTTCTTCGCCTCAGCCAGAGAAGTCCCTTCGCCGCTTCCACTCCCCGATCCCAACATATCAGGCCTCACCATAGTAGAACCATCCATCGACTGGCTATGCTGGTGCCTCGGCCTACTGGGTCCCGCCGAACCAGAAGTTTCAACCATAGAATTCGTCATATTCTCCAACGAGACCTCCCCCGACGTCCCAGAACCCGAGGCATCCAAATTGAGGTACATTGAAATGAAGTCTTCCTCGGCCTCATCGGACAATGCAGGACCACCGCTATCGGCGGCGGACCCCCCCACGACACCAAGGTCACTGTCAAAGCTGATATCATCGGGGAGACTCAGAATCTCCGAATGGGCCCTCCTGTGACCAAGGTTCCGGGGCGGGAAGTCCGGCATCCGACTCACGTCATGGCTGAACCGACCTGCCTTATCGGACGGCGACGGTGGCATCGTCGCGGGCGGAGAAGGCTCGGGTTTCAACGCAAATCCACAAGCGGATAGCGACGGAAAGGCGGGGTGGCGGGGCGTCGAATGGGGTGGAAGGCCTCCCATCGATTTCTCCCTCTCCATGACTACATATACTGAACAACCCTATAAATCAATGTTCGAACAACGTAAGCTATACAAAACCCCAAAAAAATCGAATTTTGAGACCAAATGTGGGGTTTTGTGAGCAATGAAGGGGAGAAACAGAAACCCTAATAAACTTGAATGCTCGTATGACCACAAACCTGACAAAGCTCGAAAGGAAACAAAAATCGACGAAATGTAGTCGGAAAACCCCTATTTTACACGGGAAAAGACGAGGTTTTTAACGATTACCGAGCGAGTGAGAGAGATCCGACGGCCGGGGAGATCTGAAGCGGCTACGATGAGTGGAGGATCTCCTCTTCGATTTCTAGGGTTTCGGAGATTCACAGAGAAGCTTGTGTGGGACGAAATCTATGAAGAGAGAGAGACAGAGAGAGATGAAACGTAAGCTATTAATAGCGGAAAGAAAATGAAAACTATTCTTAGAAGCGGAGAATGGGCTGTTTGGATGTGGTGGATAAGGGGGTGAAGCGGAGACAACGTTGTGACGGGCTGACCCTGACCGTCTGATTGTCACGTGATGTGTCATGTACGATACGGACCGGTTGCGGTGTTACGAGGAAGGTACTAATCATTGGACCACTCCTTCACGTGCATCATGCTCTACAGTTTTTAACATCCGACCGATCCGGACATTAAACGAGTCTTGATCTAGTTTGTTACCTGACAATTGGCTTTACAGTTCATCTCATAACCATGTCGAATAATTTTAATCATAGAAGACGTCGTCTACGTCAAACTCATGGGGTGAGTTATATATAAGATTTTTATTTAAATAAATGGAGTGGGTATGATATCTTGTAGGGTGGTTATAGTGCGCCAAAAACTGATAGGTTGAATAGACAATTTTTTAGAATCAGCTATGTGTTGATTAAATGAACGTTATTTATTCACATAAATTGTGATTATACCTTGTTAAGTGATCTGTAACAGTAACACAATGTATTTTAAAGACAAATGGTTTATCCCTTGTTTGTTTATCACAATAGAGAACATACTTGTTTGTTTGGCGTGAATAAAATTAAATAGTCATGTCTATATAAGTTAAGATGAATAATTTTTTTTCTTTTTTAAAAATGTCACATGAATTAATCCTTTGATCTCTTTTTAAAAATGTAGGAGATGTTTGCTAACTTAGTCAAAGATAAAAGAATGTTGTAATAATTTATTATGTTTAATATATAATATAAAAAAATACTAAAATTAAAAACTATGATAACACAATAAAAATATAACCAAATGAAAACTACTCCAACGACTATCCATCCCAAATAAACTATGCGGTCAAACCCACCGTGAATGTAAAGTACAATAAAAAAAAAATTGTCATATAATTAATTATTGATGGGATTCTAATCAGCACATGAATGACACTTGTTTAAAAATCTTTCACCAATTAAAAAAATATAAATAAAAATCTCCCTAATACATCTCGATGACACTTGTTTAAAGATCTTTCACCAATTAAAAAAACATAATAAAAATCTCAATAATACATTGTGATGACAATACATGGATGACACTTGTTTAAAGATTTTTCAACTATTTAAAAAACACAAATGAAAATCTCACTAATGCATTTTGATGACAATATACATATGACACTTGTTTAAAGATCTTTCATCAATAAAAAAAAACATAAATGAAAAAAGATCTTTCATCAATTAGAAGAACATAAATGAAAATCTCACTGATACATTTTCAATATATCTTTCATCTATTAAAAAAAACATAGATATTTTTAAGTAACAGATGTGTATAAAAGAAACGGTTAAATTTTTTCAAAGAGGTGGGATGTGTTTTCATGAGGAAGAAAATATTGGGTATTAAGTGAAGGGTAGTATTATATTTTGTCTTTCTAATTTTTTGAAAAAGTCAAACAGATAATCAATAAGAAAATGTCACCTAATGAGACTTGTGATTGGAATCTAAAAACTGAAGCCTTGGGGGCATCATGACTGTATAAAAAATTATCAATTCTTACCTATCTTTTTTTTTATTGATAAATGATAGGTATCCGTACTCCTATAATCGAAGGGTGAAAACCCAAGGGAAATACAAACAAGCCCTAACATTACACAATTACATCTTAAGCGGAGAAAGTCTCAAACTAAGATGTACCCCACAAAACTCTAGTTAATCATGCATTACAAAATTATCACCTAAAAAACCCAAAGAGGCCACCCCCACGCAACATCTGCTCTAATTCAGAATGAAGCGAACCACCGAGTTCCTTATATTCTTAACATAAGGACGACAACCTCAAAAAATTGCATGGTTCCTTGTCAGCCAAATGGCCCATACCATCATAGGGACGAAAAGCTATTTCACCTTACCATAAGGACTACGATCCCCCTACCCACAGAGCTTTCTACCTGCTTCCCAAATCTCCTCAGGAGAGGAAACCTTACCTATCTTTTATCACCAACTCATCTTCAATTCATCCAAGAGTGAACCAATAAACAAAAATGTGATTTTATGTTTTTTCAATTAGAACAAAAAAAAAATCAATCAAACAAAAAATCACTTATTTTGCATGGATAATTATCCATCCCGGTATAGTATCGGGGTGAATAACTCTATTCATCACCCCAAACAAAGGGTAAAAACACAACATCAAGAAGTGAAAATGCAGTCTATTAGGCTCAACAGAAAGAGTAGCCTCTATATAAGAAATCTCATGTTGAATTGCACACAACAACCGGAATAGGCTGATGTGGGCCACAAAGAACAAACTTATTCAACCTGCACCATTGTTCTACAACTTTCAGGACTCAGCTTGACTTGATGATGAAGTTCTGGCGGGAGACCGGATTCATCACCACAGGTGGCCCTGCAGTGCGAGGCCACGCCTGGAACTTCTTGTCAGTTGCTTCCCACCATTCCTTGTCAATAACGGTCTTTGGTGTGGTACCTGGATTTTAGGAGAGCAAACAGATGTTATGTTGATGAAAAAAAATCAATTGCAAAATCGTGGATGTATGAATGAATTTTATTTCTCTTGCACCTCCAAAAAGTTTCTTGTCAGCCATTAGCACATCAAAGGTGTATGAAATTGCAAAAGTCGCTGCTAAAGCTCCTATGATCTTGGTTGATGTCATGTTGTAACTGCAACAATTAACCATGAGAGTAAGAATAACAGGATTTTATTATTATGATCGCATCAAGTGATTTATGAAAATAAGGAAGTATTCAATCATGTTTTAGTAAAATTACACACTTTAGTCATGTACAATCTCCTGTCACAACGAGCTATGTATACATTAATTCAGTCACTAAACTGTACATATTACCTACTACACGTAAATCATTCTGCAAGTATGGACGAACAATGTAGATTTTACCCACCCCCTTTTTCTCTTAATATTTCTCTCTTTCTCAACTATATGAGGCTTGTTTAAATTTCAGGTTCTCTCATAATAAAAGTACAAAAATCCACACTTGTCAGGTGAGGGCAACTTTTTGAACTCTCCGTTGATCATCGTCAAATATTTGATTGAAAGGAAAAAAAAATCTTAAAAACCCACGCAAAATGGAAAAGGAAAACTAAAAAAAAAGATCATGTTGAGAAGTGTGGGTTTGAAATAATTCTATATGAAAAATGCTAATGGTTTTCTATAATTTAACCACTCAAAATTATCATTTTTCATCTTTGGTTTGCCGACTTAGATAAATAAACAACAAATATAAAAATGCCTCTCATTATAACAAAAACAGCATAAGAAATTTGTGCTCATAGGTAAATCATCAAGACAGGCATATGACATATAGGCTTTAAGCTAAATTTGGAGTATGTATTTCATATACAATCTGATACAACACATACACATGAGCTGTTAGGAAGTACACATCCATTTACAGAGAAATCATAGTATTTCATGATAAAAATCTAAGGAAATTGGCTATAGAAAGCACAATCATCTCATTGATGCTTCACCCAAACATCAAGGGGCAAAGAAATTGTTATTCACATGTCAATTAAGAGTGTCTGAAGGCGCAAATATAGGAGTCAGTTTTTGGAACTAATATGTAATACTCATTGCGCTTAAAACTCTCTAACACATATTAATAAATTAATCAAAATGCCCGTGGAAACCCAACACAAAATGTAGGGAGGGTTTAAATCTTAACCATATCAATAGCTGAAAATGATGTATAAAAATGATCCATCGTGGACTGGCCAGTTTGGTAACCCTCGTCCAAAAGGAGAATGCCTCCTCCAGGACTCCAATTCTAGTAGATTCCTTGGTAAAAATAAATGAAGAAAAAAGCTTGTCTAAGTTACCTAGGAATGACCACAGGAATGGAGGATTCCAAAAACCATTTACCTAGGTGTTTCAACCTAAGGAGAACTGAATGATGGTTCCCCACCCTCACCATATCTTTCTATTTATCAAGAACATTTATTATGCTTCTATGACAATCCCATCAAATTCTTCATAATCCAAGGTTGATAGACCAACAAGCAACAATATATAACATCACATATCAATGAAAAGACCAATTCATCTGACTTTTTGCGTTTCTTTTTTACTACAGACAAGGCAATACTAATATGCATCGAATCAGCGACACAATTCACAGATTTCATTAGCGCGAGCAAACTATAATTCACAATTACATACGATTTTCCCCCTTCTATCGAAATCATTATGAACAGATCGGAATAAGCATCAAAGATATCACCAATCAACATATAAACCTAAAACAGAGACAGAATCAATAGCAGGACATGAAAGACCAAGACCAATATCAGTATTTACAATAAAATCATATTATGAAAGAAAATCAATGTCAAGTTTTTTTTTTGGCCAAACATAGCAACAAAATCAGTCCATCCACAAAAAACCAACACAAACACACTATAAAACAAAAACCCAGATTTGAAAACCTCCAAACACACCTCTAGAGCGATTCAAACAAAAACATAACGCAAATCAACATAGGAAAACTAAAAACCATATGAAAATCGAGTCCACACAACAGCAAAACCAAAACAAAGGCTCAGAAACTCAACCTTGAGTAAGAATCGGACGTACCGAGATCCAAAGACCAGAGATATTTGCGTGCGAATCCCAAGGAGAGAAAGCAAAAGCTGCTCTTCGATGGCTTCTACAATGTCAGAGTTTATGTTTAACAATTCTTGGAACAAAATTGGACTATGAAAACAATTCTTGGAACCACGAATAGTAAGAACATATCGCAATTGCAAAAATCTATTAGAATAGTATAGTAAAACAATTTAACAACATTCCAAAAAATTAAAATTCAACTATTAATAATATAAACAGATTGTATGAGTAAATGGTAAATTTTACCAAAAATAGTAAATTAATATCAATAATAAAATTTTAAAAAAAGAAAGAAAGATATTTATATCGAATTGAAAGAATCAAAATGTGCAGTTGATACTTTGGGCCCATCAAGATCCCCAATTTGATGTATTTACTTTATTAGACATTATATGAGTGTTATCAAATCTATAAACAATTTTCATTAATTCCAAAATTGGACTATGAAAACAATTCTTGGAACCACGAATAGTAAGAACATATCGCAATTGCAAAAATCTATTAGAATAGTATAGTAAAACAATTTAACAACATTCCAAAAAATTAAAATTCAACTATTAATAATATAAACAGATTGTATGAGTAAATGGTAAATTTTACCAAAAATAGTAAATTAATATCAATAATAAATTTTTAAAAAAGAAAGAAAGATATTTATATCGAATTGAAAGAATCAAAATATGCAGTTGATACTTTGGGCCCATCAAGATCCCAATTTGATGTATTTACTTTATTAGACATTATATGAGTGTTATCAACATCTATAAACAATTTTCATTAATTCTAAAATTGGACTATGAAAACAATTCTTGGAACCACGAATAGTAAGAACACATCGCAATTGCAAAAATCTATTAGAATAGTATAGTAAAATAATTTAACAACATTCCAAAAAATTAAAATTCCGCTATTAATAATATAAACAGATTGTATGAGTAAATGGTAAATTTTATCAAAAATAGTAAATTATTATCAATAATAAAATTTCAAAAAAAGAAAGAAAGATATTTATATCGAATTGAAAGAATCAAAATGTGCAGTTGATACTTTGGGCTCACCAAGATCCCCAATTTGATGTATTTACTTTATTAGACATTATATGAGTGCTATCAACATCAATAAACAATTTGATATTTGGGCATCCCCTTTTTTAATATAATTAAGGGCGCATGCCTACCTTTTCTTTAAAAAAAAAATTTAAATCTTTTACTGCTCTAGCAACTCCTTACTCCTCCATGACCTATCCTACACCAGTTGCTTACTTCACTGTGCTCAAACCATACGAGGATAAAATTGTCATTTGAACTAATAGAAATAATAATCAGTTTGATATTAATTTTCATTATCCTTTTGTTAAGATATCCAAGGCAATGGTGTTGGATACTCTATATTTATGTTCATTTCTAAATATCACAAGTGATATTTATTCTTTCATAAGATCTATTAGAATTGGAATTCTTAAAAAAAAAAAGAGTTATCAAACCGGTCCAATATTCTGTTATCACAAATTAACAACCCATGTGTATATAAACGGCATATAATTTGAGTTCGGATCAAGTTAGGACCGGCTTCAGTCAGTTTGATCAATATTGAACTACACAGCCTATGAATCGAACTACACAGAGAGTGGTAGTTTGATTCATAGGTTGTATAATTCAATTCATACACTGTGCAATTCGATACTGATGGTACCAAACTTGACATGATCTATACTCGATTTTGAGAGCGTATGCAGACAAACAATGTGATTTTAGAAGGCTGTGTGTGAAAACAATTTATTTTGGAGGATGTAAACGCAAAAAGCTCCTCTTCATGTGATCATCCACGAGCGTGACTGTAGACAAACCTCACCTGCGAGTGACCTGAACCGAACCACACAACATCAACAGTTCTCTCTCTCTCACACACGCAAGAAACATTGACACGGAGCTTCAACCATGCTTCGCTTTCTCTCTCGCTCTTCCAAATCGAGACCCACAGAATTTCACGTCGAGATTCCAAAACCCAATCAAAACCCTCTCTCAAAAATCGACAAATTCTCGTGTCTGTGCCGCAAATGGATCCGATTTCGGCCTCCCGGCGCGTAAAGATCCGGTCTTTCCATCTGGGTTTCTCCCAAAACGTGTTTTTTGGGGGAACCCAATCGGAAATTCGAATGGGTCGACGAGGGGTTTCAGTACCGGCCGAGAAGTAATGAATTACGACGTGGTGATCGTCGGCGCGGGGCCGGCGGGGTTGCTGGCGGCGATACGGTTGAAGCAGATTTGTCGGGAGAGGAACTCCGACGTGTCCGTCTGCGTGGTCGAGAGGTTTATTTTGATTATTGGAGTTACCATGTACAATGTTTTGTAGTGAATTATCTTCTTGAAAAGAAACAAAAGTTCATTTAATTGATCTCAAATAGGAGGTCATGTGTTATGTTTTATTAGTTTATGTGCTTCATCTGTACTAAGCAAGTTTATGAAATTAATGCATGACAGGATAGGATGTTGTATCACTCTATTGGGCACATCACATTGCAGTGTAGATAAAACTGAAAAAAATGTGCGGTTATGAGATGAAGTTTACATGTTTCACGCATTTGCAATGGATATTGCAAACATTTCCAATGATGTTGTTATCTCTAGTGTTTTACGATATTCATATTGTGAGTACCATTGCGCAATGGGGCATGGATACTGACATGGGACACATCCAATGGACATGGAAAAAACATGACAATGAATAATAAATCAATAATTTATATGCTATATTATGGTTATTTGAAAAGTAGAGCATGCATCCACTACAATAATAAATTGACATAACTATAGTGGTACGTCAACTATCAACTTCATAAAGATAAAATTCATGTGAGCATAAACCTTACAACGGATACTTAATGTGTCATTGTCCACACCATGTCCGTCGCATGTCTAATGCGTGTCTGAAATTCAGAATATTATTTTGAGTATTGGACATGTATGGGATGTGGACAAATGTGATTCAGGGGAGAGAGAGAGAAGGGGTTGAATGAGGGGTTGTCTAACCTAGGTTAGAACCATTAACCTGGGCTTGTTTGGTTTAACTTGGGTTGGTTTGATTTAAATCAATATCACATGTTCAGTGGACCAATTCATGAAATTCATATTCAATCAGAACCTCTCTTTCGGTGGGTTTAACTCATCCGCACAATTTTAAAAAACGGGCGCCCGTTTTAGAGAAAAATTGCATAAATGAAAATCTCCCTCGTATATTTCGATGACACTTGTTTAAAGATCTTTCACCAATTAAAAAACATAAACAAAAATCTCATTAATACATTTTGATGACAATACATGGATGACACTTATTTAAAGATCTTTCACCAATTAAAAATAAGTAAATGAAAATCTCACTACTACATTTTCAATCTATCTTTCATCTATTAAACAAAACATAAATGAAAATCTCACTGAGGATGGGAACACATGTTAATTCGTCCAAACACATATTTATGAAAATTTTACGTGTACGTACTTATATGAATTTTTTTTCATCTATTGTACTGATGTGAAATTGTCACTTTGAAGAGTCTGGATTCATTCAAAACTGGTTTTGATTAGTCCTGGCAGTATTGAACTGCACAACTCATTAATCGAACTACAAAACTTATTAATCAAACTACACAACCAATTGTTAAATAGATATTTTACTCTTTTATTGGATCCAGTCAACTATTAGATAAAACAAATATTCTTAAATATCATCAGTATTCAATACTAGAGTGAATAAGTACACAATAATTGGCTTCTATAGGTTATCAATCCGGAAATACAGGTTATGAACAACCAAACAATGTAAATGGTTCTCATTTCGGAAATATAGGTTATGAAAAACCAAACAAATTGAATTTTATTAAATTAAAGGTAATGCTGAAAAAAAATCCAAATGCACCTCATAAATAAAAAAAAGTGTGGATGGAAAACCCAAAAACTGAATGGGAATATGTAAAATTAATAATAACATTTACAAAAGCAAACACAAAATAACAATTTGATTTATTCCAGGGTGATGTGGATAAAGTAATTCCATCTCTTCTTTCACTTCATGCACAGATTGGGTAAATCCAGATATGTGTAGCGAATTCAATAGACAGTATTCTAGATGTACAACAAGTCACCCAAAGGATGTGTTTCATAGCTTCCAATATATTCTCAATCTGTGAAATATGCCAGCCACAACTCCCCAGAAGACTATTTCTGCAAATATAACATATAGAAGAGTCCCTAGCCTCTCTGAGTGCCAAACGTCGATGAAGACATGCCTCTGGATCCAGTGGACCTAAGAAAGCATGCAATCAAGAAAAGTGATCATGTCTGCATTCTTGTAGCCCTCGTTTAAATACAGAATATGACTTATTCTTAAGTATACAGTTATTACAGCATAAATGAGTATAATAAAAATAAAGAGATTTTGTGTTTGGTTGTGTTTTGAATTATTCTTGTTGGGAAATGTGATAATAAATTTTTTGTTTTTTTGGTAAAATGTGAATAAAGTGTGGATAAGATTTATACAAGGTGAAAAAATAATGATAGTTGATTTGACAAATGATTTATTAGAGGTGATGACGGTTAATTTGACAATGAGCCCACATATTCTTTGGATAGAATAACCTGGAATAACTTTAATTCCACGGGTTGGTTGGAATTCATATACCACTTTATACCAGTTTATTCCGATATAATTTATCCCTGGGTATTCCCTGCATCCGAACAACAAAAAACACATATTCTGGCTTATTCTCACTTATTCTCTGGGCTATTCTATATCCAAACGGGGACGTAGAGTTGTTTTTTAAGGGCTCTGTTACGCTCAATCTTTTTTACAGTCCATTTGCAGTCTTATATACCTCATTAAAAAAATTTCATATTTTCTATAAATGATATCATTCAATTAATTGGAGTATATAGTTCACCTTTTATAAAAGTGCATACCCCATTGGATGAGTTATATGATTGAGTGTAATTGTGTTATGAGATCACACATACCAGTGATTTATCCGGAATCTCGTAATACCACCCATTAATGAATGCAGGGAATATGCCTTGTGCTGCCATCACAAATACCAGCATTGCATTCATTCCTATCCATTCGAGGAAAAGAAATGGTGTTCGTATTCCCCAGACATCAATCTGTTAAGGTAGAACACAAGACATATATGACAAGTTTATGCATCCTTTTATGAGCTACAAATTAACTGAATTGGGTTTGCCAAAGTACCAGTATATAGAATGCTGAGAAAACAATTCCTGCAGCCCCAGCAGTGAAACAAACATAACTGAAGCTGTAAAGTTGTTTGTTGAGAGGAATGGCTGTAGATAAGTTGAATAGTAAAAAAAAAAAATTGTGGATCAAGAGATTTTCATATGTCAATAAACCAAATGAATCTGTTCACTCCAAGCCAAATCTATTGCATACCATTTGTGAAATGAAGGATGATAGCTACAAATAGCAAGGCAAGCCCCATCAGGACCCAGTGCTTGAGCCTTGACCAGTGACCCTGCAAAGGGCAACAATTCTGAAATCTCTAAGAGATATTATATGAAGATCTCAATAAAGAATATGTGATATTGTTCTCTGTTCCTAAAGTTTCTGACAATGGATCTACATGTCATTCTATAATGCATTGCATGAAGCATTCTAAACATTTTCCTCTTTAAATTGTTTTTAGATTGTTCTTCCAACAATATAAAGGGTCAAAACATTAAAACCTGAAAGAGATCTAACAAAAATAGTGTGTGAGTAGTAAATGCACCTGGAAATGGATGAGAATATGTCCGTAATGAACACCAATTGTGCCAGAGAGGATGGCTGAAATTGAGCTGGAATGGTATTTGAATATATTCTTAGTAGAAGGTGCTGATAACGCGCAAAAGCATATGGTTTATGAGGATAAAACAATATCTAAGTCAGACCTTAACAAGCCCTCTGGTTCAAATGGTGCTAGGCACCAAGTGGGAGCATCATCTCTAAGTGGCCCCATCCTTGGAGAATCTTTTGTACAGTCCTGCAATGTTTCATAAATGAAAGAAAATAATTTTTATCAATGTTCAAACTTTAATTCAGTTTTAACAGATTTGGTGACATTGATCATCAGGAATAACCACCTTATGGCGTATCCAGACAGGTTGTGAATATAGATGATTCACTCCCCAGACTTGTCTGTCGACATAACCCACAGCATTGCAAGCAGGCCCTAGGTGGCCTCTCATACCACATTTGACCTGAAAGTTCCAACCATAAAATATTTTTTTATATAATGAACACAAAATCTATTAAATACTGAATATTCTTAATGATCCACAATGAAAATTAAGTTCTTATCGACATACCGTGAGTCTCTTTCCATCATATGGGCTATCACTGTTGTGCACTACAAAACTCCAGTCTGGAATATATAGTGCATATGTTGTGATGATGTATATCAGAAAGGCAATAACCCCCCCAATCCTGTTGAGTTCCAAACCATGATCTTTAAGGTACGAGTAAAACATTGAAAGGAATCGTGTCATTCAAATCTCATATCAGTTCATAGGTCAGTTGAATATGCTGTGACAGTATTAGATGGATTTTCTCCAGTAGGTGATAGGTCTGAATGAAATCATTTAATTGTGGACTCAATTCAATGTGTTATGAAGATGATGCATTTTCCTCAGTAGTTCTGAATAAAATAATTTAATTGTGGTTCCATATATTGAGTAGTAGTATACTTTGTGGTAAGTAGTACACTTATGTGATAATATATTGATGGTATCAGTGCCTCTGTTCCACTACTTGTTCTGGTAAACAAAACAAATGAAAACTTTCTGATGGAATGACATACCATTGCCAATGGTATGCATAGAATATAGAAAATTTGCTGGAACTTAGGGTTACTGACTGCCTCTTTGCTGTTAAGGCCTCAATTAGAGCTACAAGAAAGTACACCAGTGCTATTCGCTGCTCACAAAGGAAGAAGAATGGTTTGTGAGTACTGCTATCTTTCATTATTTTTGTGACACTAATGGCATGGAGAAATATGAATTTAACCAAATAATTCAACAATGGAAAAATAAATACCTGGAGGATGCCACACCAACGGATATGCTTCATGTCAACTCCATACGATAAATCATCTGGAGCATGGGAATAACCACCTGACAAGGGCATGTATACACCATGTATCACAGTATCAGTGTTGAAAACTATAGAAGAATAAAGCCACATGTTTAGAAACATGACCCACCTTGTAGAAGTAGTCCCCAGAAGAGAAGCTTCAGCGTTCGTATTACAATTTTCCTTATTGCGGCGGAAAGATTTGGGATTCTCTGCACATATTTAGTCCATTCAGTGTTTAGTTTCTGATAGAATTGAAGGAAAACAAAGCAAAATAATACATGTGTCAGTGCAAGCTGATATATCCACATTGTCACACTTGCACTTGTCTGCAGCTGTGTTTTGATCTTTGTAAAAGCCAGTGCATGATCTACATCAGCTGAAGCTAGTTTATTGTCCCCTTATAAGTCTTTAAGTAGTTCTTGAAATTTTTGTTATTTTTAAAGGTTATGCATTCAAGCGCACAACTTCTTATGCTGTAATGCTTTATTTTATGACAGTTGTTGATATGCCATAGGAGTAATGGAAAAGCAAATTGAAAATATCTTGGTGGTGTTTTTCAGAACTGGCCATGAATTTCATGTGGTATTGTGTGGCTATGCATCATAAAATGATAATTTTTATATCTGGATGAACTGTTTAGATCATTAGAAAGTTGTATAGAGATCTTAGTTTGCCTTGACAATAGTAATTTAAGACTTCCATAGTTTTTTACATTAATATGCCTACAAGTGGAAACAATGTCTCAGCAAAATATGATTTTTTTTTAGAAGCTTGGGAAAGTATTGAAGTAGTAGTTGCAGCTAGGGTATGAAAAAACGCTTAAATTGTATTGGGTATTATTTAGAGGTAAAAGGGCTGTGCCGGCCCGTTAAGGAATGGGGGTTACCGGGCTGGGTTGGCCCGGCCCGTTAATGTTGGCCCATCATTTTTTAAAAACAACATTTTAAAAATATTTTTTAACTTCAAACTGAACTTTTTTTTTTTTTTGAAATAAGATAGGAACTTTTATTGATTAAAAAGCCCCCAAATAAAGGGAGATGAAGGATCTCCAAAAATAAAGAGAAAAAATTTATAAATCGAAAAGGAAAAAAATCCAATTCGAACAAAAAAACAGATAATTAACTCCTCGCAAACTAAGATAAACCCATAATAGATGAA
The DNA here is from genome assembly GCA_030737845.1 of Acorus calamus. Taxonomy (NCBI): domain Eukaryota; kingdom Viridiplantae; phylum Streptophyta; class Magnoliopsida; order Acorales; family Acoraceae; genus Acorus; species Acorus calamus. The sequence continues at coordinate 28,775,430 of CM060861.1, forward strand.
GGATTTTGAACTTGAAGGATCATTTTCACCCAATCTTGAAGCGAATACGAGATATGTGCCCAAGTATTCTCCAAATATGCTCTTTTATTCTGAAAAATTCCTTCATTTCTGGTCAACCAAATACTCCAACAGACCGCATGAGGAATGAGCCATTGGAATTTAGCTTGACTACTACGATCACCTCTCTTTCTTCAAACTGAACTTTACAATTAAAAATTTAAAATATTAAATTTAAAATTTAAATTTAAATTTGCAAATTTAAAATATACATACAAATATATACACATACACACATACCCTGTATATGTGTATGTGTACATATACATCATACTATACTCAATATTAACTATATATAAATTATAATATTCATAATATCTTTTATGTATGTTCATTATAAATATTCACTATTCTACATATCTTAATATTACAAGGTGAATGCATGTTAAGAGGGGTATAGTGCCCGCATCATATCACATCTCTCTCTCTATGTACACACACACTGCACATATAGTGAGATATTACAATTAATCAACATATTATATGTTGTGTCTATCGTGACGTGTTGTGCTGTGTTGGAAAGAGCTAAAGTGTCACATGGTTGGTCTCGTACAATCTATATTCTTTTTAACATGTTGTGTCGTGCCGTGCCAATAACGTGATCATGTTATATAGAATGCAATATACCTTAAAAGCAAGGGGGACAGCGACACCGACGATGAAGAGGAAAAATGGCATCACAAAATCAGCAAGGGTGCACCCATTCCATGGGGAGTGATCTATCCTTTCATAGGCTCCTCCAGCATCATCTACAAGTATCATCAACTGAAACAGTTGTTGGAAAATCTGGGAAGGATTTAAAAAAAAAACAAGGAAATAATAATAATAGTAGTAGTGGTAGTCGGTACTGACCACTATTGTAAGGCCCCTGAAGGCATCTAATGCAGCAACTCTTTTTTTTCTCTTGGTTTGCACAAGTGGTTGCTCATGCTGCCCTGCCTCATCAGAGTAGTGCATTTTGCCACCATCAGTTGAAGCATCATCTATTATGGTGATTGCATTATGATGTCCTTCTTGGGTAGTATTAGGAAGGGCAGTCCCCTGTCCTTCCCCAACCATCTCTCCTCTCTGTGTTTAGAATCTGTTTGAAAGGAGAAGCTACTTCCACTTCATTTAAAGATCATTTGAAGAGACAAGTTTGGAGTCTTCAGCCGGCCAAACAAAAAAATAAAAATGTAAAGAAATAAATAAAACTATATAATATGATTAAACATGCTAGACATTAAAAGCTAGATGCACCAGTGATCAACAAAACAATTATTTGTTTGACTGTGATGAATCAACAAAACAATGGAGACAAAGTATAATCCAAAAACATGGTAAATAATGATGGTGAGATGATGTAGCAACAGCAACATCCACAACACAAATAATGGGTATTTGAATGCCTACACATTTTTCTGAGAAAATGACATCTAGCTCCCCCATTATTTTAGGAAACCAACTAAAGGACGAAAAGGAGGTCCTAAAAATGGTTTACTTGATTCGTAAACAGCTCTTTAGATCATGACATTGGAAAAAAGAATATTCTTCAAAAACTTCTTAAAAAATAAAAATAAAAAAATCATGAAAGGTCATCAGTCTTGTCCTCTTTTCAAATTTCAAAAAAAATGCAATTCATTTATCTACCCTAAAAAAAAAGCACTTCAACATTTAAAAAAAATGAAAGTGTGCAAAGTGTGCAAACCCTATATGGAGATTGCAAACAGAACTAAACGCATCATTATATTATTAATATCTTTACTAATATTGTTACACTGGACTCATCTTATTGCTTCATTACGGTTTCATAATAAAATGTGTCTCGTTAGATTTTTTATGAACATTTTATAAATAAATCTATATAATTCATTGTAATATACATTTTATTTTTATTTTTAAAAATACATACAAATCAGACTGATATTATTTAAAAGAAATTAAAAAAGAATGTGGACTACATTTGAGTTGGAAATGGGCTCAGTGACATTTTCCTTTCTGCATTGTTACACCCAATCTATTTTACAATCCAAAATACAGTCTATGCGCATCGTTATAAATTCAGTGAAACATATATATCGTTATATGAGATATATACCTTGTTAATTTTTATTTTTTTTTTACATTTACTAAAAATGGGTTCATGATTCATTTAACTCAAAATAAAACGATATATACTTTTTTCATCATAACATATATCTCATTAAATAATATTTTTAAAAAATTAAAAACATACGATGATTTGAGGCTAACATTTTCTCTTTGGAAAAAGATATACGTATTCCCTACTGCAGCCCCAATTGCAGTCCATCCCATTTTTTTTTAATAAAATTATATACTCACCTTTTGAAGCGGATGCTATTATATAAAATGAAGTATATACTGAGATGAAGTATACACTGAGATATATTAGTTTATTTTTTTTATGGTGAAAAAATGAAAAAAAAAGAATGCATTATATATTATGATATTGCAGTATATACTATGTTATTATAACGTATGAGACTGTAAAATAAGCTGCAAAATGGACTGCTTGTTTCAGCATTCTTTTAGTAAAAAGATACACGTGTATCAGCGCTCTTTTCCTTATGAAACTGGTCCGAGCTTAATGGGCTGGGCTGGGCTTATTCAATCCGAGCAATTGGGCTCCGACAATCGAACCGAAAAAACTAACTATCCGTTAAAATCTAGTTCTCTCTTTCGATTTCTAGAGACATCGGCGACATATAAAAGGCACTCATAAATAAACCCTAAAAAAGAGAGTCCCGTTTTCGAGCCTTGTGTGTGTTCTAATGGGATCCAGAGACCCGATCATCGACGTCGGCTCAGCCGCCGAAGCCGTCTCTTCGTTCGGTGCGGAGGGCGGCGGAGCTCCGTCGTCGGAGGCGACGGAGACGCCTCTCCACGTGATCGAGAGCCTCTGCATGCGATGCGGGGAGAACGTATTCATCAAAACTTCTCTCTCTCACGCAATTGAGTCACTCGTTGAAATCTAATGTTGATTTTTGTTTTAATGGCAGGGGACAACCAGGCTTCTGCTGACTCGGATCCCGCATTTCAGAGAGGTAACTCTTTTTTGAAGTGATTCATTGACTTTGAATGATTTGCTGTTGTTTGTAATTTTTTTTCTTCTTCTTTGGTTGCACCAGATCATTCTAATGGCTTTTGAATGCCCGCATTGTAATGAAAGGTAATCCTAATTTCAGTCAGTCTCTCTTTTACACTTTCATGAAGTTGAAAGTTTTATCAACTTTTTAATTATTTTCAGGAACAATGAAGTTCAGTTTGCTGGACAGCTTCAGCCCCAGGGATGTTGCTACAAGCTGGAAGTCCAATCGGGCGATCCTAAGGTCGATTTTGATGTTTGTATTTTCTTTTAAGAATTGTGATTGTTAGCGTCAGAAGTAAAAGTGATTGCTTTCATGTCTCCTGACGTGCAAATCATTAAATTTTTGGCATTGACACTCATTTCGGTTGCTTATTGGAATTTTGTTGCTTAGTTTGCAATCTTGGTGGAAGCTGCTCGCTTGAGGAGAGAGAGTAGAAGTTTTCACTGTCAGATTAATTGATTTGTTCTAGATAAAACCGAGGCTGCCTTTCTCTTGGTTGTGGTCTTTGTAGAGTTTGCATTGAGACATTCTAGTTCTATGTGTTTTAATTGAAAACATATGTTGTTTCTTTGGCAGATAATTTTATTTTCATGTCAAAATTGTTTTGGGTTTAGTATGTTATGGCCAGTCATATTTTCATCTATTTGGACTTGAGATTCAGAATTTGACTTGCAATGCTAATTCTAGCATGAAGTCATTAATTTTCATTGACATTTTTGTACTGCAATGCTTTCAAGTGATTCTGACTATGACCTCACATGGCTTATATGGAGAAAAGGTTTAAATTTGAAGTGAGTTTTCATGTGTTTTTATCTCTCCATTTCTATGTAGCTTCGTATCCAGCTTTGTCTCAGTCATGCATGTACCGGCGTGGTTTTTTTTTTTTTAATTCCTGTTGATGATTCCTTTTAATGGTATATCAGTTGCTTGCCTTTTGTGTTTGTTTGAGTGAATTATTCATTATGAATTTGTGGATGTTGTAAACTTGTTTAATTCCATGAAAATCTTCAATTTTCTTTCTGACTGCTCTATTGATAGGCATTTCTTCACAGGTGCTTAATAGACAAGTGTTGAAGTCAGATTCTGCTACAATCAAGGTAAGATATTAGCTGGGAATCGAATAATCTGGAATATGGAGTCTAGGAACCTGGTCACCTTAATCTTGCGCCCAATGAGGTGTTGGTCCAGTTTACAACTTTGATCTGACATTTTGGATATTATTCGGGCTGCAATTATCCATAGAAAGTTGAGTTTTTTTTATTCTTGATGTTATCATAGTTCTGATTTTAGCCACGGTCTCTTAATGAGCTTGCCAAACACTTTATAATGGAAATGGCACGCCAAAAGGCTGGCCAGATCATCTTTAGGCTGGCTATCAAACCTATAATTTTGTTTCTTTCTGAATGGTGGAAGTCAGTTTGAGGTTTGGGATAGTTCAACATCATTTGCTGAGGTATTAATTTATCCTATTGACACCCTCAAACTTCCTATAAATGTTCCTATGTTATTCCCGAAAAACAATGTGATCTAAATACCCAAGAACAAAACAACAAAATTTTCATGGTTTACTTTTAGAATACTGAAAAATGTAATCGTCTCAGAACAATTTGGATCGGCATTTTTTTTGTGTGTGTAATTTTAGAACTCACGACAGGTCTATATCCTCTTAGTGGATTTGTTTATTCCAGTTTCTTAGTGTGTTATACTTGCCAGCATTATGATGTTTGTTATGTTATTCCAGATTCCAGAACTGGACTTTGAGATTCCTCAAGAAGCTCAACGGGGCACACTTTCGACGGTATTTCCCTGCTGCTTAACTTTTTAAATGTTATCTGAATTTTGGTTGACTGACTGGTTTTATGTGTAAGAACTGTATATATTGTAACAAATGACTCATATTGTGGATTATTTTTTTCTGCAAAAGAAACTTTTAGTGTGCCCTTCACTTGTTTAGGGACATTGGTCATATTGTTGTTACCAGGAACATTTTCTGGAGACTGGAATTTAAAAACCTGTTTTGAATCTAGACTTCAACCTAGCAATGAACATGTTGCATTGACTTAAATTGTAGATATAGGAAATGTCTAACCTTAGATCTCCGATCCCTGATTAAAACGTTGTTTCACACCCTGCTGCATCAATATCCCAACCACATAAAAAAAAAAATTTGACGGAACAGAGAGCAATATATCATTAATCGGTAAAATGTTAATTAAGTATTGGTTCAGTTGTCAGTTCTCTGTCTTCTGAATGCAGGAATTGCATTGATCAGAATGTAAATTTGTGAATGTAGAATGTGCAGCTGTTTCTAAAGCTGTGTATCTGGTTTTTTTTCCATTTATATTCCTCACAAATTGGCCAACCTAGTACACTTAGGTGGAGGGAACACTGTTGCGAGCTGCTGAAGAACTGCAGGCTCTCCAAGAGGAGCGCAAGGTGCTCAAAGATTGAATTTTTTTTTATATTATTGTATGCTATAATATCTTCTTGGCATGCCTTTTCACAATGTTAATTTGGGTTTTACAGAAATTGGATCCCAAAACAGCTGAAGCCATAGATCAGTTCTTGATAAAACTGAAATCATGTGCATCTGGAGATATGTCCTTCACCTTTATCCTTGACGATCCAGCTGGAAACAGTTTTGTTGAGAACCCGTGAGATATCCATCTCCCATTTCTAACTGAACCTTTTGTGTTCTCGATGCTATTTTTTTCTGTCAATGTATGATCGACTTGTCTTGAAAATTTTATGATCATGATGCCAAATGCCTGGCATTATTGTGCTTGTTTATTTTAGATTCTGCAGATAAGCACCATGTTTTCTACATATTTTTTCTTTTATTGCTGCATATTTCCTAATACCTATGGTAGTATCATTACAACTTAATTTGGATGTGCAGAACTAGATAACAGTGCTACTCTCCTATACTTTACATAAAAAACCTTATTGAGCCTCTATTGAAGAAGAACCCATCTAGATGGGAAGGGTTGTGTCTAATCATGGCAGAAAGAACTTTGAGAATTTTTCATGTAACATGACACTGATTTCAAATTGAGCTTTCAAGACAGGAATATTATGTACTCCTTTCCGCATATTGAGATCTCCCTGAACTTGTATCCATACTTCTGAAGTCATCTATTTTCAGTTGGACTGCGTTTTTTTTATGTATGTTGGGGGGCGGGGGGGAGTGCGTAGGGCCTTTTTTTTCTCTTCTTTTGAACTTGTTTCTGGTAGTTTTGGTACTAATGCTTTATTTTAAATATTCTTCAGTGACATTTCAAATTTGTTGAGGCAAAAAATTCCATGTCATTAAAGTGGCTTGTTGATTTTTTTCCCTTGAACTGCAGGCAATGTTGTTCAATGATAAATTCAAAACAAACAAATCACTGAGTCTTCTTTGGGGAAAATGATAAAAAGGCAACTTTCAACTGTAACTGTGCATGGAAGCACATGGATATATAGATGATTTTCATTACTCAGATTTCTGTATCAATTTGCCAATTGCCAGTTCTCCCATTTCAAAGTTGGCAGCCTCACTAAACCAAAGTCATTGTTTTATGTAGGTTTGCCCCATCATCAGATCCATCTTTGGTTCTTAAATTTTATGATCGGACGCCTGAGCAACAAGAATCCTTGGGGTTTCTTGTTGACCCCTCATCAGTTGAAGGGCAAAGAGGCACCGGAGATGAGGAAGCTTATCGCGAGGGAAGAGCAAATGCCCTGGATGGAAGTGGAAGACCCCATGGGTCTGTTGGAGCTGTTGCTGGTAGTCGGGCAATTGCTCAAGGTAATACTGAGGAAGTTGCAGCGGCTTTATGTAGGTATTCTGCACCAGAGGAGGTATGTATGTGCTGTTTGTAAATATGGGTTACTTATTTTGTTGTGCCTTGCTGAGTATGCTGTGCTTATTCAATTGTTTGTTGTTCAGATTGAATGCTTCCCAGCATCTTGTGGTTCTTGTGGGGCTATATGCCAGACTCGAATGCATTTCACCAGTATCCCCTTCTTGGTTATTTTCAATTTTTATTGGTTTTGATGCTTTTATTGAACTACACATCTTTCCATCAATTAGTGTGTGTTAGCCTTAGCCACTTGCAGATATTCCATATTTTCAGCAAGTGATTGTGATGGCAACAACTTGTGATAATTGTGGTTATCGGAGCTCCGAGGTTTGTCACGATCCTGAACTCTTGTTGGGGCCTACACAGGATCTTTGCTCAATTCTTTAAATATTTGTTTATGTAATGTAACAATTGAATGGCTGTATAACATACTGTAAACATGTTGGTTTAACTTTGTTATTAGTTTTTTCTTTAAACAGTTGAAGCCTGGTGGCCGAATTTCTGAAAAAGGAAAGCGGATCACCTTATCTGTTCAGAATGTGGATGATCTTAGCCGGGATGTAATAAAGGTTTGTGTCCCTATCTGCTGGACAATCCTTCTTCTGGTGCTATGTCCGTTAGCCTTACTTGTATCATATGTGGTGTGACTAGTGTCAATGGGAAAATCAACAGCATTGTCATGTACCGGTATGTTACAACAAAAGCAATGCTTAACATGGAGTTTTTTTCTGTGTTTCTCCAGTCATATACTGCGGGTGTTCAAATTCCTGAGCTTGATTTGGAACTTGGAAGTGGGACTTTAGGTGGACTTGTTACAACTGTTGAGGGTTTGATTATTCAAATTAGTGAAAGTAAGTTTCTTTTATATGTAATTATTGACATGACATGATCGATGGTCTGTTCTTTTTATGTTTTTGATTTGCTGTTCATTCTTTAAAACACTTATTTTGTGTTTGACCAAGTTAATGAAATTTGGTGAACATCCCACTCAAAAAATGGTATGTCTTCCTTTCAAAGAGCAGTTTTCTGTCCCAATCTACAGCAAAACATCCTCTTGAAAATGGAGCATCTCTCTCATCCATTTTTTTTAAATGCTTTTGGTCATTTGCAAATGTCCACATCCACTGTTTCAGTCCTTAATACACAAAAACTCTGAACTCTTTCTTTGGTCCATCACTATTCATATCATGCTTTCTAAATTTTTTTTAATGGATTTGTAAGTGTAACATTTGTCTAGGAATACACTTCATATGTTTATCCTCGATATGATATTACTAAAGATCTTACTTGCAGATCTTGGGAGGGTTCATGGCTTCACTTTTGGTGACAGCCTTGATGATAGCAAAAGGAAAAGATGGGATGATTTTAAATCTGCACTGTCCAAGGTATTCTCTGGCTCATCGTAATGTTATTCAAATCTTTTCACGTCAATGCATCTGACACACAATTCGCAGATTCTAAGTGTGGATGAGCCCTGGACTTTGATTATTGACGACGCATTGTCGAATTCCTTTATCTCTCCTGTGACTGAATCCATTGAAGACGATCATCAGCTCTTATGTATGTCCATCTTTACATTTCATTGAAAACACTTGCATCATACAATTTTCATGTGTTCATAAAACTAACAACCGGACCAATATTTTTTTTTTCTGGGGGTTATCAGTCGAAGAATACAAGAGGTCTTGGGAGCAGAACGAGGAGCTGGGGCTCAACGACATGGACACATCTGCGGCTGACGTCGCATATAATGATTGAATGAATGATTCATGAGACACGTTCAGCAGATATCAGTGTTGTATGGGGTGATTCATGATCATATCAATTCCCCTAAAATGAGCAGGGGACAACATGGGGTTGAAGCTTCACATTGGTTAATATAGGTTGATGTGCACTTTTTTATTTAAACTCATGTAATTGTGAACTGTGTTATTCCTTATTTACCATTTTTTCTTGTTTACTTTAATTCTCTAGTATCTAATGCTAACTAGCGGTATAAAAATAATTACTGGACATCTATTTCAGTGGCAGTGGGCATTTCTTTTCTTAATAAATCAAGGTTGAATGCATATCATTTACTCAAAAAAAAAATGGCAGTGGTAGAAATTGTTCATCATCTCCAAACATGATCAATCATTGTCTAATTTCTAAGCCCCCGTTTGGATATAAAATTAAGTTATTCAAATGTTTATGATTATTTTAATATAAATAAAGATAAAATAATTTTGTGTTTGGTTGTGTTTTGAATTATTCTTGTAAGAAAATATAATGATAATTTTTTATTGTTTGGATAAAATGTGAATAAAGATTTATAAATTGTTCGTCATCTCCATACATGATCAATCATCGTCTAATTCCTAAGCCCCTGTTTGGACATAAAATTAAGTTATTTTAATGTTTATGATTATTTTAATATAAATAAAGATAAAATAATTTTGTGTTTGGTTATGTTTTGAATTATTCTTGTTAAAAAATATAATAATAAAATTTTTATTGTTTAGATAGAATGTGAATAAAGATTTATAAAAGATAAAAAAATAATGATAGATTAACAGGTGATATTATCTCTTATAAGAGATAATGACAGCTGACACACATTCTTTGAATGAAATAATCTAAAATAATTTTAATTTCAAGGATTGATTAAAATCCATATATCACTTTTACCAGTTTATTCTGATATATCTATACCACCAAACACATTTTTTTGCATTGTCCCCACTTATTCACATGTATTCCCATTTTATTCCCCATCTAAACGGGGGCTTAAATGTTTAATATTTAAGAAGAAAAACCTGTAAATGATGAGGAACAGAACAAGTGAGCTTAAGCTTCTGCAGGGCAAAACAGACACTCCCCTACATAAAGACAAAACTGACTTCTTAGGGGAAATGTGGAGCAATATCTATGTAACAAAAGCATACCAGGACTGCTTTATTTACATTTACACACATTGTTTCATTAACTCATCCAGTATCTCGGTATTGTAAAAGAAAATAACATTGCATTAAGGGTATAAAAATCCACATCACAGTTTTTTTCAGAATATGTAGCCGGGCACTTCAAGAGGGAATGACGCCACTTCCACTTCGAACAATCTGCCTTTCGGGCTCGTTATCCTGCAATAGGAAGGGCATGGTAAATTATCAGTTAAAACAAACCACGCAATCTCACGACAAAAAAAAAATCTAAACTATATAATGAAAGATCATCCTTGGCGAAATATGGGTAAAAGAAGGCTGCAACCATGAATTGTCATTGGCAACAGCATTTCGAAGCAAGTTTGATACACTAATTTAGTGTTTAAAAGAATGCCTAACACAGTGTATACTTCCAATGTCTCATTATATACCCCATTATTGCCAAATACATACTTCAAAAAAACAAAATTAAAATGTTTGCAGGCTGCAAGTGGGGATGAATGCAACATTTTCCATAGTTTTATGTAGAGTAGTACCTGCCAGGGACAAATGTGAAGGAGCCTTCAATAGAACCGGTCAAAGATGGTATCGTCGAACAGCTTTGGTATACGAATTCTCCCTTGTTGGGAGCAAGGAGAGGGTACTGTACTCATATACGTTTAGGCAATTGAACTTTATAAGTCATTTTTAAACTATAGAAAGAACATAGAATTGCTATCTCTACAAAAAAAAAAAAAGGATTTTTGCATATATATAGATATACATACACACACACCCCTCATAGAATTCAATTCTTCCCATGTTAAAAAATCAGTGCCAAAATACCTCTGAAAAAATTAACACATTGCATTTGTGCCCCTCCGTTATACACCATTTCTAATCTTAGCTCAACCATGCTTACCTAGAGTAACCATGCTTTGTGAAAAGACAAAATGTCCTCCAAAAAAAAAAAAACACTAGAACCAACCACAATTGCCTGTAGGGGTATATGGGTCATTTCAGACCCACGGTTTTTTGGACTTTATGATGGGTATACATGTAAAAATCCAAAAAAGGTCAGCAAAAGGTTTTTTTTCCTGATTAAATCTTCTCCTATCAGCAAAAATAAAACTCGACCCAGATCTCTACCAATATGTCAAGAAGAGGTGGTTTGGAGTTGTCTCACGATTTCAGAAAATGATAACATTTCTTTTCTTTTACATTACGAATCTGTCAAGAAGAGGTGTTACCCTATTTTTAGGCCCCATTTGGATCATCAGTGTTTGGTTAAATTTTGTGTTTAAAAAAGATTCCCAAACGCGGATCCAAACACATTTTCAGTGTTTAGCTTTTTCAACCACCATCTCGTTTTTTCAGGCAAAAAAATCTTGCGATTGAAAAGCTAATAAAACAATGTTTTTCAAAAACTAAGTTTGAAACACAAGATTCTAAAAATCTCAATGTTTCAATCGCACATCCAAGCACAGCCTTAACCTTAATATATGATGAAAAAGCTAAGAATAGGTTTTCCCTCATGGAAAAGCCCCCCCCAATAAACAGTTCATGATTATGATGGATGATGAATTCATGAACTATAAACAATCAACTAACTTGCTCAGTAAACTTCCAATAAGAGATCAAAACATGAATGAAGTTCGGAGTTTACCTTTCCTATCACAGCCTCTCCCTTTACGTCCCCTACAACAGCATCCCCGGCTCGAATGATCCAATGTCTGGACTGGAGTTGGCACGACGAGTGGTACATTCCATCTAAAATCAAACCATCAGACAGGAGAGACATGCGGATCGAGTACGCGAAACAGCACTTATCATCTATCTCGTCTGTAGGACTGGATTTCTCGGGAATGAAAAGAGCAGAAGCACGCACCTGGAAAGGATGAAACAATATTGGAAAGCCCCATTAAAAATTACCCATGCAGTGCATAAAATAATTATTTGAAAGTAAATGGCAGTACCTTGTATGACCATTCAAGTTATTTAAAGAACATATCATGTAACAGACATTTTTTTCTAAGTGGATGTTATCATTTAGCATATCAACATAATCACGAGAAATGAACATACATCTATCTATTTCTGTCATCAAATTCAAAAAAGCCATTAACAGTGTTTTATCAAAGAAGACAAATTTCGGACAATATGCCACATCTGGTTACATGTACCAACCATAAAATCCACATTGACATGCTTGGTGTGACAACCACTATAAGCAAATTTCTCATGGAAGCCATGTCTAATTAAATTTCAATAACAATTTCAAGTTTAACATTACATAAAATTTGTCCTTAACAAAACCTTCTTTGCAATGCTTTTTTTCCCCAGGGTTTCATTACAGTCTGCTTGAACAGTTTCAAACTGAGTATGGATTTAAATAACTGTCTATGATTGCATGCAGAAATTATGGTCTCCCTCATCTACATAGAATTTCTTCTTGATGACATTTCATAGGAAGAAGAGAGGACATCACCAATAAAGGCTGGAACATATTTAACGATGAAGAGAGAGATTTTAACCATGAACAAATTTCTGTCCATAAAAAAAATATATACAATGATGACATGAATGTTCAGGATCGTTATTTTTGTCATAATTAAATAAGGAGACGTGGTTATAGGCATTATACCTGAACACCATTAGTCACCGCAGTGGAACAAGCAGGTGGTGTTTCAGGAAATTGACAAATAATCCTCAAATCCCATTCTTCACGAATCCCAATCACACCATCCCTCAGACGCCTGCCATGCTCCTCCAGCCACAACAACATTGCATCATGTGCCTCAACACCTTCACATTTCACTAGCAGTTGAGGAACACAGGGTATCATATCCCCATCAACAAACAGTTTCCTTGTGCCCACATAGAGGTGGCCACTGCAACAATTGAGAAAAAACAATTTCCTATCATAAAAGGAAGAGGCCACAATTACGCATTTGGACTGACTTGCAAAGCGACGTTCAGCAAATTTTTTTGTATCCAACACTACTTGTGCTAGAGGAAGCAAGTACACGTTTGCAACTTGGCTATAAAACCAGTAACCCCCTATAAGCCCCAAGGTTGCAGCATCTTTGGTTTCCAAAAATTTTAAGTCCTGCCCATCATGAAACCGGTATAGCAGCCTCGTGGGTGGTGGTAATCTGATACCTAGCTTCTCTTCAGCCTCCTTTATTTCTCTTTCAGAGGCGCCCTTCCGGAGGGTATTACTGACCTCTGGGAAATTAGCAGCCAACCAAGTCTCTATGACGGCCCAACACCTCTTAGTTCGCTTGACTAGGGACCATGGGTACATGCCAAAAGATTCATGCCACACTTTGTATGCTATCTGCACATATATGCCAAAAGAAGAAGGTGACAAACATTTAGAAGCTTATTATTTTCTTCATAACCACCACAAAAAAAGCATTCAGAAGTATGAATATTGTGGGGATAAGCACAAATTACAAGACTTGAGAAGATCTAAAAAACACTTGATTCGTCTAATTAGGTAGTGAGCATTTACCTGTTAGAATGGAATTCCTTTCAATGCAAAGTTCTAAATTTGGAAAATGGAAATAAAAAAATCTTTTCTTACATAGGATCATTGTAGGTGTAGATAGGGCTGGAATCTAGCGATCCATTTCGATAATGAAACTCCCTAGGCCAAACCATTGTAGTAGTTTGTAAGGGTTCACTAAAAACTTTATAATATCTACTTCAACTTGTTCTATGAATCAACATACATATTATTATTGTCCTTCGGGGCATCCGATAAAATTGGAACGATACAAAGAAGATTAGCATGGCCCTGTGCAAGGATGATGACATGCACAAATCGAGAAATGGTCCAAATTTTCCCTAACAAAAAAAACATACATATTATTGGTACATGTATACGTTTCAACTTATTATTGAAACTCAACACAGTCAAGCTGAGAATTCAAATTAATCATAAAAATCATTTCATTTTCAAAAACAACAACAGCAGCCAAACAAATTCCTATCCAATATCGAAAAAGACAGATCAATTTCTCCAAAACCCATCAATCAAACACCCATTCTACCTATGCAACTCAAGCAGAAGCTAAGAATCATTTCTTCTCACACCTTCTCTGACCATAAAAATCAAATCTTTTAAAAAAACCCAACATCCGAATCTCTATTTCATATTGTAAAAACAACAAAAACCCTCCAAAACCCATCAATCAAACAACCATTTCAGCCGATCAACTGAAGCAGAACCAGAGACGGAACATCGAAAAAAAACCTTCTTTTATTCATGGGTTACCTTGAAAGAGGGGCATGGGCTTCCGAGGGGGTCGATGGGGGCCTTCAGATCGAGATCGAGAGAGCAAAACCTTCGCCAGAGGTTGTCGTCGGAGGCCCAGACCATGAAACGGCGGTTGACGCAGGCGAAGGAGGCGGCGTCTGTGGGATCCACCTTCGACAGGATCAGCTCCACCACCAGATCCTCCAACCCTTCCATCTCCACCGTCACCTCTCTCTCTCATACACAGAGAAGAACAGATGGACGATATGATGATGGTTCGGATTTCTGATCAATGGCTAGAAATTAATCTCTTTATTGAGAGATTATAATTTTTGTTTTTAGATTTTGGAAAGAGTCATGATTGATACGAGGGCACAAAATATAAACCCACTTATAGGTCCATGAGTTTCATTATCTCATTGTTGGTTATTGTTTGACTTATTAATTTTTTTTAAAAAAATGATAAAATACAAATGTGTCATTCATTAAAAATCTGCTTCATTAACTCAAATCCCCTCATTTTCATTATAACTTTATATGTAAATTTTAAAATCCATTTACCTATTTCAAATTTTGAATTTTGAAATCATTACCTAAATTATAATTAAACCTAAATTATATAAAAAATTAACTAAATTGTTGTCATCAAAATCCTTCAAACCGGCTAGATTTTTTTTAAACTCACATTCATATTATACACATTAATTTTTTTATAGAATGTTATAACTGAATATTAAAAAAGTTCAGTATTTATTATATTCAAATTTAAATAAAAAACACTCATAACAATTTGTTATATTTACATAAAAACTGTTACATTTCTATAGATGTAACAAACAATTACATTTACCTAAATATCAAACAATTACATTTACTCTTCAAAATCATCAGCCTTTCAAAGAAAATGTAGCAGATTCCACCATAAAAGTATGTAATTAATTGTTACATTTATAAAAGCACCAAATATAAATTACTATTTGCATTGTAAGAAATGCAGTACAGAAATTAATGTTACATTTCAGACTGTTACATATTATGAATGTATCAAAAAATAAATATGTGTTTCGATGTCAGAAATGTAATACTAACTTCATACAAACTGTATAAAATTAAATGTAATAATAACGAGTGTTACATTTATGAATTAAAACGAAACAAAATAAAAAGGTGTAATATGACGATCAATGCATAAAAAAATTTCATGTTCAAAATTTGAAACATGCAACATTGATTGAATATGTGATCGTAAAAAAGTTAATTTTAATTTTGGATATCACTTGCATTTCAATAAGATCATATAATAAAAAATAATTGTCAAACCTGATTCGGAAGACATTGATAGGAGATTCAACTCGAGGAAGAACAAATCAGTGTCTTTCAACTTCTCAAAATTAAAATTTCAGATTTGCTAGTAATTGAATTCCTTCTTAGGGAATTTCTGTTTCCTATCTATGGGTGGGTCCGACCATTAGGCGCAAGGTCGCCTATAGTGCTTCAATTTTGGTTCGACCTAACACAAAGTCAACTTCTTTGTCAAAATATCTACTACTTTATGGCATTTCATCTAGTCCAACTTCAGAGCTAAACAACTATAAATAAAGAAAGAAGAAGAGATGGTTGAATATGTTCATCATATATAATTTTGTTGAAACTTCATAGAAAAAGGAAAAAATCGTAATCGAATGTTTCTCAAATAGGCTTATGGGTATAATAGATAATGCACATTTGCCACATCATGGGGCCTGGTTTGGGGCCTGTAAAGTTGGGGCCTGGAAATCATTATTGTTTTAGGGTGCGTTTGGTTGCGCGATTGCAAAACTGATTCTACTGGAATCTGCGATTACAAAACTGATTATGCAGGAAGCTCACTTTCTCAGCTTTTTTAAATCGCAGCTTTTGGACACTATTTGCCTGCAATCGCTGGATTTAAAACTGCAATTGTAAAACTGTTTGGTTGCACGATTGTAAACGCAGCTTCCTGCAATCGCAAACGCTGCGCAATCGCGCAACCAAACGCAAATGTTACCACATTTGTTTTTATTTTTATATAGGAAACTTTATGTAATGACGTATAAGTTTTGATAAAAAAATGAATATAGTTTTATTTTTGAGTTAAATGAATCCAAATTTAATAAGGATGTGCATATGTTTCACTGAATTTCTAATGAGGTATATATGATTGTATTTTAAATTATAAAAATGATTGAGCGCAATAATTCCCTTAAATTTTTAGTAATAATAGAGGATTAGCTTTTGAATGACATTTAAGTCTCGTTTGAAATCGGATTTGGATATTATTTACTTTATAAAAATTGAATTTAAAATTGAGTTTGCATGAAATTGTCTCTCAACATATTATGAAAAATTAGCTATTGATTATTTTAAATTGTTTATAGCTTTAATTAAACTGTAGCTCTTTTTTTTATATTTAAAAGGGAGATTTTCATATATACCCCTATAAAGTTATAAAATTTCATGTATACCCCTGCTGAAATGGTAATTATTTTTATACCCTCGAAAATCATTTAAGTTGTGCATGTTTACCCTTCCGTTTGTCTCCGTCTGTTTGGACTTGGTAGCCATGGTTACTTGATTAACCACACAGGGAAAATTATTATTATGCCCCCAATTGATCTTCCCCCCCCCCCCTTTCAATGAAACCATCGAAGAAACCCTAAATTTATCAAAGCTTCCCCTCTTTCATTCATTTTCTTCTTTTAACCCACCAAAAAACCCTAGATTTACCGCAACAAACCATCGAATCTTACCCTCCTTCGATCAAATCCATCGAGACTTCCCCTCTTTCGATCAAACCCACACACAAAAAAAACATTTTCATAAAAAACAATATCTGCCCTAGTTTCACGATGAGAAGATACGCAATGAGAACTATGGTGAGGGGTCCTGATGGGACTTTGGTTCCTAGATCAGCAGCCAAACGATTACCAAGGAGCAACCGTGAAGATCTCATTGATGTCGATGCTTCCTATGTAAGGTTTTCTGTCCAGATGCATCATCATTTCATCATTTTCTTTGTATATTTTGCAATGGTGCTGAATGTTTTTGTTTTGATTTTATTTGTGTTGGACTGGATATGAATGGATTTGAATGATCGTGTCATGTATGCCTGATCATGTTATTGCTTATGTTGGACTGGATATTTTGCAATGGTATTGTTTTATATGTTTTGTATAGACTTTCCATTTAATTAGATTCACATATTTTGGGTTTTCTTGTATGCATTTTTCAATGTTTGTATGTAATGTATGTTGCAGTTAGAAGAGAATACCAAAGTGACCATTTTGTTTCGATATGGAGGTTTCTGGAAAATAACAAAGAATACTGACATAAGGGTATACCGGCTCGGTAGACAAAAAAAAATCACAATGGATAAATCATGTTGTACCATGGATGAGATGATGGAGGAAGTTAACCAACTTGTTGCATATGGTACTGAAGATGCAGTAAGCATGTCATACCAAAAGCCTGGACTATATGAATATTTTTCCCTGACTTCAGAATATGATATCTTGAGGATGTTTGACTTCCATAGGAAGAGTAAAGTGATTGAGATGTTTATCACAGTAGAAAAAAATGTAGGGGGGGTCTTCAAATACCTTTGATGTGTTTCCCACACCTGAGGAGAGAGAGGCTAGGCTGGAAAAGACACAAATTTCTGAGGATGTAGGTGACAAAGAACTCCAACCCTCAATGTTGCCTCATGGGATTGATTTTGATATTTCAGTCATGTTTAAAGATGTACCCCATAATCCAGTGCACCAGCCCAGTCAGCCAGTGTGCCAGCCCAATCAGTCCAGTTGTCAGCCAGTGTGCCAACCCAATCAGTCCAGTCAGCCAGTGTGCCAGCCCAATCAGTCCAGTCAGCCAGTGTGTCAGCCCAATCAGTCCAGTCAACCAGTGTGCCAGCCAAGTGAGCCAGTATATGATCCCAATGAGCCAACAGACCTCGAGGCCCAGAATATTTGTAGTGAGTCAAGCTATCATTCAATGTTTAGCTCTGACTCTGCAAATTGTGTTTCAAATGATGAAGGCCTATTTGAAGAGCAAGATGCAGAAGACCCAAATATCAATGTGGGTGTGAAGTTCATGAACATTGAGACATTGAGAGATTCCTTGAGACAACATGCAATTAGGAATGAATTTGCTTTAAAATTTATTAGAAGTGAGCCAACTAGATTGACTGCCAAATGTATGGATGAACAATGTCCTTGGAGAGTGCATGCTTCTGTTCTTGCTGATGGTGTGACATTTCAAATAAAGACAATGAACAACACTCATAGTTGTTCATCTATGAATAGGGTTGGCTCTAGTATGACATCATCCTCATGGATTGCCAATAAAATTGTTGACTGGCTGAAGCATGAGGGTGACATCCCTACCCCACAGATTAGGAGAAGATTGCAAAGAAAATATGGCCTTGACAATCTCCCTTATCATAGGATTTGGAGAGGCAAAGAGGCAGGAAACCTGAAAATTTGGGGTAATTTTGAAGATTTATATGCATTAGTGCCTGCTATGAGGCTGAACTGATTAAGATGAACCCAGGCAGTCATGTGCATTATACAGTGGATGAGGTAGATCATTCCTTTCAGAGAATATTTATCTGTTTTAAAGCATGTAGCATGGGATTCCTGTCAGGTTGTAGACCATTTCTTGGTCTTGATGGCTGTCACTTGAAAAGTAAATATCTTGGGTCTCTTCTTTTAGCCACTGCCATGGATGGGAACAGTGGATTGTTCCCTGTTGCTTTTGCAATAGTAGAGGGAGAGAATGGCAGTAGTTGGCAGTGGTTTTTGAAAAATTTGCATGAGGCAATTGGTGATGTAAATGGTTTGGTCTTCATGTCTGACAGAGGAAAAGGATTAGATGATGCAGTGAAGATTGTGTTTCCTTTTGTTGAACATCGAGCATGTGTAAGGCATCTATATAAAAACTTCAAGAGGAAATATCCTAGAGAGTTCCTGGAGAGGCTTGTGTGGTCAGCTGCCAAGTCCTTCACAATGCAGTGGTACCTGGAGTTCATGAGACAGATTGAAGAGGTCTCAAAAGAAGCATATAATTACTTGATGGGTGAAAAGGATCATTGTTGGAGCAGATCAATGTTTGGTGAATCTGCAAAGTGTCATTACTTGACAAATAACATGTCAGAGTCTTTCAATGCATATATAGGTGATGCAAGGGCCAAGCCAATCATATACTGCATTGATGTCATCAGACAAAAGTTGATAAAGACCATGTACACTAGGAGATTGCAAGCTTCCAGATGGAAAGGTAAATCCCAGTGTTTTTTATCCTGTCATATATGATTGATTGTGCTGTATTTAATTATGTTTCTTTAGGTGTAATTGTTCCAGAAGTGCCGAAGCATCTTAATGAATTAAGTAAAGGGAATGGTGTTTATGATGTTCTGAGATCTTCAAGTGTGAGGGCTGAGGTTGACGGACCAGATGAAGATTTGATGTCATGTTGGCTGAGAAGAAATGCAGTTGTAGGAGATGGAAAGTCACAGGTATACCATGCAAACATGCTGCTGCTGCAATATCATCCATCAGAGGCTCTAGATGGGAAGATTTTGTGGATCAATATTACATTGTTGAAAGGTAATTTTTTAAAAACATCATGCAAGCATGTTCATCTATCATATTACACTATTGAATGGTGTTTATTAATGAACTGATGTTGTTATATTTACTTATGCACCAATGATGATAGATACAAACAAGCCTATGCCATGGAGATATCACCTTTGACAGATAAATCCATGTGGGAACCTCAAGATATCACATATGTTGGCAAACCTCCCAAGTGCATCAGGCCACCTGGCAGACCTAAGAAGAACAGAATCAAGCCCGTGATGAGGCATCAAGTGGGAGTTCATCTATCAAGAGGGCTCATAGATGCAAGAGGTGTGGAGACCTAGGACATCACCAAAAGACTTGTAAAAATCATATTAGAAGCATTGAGAATCAGTCTACAACAGGAGGATCAAATGATGGATCAAGGTAATAATACATCATGTTCAATTAATTATGATATGCTTCATATTTTATTACTTCAATTTCATTTACAAATAAATTTGTTTTGGGTTTGTAGTTCCCATAAGAAGCCTCCAGGAAGACCAAAGAAAATACAGTCAAGAGGAGCATCCACAGTTGGGTTGGGTAGAGGCAGAGGAAATGGTTGACCAAGTGCAGGGGTTATTTTCAAAGAAGTCCTGTGTGGGTTATCAAAACAATTTATTGTGTTATTTATGTTAAGTATGTGGTTTTCAAAACAATGTAGTTATGGAATGTTGTATTATGTGGGTGTGAAAACAATGAAGTTCCATATGATGGCATGTGTTTGTAGTATGTGTGTGTTTTAACTAGTGAATGACAATACATTATGTTACTTGAAAATAGTTAATGACAATGCTTTTTGTGATTTAAAAAGTGAATGACAATGCATTTATCAATTCTGAACTTGTTTATGCAGGTGTGAATGACAATCAATAAAGCATGTGTAAATACAAACATTACAAACATTATCATGAATCCAACATTCACACATCTTCATCACTCAACAATCATAATTCAAACATTCTCATTACTCAAAAATAATTCCATCAATCTAAAACATTCCATTACTTACTTCATTCCATCATCTAGTACATTAGATAGTTAAAGAAACACACCAAGTTTAGTACATCTTTCACTTCACTTTGAACTAATTATACATAATATTGCAACTAAAAGACCAATTATAATATACATGCACATCATAATCCGACTACGCATGTCATCGAGTTTCTTCTCCATCGCTCCTTGCAGCATGGTTAATTGAAGCTTCAGATCTAGGGTGTCATGGTGAAACTCATCAACCCAGCAAAAAAAGTTACAATCTTCTGGTGTCTGAGAAGAAACACAAAAAAAAAATCACAATAGAGTCTAAGACACATTTCATCAAACATCTAACACACCCTACAAAGAAGATATGCTTTAAATCAATGGTAAACCTGATAAACTACCTACCTTCCAATGTGGACATCTGTAGAACCTCCGGCCTTTGCTAACTTTCTTTGTCGTGGTCATCACCACACAAGAAATTCCACATCGGCAATTTGGAAATGTATTCCGTCGGATGCGACTGCCGAAGGAGGAGGAATGCGATGCTTCACTCATTTCGTCGGGTGGTGCGACTGTCGACACAGGTTGAAGAAGGTGGGAGACGGAGGTTGAAGAAAGTGGGAGACGGAGGTTGAAGAAGGTGGTGTGAGTTATATTTGTTTACAGGACATTAAAGAGGGCAAAAGGGACATTTTACATGTCATAACGGAGTTAAACGGTATATTCTGCGAATATACCCGCATGTTCGGACGGAGGTTAACCCGAAGGGTAAACATGCACAACTTAAATGATTTTCGAGGGTATAAAAATAATTACCATTTCAACAGGGGTATACATGAAATTTTATAACTTTATAGGGGTATATATGAAAATCTCCCTATTTAAAAACGGGTTTAAGAAATTTAGTTTTCTACAACCAAAAGCATTCCAAATTTTGCACCACTGCTCGCTTGGTGAGTGGTTGAGATGCACCTCCCTCCGTTGTTTATCCGACCCTCGTGGGCTTATATATATAGTCGAGTGATTAGGTGCGGCGGTCGCACGGTGCGGCAGCCGTCCGATCGCGGGTCCATCGCATCCAACGGTCGACGTGAATCGCACTTGACCGTCAATGCGATAGACCCGTGATCGACGGCCCGTGATCGCTGCCGCACCTAATCATCCCTCTATATATATATATATAGTCGTGATATTATACGGTCGTGCCGTCGGTGCGGTCGCGATCACGGGCCGTCGATCACGGGTCCATCGCATCGGACGGTCGGGTGCGATTCACGCCGACCATTAGATGCGATGGACCCGAGATCAGACGGCCCGCGACCGCGACCGCACGACCGCATATTATCGAAAATATATATATATATATATATAGTCGAGTGATTCAGTGCAGGAATGCGGGAAGCGACGTCGGTAGTTCGATCGCGGGTCCATCGCATCCAACGGTCGATGTGAATCGCACCCGACCGTCTGATGCGATGGACCCGTGATCGACGGCCCGTGATCGACGGCCCGTGATCGCACACCGCACCGATCGCAAATCGCACGTAATCGCGACTATATATATATATATATAGACTCGTGATTACGTGCGGTCGTGCGGTCGGTGCGGATTCGACATGCGTCGTCCGATCGCGGGTCCATCGCATCGGACGGTCGGGTGCGATTCACGTCGACCGTTGGATGCGATGGATCCGCGATCGGACGACGCACGTCGAATCCGCACGACCGCACCGACCGCACGCTATCACTCGACTATATATATATATATATATATATATAGGGAAGTAATTCAGTGCAGGAATGCGGGAAGCGATCATGGGTCCATCGCATCGGACGGTCGGGTGGGATTCACGTCGACCGTTGGATGCGATGGACCCGCGATCGGACGGCTCACGTCGCACACCGCACCGATCGCAAACCGCACCTAATCGGTTCAATATATATATATATATATATATAGAGGAGTGATTAGGTGCGGGTCATGCGGTCGTGCGGCGTCGACCACGGGCCGTCGATCACGGGTCCATCGCATCAGACGGTCGGGGGCGATTCATCTCGACCGTTGGATGCGATGGACCCGCGATCGGACGACTCACGTCGAATCCGCACGACCGCACGACCCGCACGCTATCACTCGCGTAGATATATATATATATATATATATATATATATATATATATATATATATGGTCGCGATTACGTGCGGTGTGCGGTCGGTGCGGTTTACGACGTGGGCCGTTCGATCGCGGGTCCATCGCATCCAACGGTCGACGTGAATCGCACCCGACCGTCCGATGCGATGGACCCGTGATCGACGGCCCGTGATCGCGCACCGCACCGACCGTAAACCGCATGTAATCGGATCCCTATATATATATATATATATATATACGACCGCGATGAGGTGCGGCGGCCGCACCGTGCGGCAGCCGTCTGATCGCGGGTCCATCGCATCCAACGGTCGACGTGAATCGCACCCGACCGTCCGATGCGATGGACCCGTGATCGACGGCCCGTGGTCGACGCCGCACGGTGCGGCCGCCGCACCTAATCGGTGCTCTATATATATATATATATAGGGAACTGCTAGGGTGCGACCATGCGGTCGTGCACCCCAGCGTGCGCACGGAATCGTGGACCGTGCGATCGGTGAACTCGTGATCGCACGGTCCACGATTTATTTAAAAAAAAAAAACCAGGGTCGGACGGACGTCTGTCGTACACCCCTCTCTCTCTCTCTTACACCTCTCTCTCACCTCTCTCTCGTCTTGATCTCTCTCTCTCGTGCGCCTCTCTCTCGTACACCTCTCGGTCTCTCTCGATCTCTCTTTCTCTTGAAAATCCAAACCCTCCGGCGTCCCCAGCTGCAATCCCATTGGCGACCACCTCGACGTCCCCCCTTGGCGACCCCCTACACGTCCTCTACTGCGACCGACCCCATCGACGACCATCCTCCGGTCTTTCCTCTCTCTCCCTCAAACATTTTTTTGAATATCATCTGTATGTGAATGAATCTGTGTGAATATTTTTGTATGTATATGATTTTTGTTGAATTTCATCTCTCTAAATACATGTGATTTTCTTACTACAAATTTTTTTTTGTTGAATGAATTTGTGTGTATGTGTTTTTTTTTTTAATTGAATCTGTTTTAATCATTTTAAATCATGAACCTCCAATTTTTCCCCCTCTTTTAAAGCTTTATTTCATGCAGCCCTTGATTCCATAGTTGGTCTATATCAGTCCTTGATTCCATGGTTGGTGATGGTTGTTCACTGCTAATTACATTAAGCACCTGTGGTGAGAGGCCAATCATGTGGGATCACAACAGAACATCCCCAAACCTAAGGAGAAGAGGAAAATGGGGTCTGGAGAAAGCCCTGGATTTTATTTTTGCCTAGGAACTTCATAGTAATGCTACATATTTTTTCGATTTTGAGGGAATGTGTGTTGGGATTCAGCTTTTATATATGAGGATTGTGTGATTGCCTAGTAACAGAACATTTTTTTTCACAGATCGTGAAGGTAGAAGAAATGCAAATTGCTTATCATGGGGTATTGATAAAGAATGGGTGTTGAAAGGGAGGTATTTCCATATTAATTTTTCATTTTCTCTGTGTTCCTTAATCCCAATGTCTTTATGCTAATTTTTTTCATCTTGTCAAATATATGCTAATTTAGGCCAGATCTGGCTTGGTCATAGCTTAGTTGATATATTTGTATAAATGAGTTCATTTTCTTTTCTATTTTGTTGAAGATGATCTTCATCTTGGACCTTGACCAGTTTTTAGTGGAAAAACTTCCATTTTTTTATCATTTACAACATTGATTTGGATTTAGGTTGCACGGTTACAATTAATTTTAGTGAGTTTGATACCAGGTTTTAAGTCTTTGATAGTCCACTGAGTTGTGAGTCTATTGTCCAGACTGGTGTACTTAGAAATTTACAGATACTTCATAATTTTTCATGAAGCATTGCTTACAATGAAATATTTCTATTTCAGGGAGAAAATTGTGGGTATCTTATGTTTGCTTGTGAACCTTTCAATGAGACGGTGTTACAAGATATAAGATTGATTGGCTTTGACTGAGGGATGGTGATTCCCTCCAAATGTTTTTAATTCGTTGCCAACACTAGTGGGAGTATGGATTTTCTGACAATGTACAATCGTGTGAGAGATATTAAGAAATGCAATTTATAAGTCATGCTGCTTCAATACTTCTGCTGCAATTTATAAGTCATTTTTAATTGGGTTTAATCAATTAGTTTTTTCCTCATGATATCTTGTTTTGTTTTGGTTTAATCAAGAATTGAATAAATCATTAACTACTAGACTTGGGTTCTTGTTATTTTTGTAATTCCAGACTTGGGTTCTATGTCTCAAGCAAATAGAGAGGGTGAGAGCAGTGAAGAGGAAGAACAAGTTGTGACTTGTGATGTAGACGGTGCTCTCAAATTTCAAGCTAAAGAGGGAGCCACAACCAATGAAGAGGAGGATGACTTTGGGACATTCTGAGGAGGTTCAAATCTATGCATCCTCTTCAAACATTGGTACCACCACCAACTCAAAGAAACAAAGCTGCTTTCTTTCCTTCCCCTCCACAAACAGGCCCCAAAATCCTTGTGTACATGAGATGGTCTCATACATTTTTTTTATTTTTTTGTACATGAAACTTGTATGTCTTTTTTGGATGTGTATAATGAAGGGTATCCTTGTAAAGCCTTTTACTTTCATATAGAATCATAATATTAATTATGTACTGAAGGGGTGGTGCTTCAAATTTCGTTTCAACTAGAGATTTTAATTTTGTTTAAAATAGGTTGATGTTTCAGTATGGAGGACAGGTTGATGTTGACGTACAAAATTGGTTGATGTTCATGTACTTAACATGTTGATTTATTAAACAAGCTGAAATGTATTTAAACAGGTTGAGTTTGTTGTATTCTTCTGTCATGAGACCTTATTTGATGGTCAACTCTTTCTATGACTGATTCACATATACACTAAAACATAATCAGTCACAGAAATAGGAAGGCCTAAGGATCATCTATAAATATAAATGAATTTAAACAGTGACCAGGATCAGCCATAACTAATAAAACTACTGGACCGCATGGAATTTATACTTGTCTATGTTTATGTATATGTGATATGGGAATTAATTTGATCTTTCATTAAAGTCCTTTATGTGATATGTTTATGTATACTTGGAATCTTAAAGTGAATAAACGGGGCATAAATGAAAGATGTTTATGTTTTTTCATAGTTTTCGACAGACAACAGGATCCTTTATGTGATTTCTTTAAAAAGAAAAAAAGGCCTGCAAGTTATCATTCACATTGAATGACTGAATCACCATTTTTAAACTGGGTTACAATCTGTGAAGTGAATCATGATCAATTTACAATTCGAATATCACTGCTACACAACAATTACAAACTATTCTCATCTTTGTTTTGAAAAATAAGTACTCATGATTTGACAATACAGGGGAAGCTTTGAGGAGACTTGGTGCCGTATCTCATTCACATAAATCATTTGGATCCTCATACTCGAACTATCGCCTGACCTGCAACATTAATTGGGATTATGTTAGAATTTCTCACCGTTCAACATTTAGTAATTTGGAGTTATAGCGGCCTATGAAAATATTGAACTAACCAAATAATCTCTGATGCCTAGGTTAATAAGAAAAACATGTTCCTTTGCAGTAAAAAATGCTATGTAGACCATAAAAACAATTTACATAATAACAAGTGATTATGCAAGGAAAGAATTATAAAGGTTTACTGTATATGCATGAGCACAAATTGAGAAAAAGAAAACACAAGAAGAAGAAAAGAAGGTATGTATCTAATCTAAGTAATGAGCCCAAAGTTTAATTTAATATATGATCAATTGTTGAGTTGTGAGTCTGCTCTATTTTTTTGTGGTCATTACAGTCCTTTATGAACAATATGCATCAGACATTTAAATATACAGTGATGATATGGTATAGGTCATATATCAGTATGTTAACCTAAATATAGTCTAAATATAGACCCAAAGCATAAATATGATATTATATCCAATTCAATGATGTACTTTGACATGCCATTTCTATAGTTGTGTCCAGTAAATATTAGGTGTCGTTATTTGACTGTCAGGTATCCAATAGAGATGCATAATAGGTGCATCACAGTTCCTGAGCTAAAACAAATAATGTTCCATTGTTTCAACTTCACATTGTGGTAGCAGGAAAGCAAACCAATGTAGTTAAAATTTATTAGACAAAAAAATATATGAAAATACATAAGTCATATATATTATACATATGAACAGATTCACAGATAAATCTAAATTAGTATGAAAAATAATTAAATTTTCTCACCATTGCCCACCTGCAGCTGTGGAGTAAGCCGTACTCCCTGTAGGGGTGGCCACTATGACTCCATCACCTTGAACCTAAAAGAAAAAAAAATTAAATTAAATGAAAATGGACAAAAAGGAAATCTGACACAATATCTTTGATGAATGTAAGAGAGATGATAAGAAAAATATGAGCACCAATAAGAGAAACAAAAGAAAAAGGAACTTTTCAAGCCATAACCTCCCACCACATTCGTGAAATGCCAAGACAACCTTCAGAAATACAAAGGAATTGTTAATAAGTAATAAGATTTTCAATCTTTTGCAGAAAAAAATTAGACTGTACCCACAAACCAGATAATAATGACCCTATTAGGCGTGACCAACCCAATACAGGACCAATTCCAATGGTTTTTTAAGTGATCAGTGGAGTCCTGTTCCTTTCTCGCATGATTTCACATGAACACATTTCTATCATACAAGTCAGCAAAGCATCCAAAATTAGTTTGCAAATTGTCATTAAAACATGTTTGACTCCCTCCCACCCTCTTGATTTGACTGAAAACCAGATGGTAGATTAACTCCTTTATTGATATCCCCGACTAAGACAAAAGACAATAGACAAACCTACCCTCGCATCACACAATCCTCATATATAAAAGCTGAATCCCAACACACATTCCCTCAAAATCGAAAAAATATGTAGCATTACTATGAAGTTCCTAGGCAAAAATAAAATCCAGGGCTTTCTCCAGACCTCATTTTCCTCTTCTCCTTAGGTTTGGGGATGTTCTGTTGTGATCCCACATGATTGGCCTCTCACCACAGGTGCTTAATGTAATTAGCAGTGAACAACCATCACCAACCATGGAATCAAGGACTGATATAGACCAACTATGGAATCAAGGGCTGCATGAAATAAAGCTTTAAAAGAGGGGGGAAAAATTGGAGGTTCATGATTTAAAATGATTAAAACAGATTCAATTAAAAAAAAAACACATACACACAAATTCATTCAACAAAAAAAAATTTGTAGTAAGAAAATCACATGTATTTAGAGAGATGAAATTCAACAAAAATCATATACATACAAAAATATTCACACAGATTCATTCACATACAGATGATATTCAAAAAAATGTTTGAGGGAGAGAGAGGAAAGACCGGAGGATGGTCGTCGATGGGGTCGGTCGCAGTAGAGGACGTGGAGGGGTCGCCAAGGGGGGACGTCGGGGGGTCGTCGAGGTGGTCGCCGATGGGATTGCAGCTGGGGACGCCGGAGGGTTTGGATTTTCAAGAGAAAGAGAGATCGAGAGAGACCGAGAGGTGTACGAGAGAGAGGCGCACGAGAGAGAGAGATCAAGACGAGAGAGAGGTGAGAGAGAGGTGTACGAGAGAGAGAGAGGGGTGTACGAGAAACACGTCCGTCCGACCCTGGTTTTTTTTTTTTTAAATAAATCGTGGACCGTGCGATCACGAGTTCACCGATCGCACGGTCCACGATTCCGTGCGCACGCTGGGGTGCACGACCGCATGGTCGCACCCCAGCAGTTCCCTATATATATATATATATACGACCGCGATGAGGTGCGGCGGCCGCACCGTGCGGCAGCCGTCCGATCGCGGGTCCATCGCATCCAACGGTCGACGTGAATCGCACCCGACCGTCCGATGCGATGGACCCGTGATCGACGGCCCGTGGTCGACGCCGCACGGTGCGGCCGCCGCACCTAATCGGTGCTCTATATATATATATATATATATATATATATATATATATATAGAGTTCCGATTACGTGTGGTGTGCGGTCGGTACAGTGCGCGATCACGGGCCGTCAATCACGGGTCCATCGCATCGGACGGTCGGGTGCGATTCACGTCGACCGTTGGATGCGATGGACCCGCAATCGGACTGCCCACGTCGCACACCGCACTGACCGCACACCGCACGTAAGCGCGAGTGTGTGTGTGTGTGTGTGTGTGTGTATACACACACACACACATATACACTCGCGCTTACGTGCGGTGTGCGACGTGGACCGTCCGATCGCGGGTCCATCGCATCCAACGGTCGACGTGAATCGCACCCGACCGTCCGATGCGATGGACCCGTGATCGCTTCCCGCATTCCCGCACCGAATCACTTCTCTATATATATATAGGGAACGTGCGCGAACGACCACGGGCCGTCGATCGCGGGTCCATCGCATCGGACGGTCGGGTGCGATTCACATCGACCGTTGGATGCGATGGACCCGCGATCGGACGAACGACGTCGTTCCCGCACGTTCCCTCACGCCGCATATTATCATCGACCTATATACATATATATATATAGTCGAGTGATTCAGTGCGGGAATGCGGGAAACGATGTCGATCGTTCGATCGCGGGTCCATCGCATCCAACGGTCGAGATGAATCGCCCCCGACCGTCCGATGCGATGAACCCGTGATCGACGGCCCGTGATCGCTTCCCGCACGACCGCATTCCCGCACCGAATCACTTCCCTATAACCCGCGATCGACGGCCCGTGGTCGTTCGCGCACGTTTCCTATATATATATAGGGAAGTGATTCGGTGCGGGAATGCGGGAAGCGATCACGGGTCCATCGCATCGGACGGTCGGGTGCGATTCACGTCGACCGTTGGATGCGATGGACCCGCGATCGGACGGTCCACGTCGCACACCGCACGTAAGCGCGAGTGTATATGTGTGTGTGTGTATACACACACACACACAAACACACACACTCGCGCTTACGTGCGGAAGTGATTCGGTGCGGGAATGCGGTCGTGCGGGAAGCGATCACGGGCCGTCGATCACGGGTTCATCGCATCGGACGGTCGGGGGCGATTCATCTCGACCGTTGGATGCGATGGACCCGCGATCGAACGATCGACATCGTTTTCCGCATTCCCGCACTGAATCACTCGACTATATATATATATGTATATAGGTCGATGATAATATGCGGCGTGAGGGAACGTGCGGGAACGACGTCGTTCGTCCGATCGCGGGTCCATCGCATCCAACGGTCGATGTAAATCGCACCCGACCGTCCGATGCGATGGACCCGCGATCGACGGCCCGTGGTCGTTCGCGCACGTTCCCGCATCGCGCACCGTATCATTCCTATATATATATATATATATATAGAGAGCACCGATTAGGTGCGGCGGCCGCACCGTGCGGCGTCGACCACGGGCCGTCGATCACGAGTCCATCGCATCGGACGGTCGGGTGCGATTCACGTCGACCGTTGGATGCGATGGACCCGCGATCAGACGGCTGCCGCACGGTGCGGCCGCCGCACCTCATCGCGGTCGTATATATATATATATATATATATATATATATATATATATATATATAGAGGAATGATACGGTGCGCGACGTGCGGTCGTGCGCGAACGACCACGGGCCGTCGATCACGGGTCCATCGCGGGTCCATCGCATCGGACGGTCGGGGGCGATTCATCTCGACCGTTGGATGCGATGGACCCGCGATCGGACGAACGACGTTGTTCCCGCACGACCGCACGTCCCGCATATTATCATCCGACTATATATATATATATATATATATATAGGAGTTATTGCGTGCGGCGAACGGCAGGTGCGGCAGCGACTATGGGCCGTCGATCACGGGTCCATCGCATCGGACGGTCGGGTGCGATTCACGTCGATCGTTGGATGCGATGGACCCGCGATCGAACGGCCCACGTCGCTGCCGCACCTGCCGTTCGCCGCACGTAATAATTTTCATATATATATATATAGGGACGTGATTGCGTGCGGCAAACGGCGGGTGCGGCAGCGATCGTGGGCCGTCGATCACGGGTCCATCGCATCGGACGGTCGGGTGCGATTCACGTCGACCGTTGGATGCGATGGACCCGCGATCGAACGGTCCACGTCGCGGCCGCACCTGCCGTTCGCCGCACGCAATCATTTATATATATATATATATATATATATATATATATATATATATACGACCGCGATGAGGTGCGGCGGCCGCACCGTGCGGCAGCCGTCCGATCGCGGGTCCATCGCATCCAACGGTCGACGTGAATCGCACCCGACCGTCCGATGCGATGGACCCGTGATCGACGGCCCGTGGTCGACGCCGCACGGTGCGGCCGCCGCACCTAATCGGTGCTCTATATATATATATATATATATATATATATATATATATATATATATATAGAGTTCCGATTACGTGTGGTGTGCGGTCGGTACAGTGCGCGATCACGGGCCGTCAATCACGGGTCCATCGCATCGGACGGTCGGGTGCGATTCACGTCGACCGTTGGATGCGATGGACCCGCAATCGGACTGCCCACGTCGCACACCGCACTGACCGCACACCGCACGTAAGCGCGAGTGTGTGTGTGTGTGTGTGTGTGTGTATACACACACACACACATATACACTCGCGCTTACGTGCGGTGTGCGACGTGGACCGTCCGATCGCGGGTCCATCGCATCCAACGGTCGACGTGAATCGCACCCGACCGTCCGATGCGATGGACCCGTGATCGCTTCCCGCATTCCCGCACCGAATCACTTCTCTATATATATATAGGGAACGTGCGCGAACGACCACGGGCCGTCGATCGCGGGTCCATCGCATCGGACGGTCGGGTGCGATTCACATCGACCGTTGGATGCGATGGACCCGCGATCGGACGAACGACGTCGTTCCCGCACGTTCCCTCACGCCGCATATTATCATCGACCTATATACATATATATATATAGTCGAGTGATTCAGTGCGGGAATGCGGGAAACGATGTCGATCGTTCGATCGCGGGTCCATCGCATCCAACGGTCGAGATGAATCGCCCCCGACCGTCCGATGCGATGAACCCGTGATCGACGGCCCGTGATCGCTTCCCGCACGACCGCATTCCCGCACCGAATCACTTCCCTATAACCCGCGATCGACGGCCCGTGGTCGTTCGCGCACGTTTCCTATATATATATAGGGAAGTGATTCGGTGCGGGAATGCGGGAAGCGATCACGGGTCCATCGCATCGGACGGTCGGGTGCGATTCACGTCGACCGTTGGATGCGATGGACCCGCGATCGGACGGTCCACGTCGCACACCGCACGTAAGCGCGAGTGTATATGTGTGTGTGTGTATACACACACACACACAAACACACACACTCGCGCTTACGTGCGGAAGTGATTCGGTGCGGGAATGCGGTCGTGCGGGAAGCGATCACGGGCCGTCGATCACGGGTTCATCGCATCGGACGGTCGGGGGCGATTCATCTCGACCGTTGGATGCGATGGACCCGCGATCGAACGATCGACATCGTTTTCCGCATTCCCGCACTGAATCACTCGACTATATATATATGTATATAGGTCGATGATAATATGCGGCGTGAGGGAACGTGCGGGAACGACGTCGTTCGTCCGATCGCGGGTCCATCGCATCCAACGGTCGATGTGAATCGCACCCGACCGTCCGATGCGATGGACCCGCGATCGACGGCCCGTGGTCGTTCGCGCACGTTCCCGCATCGCGCACCGTATCATTCCTATATATATATATATATATATAGAGAGCACCGATTAGGTGCGGCGGCCGCACCGTGCGGCGTCGACCACGGGCCGTCGATCACGAGTCCATCACATCGGACGGTCGGGTGCGATTCACGTCGACCGTTGGATGCGATGGACCCGCGATCAGACGGCTGCCGCACGGTGCGGCCGCCGCACCTCATCGCGGTCGTATATATATATATATATATATATATATATATATATATATATATATATATATATATATAGAGGAATGATACGGTGCGCGACGTGCGGTCGTGCGCGAACGACCACGGGCCGTCGATCACGGGTCCATCGCGGGTCCATCGCATCGGACGGTCGGGGGCGATTCATCTCGACCGTTGGATGCGATGGACCCGCGATCGGACGAACGACGTTGTTCCCGCACGACCGCACGTCCCGCATATTATCATCCGACTATAT
This sequence comes from Acorus calamus, assembly GCA_030737845.1. Taxonomy (NCBI): domain Eukaryota; kingdom Viridiplantae; phylum Streptophyta; class Magnoliopsida; order Acorales; family Acoraceae; genus Acorus; species Acorus calamus. Next base: position 28,808,567 of record CM060861.1, read on the forward strand.
ATATATATATATATATAGGAGTTATTGCGTGCGGCGAACGGCAGGTGCGGCAGCGACTATGGGCCGTCGATCACGGGTCCATCGCATCGGACGGTCGGGTGCGATTCACGTCGATCGTTGGATGCGATGGACCCGCGATCGAACGGCCCACGTCGCTGCCGCACCTGCCGTTCGCCGCACGTAATAATTTTCATATATATATATAGGGACGTGATTGCGTGCGGCAAACGGCGGGTGCGGCAGCGATCGTGGGCCGTCGATCACGGGTCCATCGCATCGGACGGTCGGGTGCGATTCACGTCGACCGTTGGATGCGATGGACCCGCGATCGAACGGTCCACGTCGCGGCCGCACCTGCCGTTCGCCGCACGCAATCATTTATATATATATATATATATATATATATATATATATATATATACGACCGCGATGAGGTGCGGCGGCCGCACCGTGCGGCAGCCGTCCGATCGCGGGTCCATCGCATCCAACGGTCGACGTGAATCGCACCCGACCGTCCGATGCGATGGACCCGTGATCGACGGCCCGTGGTCGACGCCGCACGGTGCGGCCGCCGCACCTAATCGGTGCTCTATATATATATATATATATATATATATATATATATATAGTCGAGTGATTCAGTGCGGGAATGCGGTCGTGCGGGAAACGACGTCGATCGTTCGATCGCGGGTCTATCGCATCCAACGGTCGATGTGAATCGCATCCGACCGTCCGATGCGATGGACCCGTGATCGACGGCCCGTGATCGCTTCCAGCACGACCGCATTCCCGCACAGAATTATATATATATATATATATATATATATATATAGGGGGGACGATGGGGTGTGACCATGCGCACGGTCCACGTTTTTTTTTTTTAAAAAAAAATCAAACCCAAAAATGAAGTCGGGGTCTCTCTCGTTGTCTCTCTCTCTCGGATCACTCTCTCTCTCGCTCACGGGATCTGTCGCTCCGTCGATGACCGCACCGACCCTCGGCGACTACGACCCCGTCGACGACGACCGCACGGAACCCAGCGACTGCGATCCCCGTCGACGACCGCACGGACCCCGACGACCCGACGTCCCCCTGCTGCGACCCCATCTCGCGATTTCTTCCCTCTCAAGCCCCTCCCCAAACCTCCGGCAAATATCCTCCATCTCCTTCATCTCCAGCCGCTCCCCGAACCTCCGATGAGATCTGACATCTCCTCCCTCTCCGTCAACCTCCGGCGACATCTCCTCCCTCTCCGGCCCGTCACCGAATTTCTTGCAACAATTCCCTCCATCTCCAGCCCTTCCCAGAACTTTCCGTGACCTCCATCTTGCTCCCCCTCGTCTCCATGGTGTGATATATATCTCTTTCATCTTGCTCCCCCTCGTCTCCATGGCGTGATATATATCTCTTTCTGATTTTTAAGTGGATATTGATATCATCAGTGGGTAGTTCATCTTTATCATTTTTTTTTTTGTCATTGGTGAAAGGATATGTAGATAGTGTGTAGGAGATTATTTTCTTCATGGTCCATGTTCTAGAGGGGTCCTCTGTTTTCTTTCTTAATTCTTTTCTTTGTCTAACATTGCATAGTATAGTGAAAAAAATTGGATGGGTGTTTATGTTTGTATCACAGATATGGTGAAAGAGAATATTTAGACAATGTTTCTAGCTCCATATGATGAGATTTAATTCTAGCAGGTTGTTTTAATTCAAAAAAGTGCTATCATCATTTTAATTCACTGAAACAACAAGATTTATTACATACAGATTCATACTTTCATTAGCATCTGCACCAATAAGATTCATTATAAATCCAACACAATTCTTTACAAATCTGGATCCAACAAGATTCATTACAATATTCAAAAGGTCATACTATTTAACAACAAGTGATGTTACATTACCACATTTCCAGTAACAAAATGATGCAAAGGATGATAAGAAAGAAGAAACAAAGGGTCTTCATTATGCTCCTTGTGTCCTCAATTCTTGACTTCATCACAACTTGAGCGGTCTCCACTTGTGTAATTGGATTCAAGATTTCAGAAGTCTCCACTTGATTCAACACACCAAACTTGTTCTCTAGGTGCATCTTTATGGTATGAAATCACATCCCTGCGCCTACTTGCATATTCACCATAAATGCAGGGATATGCCCATTCAAAAATTTTACATTGCTTGCCATTCAATCCCACACATGTATAATATAATTTGTTTGGATTTTTTTCTGATTCAGAAATATGTTGCTATTGAATGAATGAATGTTGTTTGATGATGCCCCATATATGACATATTGCCTATAAAATAGAAAAGAGAGATTGTGTTGTGTTAGCAAAAAAATATGCAGAAAAAAAGAAACTACTGACTTTAAAAAAAACCTTAAATCAATCTATCACAATACAGCAACCATATTCTATGAATAACTCCTAATCAATTGAACAAAATGAGGTGAGAGTACTAAACTTTTGAAAGGCATCCATATACAATAGCAAGGAAAAAGTTCAGTACTATACACTGTTCAATCGATTTCACATGAGAACTTCAAATTGTCTAGAAGATGAGGCATCTAAAAAAAATTCAAACAGAAATAACACAATCAAGACAAGGAAAAAAACATCTAGAAAAAAACAATTGCATTAAGAAAATAACAAAATCTGAAGCACCACCATTTTTCTAAATAGCACCATCTGAGAAGCACAGGAGGCAGAAATCTGATTCCCATACTCTAAACACTTTAAGTGACTCTAAAGCAGATCATGACAGCCCTACATAATTTAGGGAGTCATGCAACATTGCATCGTGAATGAGTTTTCCAACACAAAGACCAGGCTTCCCTAATGTTAATTATACTAGTGTACTTTTCTTATCCAAAATTTAGTTTGATTGGCATTTAAACTCAGAAAACTTTTACAAGTCTGCATAGTTGGAAATTCATAACATAATTTACTGATCAATTTAGTGAAATACTTTATAATGTGGAGATGTTTTGGGCACCAATATGCTTGGTTCATAACATTTTGGATCTCCATATTCAACAAACTCAAAAACATTGATATATTAAAGCAATGACTAATAGTATTTTTACTCGCTTCTTCTTCCTAGCCTTGGCAGCATCTCCTGCTTTGATCTGCACCAGAAAAAGCAAAAAAAATTGTCCTTGTGGTTAAACATACAATACTCTATATCTCCTACCTCTAATATTACACAGAAATAATGTATGCCTTACAAATCCAGGAACTCAGCCAGCAAGGGATAGCTGAAAATTCTTCAACAGACCAGTAAGCCTTGAAACAACAAGAATTTTGTTCAAATACACCAAACTTGAAGAAACCTACTAGTAGAATTTGCTGCAATCAGAAGGAATCATTTAATTGAACATTTTGTCTCATTTTCTTGTGATCTTCTTCCAATCTCTAGGCAATACTATCATCTGCACAACTTGCTTCAAGCAACACCTCAATTTCAACGTAAAGGAACAAGCTTGAACTATAAGATAACTTTATGATTTAAATTTTAGTGACAGTGCATTTTCTCCTCTCACTTATTATAATGATGGCAATGTTCTTTTTAACTAATTGCCTAAGCTCATTAGAAACATGGTTACTTCTTTCTTTATCACTTACAGTATATGGAACCACTAAGAACCTCAAGGTTGCCTTTTCCAAATATAATTAACGGAATGGATAAAAAATAATATACATGTTCATACACAAAATCTATTGCAAAAAAAGGTGAATCATGGTGACATTGATTGAAAAAATAACCAATTAGATCTTCCAACAGTCTGTTATAGATATCAGTCAATGTATACTTTTAACACTGATGGATAAAATGTCATCAAATGGAATGAAAGTTCGAATAGGGATGCAAATCTGTGATAGGAGTTCAAGGCCTAAATAACATAGTTCCATCCACCAAACTAACAAAATTTACTTCCTTTTTTATGCCTAAATCATTGAATGTAAAAAATCCCACATCTCACGTTGATAAAAAATAAATAAACTATTATTTAGTACATTCATCAAACCCAATCCAATACATGATGAAGAATTCTTAGAACATTCAAAATAATTCAAAAATCAATTATTGAATCCCCTCAAACAATTGCCTAAACAATCAATCCCAAGCTAATCAAATCCCAGTCGGCCATATTCAGATTTCTACAAACACATGCATACAAAAAAAATTAAAAAACCCCTCATTGGGAAACAATGGAATCAGATCCAAATCAATTCTAACTAGTATAATCAAACCCTTAAAGAACCCTAAGATCAACCGCAACACCAAATTTCAGATTTCTTGTGAGTTTGTATCTGTTTTTTTTTCTTTTTTTCTTTAACACTATTTCTCTTTCACACATTATTTGCATTCATCAAACCAATTCCAATATCATTCACATAAGAGCATAATCAAGACAGCTATAGAAGAACCCTAGAATCAAGTAAAACCCCAAATCAGTGTGAAATCTGATTGAGATTGATGAGATCCACCAAAAAAAATCATACAGGATCACAAACATTCAGGCATATGAAATTCAACAAAAATATTCACACAGACTCACAGAAAAATGAAATTAAAAAAGCTATTTGAGGGAGAGAGAGGAATGACCGAAGGTGATCGCAGGGGAGGGCTTCTCCGTGAGGCGGTCGTCGACGGGGATGCAGCGGGGGATGTGGAGGGGGTCGCCAAGGGGGGACGTCGAGGTGGTCGCCGATGGGGTTGGAGCAGGGGACGTGGAGGGGTCGCGAGGGGGACGTCGGGGGGTCGTCGAGGGATGGACGTGGAAGGGGTCGGAAGGGGGTCGGCGTCGCCGGGGGGTTTGGATTTTCGGATCACAGAGAGAGATCGAGAGAGAGAGGCGTGCGTTTTTTTTTTTTTCCTTTTGTTTTTCGATTTTTTTCTCTTTTTTTTTTTAAAGAACGTGGACCGTGCGATCGCGAGATCCGCGATCGCACGGTCCCGAGCCGGGGCGCACGATGGGGTGCACCGTGCGCACGGTCGCACCCCATCAGCCCCCATATATATATCTATATTACGAGGAATGATTAGGTGCGGCGGAACGGCGGTGCGGCAGCGATCACGGGCCGTCGATTATGAGTCCATCGCATCGGACGGTCGGGTGCGATTCACATCGACCGTCGGATGCGATGAACCCGCGATCGAATGGCCCACGTCATGGCCGTACCGCCGTTCCGCCGCACCCAATCACTTGACTCTATATTACTATATAAAAGTCCTTTAACACAAAAACCCATCAAATGACCAAATTATCCCTATTAATCAATTTAATCTCATCACAATCCATTTCATCATTACACCCATTTATTTAATGACAACCATTTTATTATTTTACCCCTTCAATTCTATTCAATCTCATGATAATCTATTCATATAATTGTAATGTCATCTATAATTTATTCATATTTTCATCGTATCATAAATGACATATATAATATATCATAAAATTATATTAATATGATAAACTTATATTAATATTCCGACTAAAATTATATTATTCAATTTATTGTTTAATAATTATATATGAATATCATAATATTATGAAAATACAAAGGGATGCTCAGTGTTATAATATATCATAAAATTTATCATTTATATATCATAAAATTTATTATTTGAATATCATCATATGGCTGCCATAAGACCTACACAAAATAAAAGAATTAATATTTATTAAAATTTGATTTATTTACAATTTATTTTACATATATATGTACAATCATAATATATATTTGAATTCTATAATCAATATTACGTTAATATTTGATACTTTTTTAAAATTGTATTTATTGTTCAGTTCACTTTAATTCAGAATTTTTTACTTTTTAAAATTAAAATTTTCTATATGTATTTGTTTGATGTGGGTGTTTTTCATTGTTTGGATTTTTGGATATTTTTTTGGAGATTGAAAAGGCCAAATATTGTTAGAAATAATAATTTCAAATGGAAATTATTCTTCTAAACGTTTCAAGAACACAATTGTCTGTCATTTAAACATCACATTCAATATATAATGGAGAGTTTTTATTTTTTAACACAAGCAATTGTTTCATGCACATTTACATTATACGTGCATGCATTCAAGAAAAAATAAAACATATGCAAACGTTTGATTTGATAATAATGTCTCCAATAAATTTCATTTATCTATCTATATTTATACTATTTATAAATGTACCGATCCTGAAAAAATATTCAGTTGACAAATTTAACCTGTTTAATTCTACAAATTTCATCCATATCCCAAATGATACTTATTTTTAACATATAACATATGATATGATATTTTATATTTCATAAAAAAAGCCTCTCTGATCGTCCATAGCAGAAACGACACTTGAATAAAACGTTGTGACCCTTCATCTTTCCCTATGAGAAACGTCTCCCTCATCTTCGTCAAATGCCAAAGGATTTTATTTCATGCTCTGTCCACTCTTATGTATTTGTTTTTTTCTCTCTCTTTGGTTGCTGCTTGGGTCTTCAAAGGTGGGTTCCTTCTTGTTTTTGGAATTTGTTAGGTTTTCTTTTAATTGTTCCTAATGTTTTTTGGGCCCAACAAAAGCACTCCCTGCCCACTCCCCCTTCTCTGTTGTTTTCAATATGTGATTTCTTTTCATAGGGTTAGTTTGTGGGTGTTCTGATGTGGGTTTTGACAATTTTTTAAAATGTATTTAAACATGAAATGGGTTATGTGGTTATCCAAATGGATTTTTCAATATTCTGTTCATTATTTCATCATTATATTTTTTTTTATGAAAATTTATAAACAAAAAATGACTTGATATCTTCATCCCGGAATAACTAGGATAAGTTGTCAAAAACTTTCACAATCTTAAATCTGATAATTAAAAAGAAAAAAAGACTAACATCCCACACCCCCCAACCCAGGAAGGGGAAACCCATAAAATAAAAAGGTTAATTCAAGACACTGATACACAACATCTCAAAGCATGTCTTGCATAAAATCAAAAGAAAGATATAATAGAACAACGCCCGCGTCTGATGATTCTGATATTTGCCTGCTTTGAAGTTGACCTTACCTTCTTTGCTTCAATTTTTTTTGGCAAATTTTTTTTTCTTGGTTTCTTCATTCACTTGCCTCCATTTTTTTTGTGGAGTGAACCCAACATCAGTGATCTTTGTTGTTTTTTTTTTAAGGAAAACCTACATTGAAATTATAAATTTTAGTGAGATTCAGTACAACAAAATGCTGGTCGGCGTTTCATAGCTTGAACAGATGCATAAGGTCGGAATAACAGAAAGAATAATATCACAGGAACACGTAATTGTCACACGTATTCAGCTAACAATGCACGAACTCCTGAAAATGAGTCGATCACTCTATAGTTTGTTGGACTCGTCATAGGACAAAATTTGCTTTAAAGTCTTAAACGTGAATCCAAACGATTTCGACAACAAACACATTCTTTTGCATTTTTATTACAAAAAACTGCAATAAAAAAAGAAAAGAAAAAAAGAGATGATGTTATACTTTTCAAACACCAAGCAGTTTCCCCTCATTTTTAGGAAAAAATAAAAATAAGGGAATAACGGGGTAAGCAAGTTGTGTGCCTTCAATTTGAAATTGTTGATTTTTTTTTTTTGACAATGTTGTGAAAAATATTAGACTCCAGCACTTAGAAGGGACATTTTTTTTCAAAATGAAACGGTAGACTCGTGCCCTCGTATTACTAAGAGAGAACAGCCCAACAGGGAAATACAAAGCGCCAAAATAAAAATGAAGGAACGACGCTCCGAGAAGATAAGAAATCTAAACTAGTGTCAAACCAAATCTTAGAAGGGACATTTTGTGCGCTCTGTATACATTTCGTTTTGAGTAAAGGACAAGATGTTCTTTTTTTAGGCGTTGTTTGGCTCCACGTTTGTGCGGGTTCCATGATGAAAAGCCGCAGAAATGCAAACTCAGAGCCAAACGTTTTTTCAGCTTCTACATCCCAATCCATTTTTGTGCAGTGACTGTATTTTTTATCGCGTTTCAAACTCTAATCAAACTATGCTTTTAAAACTATATGTACTTTTAGGTGGCTTTTCAAAATCTCAGTGTTTCAACCACCTATCCAAATGGACACTTAGCGTAAAAAGGGATATATAGTTTACTGAAGTGTATACCTCTTTTTTTTTTTTTTTGAGTTAAGCATATACATAAAAATAAAAAAAATAAGATTAGGAACATCTCACCCTTCCCAAAACCTTCAATCTTGCAATGAATTTAACAATTTGTTAAAAGATCATCTGTTCAACTCTTTCCAAAGAGTAACTATTAGAGTTATATGTAATGGTTTATTTAAATTGTAAGCTGAAATCTAACCTAAAATCAAATAGTCGCAGAGGCGGCGTATAGGGTAGAAGTGGATCCAGTATCCCAATATGACCCTGATGTAGATAGAAATGGTATCTGTTATAAAACTAATTTTGTCAGTTAAATAAACAAATCCAGAACTCCAATATACTGTTAGCAAAGTTCACGTTAATCAGCTTTGCATTTTTTATAATCAATATGTCAATTGTCTGCCATATTAACCATCTACATTTCCTTTCATCCTGTATTCATCTGAGTACAAGTACAAAGACTATTCATTAAATGTAACGGGAAGGTACAAAATTACGTGAAGTTTCCACCTATTATCACAATACAGCAATTTGTTACTATATAATCATAAATTTCATAAGCTAATCATAGGACTAATAGTATTATTTTGAAGACTATTGTGTTGAATGCACATATCAATTGCTGATGGTGACTAACAAAATAGTCATTTATATGTTCAAGTGGCTGAAACGAGGATGCTTGCCAAGAATGGGTCATTCGATTCTCTTGTTGAATTGTTCATGAAACAAGCCCCCAAGAGCCATCTTTTTATAGTGCTTAGAAGTTCAGCATCACCCACGAAGTAGAATTATTATGTCCTAGTTGTTTGGAGTTTCGAATTTATATTGTATAAAAATATGGGCAGGAGAATTGAACAAGTTAAAATCTGAACAAGGATATGGGGCAATAGTTTCTATAATTATATTACCCTGGCAAGCTTGATGCTAGATCAGCATGAATCCTTTAAATTGTCCCTCTCAGTAATGCATTCTGCAAATTTTGTTTAATAGTTCAGCATCACCCAATGATTGAGAATCCTTTGCATTTTATGTCCTAGTCTGCAGAACTATAAACTGTCGAATTCTGAACAAGGGTGTGGAAGATCTCCTGTATTACTCTGAAACCTATTACGGACACGTTCAGCAAGTTTTGATGCTAGATCGTATGAAATGAAGGTATTTGAGATTGAAACCAAAGCGGGATGGAGTACAACTCAGCGAGTCCGGTGCTAGCGTTTGATCATTCTACCTAAATTCGCATGGCATGAAGTTCATACAATTTATTTAAGTACAAAAGCACGCGATGGGGTATTGAATATGTGATCGAGAACTGTTGTGGAGCACAAATCATTCAATGAATCTAATACCTCAAGTTGATAATACCATCTAAATTTGCCCGGAACAAGGGGTGTATATGTTTTCAAATTACAAAACCCGTCTTTTGAAATAGCAAACCTGTAGTAACCTTCAGGTTTGCTTTATTTTCAAAAGGGCAGGAGCTGATGTAAAATGGCTCAAGTCTTTCAACTTTGATCAGAACTGTAATAAAATAATCAATCGGTTGACTTCATGTGACACACAATTTGCCTCGCCGTTTTGAGTTGCTAATAAACCTAGTTAATGGATTGATTATGGTGAACATATCTATTATCTAATCTCACTATAATCAATTCACTAATTGTTCACTAACATAATAAATCCCATCCCAATTTATTATAAGAACCCAGTTAAAGTTTCTAATAATATGAGTTAAAACAAGAGAATCAACCACATATATAACATCCATGACTAAATATACAAAGGTTCCACCAAAACAAAAGAGCACAATACATCCACTTTTAGTTATAAGATTATTATCAATTAAATTACATAATATATACTAAGAAAAGAAATTCAGCATCAAAACTATAAGAAACAATGGCAGCTGAGTGGGAGAAGCAAATATAATATTATTATTACTAATAGTGGGTGAAACCTGACAATATATACTATATATGTTGAATATAATAATATATGCAGTGAGTAAACCTAAGTCAACAACTAAAAAGACAATCTGCATATATGTAGTTCTAAACCATATTATCAGCAAAATTGGCAGAAATCACGTATAAAAGAGGGGACCCATCCTAAAAAATATCTGCAAAATATGTGGTGATGTTATAGTATAAGAGCAATCAACTTAAAAGAGTGTAACAAAAAAAATACTATTAAGTTTAAAGCTAACCCAAAAACATGTTTCTCAACATCAAGTGACAATCATTGCGTTTCCTTCCAAGAATTAATCCCAAGTTTAAATTCGAGATTATCATATGTTCCACAACTAAAAGTAGCTGGGTAAAACAAGGAAGGAGTTGCCCAAAGCAAACCTTCAATGAAACTAGTTTCTTCTACCCACAGCCAGAAGCTACCATAACATATTCTGAGCACAACATGCTACAGAACAATTTTTTTATACCACAGACAAGTAATTCAACTACTAGAAAGCATGCTCAACTTTCTTCCATGACCATCCACTTCATTCTAGATGCAGTTCATTTAGACGTAGTATCAAATGAAGAGCCTCAATATAACATTTGAAGATCTCAAATGAAATTTCCCAACAATATGATAAATGGCCTCAAATGTTACTTTATATTCCTCATATTCCCTTTTTGGAAAAATCACATTAGGGTAAAACATTACTATGTTGATCAGCATTTAAGAATTATTCATAAGGTGTTAATATATAACTGGATCAAAGAGGCCCATCCCTTGTGGTTTAATGCATCCCTCTTCCATTGAGCATTTATCAACAATGATCCAATCATCAGTGGGCAGTATAAGTAAACTCCGACTGTCAGATATGTGGAAGGTGATGCTGCCCCCAGTCATCATCTGTTGAAGATCTCAAACATGCCAGATTATCTATACTTGAATAAATCATTCCATCTTCATGAGAAACAATGGCTCAAGTTGAAGTTCATATCAGATAACGACTTACAAAATCGATGGCCAACTTTTGTTCTTTTCAGTTTTCAGGCAAAAAGAATAGTCATTGCTTACTGCATTCAGAATACCCCATACCGCTAAACTCCCAGAACGTGCTCCAATCCTGGTTGTCTAACAGTAGCTATGACATTTTGACACACAGCAAAACAAGTATTGTCATACTCGTATAATGGTTGTCATGCTTAGGTCACATCTTGGCCTCACCTATGCAACAAGGCTCCATAGAAAAAAACATTAGCCTACGTGTACCGAGGGCTTAACTAGACTAAGCCATCACCTTGAATGTTATGCACACCTAAACATCGCTTGGTGCACCTTAGATAATCACCTATTAATCAAACATGTTGAAAACCCAAATCTCAACTGCCAGATAAAAATACATCTAATTCCCATTCAATCCTAAATGAATGAAAATACGGGTTTCTTCCATCACACTTGCTCTCTAAGACATCTTGGCATGCACCACACTCATGCTATCAGAAAAGCAAGGAATGGGTATTTAAGGATCTGTGTTTTTAACTGCTAGCAAACCAGGCCACTACTTAAAACACCTAGGACCACTGAGGCCCCAAAGCCTCCTTGGGTAGTGTCATATCACCTTGTCACCTTGAAACTGTTTTAAACAGTAAGTGCATGTCTAGTATTCCAAGTGCATTGGTGATAATCAACAGTTAGTGAGGTGGAAGTTTCTGTATTTCTATACTGCCAAGAAATTGCATCAGATTTTGCAGAATATATGATAAATTATTATTAGCATTAAAAAAATACCTGAGATTCATGGCTCAATGCTGATTTTCAGATCCCTGCGCAGTTTGAGCGTTAGCTTGCTGTTGCTGTTGAATCTGAAGGAGCAGGCTTGCAGCAAACTGTAAGGTCGACTGGTATCGCTGGTTTTTATTAAGCTCTTCCTCTGAACTGCCCTGAACAGAACTTGCAAGAGCTGTCTGCAGTTGTTGCATCTGATTAGATATGTCTGGCTTCGATTTATCAGTTCCTGATGGTAAAGGCATTTGAGGTTGGGTTGTATTCCCAATCTGAGTCTGAGATGTAGCAGGGTTTGGTGGTTGTTGAAGGCCTGCTGAATGGAAGAGCCCCACAGCAGTGTCAGTTGCATGGGGCACTGGGTAATTCTTCTGAGAACCCAGGGATGAATCAAGCTGATACTTTGGACTAGGCTGTGGGACAGCAAATTGTCCACCTTGAGAAATGACTGGGTTAATAGATGACCTACTGGGAATGGTGGAAGCCTGCTGAACATTCAAGGCAGGTCCAGAATTTGTGTGCTTACCATAACAGCTCCAGAATGCTCTGGCCTATTTGGAAAATTAAATTGATATCCTAAATTGTGTGCATCCTGGTTGTTAAATGGATGGCCCATCTGATGAGATTGTTGAATGGGCACCTGATGAATAGCACCAGATACCACAACTTGATCTTCTTGCCTCCAACCTGGTGGTGCCATAACTTTATCAGGCATTCCATAGGCAGGAAGAGAAGTTGGCCTAGTTGAAGAACTAATAGGTAATTGGGCAGCACTAGTTGCTGAAGGTTGCATGTTTCCAGGAAGCATGGATGCCAGTGTAGCGAGAAGCTCAGGAGTCAGAGAAACTTCAGCCTGGGAAGTAGAAGGAGGATTGCTAGGATGATTTGGTGGGATAGACTGCAACGTGCGTGCATCATCAGAATGGTTTAGAAGAGCATTCCCATGCCCAAGGTGAGAAATGTGTTGTCTTGTGAGGCCCTTTGATAATCCATGTGCAAGCTTTGATCCTCGCCCTGAGAAGCTAGACTGTAACCAGGTGGTTGAGAATGAGGTGGCTGAAACCTTTCAATGTACTGTGATGGCTGTGGAGGAATGGGTTGTGACTGTTGTTGGACCGGTGCACTAGTTGGCTGATGAGGCAATTTAAGAACCACACCATATAGACGCTCTGGACCAGAAACTTCAAAACATCAGTTAAGAAGTCTGATGGAGGCACCAAAAACAATGTAGTTCCATCATCAAATTTTGCAACGCCAGCACGGTCCTTCAGACATAGGTAGCGCAGAAATTCTGTGTAGGAACCAAAGTCATCCTCACTGTCTGGTAGAAAATAAACCATATCAAAACCAATGGCATCTGCATAGTGTTTTGTGAGCATATCCAACCCTGTTCTAGCCGAGCAATTGACCACATCAGGACTGTAAAAGTAACAAGTCAAATTCAACATTAGCACAACTAAAGGTAAATACTGGTGAGAAAGCAAAGTCAAAGACTGGATGGGTACACAAGCAAGCTTACAGTGGGGAATCGACGCCCTTCCCTACTGCTATACATCGTGCACGGCAAACAGGAGATCCACCTTTAGCAATGACACCACGCCAGCAATATTCAACATCATGAGGTTCATGCTGCTCTACATGGGATGAAAACCCTGCAGTTGGGCCTTTTGGAACACCAATAGGACTCTGCCTATGAAAATTAGTAAGCGAACCTGGTGAGCTCCTATCAGGTGGGTGAACACCATAGGGGTCAATTATGCCCTGGTTATCCAACCTTCTCCCAGGAAAGGGGGGATCATCGTGGGTGGGAGGACCATCGATTCTTGATCTCTTCGATTCCCTAGAGTCAAGCCCATCCCATGCGGGTCTGATAGATGGCCGCATGCCTGGTCCAGGAGAAGGGAGCATCCCCGGTCCAGGGGATAATCTTCTCCAATTTGGACCCATGTCGTTAAACATATCTCCTGCTCCCGGATGAGGGTCAAACCCCTGTGGTCCAAAGGGCCTAATTGGCATGTTAGGTCCACTCATATTATTGGGTCCATGAGGACCAGAAAAAGGGTTTGGTGCCATTACTTGAGTTGGACCGAAAATATCCATGTGTCCATATGGAGACTCGTTAAAGAACATGTCGGGTCTAGGTCCCCTGATCCCCGGGTAAAAAGATGGATTGTCCTTTATAGGGCCTATCTCACTGCTTGAGAACATGATAGTTATTCTGGGATCATTGAAAAGACGACCTTGTAGGCCTTCCTTAGCTCGCCGAGCTTCATCGATGCTTCTGAATTCTACAAAGGAATAATGCCTATTTGGAAAGCTTTTGATCCTTTCGATTTCACCAAACAGAATCATAGCATTATGAAGCATCTGCTCATCGATCTGAATGGAGGGAGGATATCCTACCCATAGAACCTTGCTTGGTTGACCATCAGATTTTCGCCCTCCAGACTGTTGATGATCAATGCAAAGATGACAAAAGAATAAGATGATTAGAGACATTTCTACATGAACTCCAACAACAATATCAAATTCTAAGATGTACTCAAATAGAAGATGACATAATTAAATCAAAGAAAGTTCATATCAAAGAAAGATGATATAGTTCCATAAGATCACAGTAAAAAAAAATACCGAAATCCTTTTAGACCCAATTTGGGATGATTCAGGATGATGTCTCCCAGTATCAGTTGGCACCCATGAATCTGTAGCCGCAAAGGCTTTCCTACTAAAGTGTCCATCCCTTGACTCATGATGGTCAGCCCAATCCTATCATGCAAGGTTAATATATTGTTCAGACGAGTTAAAATACATGACTATGCTAAAAAAAATAGAACAATACAACTATAGCAAAATTCCAGACATACCCTCCTCGAAGGCTGTGACCTCAGATAATCTACTCGTAGTTGCTCTCCCCATAAACGCTTGCCATTCAAATTTTTCAAAGCAGCTACAGCATCATCTATTTTGTAATATTCAACCAGTGCAGAATTCCTATCCCGGACAAGTTTAATATCCTCAATCTTTCCATACTTCCTAAATTCATCCTCAAGCTGTTCCTTGTGACAGATGGACTAATGCAACCAACCCAGAGCTGCTTCACTGGTTTTCCCTGTAAATAGATGTAAACAAACATCTAAATGCATATTTAGGCATGCAACACTAATTTGAGTTTCTGACAACTTTATACTCAATATAGTATATTAAAATTTCTTTAGGAGTCTTGCAAAGCTCAGGGTTGGAGTCAATTCTTGTGTAAGCAAAAAATAATTCCAATTCTAAATTAACTTCAATTTGATATTAATAAAAATTCAAGACATTCTCAATTATTTTAAGTTGACCCACACCACTGTCTCCAATTTCAATGCATTCCTACAATTCCCAACTCCTTAAGACAGTAAGTTCAAGGAGCCGAACCCATTCAAGATTGCAATTCACAACATAATAGTGAATTTGCTTAGTAGTAGGGATAAGTTTTCACTTTTCTGGGCTTTCTTGTGAAGTTGTTTCTCTTTCTTTCTCGCTTTTCTCCTTGATTATCTGAGGTGATGCCTTATCTTTTTTTAAATTATTATTTGGATTTGGAAGTCAGGCATTCATAGTTTACCGCCAATGCTAATAAGTTACAAGAGTGCTCCCACCTTTAGTCAAAAGAATAGTTGATTTGTGCATTTAAACATCATCCCCACCTATTTGAAGTAATTTTCTAAGACACGGTCCATAAATTAAAATATAAAATGATATTTGTACGCATTCAATTGGATGAAAGATTTAGAATTAATTCACAAAAAGTGACATATCCAGAGAGCCACAACTAAAATTTCAAAAGCCTTCTAAGGCCCCGTTTGGTGGGATTTGAGCATTGGCTTTTCCCAAGAAGTTGGCTTTAAAACTGAGTTGTAGGAAGCTGCCTCTCCACCGATTATTTTAAAAAAGCTTGCTTTTGACCATATTTTTTGCAAAAGATGTTTGTAGCTTCTAATTAAGAAGTTCTATTTGCTACAAACCCAAAAACACCCGAAACCCATTTCCAAACAGTGCCGGAGAACATCAAACTCAATGCATTCTATGGACCCCAATAAGACACGTAAATCATAACATAAGAGCAATTTCCTTGGAACCCCAGAGATATATGAAATTATTCACAACAACAGATGTTATGAATTCCCAACAAATGCAACTCTCTTCTTGGTTGGCAAAGAAAAATATAGATTTTACTACGTTATATTTTATTTTAAATTTCATATCATTAGGAATTTCCCGAAAATAAGAAATTTTTCAAAACTATACTAGAAATCAATTATTTTTTTAAAGGACGCCTTTGACAAAGTAGCAAATATAATAAAATCCCATTCCTAAAATCTAGATGACCATGTAAATTGATCACTCCATGATAAATACTGAAAACTAAACTACATATAAAGTACCTCAAAAATGGCATGATATAAGATCAAGGTATCCAACATGGAGAATGTACATTTCTAGCAATTTTCAACACATTCATTCAACTCTTGTGATATATCTATTGAATTTAGTCCATTTCATTGAATCCAATACCACGAATGAAAAAGGATGAACAGCATTTGTACATTTTGATTAGGCTTCTAACATAAAGAAAATACCCCACAATATAGACATAATGCCACTGCACCACAATAAACCACAACTTTCACCTTTTTTTGGAGGAAAAAAAAGAGAGAATAGAAACGAATGATTTTGGATACAAAGACTTCCCCGGAAGTCACCCAACTTAATAATACTCTCGCCCCAAGCACACTTAATTTTGAAAATTTGATGGAATTGATTGTATTATTGTTGGAATGTTCGCACCAGTTGATACGACACACCTTTAAAAAAGACGCCATGCCCAAAGTCATGTAACTCAGTCATGACATAGAACATGAAAATTTGGATTGAATTTATTAGCATAAGTGACATTAATGTATTGAGAGACGATTGCTATGATGGCCTATTCCAAATGCGATATAAATAGCACACATAAAACAAAACCTTAAAAGACACATTTTTCAAATGGGTAACTTATAGGTCAATAATTGAAGGACAATAGTTTCTCTTCTTTGGGGCCAATTTGTGAGAAATTGTATTAAGTTTTCCTCTTCATGCTTTTTTTAGTTTGGAGGTTCCTCGTCTCCATCTTGTTTAGGAAAAAAAAGGTGGAGGTAAGTGTCGTAACATTTTTCATAAATAAAGCATGGCCACATAATCAATATTGATACCATATTCTGAGACGTATGGAAATTAGTGGTCCACATTAAAGTATTTTCAATTCCATTTAATGATCTTTACTACATTCAGAATGCAATGTCATTCGTCGATAAACTCATCACCAATTGACATGGCCTGAACATTACATTGATGTTCAACTATAGACTAAAAATGCCGCCCGTATAAACCATTCGGAGAATAAAGAATTCAGTGAGGCAAAATGGTAGAAGTTAACTAACTTATTCAGGCGCGATTCTGATATTCCATTTTAACGAAGGTTTTTCACAAAAAAAAAATGTTTCTTATAAGTTATTAAACCACAAGAAGGAAAAACAAATGGATCAAGTATAGTATACAGGTAAATATCATGTTCAATAGGATTTAATCCTCAATTTCCAAGTTTTGAGTTGAACATACAAGTCATATGCATACCTATTCATTGTGGTCCAGGTTCATTCTTGGGACATCATTATATCAAGCTTAGATTCTAGACATATGTGTGCCATCCTATAAGGACAATGCTGTTCAAATTCTCAACCGGCATGATTAATTTTGCATCTCTAAATACCATTCAGGAACCATCTGACTACTGAACATGGTTGCAAAAAGTTGCCATAGAAGTTTTAAAGGTGGCTCATGATTGGAATTTGGAGAATGTCCTCAGGTTGACATTCAGTTAACAATTCAATTCAAGGGGATATAAATGCCCCAAAATCAATATTTCAAGCCATTATTATCAAAAATAGAGATTCTCGAGCAACTTTTAATACAAGATGATAAGACATTTTTTAAAAACCCAATTTGTCATCTAATTGTGCAACCAACCAATTTATTATGAATCCAACACTCATCTAACCAAGCTAGCATTCAAGAAATAAGATTGCCAATTTGAATCTACATGGTTGATGCATTGTGTTTGTGTATTGATAGGTATGCGATGTGATTTGAACCCATGGTCTTGTGTTTAAGCATTTTTGAAGCATTGACAGCCAAAAAATGTTGGGAAAGCAACACAAAGATTTCCTAGGTCACGCATCCTAGTACTAATCTCACCAAAGCACGCTTAACTTCAAAGTTCCGATAGGATCCATGCATTACTGCTGGTATGTTTATTGTTTACATTATATTAAACTACAGAAAGTTAAGGTTGATGATTGTAGTGATTCCATGTAGATCCATCACGCGACATTTTCAATTACTATTCATGATTGTCATAGGACTAGAGCGAATCACAACATGGTTTGAATTGACACCGTAAAACAAAACCCCACACATGCAGTTTTCTCATCTAAGTGTTTCGATCAACCAAATTTATTCCCGATCCAACACCTTTTTAGAAACCCAATTAAACAACGTAAGATTTCCATTTTTTCTATTCTACCAAATCAGAAAATCTATTGTTGACGAATTGTTTGCTCCGCTATTGTCATGGAACTCAATCAAATTGACACCACGACTCAATTCAGGATACCCAATCGAATCACAAACAAATCCCATGAAATCAAGCCTTTACATGTACATCTACAAAGATTTTCCCATCGAATCAGTGGAAGAAAGCAAGAGACCTAGATCGAATTACACCAATCCAACATAACAAGAAACCTAAAGCGGTTAAAAGGGGCAGTACAAACCGGCCGGGCATATTGGATCTTGACAGAGCTCCCCCTCACGTAGGCCCCTGGAGGGCCTCCTTGGCGGCCTTGGCGTCGTCGAGGTGCTTGAAGTTGACGAACGCGTAGTTCCTCGACGGGTACGTCGACACGCTCTCCAACGCCCCGTACTTCGCGAAGATCCCCATCAGATCCGACTCCGTCGTGTCCGAACCCAGGTTCCCCACCCAGAGATTGACCGACGGGAGATCTGAGTCGTCCCCCGCCGATGTCAGGTCCGACCGCCGGAGAAGGCCCTGTTCGCCGCCGCCGGTTTCTAAGCTCGGCTTCTTCGACGGTGGAGGCATTGGTGGATCGGATTTAGGGTTTGAGAGAAGAAGTTTGGGGAAAAGTGGAGATTTTTAGAGAGAGAGAAACCCTAAAAAATAAGTCTGGATTGGTTAGAGCGAGAGAGGCCTATTTATGAAGGGGTGGTGATGATGAGAGGATTCGTGTTATATTACACTCGCTTTGTTTCTCTTATTAATATTGCACCGAAAATGTCTGGGGTTGGGACGACCGTCGATCGTGATGAGTGTATGTGTTGGGATGGAAGGTGCAAAACACGTGCAATGAACGGGGTGTGAGATTTGTGAATATTTTAAAATGGATCTGTATTTATTATTTTTATATTGCTTTATATGAAGTGGTTCATTTTGCTCTGATCTGGATAAGAGAATTAGGTCTGTTTAATCTATGTGTGGTTAATAATATATAGATATAAGAAAATAAAACATGTGGTTTGTTTTATACTGTGAAACAAGCTTTAATTTTTTGTGATTTTTATTTTTATGTGATCACTTATTTTATCTCGTGAATTGATAAAAACATGTTGAAGGGTATTTTTGAAAAAATAAATTTGGTGTAAGAATTTATGTTGATAATAGATGTTATTTTTCACAACCAAAATCAAAATTGATGGAAAATTTTTAGTGAATCTCTCTCCATCAATTTCAAATATCCACTTGTTTAAATGGATATTTTTAATTGATACATTAGTCTAAGCATGTCATCAATATTTTTAATCAATGTGTCTAGTATAAATATTAGTTAGGAATGAGAGTGTGAATAGATGCCAATAATTTTAATTGATATAGTAATGATACACCAATGGATGAAGGGTGACAACGGTGAACAGAGGAGGCGATGCACGAAAGACAGTGAGAGTCGGGGAGAGTCCGGATGGAGGGGGGGGGCGACGATGGGTGGGGGCCACGTTCCACCCCCACAACCACCCCATGTACCCATCATTCACTCTCTCTCTCTCTCTCTCTCTCAAAATGCCACCTAAAAATAGTTTTTTTGGCTCCCAAATGCTTCATATATCCATTTGCCAAATCTCCAACATGCATAGATGGGGAAATAAAACACACCCTAATTGATACAAGATATATAAACACAAATAGTGGCAAGGATTGATCCTCAAATGCGTTCCCATGTGTATATTCCGAGATGATCCCTTCTCCCATAGACTGAATCATGTTCAGCAAAGAAAAACCTCATCACAAAGAGACATTACTCTACAAACTATTGAGACAATAGTGCAACAAACTATAAACAGTTGATATGATAATAATGGTGCATCAATTAGCATCAACTCCATTAAGATATTAACATCATTTGACTAGTCATTAAGGGAAAAAAAAGTTAAAATAAATGTTGTGTTCATGTCATGTCCATCACACGCAAATTCGTCCAACACATGTCATGTCATGTCATGTCTCATATCTGATACGTGTTGAACACGGACACAACATGTTCTTCATTACTCTTGCTACTTATTTCCATGATCTTTTGTTTCTCGACTCATTATCCTTTTCTAAAAGTACCATGGATCTTAATCTGTCTCCGATGATCATTTCTTACAAATCACATCATAGAAAAAAGTTCCACAATTTGCTGTTATTTCATACTCTATCAGGTGAGCAAGAACTATTACAAGCACAGCAAAGAAAAAAAATATATTTAAAATCACTAAACAGAAAATATAAAAGCATGATGATGGCAGCAGTAGTTTATGTTCTTACCGGCCCAACTTGAATCTCAAAGCTTGAACCTTGACAGGAGAGAATCCTACTTCACCTGAACAAAGGTATCCCAAGGGTTATATCCTATTTCCCCCTAAAGTATATAATTCATCATGTGTTCAATTTAAGACTAATGATTATTGTGGGAAATATGTACTTCAAGAAAGCCTGGCAATTTCTTCTTCAACATTATCTCTAACTTCTTAATACCAGAAACAGAAGCTGCAATCATGCTCTCGACTTCCACTTCATACTGCTCATATACAATGAAAACAGTGAACAAGCACACAATCCCTGCATTTAATTTTTTTTTTAAAGATAAGAATGGAAAGCAAAAGATATAGTTAGTTTAACAGAATTCACATTCCCGCCCTTACCTAGACCAAATAATACGGAGAGAGATAATGAGAGTAATAGCTTGATGATATACAGCGAGCATGTCACCTGCAGTGAGTTTCGATTTATCATATAGTAAAAAACCAGAGATTGCAGGAAAAATTGTGTTTGGTTGATCAACAGAACTATGTGGTAAGGGACACTCATTTCTTTCTAACAGACCCATGATTTTAAGATTTGGAACATAAGAATTACCATTAACGGGATTATTGATTAAATTGCATTATTCATGTTCAAAAGAATGTAATTAAGTCATTTACCTATATAAATGGATAATCTCATAGTAACACACATATTTCAGGTCTTCAAAGCACAACTATAAGTGACAGTTTTATCAGTTCTGCCTTTCAATTTATTTCTTCTACAATCTGTTCTGAACATAGATAGTTTACATGATTCACATGCCAGAGATCATATCCAGATTTGTCACTTTACCAAAAGATAACTAGCAATTCAACAACAAGAATAGAAAACCATGAGGGGTGTTGTACATTATTAAATCTTGTTCTTTTGGCCTTATTTAGTTCTTCTTTCCTTTGTTTTATTTCCTTATTTTGGAGATCCCTCATCTCGGTTTTGTTTGAGAGTGTCATTTCATTTTTTTTAATATGAATGCTACAACCACTTACCTTAATTTTTTTAGTAAAAATAGTATTCCATAAATCCAAGAGTCATCAGCTCTATCGCCCATGAAATAACCAAGAAACAATAAATTATATTCCTTCTTTTAATTATCCCATAAATCAAATCCCCAACATTGGAAGTTACCATCAACCTAGGAAAAGAGAGTATGAATTTGCAGATGAAATTTGATCACATTAAAGAGATTTATTGCAAAATTATATGATGAAAGGCATATGATAATTTCCCTTACCTTAAAAAATTGTTCCCATTCAGCAGCTTGGGCCAAAGAACTCAATGTATGCACACCACCATTCCACATCGACACTGCAGAATAAACTGCAACCTTCGTTGTTTTTTCAGAGACTCCAAAAAAAGACGAAGGTATCTTTTTAATTGTAAAGCCAAACCTATAGCAGAAAACTTACAGTCAGCATGATAATTGTATGGTGACAGCTTACAATCCAAATGATAAACCTTTCAACAAAAAGCACAACCACTGATTTTCAACAGATCATAAGCATCTCCTGCTTTAAGTATTAACCGAATAACTTTTAACTGAATGTTAAGAGTGGAAAGCAATTTATGATTGCTGAGGCCAAGCCCATTTGTTCAATCAAGTTTCACACTAGCTTTAAGGTTGATTACACATAGTAAATGCCCTTGATCTTTGATGTCACACTGAAAATCTTTAGTGTCGTTGCCTTTATGATGCTGCCTTCATGACGCTCAAAGGCTAAATGGGTTTCTAAAAGAAGTCACAATCTACTTTTAGAAAAGTCATAATCGGTTAACTTTGTGCTATTCAGGTTCATCAAGTATATATAGTCACAGACTCACAAATCATGATCAATAACTGTAAAATGCACATTAACATGATGGAATGTCTACATTTGTTTCATCCAAGTTGCCCTGGGCAGTCTTACAAGGTACACACTCAGTCACACTGCAGAGCATTGATACTTCCGACAGACATTATAAAATTCAAATTAACAAAACAACACACCATATTACTCATTTCACAGTTCATATTTACAAATAACGTCATAAGAAGATAAGTTGAAAGCCAAGGCACATACACTTTGGAAGGTAGAAAACCATGGGCGAAAAGAATAACCACGCATATCTGTAGGAATGTTGCCATTGAACAGATGAAAGTTCTTCCAGAATGGAGAAACCAGTAATAAAACAGAAGCAGTGTAAGCAAAAATGTAAAAGTCAGCTTGTCATCTCTCCACAATACCAAATCCGCAACTGCAATATACATTTCAAAGTTAATTCATAAAGAATTGGGTAAACCAGAAGGGCTTGTCCAGAATAAACAATGAGAAAATTTGAATTGTTGACAACAAACAGATGAGCATAAATCAACGAATTAATGGTTTTCTTCGAACATAAGTAATCACACCCATTTGAACTTCTTCTAGAAAAGACAAAACTTGAACTATCTTTAGCTGTCAGAAAATCCTTTATTTTACTAGTATGTGTTAAAAAAAGCAGATAGATGAACAATGTCCCAAACACTAGGCTATTCTACAATTTTCTACATATCTAGTATTCAATTTGCCACGATGAAGAATGTACAATACTTACAACTTAGAAACATTAAAAAACAAATGCATCGCCCACCTCTTCCACTCCCTAACAATTTCTCAGCTTTTGATGGTCTGCTTAAATCTCGATGTACTGAGTAAGGTGAATCTTTTGCTAAATGAGAGAATGATTCAACAGTTGACGCAATGCCCTCCTGTAAATTAAGCAATCAAAACGATACAATGAATAGCAAAAACATATGAATTAATGAACACATTCATGCTAATACTATGTTCCATATAAGCCTAAATAAAAGCTGTCAATTGAAACAACACCCGAGAGTTACATGACAACCTCTTTTATTAGGTCTCAAAAGAAACAAAGTAAAAGGAAAAACTGGGAATTATTAATGTTGCCAAAAAAAGAAGTGTATCAACCAAAATATGAAAAGCTCACTGACCTCCAAGGGGATAATAGGAGTGTACCCGATATGTTTCTGAGCACTGTCGCAGTTGAAGGTCCTTGTACATGCCAATTGGTGGATCATAGGAGAACGTACACCCAACTTAACACCCAATTTTCCATACATCCAATCGAATGGCATGGCAATAAATAAAATTAGCCTGACAGGAAGATGGATACTGGGCCTGGAATAATCAAATAAAGCAAGAACGAGCTCAACATGGAACAAATCTCTGGAAAACTTAAATGGCTCAACAGAATTTGATAATGTTTTAGCATTAACATCAACATAGCCTGTTGACCTGTTCCCAATGGTTTCAGAGCGGTTTTATTAATCCAACGATTACATCCGGGAAATGCACATGCCATACATGCTACTATTATTTGTATCAGGGAAGCAAATATCAGTTTCTCAAGGTTCCTACTGAAACTTGTCCATCAAAAGTGCACATTGACCTTTCACTTTAGTTTTTAAAGAGAGTAATTGCAACTTTCCATTTTCGTAAATTTTACAGTGATCTTATCTTAATTTGTTTAAACATGGGGTGCTCCAAAATTCACAAGCTGCTGCATCATTCGATTTCACTGTTTACAGGGGCAAGAGGAATTCCATTAATAACAGTAAGATAGATATCTGATGAAATCCAATACCATGTGAGAAAATTATAGAAATGAGAAATTTAGTTTAAACAACTTTTTTTTACTAAAAAATATATTTTTTTAAAAAAGATAGTTTTGGGCACCCTGAGAAATGAGAATATATAGCATAAATTTCTTCAGATGATTTTATAATTTATATCGTTAGGAAGTGATTCTCCAGATTACCAATAAATTTAACATAGTTAGATCACAGGATAATATGTTCACAAGGACTAGCTCTATAGGAAAAAATTACCTCTGGTATCCCAAGCCCTCAACAATCAGAGAAACAAACTCCCAAGTCTTCTTTGGTTTAAGATTATTCACAAACAATGGCTGACATTGTACCAAAAAAAAAAGACTCAGATGGGATTCAGGTAAATGAATGGACAACAAAAACATATTTCAGTGTATATCAAGGGACTTTTACTTTTCCAGCCACAGCGGTAACCTCCGAGCATAGAGCTTTTTCTGCACACATATGTGCATGAGCAACATTCTCCACATAAGTAAAGTCGCACATATTTGCACCACTTCCAAAAATGAACTGCAATGAGGAAGAGATTCCAGGTTGTAGTGTTCCACAATTTTAAAATGTATGACAAAAAAATAGCTTCTCGGAAAACCAGTTTTCATTTTAGGTCTATCCAGTTACCTCTTTTCAAATAAAGGGAAAAAAAAAGACATTCCACTTACCAATTTATAATTCAAAATTCAGCTTACACATGTTTCATATTAAGTTCGCACCAAAAAATCTCAAGTTTCTATCCTATGGTTTGTCCAATCCAAATTTTGTCACCTGCCTAAACTATATTCATCCATCTTCCATAAATATACACAGAACATCAAATTACGGTACAGATCCGATCATGATTCTTATATTCATTATAATACACTGTAAATAGTTTGCACATTTTCCCTGCAAAAGTTTACACATATGGCTATCCTAAACTTGTAAATTGTAATGGAAGCATTAGCCCTTCCACACCAACCACACTAAAAAAACTCCTACCTATAAACAATTAGTATAAATTTTGAATCCTAAATGTGAATGAATTAATGGGCTCATTCCCAATTATAATCGAAGTCACACAAGTGCATGTAATTATAAACACTAATGATCACCCCACTGATCAATTTATTGAACAAGGGTCTGAATCAAACAAGCAGAACTATCACCCGCTAAAAATCTAATAAAAATCACAATGTAATTCCCAACCTTTCCCCAGACAGATTTCGCTAGGTTCACAATAAAAGGCACAAGCTGAGTATCCCCAGGCCCAAATGGATTGCTGGGACGCAGAGCACAAGTCAGCAACCCATCTCTTCCACTCGCACACAACACCAACATCTCCGCTTGAGCTTTCAATTCATTCAACCTATCTTCAAACTGCGCAAAAAATCCATACAAATAAGAAAACAAAAGGATGAACAGAAAGCACATAAACATTAGAATTTCAACAAAACAAAACATACTTTCCATGGATACGGCATGGACTCATCACCGAAGTGTATATCATGCACACCATCAAACACCACATCCGCCGAACTGTTATATATAAGCCTCTCAACATTGCATTCTCGGGAAACATTGATCACATTTTTCATTCCTAAACACAGTCCACAGAAATGAAAATCCATTTGTATAAAACATAATTCAAATTAAAAAGACACTCACCTTGAACAAGTAACGCATGATTTTCATAAAAACTATCTCTCAAGGTATCCGAGACGCCCATGTGAAATACAACCGAAGAACCATTGATTGCTGCAAATCAAATTAACTATTCATCAAAGCTTTCATCAAAATCGCAACATATAGACAGAGAGAGAGAATACCATAACGGAGTCTCGATTGATCGCGAACGTCAATCTGATGATACGAAGCGCGACCGACGACGAGCGACTCGGAGAGGATCGATCCGCGTTCGTCGTCCAGGGACGGCGCCGAATCGGCGATCCGGACCGTCCAATCGCCCGATCTGAGGAGAGCCAGGACGAGAGACCGGCCGACGGGGCTGCTCCGTCCGAATAGGACGGTGCACGTCCGGCTAGGGTTCCGACGGTCTCTAGAATTTTCGTCGGTCGCCATTAGAGAGAGAGAGAGAGTGAGAAGGAGAGAGAGAGGGGATGTTTTTGTATTTATGAGTGGTTTTTGAATACTCTTCAGGGGTAGAATGGTCTTCGAAGTGATTTGATTTTACGAGAATGTGAGAAATGACTATATTACCCCCGTTCGGTAGGAAGGGTTAAATAAAAAAGGGGAGAGATAATCCCACCACCCAAACTATATGTCACACCACCATTTTAAATCTCCCACCTCCTATTTTGATTTTCACTGCACTCACCTCCTAAGTCCTAATAAATACTCATTTAATAGATCATCAACCCCACCACCTACCCTAAATGCACACAACAACTTCTCTCTTTTTTCCCTTCTTTTCTTTGTTTTTACTTTTCCTTCAATCGGAAGCTTCTTCCCTAGCCACCGTGAGCCCTTCATCAGGCCGCCATGAACCCACCTTGAGCACGCATCGCCATTCTCGTTGTCCCCTATCACAACCCTCCCCATCGTCACCTCATGACCTCTTAAAGTGAAAGAAACGGGTATTTGACTTTTCACTTCTCCTTTATATGAATGGTATTGGTGATTCATGAGTTGTATTCATTAATTTTTTACTATTGTATAATTATTGAAATTTTTTAAAAGTTAGGGTTTTGATAAGAAGTTAGTGTATTTAAAGAGAAATGTATGGTTTAGACTCAATTTTTTTTCATTCAAAGTTATGATTGTAATTGACTTTTCATTTATTTGGTATAAACTGTATATTACTAAGAATGATTTTTTGATATAAAGTTAGGGTTTTGATAGTATCTTAAGGTATTTTTGAAAAATATATGATTTTAGGTCAATTTATTTTTTATTTTTGGATTCAAAGATATGATTGTGATTAAATCTATTTAGTTTAAACCCTATATTTTATCATCATTGAACATGTTTAGATCGGATTTGTTAATTATTCAGAGAGATTTGTGGTCTGGGTAATATGATTTTATAATGTCTGTAGTCATCAATCTGTCATTTGTTTGTGTTAATGGATGCATACATGAATCATCTTTTGTAATATTTTTTGGTATTATTTGTTAATTATTACCGTGGGTTAATGTGATTCGTGTATTTTTAAAATGGTTGATTGAAATGATAATATGATTTCAAAGGGAATTCTTGTGTTAATGCACAGGTTAGGCCAAGTCTTCTTCTATTGGATTGTCAGGTTAATCTACTATGTGGATGGTTATTTGCTATAATTATATTAGTAGCCTAGAACTGGTTTGTTAGTGTTCCAAATACCCATAGTGAGGATTTGTTTATTTTATTTTTTATGATGAATCCATTAGAATGTGCATGGTTGTCTCTGTTTTGTAGTTAATTCTTTATCAAGTTTTTCTCATTAATGATGGCCTTAACAATTAATTCCGGAGGGGGGGGGGGCTAGGGAAGAGTCAATATTGTTGGGGTGCCAATGAGTTGAATATTTGATAATTGTAGGCTTTTTGTCTATTATTTTATATTTTTATATATTATTTGAATCAATAGTTTGCATGATGCATCCGAAGCCACGCGTTCCACAAACTGTTTCAAATCAGAGACGCCAATCTAAAATATTGACTAAAGATATTCCTTCAACACCAGTCATCCCATACATTGAAGAAGTGAAATCAAGTTCTCAAAATGTTGAGGTCAAACCACAAGAGGAAGATGAGAGAGATGAAGTAGAGGTAGAAGCAGATTCAGATATTGATTAAGGTAGTATGAATGGTCCTTTTCCTGGTGGTCCAAAAATAATAAACTTCCATTGACTATCATTTTATTTTTTCATCGATTTGTTGAAATGAATGTTTATTTAAGTAACAACAATGGTCCGATCAGTTGTGTATTATATTGTTTTTGTAGGATTACTTGTTCAAATTCAATAACTTTAAACAGTGTGAATGTTTATTTGAATGGTGGTATTTAGGCTTTGAATGCAAGTATGACTTTGAAGGTTTACCCATGTTTATCAAGGAATCATGTCAAAAAACCTGTGAATAATTCAACTATTGTTGAATTTGTGATTTTTTTCTCATGTTTTATGAGAAAACAAGATTGATAAAGTCAAACATATTACTATAACTCATTACAGAACTCCCCTTTTTCTGTTCCTATCGACATAAAGGTGGTCTATGATATATAAATACGTAGACATCCATGTGTCTAACCCATTCCAGAACCAAATGGATGACTTTCTGCTCCCATCAACATGCGTATTTCCTAAGAAATTTAAAAACTTAGACACTACATGTTTAACCCATCCTAGAATCTATGAGTTGATTTTTTTTTTGTTTTCATAGACAGCAGTAATGTCTAGGAAATTAAAAAAATTAGACACTACATACGTCTAACCCATCCCAGAACCTGTGAATTGATTTTTCTATTTCCATAGACTGAAGAATTGTCTACAATATTTAAAAATTAGATATTTCATATGTCTAACCATTCAAGAACCTATGGATTAAATGTCTAGCCCACTCCACAACCTATTAATTATTTTTCTATTTCATAGACACAAATAATGTTTAGAGTTTTTAAAAACTTAGACAGTGCATGTGTCTAACTCATTCCAGAATGTATGGATTGATTTTTCTGTTTTCATAGATAGAATCACTGTCTAGGGAATTTAAAAACTTAACATTGCATGTGTAACCCATTCTAGAACTTTGGTTGATTTTTCTGTTTCCATAGACAGAAGTGTCGTCTAGTAAATTTATAAACTTAGACAGAGCGTAGCGATGCTTTGGATTTTTACTTGCTCCCAGGGAGTTATGATTACAACCGTTGAAAGCGATAGCAAAATGATCGCTTTGAGTCAATAGGGTAGTCGCCTATTGTTTCCATTAGGAAGCGAGCGACCAACCGAATGAAGGTGCGAGCGTAGGAGACATCTCTATTTTTCCATTGGGGCTTCCTAACTTTCTCATCAAAGACTACCTCACTCGAAAGCTCTACCCTCGTTTCTCCCCATTTCTAAAAGTACAACAAAGTAGCATTCAAGATCCAACATTCAGGTCCAGGACAATTAGAAAAAATTTCAAACCAAAAGTGAAGAAGAAGGTGACTGAAGGTGTGAAAACCAGTCTAAAGCTTCAGCCACAAATTTAGGTCTTCCCCATCCCAATCCTGCACCCGTCACTTCTTGGAAGCACCGGGCACGACTGGGTTCGTTACAAGTTTTTTTGTATATTATTCCATTCCAACTCCTTCCGGATACTTCCCGAGGAAAAATGAAAATCCCGCTCTCCAATCTTTGTCGCTCTATGTTTTCACACTGTGTGTCTAACCCATTCCAGAACCTTTTGATAAATTTTTTGTTCACCTAGACAGGATTATTGTCTAGAACATTTAACGACGTAAAAACTTGATGTGTCTAACCCAAATTAGAACCTACGGTTTTCATACTGCTAACCTAGACATCTTGATTATCTAGATTATATAAATACATAGACAATACAAGTGTCTAACACGGGAAGAGAGAAGGGTGGAAGACAGAAGATGGTGCTCTTAATCATTATACCTTATAAGTGTTTCAATGTCTCTGGTTAGTTGAGGAGGTGGTTCCTAAAATAGTTTAGTGGTGGCTCTAAAGGAAAAAATCCATATAACACCCTGTAAACTTCTTGAAATCATAATAACCCTATGATTTTTCCAGAAATCCATATAACCCCCTCAAAACATCTATGAAAATTTAAATAACCTCCTTCAATTAAATTTTCGATGAAGAATACTCTATAAAGATTTTGTTTGATTTACCCTCGACAAAAAATAGTATATCAAGAAAATTCTTACAATATGTTAAAAATGCGGAAAATCTTTTATAAATAGTTATTTTACCTCTCTGGATAGAGTTTTATAATCTATTCAAGTCGGTAAAATAATCATTTATAGAGGGTTTTCTATGTTTTTAATACATTGTGGAGATTTTTTTGATATACTCTGTTTTTATGTAGAAATAATCAAATGAAATATTTGCATAATATTCTTCATTTATCAACGGAAGTATAACACATGAGGCTATTTGGATTTACATAAGTGTTTTCAGTGGGTTATATGGACTTCATGAAAAGTCAAGGGATTACATGGATTTAGAACAATTTACAGGGGGTTATTTGGATTTTTATTTTTAAAAAATCACTTTTGTGTTTAGTTATGTTTTTAAATATTCTTGTTTGTTACGAAACAAGATGATAAAGTTTTTTTTGTTTGTTTGATTATGTTTAAGTTATTGATAAATAATGAATAAAATGCGAGTAAAAAATTATAAAAAGTGAAAAAATTATTTAACATGACGTCGATTTATAAAATATGATAAAATTATTTGATATGTGGATCCTTCTTGTACAATTTGAAGGGGAGCAATAATACAATACTACTCATTTCTTTTATTCTAACATTTATACTCGTGTATTCTTCGCAAACAAACATATTTTGGAGTTATTCACTTTTATTTCACTCTATTTTTCACCAGTTCCACCAGCCAAACATAAGCTTAAAAATTGAGATAAACACAGAAAAAGTGTTTTTTTTTTTTATAAATGCATGATTATGGAGATAACATATATTATTATAATTACAAACCCAAAAGAATTTCCAAAAAGTTTTTTTTTTTGCTGCACAATTTTTTATGTATTAGTTTTTTTTAAAAAATATACGTTTTATTAGATCAAGTATCTGATTTTCTATAAAACTGTGTTATCCATTCAAAAATGTTTAATTTCAAATAATATTATATATATTTAAATATTATAGTGGTGATGAACATTTCCCCCCGGGAGTTCTTCTTTTTCAAATCTTAATATCCACAATTTGTGCTGAGCCATATTGGTTTCTAATACTAGTAGTAATCCCAATTAAGTTGCTTGTAAAAAAAATCACTAAAAACATTAATACTGGAGGTAGTTTTTAACAATAGTAGAGAACTAATAATTGCTTTCTAAAAACATGAAAAACATTAGACTCAATCTATTTTACAGTCCCGTCCGCAATTTAAAAATATTCTCCAACAGTCCATGCAATATACGACATGTTATCACTGTTGATGAAAACTATATTTTTATTTTATTTTAAATACACTAATATATCTCAATATATATTTCAATTTTAATAATATTATGTATTTTAATAAATGAATTTAGATTTAATAAAAAATTGTGAAGACTACGAACATGGAACACAGAGAACTAAACATATCATTTTCCTTTCCAACTGTGGGTGGGTTGGTTGAGCTCTTCCATCAAAATCACCACCAGAAAGTATCACAACCAACACAAAGGTCAAAAGCACTGCCCAACCAACACAAACCAACAAAACTATTAAAAAACAGTAAAACACTTTAACTAAAACAAACAAAACTATTAAAAAACAAACAAAATTAAGCAAGTTCAGGATATGATTGGTATTTCAAGGCTTCTTTTTTTATTTATTAAACAGGTTATCAACATTGCATGACATAGTTGTCCTGCAATTGAGTCAATGTTTTTTGGTGTATGCATGATGAAGTTTATCCATATTTATCTCTGGAAGCTCAATAATGTACATTTTTTAATTAATTTTAAATAAATATCAAATGAGGACTCTCAAACTCAAATGTAACAATGTCAGAGTCAACCAAAAGGTGATTTTGTAGAGTATTTATTTTATCTAATTCCCTTGAGTGAAAAAAATGACAGACATCTCAATCCAACTCTCAGTGCTAAATATCGAAAATGTTATTCTAATAACAAATATATTCTCAGTATTTATATTATTCAAGTGATATTAAAATACCATTTCAGCTTTATAATGTGTTATACCATTCAATATACCACTGTCCAAATGAATAAGGATCCAGAAAGAAATTGTTCTTTCTCCGAAATTCAATTCCAATCTATTTCATGAAAGAAGAAACGTGGCTGGAATATTCAATAATGAACATAAGAATGGAGAATTTTAAATGCAATTTTCTTAGCATTATAATAGATGAGAATTAGGAGTGGTAAACAAACCAAGTTGCTCAGACTCGACTCCAACTCAGCTTAGTTAAAACTATTTAGACTCGTTCAATTAACAAATGAGCTGAGCTTGAACAATTTTAAAACTCAGTTGTAAACGAGCCGAACCACAAGCCTAACGAGCTCGTTTATTTAGAAGTATGGAATATTGTCTATTTTTTAATATGATTGTTTACTGATTATTTTTTTAATATGATTGTCTATTTTTTACATGTTTTAATTGCTCAATGACTTTTTTTCCCTCTAAACGAGCCCGCTCGAGCTCGCACTCGATCTCATTTTAAAAACGAGCCGAACCAAGTTTCAACCAAGTTCACGAGCCAAATAAACCAAGCTGGAACACAAAATTAAGTGCAATCTCAAGCCAAGCCCGAGCCGAGCATAAAATATAAACGAGTCGAGATTGAACATGTCAAAACTCAACTCACTTGGCTTGTTTACCACCCCTTATGAAAATGAACGCCAAACAAACTCTTTGTGCCACTAACCATAACAAATGACAAGGGAATCTGGACCGATATTGGATACTACATGGTTCAGAATTTATTATTTAAAAAGAAAACACAAATTCAGTTCATCCCTAAAACAAACCTAGATGAACACATTCACAAGAAAATAAAGAGGGGGGGGGGGGGGTGTGGAGGGGGAAGAGAGGAAGAGGTAGGGAGGGTTAATTTAACACAACTCCTGAATCTGTTGAAGAGATATTCAACCAAAACAATCACCAACCCAACACTAAAAGTGATAGAGATGTGAACTTCAGATGCTATTTGTCTCTGCATCGACGAAAATTCGGAGACAATTTGATGGATCCTTAATGAACAGATATCACTTACTGAGATAAGACATTATTTACATTAAAAGTTTTCACTTGGAAGGCACTATATCTCCTCTCACCAGTTATCCTTGGCTTCGCGAATGACACCCAAAGCCTGCGCATCAGTTGCAGAGGCTGGAATGTTCAGCGCCTGTCTGATTTCAGTACTAGAGGTGCGAAGGAAGGGATTACATAATTTCTCCCTCTTGAGTGTGTTGGAACCTGGATATAAATTTTGGAAGTGAAAGAACAATTAATGATGAGGAGACGCAAAACAAGGGATGCTTATGAAAGATACCCTCTCTTCACGAAGGAAATTTTTTATATCAATATGTACAAATGGAAAATTCCATTTGTACGTGCTTGGCTGGTTGACACGTGTCTGTAAAGGAGAATTTATACATTTCCATCCATAAGTATTTTTGATAAACAAGTGCCATCCATCCAAGCATGTAATGATGGAAAATTCCATCAATATGTACTAATATGAAAATTTTCCATTCACCAAGGGGTCCTGAGTGTTATGTTGATAAAAATAGATTTAGCCAGAAAATTAAATAATGTTTATCAAATATAAAAATGTACCCATGTAAAGGGGGAAAGAAACTCATTGTTCATATGGTAGTAAAATTACCGTTGGCTGCCCCTTTTTGCGAAGATCGGCCACTTGTGAAGCGTATGTTTGAAGTGCCTTGTTTTTAGGCTCTATGGACAGAGCAAACTTCGAATTACTCTGTCGAAGGTTTAAAAAAACAATAGGTTCAGTGTTACTTTCAATAAGGAATGCAAAGAAGGTTGACCCATATGAATACTACATAGTGCATGAAGAACAAGAGTTGTACCAGCGTGTATTCATGGCCGCAATATATTTTTGTGTCATCTGGCAAAGAAGTAATTCTATTCAATGAAGAAAGCATCTGCAACATGTCATGAGAATTTCAGTTAGAATTACAAAAGCTAAGATGGTCGATAACATTGTTCTTATCAAACCCAGGTATCCAAATTACAAGCACAAAAAAGGATATGCCGATCAGATATCTTTTATCAAATTCAGTAACCATCCATTAAACATTCTCGCATCAGTAAATGAAGAACTTAAAATGGGTTCGCATGACCGAGGTGCGAATATTGAGATGGACGAGTGACAGAAATAGGAAGAACAAAACCAGAATTGCCTGCATCTCAGTAAGCTCAAAAGTAGCCTTAACAGGGGATAAAATCAACAATGCGTTGCACGTGTGCAACATAAATTGGTGGAGGCATCCAGTGATTAAAGAAACAAAATGGAAAACCAAAAAAACATGGAATAGAATGATCATGGATATAGAAATAACAAGTTTATAGAAGCCATGGTCTGATGACATGATGGTTGAGATTCAAAAGGAGCGTAGGTTGATACTGCAGCCCCCAACAAGAAATATTGGATGCGCAGGGGAAAAAAAATGTAAGTGATGCATATATCTATAAATTACGTAACCCACTACCGTGACATGAAATTTAAGCTCCATACTGTGAAATGCTTATTAATATTGTCAAAATCGGTGCACAGATCTCGGCAAATCAGGTTCACTGGAGCAAATTTAGTTTTACGTTCAATCTAATGTCGTTTATTCAGAAGAAGTGGCAAGTATTTTTTTTTCATTGAAATGTTTCAGATTTTAAAACTGTGCATCATAATGTACCCTATTTAAAATCAATTGGCTGTCTTGCAAGTTACCTAAACAACTGTGAAATAACTAGCTCTTCTATCATTATGAATGATTGACTAGATTTATATCAAGAAAGACTTTATAGAACTCTCTTCATAAGCAATTTATATTGTATTCTATAAGTGCTAAAAATTGAATGGCATATATTTTGTCCGGGGATCAAAGCATACCTGTTGAGGGCTCCCTTCAAAAAGCTTTCCGCATGATAAACTGAATAAAGTATCCCCAGTAAAAATCGCTTTGGCCCCTGGAAAGTAATAGCTTATATGTCCTGTTCAAAATAAAAGAAAACACAGTTACATCATATGAGATTCTCAGGGTGAAGTAAGTCAAGCAGAGGTTTGTTTTTGTGAGACAACATGATAGCAGTTCAGTAAATCGTCTATTCAATAATACTACTTTAAAAGGCAAAGTGGCTGAACAAATTTCTCCAACTAAAAACAAAAGGGATGGTCAATAAAGTCCAAAGTTACAACCCAAACTCCAATGTTTGCTTGATTATCAGCTGCAATTTCCTTTATGAAAAAATCTGAAGTTTATTTGAAGTGGTGTGTCTATAAGTCCAGTATAAATGATAACACCCTGCCACTAGAAAATTATGTAACAAGCATACAATATAGCATCTTGTATGTGATATAAGATAAACTCTCATTTCTTTCACATAAGAAAATTGAGATATAATGGAATTAGACCTTTTGTGTGACCAGGAGTTTCCATCACCAACACTTCATGGCCTGCAAACATCCATTTGTCTCCATCATTCAGTGCTATGTCAATGCCAGGAATCCTATCCTTATCCATGCCTGAACCGATCACCTACATGTGACAATATATAAATATATAAAGCAAGAGTCGAGTAAAACCTCAAACATTAGTGCCCATTAGTGACACCACGAGCCACACTGAATTATTTTTTTCTGGAATCATGGCTTCAATTTGCAAACCACCAATAAAAAAAAATCGCCTTTGATTTCTAGTAAGATCATATTTATTTTTTCCATAAGTCAACCAATGTTAAAAAAGTGCATCTTCAGCAAACAACATAAGCATACCTTTGCACCGTACCTTGCTTTTAATTCCAGATTCCCACCAGTATGGTCATAATGATGGTGGGTGTTTAAAATATATGTGAGATTCTGTCTTTTCCGACTCAATGCCTCTATGATGGGGACAGCTTCAGAAGGGTCAACAACTCCAACCGTGCCTGTGTCCACATCATGAAGAAGGTATGCATAATTATCTTTTAGGCACGGTACCTGAACATAGTTATGTCAGTAAACTCAAATCAAGAATAACCAAGCGAAAATGGAATTATGAACAAGATGTCCAATAATAATTACACACAACATAAACATTAGAAAATGTTCATTATTTGCTATTAAAAAAATTAAAAAAATGAGATACCAGTGTCGTCATTTATTACGACGACTAAGATAAGTTTTTTACTATCAACATATGCCTGAACTCATGACCATCTTTTTTATAGTTTTTCCTATAGTACCAAGGTTTGGTTCCAGGTGGGAAGGGATATCGGGGATAATTGTAGCTTCACCAATCTTGACGACACGTGGGAATGTTTCTGGAGATGAGCTAAATAAATGATTAAATATAAAAAAAAGGCAAGCTCAATGAGATCATCCCTCATGTGGTGTGTTGGGGTATTTGGGTAGCTAAAAATGAACATATCAAAGGAAGAGAATATACATTGAGAACATTGGGCAGCTATTAGGGAACTCCTTCAAGCTTGGACCACCGTGCTCATTGGAGGGGTCATGCATTATCGATTCATGGGACTCAATTGGGAAGGGCTGAAGACAATTTTCAAAGGTTTTTTGTTCATCTTAATCTTTTCTTTATTCATTTTGTTCTCCTACCTTTTGGAGTTCCCCGTCTCCTTTTGTTCAAGGGCCAACATGTTTCAAAGTGGCCATATGCCTGGACTAGCATTCCTAATTTGAAACTCATGTTCGTCAAAAGGAAAACAATTAGCATCTCAACTGACAAGAATGGGATCATCATCCTCCAAGGCTTAGGTGCTATCTCACATCACTAGGGCCACCACTGGTGGATTACCAATTTTTTCCTTTGAAAGAAAATCCCTGGTAATGAAAAATATTATTCTGCAAACCACCAGGTTGGCAAAAGTATCCTCTCTTCGCTGTTGGGGGGGGGGGGGGGGGGGGGGGGGGGGGGGTTGGGTTCGAGCCTTACTTGTGATAGGATAAGATGTGCTCCGTACCGCATTCTAGGGGGTTTAGGCATGTTCTCTATTTGCTGTTCTTCTAATTTTTTTCTTTCTTTTATTTTCATGGAGAACAAAAAAAACACTTTATTAATATAGTAATCTACTAAGAAGAAGGATTTATATGCAATAAAGACTATGCAACAATCTTTAAGATCTTAAATAGCCCAGTTCACTTTGCAACAATGAGGCCACATATGAGAACCAGAATGTAGTAAAACGTCAAATAACCATCTCATATTTGGAAAGAAATTAAACTCACCACGTTCTGGTTTGATTTGAAGATTTCAATAAAAGTTACTGTTCTTATCAAGCATGAACCTATCAGTTCTCTCCAAAGGCATTTATGAGATCAATCCCAAACTAATATTCCAAATAAGCATATCCCAAACTAACATACACAAGTCAAATGTAGAAAGTGAACAAAAAATAGTCTAATTTACTACATAACATATGACATGAAGACATCAATGATCAAACCACAATTTCCCCACCAATTCTGCATGTTCTCATGGCCAATGTACTCCCAGAACAACATATACAAAAACAAATGCAACTAAACCTCACCAGTTCAATTTGCAACGACGGAGCCGCACTCGAGGCATTGCACAAGAAACGGACGACCCCAAACGGGCGACGGCGCATTGCACAAGAAACGGACGACCCCAAACGGGCGACGGCCTCCGCTCAACACCTTGAGAGGCCTCAAAAACAAGGCCCCAAAACAATACAACACACGATTCTTCGACCAGCATTGGCCCGCCTTGCAAATCTGTCCCCTTGCCTGACAAATCCCCCCCAAAAAACACACACCCAAAAAAAAATCAACATTGCATGTTAGAAACAAATTAAAAAGAACAACCAAGAACATGAATTCTTTGAAAACCCATCATTCGTTTGAAATAAAAACATTAAAAATAACAAAAAAATCATAATTTCGAGTAATTTCAATAGATTTCACCGAATAACTCACACGAATTATCAAACATCATCTTTTACAAAGACAAACCATATTATAAGCGATAGATCGAGAGAGAGAGAGAGACCTTGGAAGAGGAAGGCAAAGAAACCATGAGAGAGGAGGCTTTGGCGAACATCGGGCGAAAATCTGTAGAAGAATCTCTGTAGAGAGAGAGAGAGAGAGAGAGAGAGAGAGAATCACAAATAAAGAGGAGCTCCTCTATCTAAAGAAAAGACACGTCCTTTTATTTCTTCTCCGATTTATTATAGGAAGAAGAATGATACACATCACCCCCAAAAAATTTCCTAAAAAGTTATCATAAAAAATTGATATTTTCTTATTTTAATATGTGTTTTAATATGTATCTTATCATAAAAAATATTGATATATTCTTATCTTGATATGTATCTTATCGAAATATATATCATAAAAAGTTGATATATTCTTATCTTAATATGTATTTTAAAGGATTTTAATTTTTTTTTAATCCGGTTTTTTCTGAACAAATTTTAGTTTTTTTTTTTAATGTAGATTTATATCATGTTCAATTAACGTGCATAAAAGTAGTTTTAATAAAATTGATATAATTTCGTTATTATCCATCTATTCTGTTATAAAGAGAAAGTGTTTATTAAATTTGATCCTTTGTAATATTTCATTTTCTGAATTTACCATTAATTATTCATTATCTTTGATTTGGATTAGGTTAAGAGTGGAAAAATATTTTTATTAGTTTTATATTTGGACAAGGATAAAAACAATCTATGTATTTATATATGTGTGTACATATGAATTGGATAATTTC
The DNA here is from genome assembly GCA_030737845.1 of Acorus calamus. Lineage (NCBI taxonomy): Eukaryota > Viridiplantae > Streptophyta > Magnoliopsida > Acorales > Acoraceae > Acorus > Acorus calamus. The sequence continues at coordinate 28,847,613 of CM060861.1, forward strand.
ATTTTCATATCCACCAATTTAATCTCAATATTTTTAATGATTTTTTAAAATATATTGAATGAATAGTGGTGATCGTGCCACATCATTATATTTATTTTTTTTTTTTTAATAGATTTAGATTAAGATAATCATGGAATATAAGAGATAAATAGGTAAGGTAAATATGAGTTGCAATGTTTGATCTCAATTTTTCCATTGCGAAATAGCTATTTTTGAGAAAAACTTAATTCATAACCATAAATAAATATCGAAAAGTTTTTAAATAGATTTATATTAAGATAATCATGGAATATAAGAGATAAATAGGTAAAGTAAATATGAGTTACAATGTTTGATCTCAATTTTCATTATGAAATAATTATTTTTGGGAAAAACTTAATTCATAATCATAAGTAAATATCGAAAAGCTTTTCCAATAAGATATTGATTACCCCAATCGGAGTTATAATTGAATAGTTATGAATTTTTAAATAATTCCATAAATATTTTAAGTCTTGATATTTTTGTATCTATGTAAACATTGGATAATATCATCCATTCTACTGAATCTTAATCTTAATGATTTCTTTTTTTTATATACCCCTAAAAGTCATATTTTAGTAGAACATCCCTGGTGATTTGTTATTTCCAATTATACTATCGGAAAGGGTTTAAATTGTATCCATTCAAATAATATAGTTGGTTTAGAGTTTCAAATGGGATATCTTTACAATATAAGATTAGTTGAGGGGTATATATATAAAAAAACACATTTTCAATTGTAAGTTGTAACATATCTCTTTTATATGTAATTTCAAAATAAACTCTACAAATGATTTATTTAATCATTATTAAAAATTTATTATAACATATAATATTGCATATAAATGGATTTTAAAAAAAAGTATTGATTGTGGGCATAATTTTTTTATTTACATACACATCGTGCATGGAGAAGACCAGTAAAACAAAACTATTGCTATTAGCCCATGTTTGGATAATGTAATAAGCATGGAATAGATGGGAATAGAGAAGGATAACCTCTTTTTGTTGTATGGATGTGAGTAATAGCATGGAATCTGGATGTCAAGATAACTTGCTATTAACACCTCCCCTCGTTAGCGAGGTGATTGTGTGTACTCGCTTTTATGTGGTGGTTCCGGGGTTTGATCCCCGTCTAATCCCTTAAATGGGAGGTTCTTGGCCCACTGGGCCATCTACCAAAAAAGAAAGATAACTTGCTATTAGATGGTATGATGAATTGAGCTCTCCTCTGGAATTACCTATTCTAAGCTACTTCATAACAGTTCGGTTTAGTTTGTAATAATCAACATCGATTCAGTTCGATTTTGTGATCAGATGTTATTATAATTTGATTTTTTTAAATAATTTGATTCAATTTGAGTTTACAAAAAATCAAATTACAAAAAAGAATGGTGGGTGGGAGATTGAACCTGACTCACCATAACAGAGATCAAAACTCATACAAACAGAGGAGAACACCAACCAGACCAAAAATCATCTTAGTTCTCTGTTACTGTATGACAATATATAAGGAACAAGAGACCAATGACAGTCCTCACATAAATAATAACCAAGAAAAGAAACCCAATAACAGATTTACAAGATACACTCACCCTCTCTGAAACATTTTTTTTTTGGGCAAGTTTGATGAACACAGGACACCAAACCAGTAATAAATAAATAAAAACCAAAGTGAAGAATCTCAGTACATCAGAAACCAGTGAGATCCAACAAGAATGATAATTTCTTCGTGGCGCGCAATCTGAGCTCATCAGATACCAAAATATGCTGTTGAGAGCCCAGACACTACAGATAATGGATATCTTTGTCAAGAAGTTCACAGTTTGGTTTGAAATACTTCCGTGTGCGGAGAGAGAGAGAGAGAGAGAGAAGCATTTGCACGCTTTACGCAAGTCCAGCTTCTTTAAGAGCCTTTTCGAAATCATCGTTGCTGTCCCAACGCACCTGTAGTCGCGATCAATGATATATGAGGTGGGGGAAAAATCATTAACACGCAAAACCGACTGTTTTGAGCATATTGAAGTTTTTTTTTTATTTCTATAACCAAGGAATTATTGGGGGGGGGGGGGGGGGGTGAGAGAGTTACCTCGGCGACGTGATGTTCATAGTTCCTCTCGATCTTCTCCATGAGCACTCGATCCCTCTCGCTGCAAATCAGGTTGAAAACCACTCCTGCTTTCAAAGATTCACATCAGTGTTGAAACTATTATCTGAACTGTTTCCAATATAAATCAAAAGACACTTTTTTAATCTAATGTTCGGCAATCATGAAGAACGCTAACAGAGACCCGTTGGAATGCAAGTGGGTTGACAATATCACACAGTAAGGATATTCAGATTTTTCATTATCGAAACAGCTGAAATGTTATTATAAAAATCAAAGACATATTTTGAATTTTTCTGTTAAATACTTTTCTCTCTCCCAGGTAAGTTATTATAATTAACATTCAACTTAAATGTTGACAGTAAAACCTTCATAATTCATTGAAATAACAGATTTAACATACCCCGACGACCAAATCGTCCTGCTCGTCCAATCCGGTGCAAATACACTTCATCATCGGGTTCTGTGGGTGAATGAAATTTTGCGGGAAGATCAAAATTGACAACACAGTTCACCTATTAAAAAAAATCATGTTAGAATTTTTTCATACGTTATATATATTAGACAACTCAGACATTTCTAAGGGACGACTTTCACCTGTGCCTGATCAAACCCTCGTGCTAGGAGATCCGTCGATATAAGGACGTCTGTTAATCCATCTTTAAATTCCTTCACTATCTTGTTCCTATCTTCTTGCTGCATTGCACCATGAATCGACGTGCACTCATAACCCTCCTTAGACAGTGCGTCATGCAGCATTCTCGCACTGTTCCTTGCATGCACGAATATGATTCTCTGCCCCAGCCATTTTCCAAATTCAAATATCTTGTCTTTTATCACTTGTATTTTAGCCAATTCGTCGGGACAGTGGACCTTGTACTGTTTTAAGGTGGCCAGTGAAAGCTTTTCTTTCTCCACATACATCTCATTTGCATCCTTAACGACCCTCGATACAAAAGCCTTGACCTCCTCGTTGAATGTGGCAGAAAAAAGAAGAACCTGATGACAGGATACAAGAAAAGAACAAAATTTAGTGACTTTCCTTTTAGCTAAGCATCTCAACGCTTCTTCAAATATCTGACATAGTTAAATAGAAAAGAATGCTTCCTGTAATTCAAAAATTGTGCCACTGAATCTCAAAGCTTTGGGCACACAGCAGTTCAAGGAAACAAAGAATAGCCAGAAAAACACAATCTACAAATTAAAAGCACTCATCCCGTGATTGTAAACCTGAAGGATAGGGGTTGGGATTGGGAAGCACGGAACTGAGGAAGCTCCGAGATACCATTGAAGCAGGTGAACAGCTAATAGCACCACATGTACGATGGAAGCTAGAAATGACACAAACAAGGAAGGTAGAGATTCACATTGGGATTCTGGAAGAGGATGATTTTAAAAAGAACTGGACCAGTGAAGACGGTTTAAAGTGTTCTCTTTTTTTTCCTTCCTTTTTTTTAATGAAAGATAGAAATCCTACAGTTCCAAGGAAACAAGTGGATTAAGTATTAAATACACTAAAGTAACAGTGAAATCACTTTACATTACTCAACCCTAGTATAGAGATATCTAGTATGTAATATAATGATTGAATATTGTGATCTTCTAAATTTTGGAGTAATTGCGCAAATGGAAGGTTCTCTAGTCTGACCAATCCAGAAACCTAGTAAGATTTGAGAACCCAACAGAAAATTGAATGGAAATAACCAATAAAATAAAATTGCAAGGAAATACTCTGATGAATATCATATGAAAACTGCATGCAATCGGAATACTTTTTTTTTTTGAGAGAGAAGGTTGACCTTTTATAATTTAGTAAAGATTACATCATATCCGAAATTAGATAGGAGAATGCATATTAGTTACATGTCAAAAATACCACGTGCCAAAATAATAAATGAGAAAATGTTCCTCATTAAATGTAATACAAACCTGGCAGCCACCGTTGCTTCTTACAATATCTTTCATTATTCTTTCTGAGTCATCCCTAAAGCCATCCTGCAAAGATAATTGAATGTGAAATTAACCTCCAAACTTGGTAATATTTGCATAAGATGGAGCAAGATACAATTTTTTTAATATCTGGTACTTCGAACAAAATCAGATATATTTCACTGCCACCACAGTTATTTTAGGACTATAGCCAAGATATGAAAGAAAAGCAAGACATAAATCATAAACATATGCATGAAAAATCATCCCATACATGATAATCACAAGTCAAAAGGCACATATGTTGAGATCCTTTTGATGGTAACTTGATGCGGTAAGGAAATTACAAACAAAATAAGGATACATATTAGCAGATGGACTACAAATCAGGCTTAATAACATGTAGAATTTAAAAAGTACTGTGCAAACCCATTTTTCTTTTCTCAAGAAACACCCCTAAAGGAGAAACTAGGGGTCTCAACCTTAAGAAGAAAAAAAAAACTAGGCAAAAGAAGAAGAAAAGAAAAGAAAATAGAGAGTCCAATAACAAAATGCTACCTGACCCAGCTCCCTTCCAATGTGTTCCCTTGATTATGCAACCTCATCCAATCCACATTGTAAGAGCCAAGATGGATAATTTTGATAGAACAGTTAAAGAAAAATATATATGTTATTGAAAAAGGAAGATTCCTATAAGATTAAATGGATAGAGAGAAAACAAAATCAAAACATAAAAAGGAGAGAGACATCAGGAATGTATCTCTCCAGAAACAAAGGACCATCTGCACCCAAACACCGCAGCCAAACACACCCCAGCCTCACTCACTCAACAAGAAAAGGTCCCGCCTTTTGAATGACCACCTTTTTTTCTCAAGATAGATACAAGTTTCTCATTAAGGAGACACAACCCCCAAACAAAATGGAGATGAGGGATCTCCAAGGAAAGAATGAAAAGAAAATAAAGAAACTAAACCCAAGAGAAGACATGATGATCCCATCCCCTAAGTAAGCAAACACTCAAACAGCAATCAACCAGGTGCTTTAACTATAACATTCTGTCATTGAACTTCTAGTCATATCTAACGACCAAATGGCCCAACAGAAAGCCTGGGTAGCATGATGACAGACTTCCCTGCTTTACTTTGTCACCCTACTTCCTCTGACTTTTTGAAGGATTTAAGCAAAAAAAGGGAAGAATGTAAAGGATAATGGCTTAACCAAGGCCAGGTTCATGCTGCCCCAGAGACCACTTCGTTAAACATACAATATACAATTGATCAACAAGTATTTCACATCTTCTTCCTTGATCCCACAGAGTTCAGAGATGAGACTGCCAACAGAGGACCAAGTAGCTCTAAAATCTAAATATACAGACTTACAAAATTTCAAGTGTGAATTGAGGTGCAAGTATATCCTAAAGAGACTTATGACCGTGTAGAAGTGAAATGTCCTAGCATTTGAAACCCTGGTCAAAGAAAAAACACTATGAATATGAAACATCCCAATGCATGTGCATACAACTTATAACAATCACCGTCCACATAAAATTTGTAATGACTTTCCATGATGGAGCAAAGTTTGGTTATGCACATTTTCAGAGGAATTCATCATGCAACCTAAGTGTAATTTAGAAGTCCAATTCTGCTCAGTGGGAAATTTTCCAATATTTCTGTCAATAACAATGTTTAATAAATATATTGTATTTTTCAAACATGGATCTCCTCCGGTTCCAACCAGCAACAACTGATATCATGGTGCATGCAAGATCAACAGTCATATACTCATATTGTTTCTACTCACACCTTTTCTATAGCCATATTATTCCAGACTAACAAATAAAGAATAGACACCCAAAAATATACCTTTGATAGGTGCAAAAAGAAAATGTGCTCTTACACCAGTTTGAGTGATGTAGAGATCAATGAGTGAAAACAACAATTTCCTTCCCAAAATAAACTAATACAATAAAGGGATCTAAGAATATTCCAGTATTAGAAACAGTCCCTGACCAAAGTGGAGTTCTATTTTGCTGTTTTCAGATTCATGATTCATCAATTAGTCAAAGAACACTAGAAAACATAAAGTAGAGCTCTGCATAAAAAATGTCTTAATATAATATTATAATGCTCTTCAAGGCTCCTTGGTATTGGAATTGTGAAGGTTCAAAAGATTGGAAAACATAAGTTAGGGCTACATGTATTGTAAGGAGATCCATGTCTCCTTTTCGAGGTTTCTTTCTAATAAGATTCTCCAAATTTTTCTCAAAAGAAGAAGAAGAAGAAGAAGAAGAAGTAAGTGCTGCATGTCATCATCAGTGCGATTTGGAAGAGAGGGATGCATAGGATTCAGAAGTACAAGTAGGTTTTGACCGGCAGTCTTAAATCATAATTATGCAAAACTGGAAGCGCATTAATATAAATAAAAAACATGATGAACATGAGATTAATTGACGACATAAAAAAATAAAATATTTATCATCATAACCATATAAAAAGGTAAAAAATAAAGTACCTGAGCCAACATGTGATCAGCCTCATCAAAGACAAGGATATTCACATCTCGCACACTCAGTTTTCTTGCGGACATATACTTTTTGATGGTACCAGGGGTTCCGATTATTACTTGTTCAGTGACAGGCAACCGCTTTGCCATCGGCACATAACTTGCACTGTCAGTTGGTATAGCACATAAAGAAGTTATTCCCATGTGTTTCCCCATTTTTGATAGTACTGCATCATTCTGCAATACAGTACAACACAATATACAAAGAACTATCATGAATCTGGTGCTCAAGTGTGCACAAATCAATGGGAAAAAAAGATTCATCAAATCCAAATGGTTCGATGACAAAAATATCATATTATTGTCAAATCAAATTACATAACAATATTGTGAGAATTGAAATATATAATTTTTTATACACAGAGAATCAAGAAGCTCACAAGAATTCAATCATATTGTGCAGTGATCCGCCTAGGTGGAATCAGCTCTGGTCCTCTTAGGAAATTAAGCAATTGTGGGATTAAGCAGTGATTAAACAGGGATTAACTGGCTGGGGAGTGGCTAATCGTTGATTAACTGGGATTTAATCCATCTAATTCGATTTCTTCCCTTTTTATTTTATTTTATTTTTTTCATTTTTTATTTATAAATATTAAAGGTATATAATATTTTCATTTATTTAAAAAGTGACAGACTAACCATGCTTAATACACACCTATGAGGCTATGATTAATATCATATATTGCCTCTATTTTGTGATGTATGGTTTTCTTTTTTCTTGGTTGTAGTCCTTACTTTGGGCTCTCTCTCTAGGCGAAGGCCTACCGTTTACTTCAAAAAAAGATATGCACGCCTAGCTGATTATTCCCTAGGCGGACACTTCTTGCTCTGCTATCATATAGTTTTTTTTTTTAACAACATTGATACTGTCTCTTATGCACAGCTGATATTGTAAGAAATAAAATAAAAAACCTCTGAATCTAATAGAACCACAATTACACAATCAACATGAACAATATGCCAAGAAAACAAGAAGCTTTTTTTAACATATAAACAAATACTACTAAACGCGCACAAAATCAACATGAATGATTAAAAAAAAGGGAATCTGGATCACAAGACCTGCATGGCGAGTTCCCTGGTGGGGCAAATGCAAATCGCCTGCGGAACCTTCTTCGACGGGTCGACCCGGCTGAGCATCCCAACCACAAAGCAAGTGGTCTTCCCCGAGCCATTGTGAGCCTGGGCCACCAGATTCTTGTACGGCGGCGTCAGTATCATCGGAAGGCTGATCGCCTGGATCTTGCTCGGCCTCACGAATCCCATCTCGTGATGCAATCCCCTCAGCAGCTCCGCCGACAGATTCAGATCCTCAAACGTCGACGCGGACTCGTATATCGTGTCCCCGGTTTTCTGAGAGGCATCGAGTCAGTGAATTTGGAATTGAACTCTAACAATCGATTAGGGTTTCGATAAAATCGCAGACGATTCACTTACGATTTCGACTTTCAATTCGTCGGGTTCGTGGAGGAGGCTTTCGTTCTTCTTAACCACTCCGGCCTCGTCGTCGCCCGTCTTCGACGGCTCAGACTCGTCGGAGATGGTGAGTTTCTCGATCTTCTCGAGATCTGGAGACGGAGTGGCGTTCGACGACTCGAGCTTCTTCTGCTCTTGTTCTTCTTCCTCCACTTCGTCGCCCCAGGTTCGCGGTTTGACGGGTCCATTGCCAGCGGTGGAGGTGGTTGTCTCCGCCATTGATGAGCTTCAGACGTGAATCGAATTTTTTGATCTGATTAGGGTTTATAAAGAGAGACGAATTGCAAATTTTTACTTCGAGAAAGTTGAAGAAAGATCATCCATTATGTTGTTATATATATAATTTCGTTTAATGATGTCGGTAATGATGGCCGTTCAGATGGATCCGATCGGACGGTCAGGAATGAGCGGAGTTTATTTAGCGTATTAACAACGCTCGGGTCTTACGAAGGACCCGATTATACCGTATGTGGGCCGTATCTGTATAAAATGGGCCGTGTCAGTTCAACATCCAACGGACTAACCGCCCGGCCCGGCCCGACGGACCACCTAAGGGCCTACCAGATTTTTTAACTTAAAACTTAATTTTTTAAATATTATACACAATATATATACACACATAAATACATTACATATATTTAATACACACACACAGAATGATAGTGGATTATCATGTCGTGCCTATCATACTGTTCTCACTGATGTCTCGTGTTGAAATAGGACCACATGCCATACAGATAGCCTGGAAAATTTATATTCTCTTAGGACCGTTTGGGGTGTGACTTAAGATTATTTACCTTTGATATCTATACTGAAATAGATAATAATCCATGCTGAATAAGTAAATTTTTGTTTGATTATCTTTTCTGTTATTCTCATTGGGAAACGTAAAATTGATCTTTTTGTTTGGTTCACCTTGAATAAAATAGGGATAAGTGGTAGATAAGAGATAAATAAAAGTTTATAACTTTTTAAATGACAATTATACCACTGCATAAATTATTTGTGTTTGGGAATAAATATAAGAAATATGAGTGTGATATGATAGATGTGACAGTTTTTAGAATGTGTGCAGAGAGTGTTAAGTGAGATAAATATTTTAAAATGATAGAAAAGAATATTTTTATCCATTAACATAGATAAGCCCTGATAAGCAATTTCATTATTTTCTTAAATAGTTATCAGGTCTTATCCTAGCTTATCCAGACATAACTATCAAGTTTTATTCTTGTCAAACAAACAGCTATTTGAGGCTTATTCTACTGTATTCTCCCCTATCCACCTTTTATTCTCCACCCCAAACAGGGGGTTAACATATTGTGTTGTACCATGTTAATAAATTGTCATGTCAGTGTTTTACACCTCTAACCCCTCCTTTTAAGGTGATAGGTCATACTGTTATAGCTTTTAAATTGGGGTGATGATACATAAGCCCCACTCACATGCCCATGAGGTGTCATCGCTTTATTGGTTGGCTTGGACTTTTGAAAATTGGTAAAATGACAAAATATAGATACGCCCCTCATTAAAAATAGACCACATTGACACAAATCTTCCTTTTTTATCTTATTAATCTTTCACATTAATTTGAATTTGCTTATTTTGAAATTTACCTATTTTGAAAAATATATCTCATTCTAAAATTTACCTATTTTAAAATTTGAATTTTGAAATTCTTATGAATTTTACACCAAAACTTACCTAACTTATACAAAAATTACCTAAATTGTTTTTCATCAAAATTACACCAAAACTTACCTAAATTACACCAAAATTACCTAAATAAAAAAAATGTTCTAGTTTTTTTTAATTATAACTGTTACAGAATATAACAGTAATGCATAAATGTAAATGTAACAATCTTATGATTGTATAACTGTGTAAATGTAACAGAATGTAACAGTATTGCATAAATGTAACAGTGATGCATAAATGTAACATAAATATGTGAATGTAACAGTTTATGACATTCATGTTAAAAAATGTTGTAGAAACAAAAAAAGAAGAGAAAGAATGTAGCAATAGTTATGAATAATAATATGATTGATCATTAAAATATCCATGAATTCGTATGTTAAATAACATTATGTTGTTACAAGACTGTTACATTTCAAATGTAAATACAAAAAAATAATACACACATTTACAAGATTGTTACATTTCAAATGTAACAAAATAACAAAAAACTGTGTATTGCTTAAATGTCTCTTTCACATCAAATCAGAATATTCATTAACTGTTACATTTATAAAATGTAACAATATTAATCAATACACAATTTTCACAATGTAAATACAACAAAACAATACCTAACCTAGCTCACGATTTACTTCACATTCTCCGTCTCCAATGGCGACCTCGCTTTTGTGGTTATCCTGGAGAGTCCATGTCTGAGACCACCACCACCACCACCACCGCTTTTCAAGAGCTCGAACTTTTATGTTCTCCGAGATCGTCGTCTCCCTAAAACGGCTAAGAACAGACGAAGCCATTGAAGTTGAAGCACTCATTAAAACCACCATCACAATAGAAACTGAAGCAATCATTACAGAGATCGCCGTCACCACTGCTACACACATGCACAAGACTGTTACATTTCAAATATAACAAAAATAACAAAAAACTGTGTATTGCACTTCTGCTCCTCATACAGGGAGTGCCTTGCGCTTCTGCTCCTCATACAGCCTGAACGATTCACTCACCACCTCCTTCACCTCCCCCGCGCACCTCTCTAACTCCTCCCTGTACTTCTCTGTGGGCCCCTTCGTGGCCCCCTTCCGCACATCCTTTGCCTTCATCTTCAAAAACGCCTCCGCAATCCTCTCCAGCTTCCGCTCCTCCGCCTCCGCCCTCCACTCCTCAAGCCTCTTCTCCGTGTTGACATGGCGGAGCCACCTTCCGCTCATGTCCCTGCACGCATCAAAGTTATTCGTCTTCTTCTGCCCCGCCTTCGTCGCTGCCCCCCGGAAGAGGGACCCGAACCCGCCCTTCCCGCCGGGGATGCGAAGGAGGAGGTGGAGTGTCGGAGGGAACCCCGATGCGTCGAGAGAGGGAACTAGGGTTTCGTCCCAGATGTCTAGGGTTCCGGAGACGAGGCGCTGGGAGGAGGCGGGGATGTCGGTGAGGTCGGAGAGGCGGCGTTTGAGGGTCTCGCCAGAGATGGAGGGGGAAGAGGAGAAGGAGAGGCATCATGTGTGGTGAAGAAATACATGATTTTTAGAATTGATGATACTCCACAATCATAGGGATACATGTTAAGGTAATGTCTCATTGCCACATCATGGGACTTATTTGGGGCCTAAAATGACATAATAGGTAATGTCTCTGCCACATCATGAGGCCTATTTGGGACCTGTAAAATTAGGGCCTAAAAATCATTATTGTTTAAATTGGATGTTGAATACACCTAAGCATATTTTGGAATTATATTGATTTTGATTTTCTAAAATCAGATTTCATATGATCTACAAATGGTTTTTTTAAACTTTACTTTTTAAATTTCAGATTTTGGGTTTTTATGTATTAAAAATCAATAATGAAAAAGCTGGATAATATACTTTTTTCTAGAATTGCTTTATTTTTGTGGGGGCGATTTTTCGATGACCCCCTCCTGGGCCGGATCCTGGTCGATCCGGGCTTTTGAATTAATTCCGGAGAGATGGTATGAGCTTGGGCTCTTTCCCGAGTTGATCCGACCGAACCGTTCACTTCTCACCGCCTTCGCTGGGGTGCTCCGCTCCTTCTGGGCCCCGACCTTCGTGTACCTGCTACTCACACCACTGTGGTGCCGGCTAACGCCCCTCCGACGCTCAAGTCAGTACCACTTCTCCCGAGAGAAAGAGGAAGAAGATGAACTTTGTAATACTTGAACTTTTTAAGAAGATAGGGTCTCGGGTTTTCGCATACCTTAGGGGGAGGGATATCCTCCATTTTATAGTGGATGTGGGCGCGCCGATCAAGACCTTAGGGAGTGGCCATAACATAATATAGAATCTCCTACGTGGCCTACGGATCTCGGACACGTGGCGTCTAGGGATCATCATTGTCCTGTAACGGCTTCCCTTACGCGCTATCCTTTTTGGTGTCAGATAATATTCCATTTGTTAACCGTCTCGCCTTGGGGAAGAAGCTCATGACCGACCTGTCGTTCGATCATGAACCCCGTTGTGCCCTTCGACCGAGGTGAGCTGTCATAGTCCTGACCGTTCTCATGGTTACGCAAAAATAGCTTTAGCACTCTGGTCAGACAATTTAAGCCATAGTCGGGCATATGACTTGCCCATCCTGACCTTCCCTCGTCTTTCTCATTCGCTCACATCTGGGTCTGTCAGGCCCACACGCTTTGCGGGCAGTAGTGCCCCATCTCGGTGTTGCCCGATGGGCCCGAGCTCGTGGTTTGGCTCGTGGGCCTATCGGATGAGAGATGGGCCATGTTCGGGTTGTTCCACATGCAATACTATATTTTGTTTCTCATTCTTTGTCCTGGTTGGATTCGTCTCCTACAATTTTAATTAACTTGGAACATAAGTTTTTTTTAGAAAAAAAAAAAAGCTCTAAACAAGGGAAAAATTATTATTTTTTATTAAACAAATATATGCCTTCAAAAAACTTCAAATATGTTGAGGCTGATGACTCAACAATTTCTTTCAAATAAATTCCGACTCTGTTACACATTCTTTATAAAACTGAATTACTAACCAAAGGAAGGCAGAATAAGATTATTGTAATTTTTTCAACACTAAACAAGTAACTTATTACAATGCTAAACTGATATTAGAAACCAAAAGCAGTGGAATAGAGTGAGTTTAACTTAATTTATGGTGAATACCATTAGATCCAAGGGGATTACATCAGATCAATGATTTCAAATTTCATATATTTGGAAATGGATTTAGGCTTTTACAATAATCATATTTAATCTAAACTCATTTTCAAATGCACCCAAATGTCCCAGTTATGGAAGAAAAATGAAAACAGCTTTTCACTCTAAAAACACATTTTCATAAATCTAACCAACGTGCATGCTTCATTGAAAGCTGCTTTTAAAAAGCAGTGAAAAGCAGTTTTTCAAACTAGTTATCAAACTCCACCTAAGATGCACAGTCACCTACTACTGCCATTTAAGTACATAGGTCATGCAACACCTCTCCGTGAATCAAAATAGTTTCAAAGATTACTACATTTGGTGGCATTAAAGCCTTCCAGTATCAAAGTTATTAATGATATAAGACATACTTGAAGGAGGCGAATAATCTTGGAATTAAAGACGCACAAAAATTGAACGACGAAATCAAGCCCCTCACAGTTCGTCCTGCAAATGGTTCAGATGTATGGAATTTTTTTTAGCAACACTGTTGAATAAATTTAGTTGGAGATGGTTAAAGATATATAGAAAAAGAGTGAGGTTCTGTGTTGGCTTACATGGTAGTCATCCGTGTCGTCAAGGCGATACTGTGACACAAGCGATTGATTCAAGTCAGTGAAGCAATTTCGACAAAACAACAGTTTAAAAAATGTCAACTAATTGCACAGAAGAATTATTGGAATAGATACTTTCAAATAATTCAGTACTTGTATGCATCTAGGGTTTTCTAAACTATTTTTAGATTCCTCGTCACCAAGAAAAAATAATTAATAATTCAGTCCAACAGATGGGAGAGATATTGAGATTTGAGAGCACTCAGTGTAAAGGCTTCGCAGTTGGCATTGCATATGAAGCAACTCATTGAAAAGAAAAGGTTCAATCACCATCAACGGGGGAAATAATTCATTGAGGACTAGTTTGGAACCAATTTTCAAAAATAACTTTTTACTAAAAGCTGCTCTCAACCAGATTTTTTATAAAGCTACTCTCAATCAGCTTTTTCATAAAAGTTGTTTTGTCGACTTTTAACACATGAAACTAAAATCCGAAACCAAAAGCTAACAGATGATTTATACCCTTCTATATGGATCACTGTGTCGGCCTCTCTCCCAGTAACGCTTATCACGGCGCCTCTCTCTTCTCCGTCGATCCCCTTCCTCCCTCGCACGTTGAGCTTCCTATACAAATCAAAGACCAATCGTATTCGAATAGCTAAGGTTGCATAACATACTCGAACACAGTACGGAAAAAAGGGAAAATAAATTTGTTTCAACAGGTCACCTCTTCTTCTCTAGCTTTTCTCTCTTTCTCTGCTTCCTCGAAAGCTTCTTTCTCAGCCTGGAAATTTGTTGGAAAACAATATATATATATTGAAGTATATGAAAGAGGTATAGTTCACAGCTGGAAAAAAAACTCTGCATACTAACTTCCTTATTTTTGGCCCATGTCTCTTCCACGACCTGTTTGGCGTACTCCGGGTCATCACAAATCAGAATATTATCAAACACTGATCCAGCCTTCACCTGCATTATGAAAAATTAAACAATTAGAATTTGCAATCAATGATGGACACATAATATATAAACTTTGGATGCAGGACTTTTTGTTAGTTTTTCAACAAATTTACCTGCCAAACTTCAATGCCAACATATTTTATTGGCTTCAGTACATAAAGGTCAGGGTCATCTTCAAACTCTACAAAAAGAAAATGCAGAACGAGAAAATTATGATCTCCATCTCAGTTTCTGGAAGAAACAATGATTAGTCGATATTACAAGGGAAAAAAATCGAATGGTGGATAAAAGCATCAATGAAAAACGAGAAAGAAAAAAACAGAATCATATATCACTTTTCAGACCAACAAGACTTCTTAATCAGAATGCCATTAATGCTTAATTTTACAAATATATGAAGAATAAAAGTTCATCCTACAAAACTTGGACATAATTTACCAGGGTTGTCAATCATGGGATCTTCCATTTCCCCTTGTAGTTTGGATTTTTGATCTTCTGCAATTCCAATTGAAGCATACATGAGAAGGTAGCAAAAGAAAGGTCCACTATATAATGAAATTTTATCCATTGATTCATTAGAATGTAACACCAACCCACCTTGGGCTTCCATGGGCCCTTGTATTTTGGGTTTGGTATCTTAGACGGTTTCCATTTGCCATCTTCATCTTCATCCCAGTCATCAGGCTGCTCAAGATGCAGAGAATTTCATATTATGAAGGAATGAAATATCTTAATGTAATTTCCAATTTCAAGCCCAATGTTTTTCTTTCCAGCAAATTGAACTAAGACTCTGTGGTTATGACTGAATTTTCGACAGGATAAGCAATGGAAAATACCTCTTTAGCTTTCGGATCTGGAATTTCAGCTGGAATTTTATCATACCCCTGAGTCATATGTACAAGAATTAAAGATAAAAACGTCATTTAAACTGCACGGTAATATAAATTGATGTACCATAAATATATAATGATTAATGGATTACCTCTGGTTTGACATCATTAGGGTCCTCAATGTATTCTCGGTCATCCCAGTCTTTGGGCTGTGAACAGATTACAAGTTAGATATAGAATGCAGTAGATAATATCAGAAGCTCGAGATATAGGCTTGAACCTTTTTTGCATTGACATCCTTAATTTTTCGAGGAGGTAGAATGTCCCAGTCAGTATACATGCTTCCAGATTCTCTTTCTCGATTGTCAATGAGGAGGCTATAAGATGCATCAGGCCGAAGAATAAAAGTATATACATGGGTAAATTTGTCAGTTTCGCACTGCAGATCCTTCTTGATTGGATAGTTTTGACCCTGGTAGGAAAGTATGAGATGGAGCTTCTTTGTCTGAGTGCCACATATATCTGGTCCAAACATCAAACTGCATATGGAAAAATTAACAAAAGTCACAGCAACACATATGGATAATGCTGATAGAAAAATGACATCATTATAATAGATTCAGATAAACTGATAATTAAATGGAAGCAAGTAATATTTGCTTAATTAATTTCTCTTTTTTACATGATTAATTGTTTACATCCCAAAAAAGGTTTTCATGTTATTTTTTTCTATATTGAATAAGAAGCTCATTGGGTTCTTTTCCCATGCGGTGTATTGGAGGTTGTGGCTAGCATCCAATGAAGCTATGTTTCAAAATAAAAGGTTTTACATCGAGACTTTTCGAGAGGCAATCAAGGTGTTGTTTCGAGCTTGGGAATTTGTACTCATTGAAAGAAGACACTAGAGTTTTCCCTGCTTTGAAGTGGCTCTACGGGAAGGGAGGGAAGATTGTAACATTTCAAGGGTTGCCTTCTTTTATTTTTTTGGTCAAATCTTGTTTTTCGTTTTCCATTGTTCTTTAAGAGATCCCTTGTCTTCATTTTGTTCAAGAGGCATCATTTATACATATGAAGCTCCTATCTTTTACTAAAAAAGGTATATTGCAGAGTGCTGGCAGCATAGATCTCTTTGATGGACCCCTCGTAGGATACAAGATTCCATCATGATTAGTGCTCATCAAAGGTGAATCATAACAGTGACACACTTTTGGTAAGATCTAAGATAAAAATATTGTAGGAGCTTATATACACACAAAAAATCACTAAATGTAATCAACACAAACTTGCAAGGGGACAACATTATCATAAAACAGTATCCATTTCACCACCACCCCCAAAAATTAATTTGATGCATCTACAAACACTAGAGTAGAAATGTGAAGAGATCGAATATCAAAACAGCATCCAACATTCTTCATGTTGATAACCATTCTCTTGCACCATAATTCCTTCTACAATTCCTAATTACAAAAAGTTCTCTATCATATCTAAATAGTGAACATAACAAATATCAAAACACCAACAAATATTAAATACCTGTAAGGGGTATCGCCACCAAATTTCTTCTGGTTGACATAACCAGAGAGGAGCTTGATGTAGCCCCCACCGCATTCAATGTCCTGCTCAAACTTTATGGAGTACTGGACCACCAGGGTTCTGTTCTTGTTGATGAACTCTGGGATCTTCGCCGATATTGCGTGGTGCTTTGCATCCAAATACGTCTGTATGCCTGAAAATAATATGAAAACATAGAACCAAACTTAAATTTCAAAAAAAAAAAATGGTGGCAGCAGCATACTGTATGAGTAATGTACTAATTTTACATGCCTTTGTCATCCGGGTCTCCAGCCCATTTCCCGGCCGTATGCTTGAATGAACCTGCTTTCCCTTCGCTCTTTTTCCAATCAGATTTAACCCAACGGTTCTCCCACCCATCTTTTTTTGCATCAATCAATTGTTGATAAAGCCATCAATTCCTCTAATAGTTTGATCTAAAAATTAATCTAAAACAGCTTCGAACATATTCCACATTAATAGCTAGAGAAAAAAATGAGTTCTTTGATTTAATATCAGTACTCAAATTAAACATAGATTCAAAAAACAAGAAAGTGAAAACAAATATGTGAGTAAAAAAAAGGTGAAACATATAACCCAACACAAATATTACAATGTGAAGGATACTATCAATTTTTCCTTTAAAATGGATCAAATTCAATTTAAAAACAGATCCAAAAATAAAATATTTTCCACATAAACAGCACCACAAACAAAATGGTTCCTGAATTAGAAATCACTACTCCAAAAATTCAAAAAAAAAAATTGTGTGACAGAAGACCTAACTTAAGTAATTTATCAAATATGTGACTGTGAGTCAAGAAACAAAAGTGGAACAGATGACCCAACATAAGTAATACAATGTGAAGGATCAAGTGAACAAGCACCACTTCGTCTATTAAATGGATCTAATTCAATCTAAAAAACAGTCCTAAAAATAGAATCTTTACCACATTAACAGCACAATAAACAAAATAGTTTTTGTTGATACACTGAGGATCAAAACCCACTGATTTCTTCAACTAACCAACGCTAAAACATCAAATTCACCAACATTAAGAGCTCAGCAAACAAATGGGTCCTTGGATAACTAAAAAAGGTACTAAAAAAATTCAAAAAGATCGAAGAATCACCGTCGAATCTCTCTTCGAAGAAGACTTCGGAGGAGACGAGAGAGATGGACAGCGAAATGACAGTGAAGCAGAGCAGCAGAAGCTGAAGAGGTGGAGCTGCTAGGGCTCCTTCAGCCATTTTTGTTTTTTAAAAAGTCAATTTTAAGATCCCCCGAAAAATTAGCTTCAGACAGTGGAGACCATTTATAGAAGGTGTTAGAACTCGAGGTATTGCGTTTATTACGGTAATGCCATCATTATTACTGCATTTTCCATTCAAATTAATCATTTTCGGTTAATCTTGTTGAATAAAATAATATTAAATTTTTATTGTTTGATTGGATATAAATAAGTTATAAATGTGAATATGAATATATAAAAAATTAAAAATAATTTTACATGTGAATTGAATTACGTACATCACATAAAATAACACAATTTCAAAATAGACCTAAAATATTGATACGAATTTATTTTTACATATTATAACATAATTATACTATCATATTCCTTGAAAAAAATAATTTTTTGAGCTTATTCATCTTGTTTTATTATATTCCACATTTATTCTTCTGTCTAAACATGGATTAGCTAGAATATGACTTATTTTATTGTTTGGATTGAGTGAATAAACAGGGATAAAAAACCTAGAATAAACCGACATAAACTAGTATCAGAATTCCACACTTCTCCTAGAATTACATTTCTCCTAGAATTAACTTATTCCAAGCGAATGCATAAGTGAGCTAACAATCTCATCAAAATTTTGAATGCCATATATCACATTCCACATATTATCCAACAATTTATCCAAATTCAACTAAACAACAATAACAAATTATTACATTTCTCAATAAAAATAACTAAAAATACAACAATCATGTAAAATGACTTATTCCACATCCATACTCGCGTAGGTACTTATCCTAGAATAACCCAAAAGAATATGAACAATGATTAACCTGCACATAGTTGCCAATAAACTTTCCTTTGCATGTTAACACAAATTCAAACACAGAACAAACAATTTCCATTCTCAAATCGATTCAATCAAAGAAAACACAAAAAAAATAAAAAATAAAAACAGATTCCAAGTTAAAACTATACCCTTTGTAACTCCTTTTCAGTTACCTCTCCTTTGAAGAGCTCCCCATCAATCTGTATGTGTTAAGTCCCAACCCAGAAAAACAAAAAACCATACCATCCTTTTATATGTACACAATCCAAGCCCAAACCCATCATCATCACCGTCCGCCCTTCCCGCCCACCGATCGAACGGACGGCGATGACTGCCCGCTCCCGCCTCCGCCACCCAACGCGACCGCCGCAGACTCGACGTGCGTCAACAAATACTCGTATATTTTCTTCCGGAGCCGCTCCACGGTCTCCGCTGACACCCCCCCGTCGGCCCGGCCCGGCCCGTTGATCTCGTCGAGCCAGTCGTTCACCCTCTTGAGCTGTGAAAGCATCCCCACGACCGACATCGCGGACCCGTCCGCGCCCAAGTCGAGGAACCGCTCCACGAACCCGAGGAACCAGTCGCGTGACTCCGCCTGGAGAGCGCGCGCCAGGTCCAACGCGTGGGCGAGGCCCAACCCGCGGACCCATTCGGGCGCGGGCGCTGGCGGAGGCTGGCTCTGCGCGGGACCGTCGGAGGGACTATTTTGGGTGTCCGGGCTTTCGTTGGGCCGGCCACCACCGCCTTCGATGGCGTGGCAGGTTTTGTCGGGCTCTCGAGGACGATCATCGGAAGGGCGACGGACGCCGGGCCGGGCTGCTTCTTGTGGTACACGGAGAACGGGGAGAGGTCCACGGAGAGCGCGGCATGGACCCACGACGAGGCTTGCTTGCGCCTCTCCGAGGAGAGCTTGAGCGCGTCTTCCGAGGGGGGAGGTGCGTCGTCGTCGTCATCGATGTCGGGGGGCATGATTGATGATAGGGAGTCCGCGATCAGCCTGGCCCGGGTCATGAGGGTGTAGAGGTTTAGGAACTGTTCGACGGTTGGGTTTGGGTCGTCTTCCCGGGCTGATGAACTGAGCTCTGCATACATACTGTGACAGAAATAGCAAAAAAATAAAGAATGATGAATCTGTGACTTGAAAGTTTACCATACAGAAGGTGTACTTAAATGGGCAACTGAAATTATGTAATAAAGCAGAGAATTTTACATGGAAACCATGCATTTTAGATATAACATATGATTCTGAAGCAACATTGCGCGATCGTGTTATTTTCTGTGAAAGAAAACATGCGCAAATTTGGTGCGTATAATATGGACTTTGAATGCGTTTCTGGGATGCTTGATGTCAGTCAAGATGAACAATGCATGTGTGCAAACAAAGTCTCAAATTCACATATATCGAAGAAATTAAATACATTGGTAAGTATTGGAAGATAAGATATGAGTTTGGTGAAATGAAACAACAATGGTGAAATGAAACAACAATGGCTATCATTTTCGGAGCTTTGTATATAAATTAGGACTTGTTTAGAGCTAGATTTCAGGAATCTAGGGAAAGGATATAAATCTTTTCTACCGTTGTATGATTACACAGAAACATAAATCAATACAAACTATGATTCTCACTTGTGCGGAAAGGACTTTGAAAACATAATAAAAAAGCGATACTTGAAAACAAGAATCCAAGCCCCCATATTATGTTCCTCGTGCATGCAGACTCCATGCAATGCCATCACAAGTATTTCCATGTAGCTTTGCTTGCCATGGAATTATTCTCTCATGCCATGTATGTCACATAGTCACAAAGTGCAAGTCTATGTTCGTTAACGACATGATAACTGCAGTAATAGTATTTGATGATTCACATAAGAATACGTGCAAAAACTTCTATGTTTGGTGAGAAGACTGAAGACGGCAAGGACAACTACAGCAAGTTTTTAAATTCGTATGACAATTATGATAAACTATCCAAATTATATAAATATTTGGATACTAAAGATGCTAAACACACAATTCAATTAGCAGAAGCTTGTTCGACTGATAGATAAAGGAGGTATCGAGACACCAAACTTTTCCAAACATTCAGAAAAGTTGGAAGTACTTTTTTACTATAGTATGACACAAAAAAAGCATATGAGGGATCAACTGAGTGAAATTTTCTCCAGGACTTGTGTCTTTCTTTTCTCTACATAATAACTTTCACACCTCATCAATGGAGTTAAACTTCGTTCCCACCCCGATAATTTATTAGAAATGATCCAAATCTCCCATAAAAAAAGGCATCAGACTAGATGATGTTGGGCCTTTTCCACATCCCTTCCCTTGCAAAGTACACACACACACCTACGCCCACTTGTTTCTGTTAAATGAAATCTTACCACATCTCCATAGGCTTGCCTGGTGTCTACAAATCCAACCCCAAATCCCGCTGATCACCCACATCCATAAACAGTTAAAATGAAGCTTCACGTTTGGGGCATTTATTTAGATGAAATGCACCTAGGAATGATGGTTTTTAAGATGATAACAAAAACTAATGACAGAACTACACTAGCACAAGATGGAGTGAGGAACCCCATGGTAATGACAGGTCTGAAAAACCTTAGTAAAGTATCAAGAGGATGCACTTATATAACAAAAGGTCGTGAAGTGAATTACCTAAAAAAATGAATTATCAAGTATAAATAAAGTTATCCCTACAGCAGAAACCTTGGATCAAAATTTCATATAAAATTTATTATTTGATGAGACATATCAACATGTCACAACCATCCACGTTTTATCCTAGCTTGAATAGAAACATCTATGCATAGATAATGTCAGGTGGAGGGTCATAAAAAATCTAGAGCCTGGCAATTTGATAGGCCCAGATCAAGTAATTTATTTAAACTATCTCAGAAGTTTACCTTAAGCACCGAATTAAACTCTCCGCAGCAGAAGCCTCCCGCATAGCCTCAATAGCAGCCATTTGTGCTGAATCTCTATATTTAAAAACTTCCTGGCAGAAAGTAAATAAGGACAAAACAGTTTCAATAACAACCAAACGTAGTATGGGCATTTCCCATGCACAGGGAATATCCACCTGGATGTCCACACTAAATGTGAACAAAAAGTGAGGCGTGTAAATAAATATATTTATATATCATTTGCCATGTAAAGAAATTTACATTAAATTTACTTCACAGGGGTCCCCATGAATCCATTAGTTAACATAGGCATTAATATGGACATCAGTACTTCCCATGCAAAGTAGTGACGATAACCAATACCAAGATGCCTAACACCATACATATTCAAGAGTTCAATTATATAATTACAGCTTTTCAAATTGCTGCCACTGTTTCTCCAATGAACAAAACTCTGCAACTAAGGTAGTGTTTGGAAACCCATTTGACACTTAAAGCTACTTTTGAAATTAGATTCCCCGCAAGAATACAATTGTTAAATTCTTGAAAAACTCTTCTTTTTTATTTTATAACTAAAATTGTATTTATAGCTTCTTAAAAATGTGCGACCATTTGGGGCATTTGGAAACACGTTAAGTTTATTCCTACAAAAGCATAATCAACCAAAACATGTTTCCAAACGCTACCTAAGCTAGACTAAATCCCTCTTTATCTCAACATTTACAACCCAATCATGCTCGTGTTATATTATAAATATATAGTAATAATTTTCAACGATATAAAGAGAAACAAACTTGTGTCTTTTTCAGAAAAGGTTCATTAAAAATGTCTAGATAATTGGTATAAAATCCCCAATTTAAATTATTCAAACAATTCCATGATTATACATACCTTGCCGAGTTTTGTTAGAGATGGTGGGAGTGACGACCATGACAAACTTCCATCGGTCCATCTCTTGTTGAGAGCAACCTTGACCAAGTTGTTAGGTATTCCATTATGAGCAACATCTGATGGCTTCTTTATAACAGGAGTTCGTGGCTTATTCATCTTATCAGAGTCGTCCAAAGCTCCATTTGTGATGCTTTTCCTTGCAGGAACTTGAATTTTGCTTTCGTCTCTAGATGACAACTTTTCAGTTGTTGATGGTTTTCTTCGAGGAACCTGTTTATGTAGAAGACAGGAAAAAAAAACTACTAAATTCATTGTGTACTAGGTTTTTGACATGAATAAATACATTTTTCAAAAGGAAAGAAAATCATGCATTAAAAACCAATGGAATATACACATCATCAATGACGTACGCCCACGAGAAACCACGGTACTCAAATTTCGTGTCAAAAAGAATTTTTTTAGGATTCCAAACTTTTTGAAACAGGAAGTATTTTAACAAACAAATAAAAAGGAGAAAAATCAACATATGTCAAGTCATCGAGCAAACAAACTCAAATTATAATCCCCATGAGAACCATACATCTATAATAATGATAGTGTAGAGAAAAGGATCCTCACCGAACTGCTCCGATTATCGTGCTTAGCATCGAGCTTTGCTCCTCTTGTTGCAGAACTCTCCCTCCCCTTGCTCTCCACATTCCCCTCCCAGCTCCTCCTCAACGCCTTTTGTCCGAATTCAATCCCACTAACAAAACTACCAATCGAATTTCCCACTGAGCCCGCCTTCTTCCCAACCACCGAACCCACCTTTAGAACGGATCCCATTTTTTCAATCAATCCCAATCTTGAAGCAGAAGAAGAACTGAGTGACTTACTATCCGACCCTTTGATCTTTGGTTGTTGCCCAACATGATTCGAGAACTTCTCAAAAGAGTCGGGCAATGAATAACAACTCTTCGGGGACAATGGGGTTGACCTCGTATTCAATGACTTGGACCTCACCCCTGGCTCTTTCTTCTTTTCCATGACACTCAACAATAGCGAGTTCGATCGACTCAGAGAAACCGATGATGACTTCTTCTTTGTTATCGCCTCCTCAACTTTAGTTTCATTCAATTTCAGCGAATTTGGTTTCCTCGTCTCCTTCGATGGCCTATCCTTTGGACTGTCCGAATTGAGAAAATTGAGCGAGCGAGTCGCTGTGAGGTCTTCAGGGGTACCAAGGCAAGGATGCCTGCCAGGGATGGGACGGACCCCTCTAATGATTGGCACGGGTGAAGCTGTTTCAAGACGATCGACATGGATGAATTGACCCAATTGGATCTTGTCATTCATCACGAGCTCATCCTGTCCATCGGGGAGGGAAACATAGGTGGCGTGGGAGGAGTCCGAGACCTTCAAATAGAATCCATGGTTTGGGGAGAGGTGATCCCCTCCGCCGGCCAATGCAGGTACAATCCCTACGACTTGGAGGAGCGATGATCGGTGCTCACCTGCGACTTTGACATCGGTGTTCATATGCTGGAGGAGCTTCAATAGGACACCGGGGACCAACGCAGCCATTTCTAATGATGATGTTAAGCTTCACAGTTTCACATGAACCTGCAAAATTCACAAAGCATTGACTCGTGGAGTAGAAGAAAACATGAACCGATGCGAGATCCAGATTGGGATTGATCATTAAAAAAAGGGAGTTTTGAAGGGTAACATGGATTGAAATAGATGTTATGAGCTGTAGCATATGATTTTACTGAGACGCACATGAAAAAAAATTGATCTTTATCAAAATTTCAACATTCTTATCTTCTTAAATCCAATAAAAAAAGGAACCTTTTGTGTGTACTAAAAAGTGAATCTTTTTAACAATGGGTTCAAAGTAAAAACACTGAACAAATTCAGATCAAAACAGGTGAATACCAACCTTTTAGAGCCCCGGAAGACAGAACCCCAGATGAAGAAAAAACGATTCTTTGAACCAAAATCTGCTGAGTTTGAACAAACAACAAACACATCAAACCCAATTGAAAAAAACAAATCAATAGAGATTGATAGAGAGATTTGGGCAGAGACAAAAAACACCAACCTTTTGGTTTCTGATGAACACAATCACCAAAACCCATCAAGAGAAAACAAAAACCCAGAGAGGAGAACGAACAGAAAACACAACCAATCGACCCAAGATCGAATTTTTATCACCCGTTTGAGTGGATTTTCAAAGACCCATATGAGAAGAAACAACAGAAACCATTTTATCAACTCATAATTCGAAAGATATTTGGATTACAAACCCCCCAAAAAGAGTTAATGCAGAGTGAAAGAGAGAGAATCTCAAGAACATGTGAAGGGCCCAGAAAGACCTTCCACATTCGATTATGGGTCTCTCTTTAAAATCCTTGACAAGGATCTGTAACTGAAAAAAAAAAAAATTATCTGACACACGCAAACGACAGTCTGACACACTAAACACAACCCTCTCTGAAACCCAATAGGGGGTCGCAGAGATGCAGAGTCCAGGAGAGGTAACAGTGCGCCGCGAAACACCGGAACTCTATTTTATCTATAGGCACGTGGAGGCTTGTGTGTTGTCGGCTGTGTTTGGGTTTTTTTTTTTAAATTAAAAAGGAAAACACACATATAGCCCCCTGTGAACTATCTAAAATACATATAACCCCCTGGCGTTTCCTGAAATCACTATAACCCCCTGAAAACACTTATGTAAATCCGAGTCTCATGAATTAAATTTTCGTTGACAAAATTTGGATTATTATGCAAGTGTTCCGTCTGGTTAATAGGACTGGTAAATGAGCCGAGCAGCTCAGGCTCAACTCGATTAAAGTTCGTTTGATTAGACAAACGAGTCGAACTTGAACAATTTTTTAAGTTCAATTTGTAAACGAGTCGAACCCAAGACTAAACGGGCTCGTTTACTTAACAGAAAAAAGGGGAATGAGCCGAGCCCGAACCCAAGCTTATGTCACTTTCACATGTATAAAGTGTTGTGATTTGTGAAATATGACTTCTCAAATACTAAACAATTTTTTTTAACTAAACGAGCCTAAACCGAGTCTTGATTAGAGCTTTGACTTGGCTTATTTAACAAACGAGCTAAGCTGAGATTCAACCGAGTTTTTCACGAGCTTAATGAGCTGAGCTTGAACACGAAATGAAACTCGATCCCGAGCCGAGCCTGATATTAAACGAGTCAAACCTGAGCATGTCAAAGCTCAGCTCATTCGATTCATTTACTACCCCTATTGGTTAACACTAGGTGAAACATAACATATCAAAACCCCACAATGTATGTAAATGATGATTTTATCCCTTCAAATAGATCATAAAATTCTATCTGGAAGAAGAAAAAAATCATTATTTAGAAAGGGTTTTTCACATTTTAAATAATTTGTAAGAGTTTTTGGGCAGACAGGGTGAATCAAACAAAATATTTACATAATATTCACCATCTATCAGAAGTTTAATTCATATGATTATTTAGATTTATATAGCATTTTTAAGGGTTATATGGATTTAAAAAAAAATTCAGGGGGTTATATGAATTTCAAACCGTTTATAAGGGGTTATTTGAATTTTTCCCATAAAAAAAATCATGTGAGGATCCATAAAACTCTGACTTGATCATCTTGGTCAAGTCAAATTATATTTATCCGGCCAATCCAAACAGGATATTCTGCAATTTTTAGCATGTGCAGATGAAATAATTGACTTTGAAATGATGCGTTGAGTATAGGTCTGAAGGTGTTTCTCCACCTTAAGAAAAAAAAAAAAATGTTTTTAACACACAATTAGGGCTCGTTTAGGGTGTGACATAGGATTATTCACCATTGATAGCTATACTGGGATAGATAATAATCCAAGTTGAATAGGTAAATTTTTGTTTGGTTGTCTTTTCTGTTATTCTCATTGGGAAACGTAAAATTGATCTTTTTGTTATTTGGTTCACCTTGAATAAAGTAAGT
Organism: Acorus calamus; assembly: GCA_030737845.1. Taxonomy (NCBI): domain Eukaryota; kingdom Viridiplantae; phylum Streptophyta; class Magnoliopsida; order Acorales; family Acoraceae; genus Acorus; species Acorus calamus. Next base: position 28,874,314 of record CM060861.1, read on the forward strand.
ATAAGTGGTAGATAAGAGATGGATAAGAGTTTATGATTTTTAAATGACAAGTATATCCCTGCATAAATTATTTGTGTTTGGGAATAAGTATAAGAGATATGAGTGTGATATGATAGATGTGACAGTTTTTGGAATGTGTGCAGAGAGTGTTAGGTGAGATAAATATTTTAAAATGACAGAGAAGGGTATTTTTATCCATTGGCATAGATAAGCCCTGATAAGTAATTCCACCATTTTCTTAGAATAGTTATCAAGTCTTATCCTAGTTTATCCAGACATAGCTATCAAGGTTTATTCTTGTCAAACAAACAGCTGTTTGGGGCTTATTCTACTGTATTCTCCCCAATTCTTGGTTTATTCTTCTTCCCAAACGGGGGGTTAGTGATTTTCTTTTCTAATGTATTGAATTTAGTGGAATATATATTTTATTTTTTAAAATATAAGCTTTTTTTTGTATTTTTAAAGGACGCTGATATCCGCACCCCCAGACTTACAAGAAACCCACCCTTTTTTAAAAAAATAAAAAAAATTATGTACAGTAGTTGTAAATGGAAAGCCACCCCGAGGTTGGTATTCCTTTTGTCGACGGTGGTGAATGATGGTCGTCAAAAGTTCCGGCGAGTGTACCAACCCAGGTCGGCATTCTCTCTGACGACGGTAATGAATGATGGTCGCCAGAGGTTCCAGTAAATGTACCAACCCAGGTCGACATTCTTTCTGACAACAGTGTTGAAGTGTGGTCGTCCGAAGGCCCGGCGAGCTAAAATAAGAGAGTAAATTTATATTTTTACAAGTTTCAAACCAAATAAACAAATTTCACATTTAAACACATATAATAGACAGTCATAGCAGCATTTAAAACACATCAAAATATGATTTAGTATTTATAACATATCAAAATACAATGTTAGTATTCCATAACGAATCATTCACATGACTACACTACAAAATACATGTTCAAATTATTTTTATGTTTATTTTTATTTTTTGAAAAAATGAGTAATTGTTTTTATTGGATATATTATTTATTTTTATATATGAAAAAATTAATTTAGTCACATGAATGGTTGTAGAATTTGAACATGTATTTTATTGTGTAGTCACGTAAATGGTTGATTATGGAATGCGAACGTCATATTTTGATGTGCTTTAAATGCCGCTATGACTATCTGTTATATGTGTTTAAATGTGAAATTTGTCTATTTGGTTTGAAACTTATAAAAAATGTGAATTTATTCTCTCTTACTTTAACTCGTCGGGCCTTTGAGCAACCTGAGTTGGTACACTCACCGGAACCTTTGGTGATCATCATTCACCATTGTCACTAGAGTTAATGTCGACCTCGGGGTGGGTTTCAGTTTACGGCTACAATACATAATTTTAAATAAAAAAAAACGGGGGGTGGGCTTTTTGTAACTCAAGGTGCGTATATCAGCACCCATTTTTAAAATATAAGTTGTCATAAAGATCTTCTGTTTTAGGAGGCAAAAGACATCATAAATAATATTGCTCTCAATGTTATTTTTTATAGATAATATTATGAATTGTCTTGCGTTCAGCATCATAGTTTTCATTAAAAAATGAAATAAGTATTTACTCAAGAAATTTAAAAATATATATATATTTCATCTAACGAAACATATAATTATAACTTGTCGATTAAATAATAATGCATGTGTTGTTGTATTTGTATATGTATATCAATATTGCTTGTAACAAAACTTTTTTTTTGTTAAAAAAAACTCTTTTTAACAATTTTTTAAAAAAAACTTTATAAGGCACTTAAATTGATAGCAAACAAAAACATTTATATTTTTAAGTTGGGTCAATTACCCAAATACCCCTGCAGCCCAACCCCTATATTTCTTGTGCCCCCACCTTTTAAAATTTTTTTCCTGTACCCATGCAGCAAACATCTCATTTGTTCTATACCCCTGCAACAAACACTTAATTTTTTTTCTACCCTCGTCCCATTAATTCCCCCAGCCGCACAAAATCGCAGTTTCCCCTCTGTAAGAGCATATATGTTTTCTATAACTTGGAGAACACAAAATACAATTTCTGTAAATATTATCTGAAAATAAATTATTATGTTACGTAATAATCATAACTTGCAAAACACTAGAAAAACATACATTAATGCATAAAATTAAAGTATATGGGGTTCTTATGTTGTCATGAAGTAAACACTTATTGATTTTTTTATTTATTTGGGTGTTTGACTAATTGTTGCATCTCTATTATAGTATAAATTGCGCTTTCTTCTTGATGATGTACGCTTGCTAACTCGAAGGTGTAACAATATATTTAATTTCAGCTAGCATGACATGAAGATGATTTGAAAAAATACAACATATCAGTTCATTAGGGTAGGAAAAGAACGTCAGATGCAACATTCGATGAATTCAAGTGCTTTGATGTAGTTATTGTGATAAAAAAAATTAGGTGTTATACGTATGTTTCTCTAGTATTTTACAAGTTATCATTTTTTACATGACATGTATAATAATGCACTTACATATAATATTTACAGAAATTACATTTTGTGTTCTATAAGTTACAGAAAACATACATGCACTTACAGGAAAAAAAACTGCGATTTTGTGATCCTAGGGGAATTAAATGGAGGAGGGTAGAAAAAAAATTGTTTGCTGGAGGGGTAAAAAAAAACTTTTCAAAAGGTGGGAGCACATAAAATATTGGGGTTGAACTGCAGGGTATTTGGACAATTGACCCTTTTAAGTTTGTCCTTGATTGCATGCCAATTTTAATAAATATAGAAGTAATAAGGTAATTTTTTTCAAATTTCTATTAATATTATTTAAAAATAGGTCTATTAAATTATTCAATTTAAATTTGGATGGTTGTTATTAATGCACACAGTACTAGTCAGTCTTGCAACCTTGAATAAGGATGGTCAAATATATTTTCAAATCATTCATATACATATGTAAATATGGGTATTTTGTTGAATAATTATATATCTTTTAACTATTGAAACTGCTTACAAAAAGGGACTGCATGAGATAATTTTCTCAAACCATTCATAATTTTTTTTTAGCTATCAGTTGTATCATAAATCATTCGAGACAATGACTAATCCTCTGTGTGATGACAATTATTTTTTTCATAAATAATTTATCCTGGTAGAAGCTTTAAAAATCCATGTAATTATATATAATAATCTAATAAAACACAAAGGAGGGGTTTGGTTGTGTGTGGGTGTCACGTAACCCTTCTGTTACAGAGTCAACCCAACTGTTGATGACCCAACTTGATTATTAAAAGAAAAAAAACTGACCCACTTATAATTATAATTGATTTTGATATAATACCCAATGAACAGTTGCCGTTAATTTTTTTGAGGCTTTATTGTATGGAATGTTGAATTATCAGAACTGTAGTAGCTATTGACAGAGACTACCGACATTATATTGGACGACTCATCACCTAATGATAATAAAATTTCTCAAACCCCCAAAAAAACTTACAATTAATAACTAATAAAACTTTAAGTACCATGGAATAATATGTTTATATTATTATTTTTGGTTTGTGGGCTCAATAAACAAATGGAAAGCCAGTTCTCTCGTATCCATACAAATTAATAAATAAATAGAGAGAGAGAGAGTGTGTGTGTTCGAGAGAGGGAGAAAGAGTTATTTTATTTACTTTGTTGTTACACTTATAGTTTTTTCGGTATCAAATCATTTTTACATGCGTCAATGAAAAATTAACAAAACATATTACATTAACAAGTGTATGTTTTGATTTAAAAAATTATATTTTTTTTTGTGAGTAATTACATTTGTTATAAATGAATTTATACAATTTATTGGATTATATATATATTATTTTATTTTTATAAAATCTGGTGTAGAGTGGAATTCTGGTTAGAAAAGGAGTTATACTTGACATTATTCAATTATATATATTTCATCTATGCTAAGAATTAATTTGGTGTTCATTCTCATTTTCATTCTGCTGCAATACTTAGAAAAATCATATTTGAAATTCTTTATTCTTAGATATCTCATATTTTTTATTCCACGAAATTTATCAAAATTAGATTTATTGAAATATTCTTTTTCTCGGTTAAATTGATCAAAATTGCCATAACCGTGATATACATTTAACTATTAATTTTATTTTTATATTCATAAAATGTGCCAATGAAACAAATTTTCATATTTATTCATACCATATATATTATATATTTATATTTTGATTCCCTTGGTCTCATTTTCCAATCCTTCTCTCCTACACCTTGTTTATTTATAGTTATATATTTTATTCATACCATGCGTTTATTGAACTACCCAAAAAGGTGGATGTCATTTTAGATTCATGATATGTTGCATTGATAGCTAGAAATAGATATTTTCATTGAATAATGTCAGCAATGCAGTGATAAATAAAAAAAATTATTTTTCTTTGGAAATGAAATAATTTTTGGAAAGGTCTTTTTGAAAATATATGTTATTTTAGAAAGATCATTTTATAAAGCAATCTTACATAACAAGCAATTTTGAGTGAATACAAATATGAGAGACTAACTTGATTTAGAGCATCTCCAATGGACATGTTAACTCATTAGTTAATGTCAAATTTTTAGAAAACATGTAAAAATGGTGCTCCAGTGGAAGTGTTAAGAGCATGTTAAATGTGGGTCCCACCTGTCATATATTAAGGGAAGTGTTAAATTTGGCTAGTGCTTTAGCCATCCAAATGTGGGCCCTACCATTTAAAATATTCAAAAAAATATTATTTTGTGTGGGTGGAGAGGTTTGAGTGGATGAAGAGGTGGGCCCACTATTATTTTGACTAGTTATTTATCTAGTCCATTGGAGTAACAACAACCAACTAAATAAAAATGTAGTAAATGAGTGTCTAGTTGAGTAATAAAGTGTTGACATGGCACTTTAACATCTTAATTAACTAACATGTCCATTGGAGATGCTCTTATAGGGGCCAAGTAAACATATCCTTCTTATTTATTACTTAGAGATCCCAAATTAGAGCCTTTATAAAAAAATATTCAAATAAATTTCTTTAGTATACGATAGTTTATGCAAATAATCTCGATCCAATGATCATGGACATCTTTCATCAGGGGACTGGGGTTAAAATAATTAATAAACACTAGTTCATTTGTTATATGTTATAGATTTTGATAGCCATTGAAATTCTTATATATAAAAAAAAATTTTCTCTTCAGAAAAAAAAGGAAACTTTGTATTGTTATTAATGCTTATCAATTTTAAAAAAAAATACTCACAGACAAACCTGAACAGTTAATTGAAGATGTTGCTGTGATTGGAAACCTTAAAATATTATAATCATGGACAACATAGCAGTGAATAATGCAATGGATAAGCCAAACAAGACAACAAAACAAGTACAACCCAAAGCCATAAAGCACATGTAAGTATGTAACACCCCTCCACCCACTATATATTAAAATCATTTTATACTTCGAAACAACCACAAATGCATTTAAACAATTGAGTGTCAGGTCACCAGTGCCTTTCATTATTTTGGATTTACTAGCCATGACAAATAATAACAACATTATAATAATGTGGAGGGTGATGTTACATTCTCATCCCAAGCTGTGTGAATCTTAAGGCACAATCTGCCATGGATTCTATGTCTGCTAATTCTGTTACTTAGCATTTGAAATCAAGTTTAATTTTGACAGATTTTAAAGATCATTTTTATAAGAGTTATAATTAATATAAATTCATTTTCGAATATTTGGTTTTATAGAAAATAAAATAATTATTTTAATTAATTATATTTTCTTAAACTTAATAAAATAAGATCTTTTACAATCTATTTTTAAAATATTTTAAGTAAAAACTAATTTTCAAATTCATTTCTAAACATAATATGTTTTAGTTATTATCAAACGATTTTATAACGAATGCCAAAAATAAAAAATAAAATCTAATACATCTTATTTTGACAGAATGACATGTCTTTTATGTTATTAAAATAAGTTGGATACTATATTCATCTGAGTTATTAGTAATTGGATTATGACTCAGTTTAAAAGTTGTGAAAGTTGCATGATTATGTGGGATAGTAATAAAAAAACTCTAGAAAAATATAATATTCCATGACCAAGTATTGTTAGGGTGTTCTTGAAATCTTTCTTCCTTTTTTTCAAGCATTTAAAAACTCTACATCAAATGTTTAAAATGATTTGGTGAAATTTTTTCAATGTAAATAATTAGACTGGTTCATCGCATGCAACAAAACAATTGATTGTTGCAACCATTGAAATGATTCAATTGATTACCAATTGAAAAACCTCTCTAATATTTGCTTAAAGAAACATTCAAATGATTCTGTCATAATGCCATGACAAATGATGAGTTTTTTTTTTCTTCCAAAAAACTCCTTGTTACTTGTCATCAATTAATTGGGTAATAACAAAAAAAAATTAGGGTTATTTAGTTTCCACCCCTCCTAAAACATGCAAATTATTAAAAAACCCCTCTAAAACACAATATTATTATAAACCCCCTTAAAATGTTATCAGACTTCGTAAAAAACCTTACAGTCAACAAACTAACTATATTAGAATAATATTCATCTCAATATATGTATATTGTCCATTTTACCCTCTCATTAAGAGATTTCAAGAGATTAAATAAATGTATTTACGGCCTTTTTAAAATGGACAATATACATATGTTGAGATGAAATATTCTTCTAATATAATTAGTTTGTTAACTGTAGGATTTTTTTACAAAGTTTGATAACATTGTAAGGGGTTTATAATAATATTGTGTTTTAGATGGGGTTTTTAATAATTTGCATGTTTAGGAGGGGTGGAAACTAAATAACTCAAAAAATTATTTTAGAATCATAATTAATGTTACACCGCCAATATGATGCCAACTCACAGGAAACAAGAAAACAAGAAAAGTGACATCTTAATGTGAAAACAAGAAAAGTGACATCTGAATCCAAGTCTCATGTTCATATGGCATTCATGACCTTTGAAAAGTCAACACTGCCAGTGAGGACCTAACTCAAAAGTTGTTCCCACGTAGTTGTTTTAGGTCACATTGAACACGACCATGAAGAACATGTTTTTCCTACTAATACATAAAACAAGAAAAAATTGCATTAACCACCCCACCCCCCCTCCCCAAAAAAAAGGAAAAAAATAAAACACATGTGATTGCATTATTAGTTGTTGCTAAATTAAGTGCTTCTCAATGTTCTTTGAAGGAATCTTCTGCACCACTACATTAATCAAGTGCTTGAGTTATTTCTTATGTATGCTAAAACAGCAAATGTTTTTGCTCAACATGCAATCTTGTTATGCATTGAAAAATAACATAACTCAGATGTCTCTACGTAAAATCACTTGTTGAACTTATAAAACTCCAATCTTTCTCATCCTGGTTTGGATAAAGGAATTGAGTTATTTTGAATAATTATATCAGTATATAATATAGATAGCAATTTCACAAGATTAAGATATTTTCTGTTTGTTTATGTTTTCAGTTATTCTCGTTGAAAAATATAATAAATTAAAGTAGTTTTTGTGGTTTGTTTGATCTGAAATGGATTAAGAATAAAGAACGATAAGTGATGGATATAGAGTTTATACTTTCTAAATGTCATTTTAGAGGCATAGATAAAAATATATATAAGCTTACATTAGGAGGATCTTAAAATTGTTATACCGGCTTATACCTACTGGCATTGCTATATACCATTTTATATCCCTTAAACAAACAAGTTTATCCTCTTATCAATGTTTATCCTGCCTTATACATGTCTTATACCTCCATTCAAGCATGAGCTTATTGTTCATGACTTCACTAAACTAGAAAAAATTGGTGCTTGTATGCAAGTGTTTCTATGATTGGTGCTGATATGCTTATTCTCACCATCATTTTACGGTCCCCACTTCCCACTAAATTAAGGGTTCTAGGAGAGTGTTTGGGTTGAGTTTGCATTGGCAAGCATGGCCAAACGCTACCTTCCAATCCAAATGGAAAAATAGCGTTCGCGTTGCCAGTTCAATATTAGCGCTTGAAGAGTATTTTTGGGTTAAGTTTTCAATGCCTCAGAACTGTGATTCTCCACCGCAAGGGGGTTTTTCCGAACGTGGTGTTCCGGGACGTGATCCCAAACAGACAATAAAGATGCGTTTGATTGCACAATTACAAATTTGATTATGCAAGAATTTGGATTTTAAAACTGATTCTGCAGGAAGCTCACCTCTTCTCCAGCTTTTGAAAATCGCAGGTTTTGGACACTATTTATCTAAAAATCTGTATGCAAGAAGATGTTACAGTAAAATTGTTTTATTCATGACTCAAAAGTAACTTCTTGTAAACACAAAAAATGTCTAATCGTACAATCAAACGCTACCTAAATATAGCAAGTGTTTTACATAAAAATATATATTAAAAAAAATAAAAACTATATTTATGCTGCATATGTGTGAAGGAGTGAATGAAAGTGTCACTGTCCCACATAGTGAATCGTGACAGGTAGACTGCGCACCCATTTTTTTGAGCGAAAGAGACACACATGCACAGTGTTTTAAAGATTCAATCACACCTTACATTTGATTGACCAATCAGAATCCGATATGGGAACCACCACTGCCATGTCACCAGGCCTTTGGTCCGGCCCAGTGGACCCGTACCTAAGAGCATCTTCAATGGATATGCTAACTAAACAAGATGTTAAAGTGTCATGTCAGCACTTTAGCCCTCCACTAGACCCTCATTTACTACTCTCTCATTTAATTGGTTGTTGTTACTCCAATGGACTAGCTAAATAGCAAGTCAAGATAATAGTGGGCCCATCTCTCTACCCACTCAAATCTCTTCACTCACCCAAAATAATATTTTTTTTAATATTTTAAATGGTGGGGTCCACATTTGGCTGGCTAAAGCACTAGCTAAAGTTAACATGGAAGATAACATATGACAGGTGGAGCCCACATTTAACATTCCCTTAACATTTCCATTGTAGCACTATTTTTACATGTTTTGTAAACATATGATACTAACTAGTGAGTTAACATGTACATTGGAGATGCTTTAACCCGTTTAGATTGTCGGGTCCTCCAAGTCTTTACGTCTTTTATCAGATCAGATCCGAGTTGATCCATTGATAAAGAGAGATCAGACTTGAAAAGATATAAATGAAAATCACATTGACATACACATAAAACTAACTACTTTTAAGTCTTAAAAATTATGACAGCACCTAAAATAAATCATACAACGAACCAATCAAATTATACAAATTAAAAAATTAATGGTCTAAAACACTAAAATGAGTTAATTAAAGTCACACGAGCACATTGCATTCTTAAGATTATTACATAATAAACAATTAAGTTTTTGTAAATATTAGCTTATATGTAAAATAGTAAGGTCTTGAATCATGAGATCCATACCCGACCCGATTTTATATGTAAAATGACCCGATGTGACAGGCCTACACGTCACCACAAACGGTGCACGCACAACCGCCGTTGATTTTTTTTTGATCGACGGATGTCAATGAGTGATGGCATTTTGGAGAATATGAGCTTCACGTGGAGGTGAAAATTATTTTCCCGCCAGGCCTGAGAAAGCTGCGCCATGTGATGCCGTCGGCTTTTTTTTTTTCTTTTTTTCACGTGAGAGTGTGTCCTTGTTTCACCCAAAAAAAAAAATAAAAAAATGTACACGTGTACTTTAAATGGAGGAAAATGTGTTAAATCAAATTTACCAAGACTCAAAGACATATTTTCATTTATTATTTAAAAACATTAAATTTTAATGAGATATAAAAAATTGTATATTGTTCTATTTTGAGTTAAATGAACTTATTTTTAATAAATGTAATAAAATATTTAATAAATTATTTACTACATCTAATGAAATATATGTTTTATTAAATTTCTAACGAGATATATAAAACTGTGTTTTAGATTAAAAAAAAAAAAAAAAAAACTTAGTGTAACTGCACTCTTAAATAGAGGTTGTCCTTGTGGGCCTGCATGTCCAAGGCTCATTTCGAGTTAAATGAACTTATTTTTAATAAGTGTAATAAAATATTTAATAAAATATTTACTACATCTAATGAAATATATGTTTTATTAAATTTCTAACGAGATACATAAAACTGTGTTTTAGATTGAAAAAAAAAAAAAACCCTTACGCCCCGTTTGGATGCCGAATAAGCCCCGGATAACTCCGGATAACCCTGGATAAAATTTGAGTCCCGCTTGGAAAGCCCTGATAACTCCGGATAAAATGTGTTAGAATAAACTGGTATAAAGTGGTATATGGATTCCAATAAACCCCTAGAATAAAAGTTATCCTAGGTTATTCCATCCAAAGAATAAGTGGGCCCACTGTCAAATCAACTATCATTACTTTTTACCTTTTCTAAATTCTTATCCATACTTTATTCACATTTTATCCAAACAACAAAACATTTATTCTTACGATTCCCAACGAGAATAATTCAAAACACAATCAAACACAAAATTACTTTATCCTTATTTATACTCACTTATACTCAGATAAATAAATATCCAAGAATAAATCTTATTCTATATCCAAACGGGGGCTTAGTGTAACCGCACTCTTAAATAGAGCTTGTCCTTGTGGGCCTGCATGTCCAAGGCTCATTTTTAAGATGGGCTTTGGCAGTTCACTCCACCAAAATAACGAGAATAAGGAAAATTATAATGTTAACACTCAATTTTTTTACAACATAGAATGCAGTCTAATATAACTCATTAGAAATCTAGTGAAACATATATATTGTTAGAAAATGTATTAATTTTTTTCTTACACTTACTATTTTTTTTATTCAACTTGAAATGGAGCTACATACATTTTTTTATCAAAATATATATCACATTAGATAATATTTCATATTTTAGGCCTGACAGTCATTTAGATAATGTCTTTAATATTATCTAATGTTAGAGACATTATTCATGAGAATAATGTTATAGATAGTCATTTAGATAATCCCATAGACATTTAAATATTTTAATTTTTTTAAAATAATAGATTTCGGGAATGTGTTTTGATAAAAAAATACATATCATTGTATTTTGAATTGAATTAATTTTTTTTTTTGTAAAATATAAAAAAATGAGATATATATCTCATATAAAGATATATATATCTCACTGTACTGCTATGGAGATATATAAACTGCTTACATGTAATAATGTTCTTTTTAGTAGGGCATTATATTTTCAATTTGTTTTGCAACCTCGATAACCCCGATATGTAACTTTGAGGAATCCCCCAACCACTTATACACCCCCATTAGTAGAGTAGATTGCATAATGTCATTGAAATTGCTTTATATGATTTTTTTTATATTTTTAAAAAATGTATTCATTTATGTGGATATACACTTCATTTTTTATAACAGTATATACTTCATTAAATGAATTTATACTTTATGAAAAAATCAAAACGGTTGGGCGTTGCTCCTTTTCACATGGCCTTAGATGTGTCATTTTCCTTTTTTCGTATAACAAATTTTTTTTTGGTATACATGCCTCAAATATTTTTGGTATATATTTTCCCTTTTTTCATGTAGCAATTTTTTTTGGTATACATATCTTTTTTTTATCAAAATATATAGCTCGGTAGATAATGTTTACTATTTTTTAGCCTTAGCATAAATTTGAGTTCATCTCGAATCCAATCTGAAATCGGAGGAGACTAACTTAATCCAATCCCATTAATTCCACCTGAACCACAAAACAATATATATATATATATATATATATATATATATATATATATATATATATATATATATATATACATACTAGTTAAATGCACGTGCTAATACACGAGGTATAACATTCCAAATTATATAGACAATCTAATAAATAATAATTCTATTTATACAAGAACTAAGTAATCATTGAATAAAAAATACAAAATTTGTTTATAAACACAATACTAAAAAAATGTGCTACTATTATACAAAGTCAGCATATCTATATCTAAGGCAGCCTACCATTTAAAAAAAAAATCTAAATCTTAAATGAAATATCAATCACAAGTTTTCCATAAAGAAAAATAAAAAAACATTGAACATATATTATTATTGGTTCAATCTTTAATACAATAATTGAAAAATTATCAATATTTTTGTGCTAATAATTTAAAATATTTATATATGTACCGGTAAAAAGTTTGCTCACATTTTCTACTCACAAATAAATAATTCAAAAAATATATATAAAGTCTTGAGAAAAAAATCTAAACAAACAATCAAATAAAGATAAAAGAGAATGAAGAACACATTAAAATAATAATAGTAAGAATTAATAATAAAATAAAAATTGGGAAAACTCTCCACAATCTCCGCAACAAAAATATATTAAATGAAACATGAGGATAAAATAAAGCAATAAAATCATTGTATGGATTATTATTAAAAAAATCAATATTAACTGCAAAAAACCAATTAATCACACAATGCATGGGAAGATAAAAGAAAATAAACTCAATGATCTTTCTTTTAATGAGAAATGATAATATGATCTTGACTTTTTTCTAAAGTCAATTCTAATAATTCTCTGAAGATCTCAAAATAAAAATCACATTGAAAATACATTTCAATTTTATGCAATTTTTTAGAGTAGATTTACTATAACCCATGCATTCTTGATCACTAAACAAAATATGAAATATTATATCATTAATTCAATGAACCTTGTTTAGCTCTTATAACCTAAAAGATAATGATAATAACTTACCATTAATACATATAAAATTATCAAACACTTTTGAGAAAAGAATAACTACTAAATAAATTGAAACAAATTTTCATACCTTTTAATTAGTTGTAGCTGGAAATTTAGTAATTAAAAACTTCTTCAACTTCAAAATGTACAAGTCTACAACATCAAACATTAAGAGTCAAATAGAATTTAAAAATTAATACAAACCACAAAAAAATGATTAAATAAAAAACCAGAAAGATGAGGAAGGGGTTGGCAAGGGAGATGAGGTGATGGGACTAACATTATAAGAGTCATTTATTTTTCTCTATGGAATACCAATCTAAATTTTTTTTTTAAATCAAAAGTTTTAAACATGATAAAAAAAATTAACATATAGAAAGTTGATAAAACAAAATAAATAAATAAATAAAATCATTCTTTGTATTAAAAAATATGACGATTAATAATAATCCATCGTCATAAACGAAGTTAATTAAATGACTCATGTCAAAACTTGTTGATTAAAAAAGAGAAGAAATTAAAACATGAGATTCCATAGAGAAAACTCCCTTAATATTTTTGGGAAAATTAATTGGAGGTCCATGTGGTTACCAACTATTATTTTTAGATCCCTGAAAATTTTCAAGATTTATTTAGGTCCCTAAGACGATGAAAAATTATCTTTAGGTTTCCCTAGGCGGATGCTGTTCAAAAATACAGAACATTGTTAAGTATCTTCAGTACATTGTCACACATCCCAGTATATTGTTAGCCTTCACATTTGTTAAGTATCTCTAGTACACTGTCAACACTTTCAGTACATTGTTAGCCTTTGCATAAAATACCCCCAGCCCAATTATTTCAGTACACTGTAAACATTTCGTAGTACATTATTAAGTATCTACAGTATACTGTTAACACTCTTCAGTACATTGTTTGACCTTCGCATAATTTGGCAGTGGGCATTTTAAGTATTTTTGAACAACATCCAGCTGAAGGGATCTAAAGATAATTTTTCAACTCCTTAGGAACCTAAAGAAAACTTAAATTTTTTTAAGGACTTAAAAACAATAGATGGGTGATCACATAGACTCAAAATTAATTTCCCCAAATGTTTTCTTGATAATAAGATCAAACCATTGGTTAAATGATAAAAATAAAATAAAAACTAATAAAAACACTTACTCTTGTTTAAGTATGTACATCTTAAATGATGAATATTACATGTAGAGAATTATTTGTTTTGAGAATCAAAACATCAAGCAAATGATTAAAACAAATTTATCTATATGCAATTCTTAAAAATATTAAAAATAAAAAAACAAAAAACATATTTTTTATATTTTTACTTCTATTTTGGAGAGATGAGAAACTCAATGAACCATTGACTTCACCTGAGAAAATAAAAAATAAAAACAAAAGATGAATCAAAACACTTAACTAAACAATTAAACAAATAACAACTATATAGAAAAACATTACAAAATCAAAATATTAATTAAAATAGATGAAGCAATAAAAATTCAATAACAATCGAATATAATTAAATACCTATTGAAATTTAAAGTAGATTAGTCAAAAGTTAAAGTTTATTTTAAAAAGAAATTAGGAAATAAATTAAATAAATACCTGAGATTCTTAAAATGGGAGAGAGAGAGAGAGGAATGAAGATCTGCAAGAGGGAATCCAATAATTTTTCATAAATAACAATGGTTTCAATGGCATGGGTCATAAATAAATCAGAAGCCACCCACATAAGTAAACAAACTAACAAGAAAATACAGAACATTTTTTTCATCCAAAATTTTTAAACACATTGATTAAATTCACAATTTACAAACACCAAACCATATCCAACCCCCCAAAAAATCCCCGATTGTGGGATATTTCTCAACATGGAAACACATCTAAAATTTAACAATCCAAATTCACAAATTAAAAATCAACCCAACCCCCTCAATATGGAAACACATCTACCAATCTTTAGTCATTCCAAATACCCAAATTCACAATTTACAAACACCAGACCATATAACATAAACTTCAACAAATTTAAATTAACAAAAGATCCCATAATCAAAAATTAAAAATCATTTTTTTTCTTGACAAAATCATACTTGGAACTACTGAGATGATGGAGGAGTAGTTTTCATTCAAAAGAGGGGAGGAAGAAATAATGTGAGGGAAGTGTATAGAGGCTTAAAACTCAGTCAAACCTATATCTTCATATTCTAACCTATTCTATCATATTGTATCATAATCTTTTTAAGATCAGATTTTATCATTAAATAATTTTAAATTTTAAATAAATCTATTACTATTAAAAATTAAATAGATTAGATTGTATAATTGAATATTTTTAAAATTTAAACAAATATATTATTATTAGTAATTAAATAATTGATTAAAGGATAAAAAAAGAAATAAAAATATTGAGTCACAGAATCCTTTTAATAAGTAAGTAATAGAAAATAAATCTATTATTATTAGTAATTAAATAATTGATTAAAGGATAAAAAAGAAATAAAAATATTAGGTCATAGAATCCTTTTATAAGTGAGTAATAGATAAAAATAGATAATAGAAGTAATAGGGTTATTATTAATTGTTAATTAAATAAATCATAATCTTATTAGATCAGATATCATTGAATAATTTTAAAATTTAAATAAATTTATTAGTAATCATAATCTTATTAGATAAGACTATATCATTGAATAATTTAAAATTTAAATTTTTTTAAATAATCTTATTAGATAAGATTGTATCATTGAATAATTTAAAATTTGAATTTTTTAATAATCTTATTAGATAAGACTGTATCATTGAATAATTTAAATTTTTAAAAATTTAAATTACTTATCATAAATCTGATTAGATAAGACTATATCATTGAATAATTTAAAATTTAGTAATTAAATAAATTATTAAAAGATAAAAAGGGAAATGAAAATACTTATAATCCATGTATATCATGTAGTTATCTATTATATATTTTAAAATTTAAATTAATAGATAAATTAGTAATTGATCAATTGTTTAAAGGATAAAATGGAAAATGAAAATATTGGGTCACAGATTCCTTTTAATAAATAAGAATTTAAAATTTAAAAAATTTTAAAAATCTTATTAGATAAGATTGTATCATTGAATAATTTAAATTTTAAATTTTTTTTAATAATCTTATTAGATAAGACTATCATTGAATAATTTAAAAATTTAAAAATTTAAATTACTGATCATAAGTCTTATTAGATAAGACTATATCTTTGAATAATTTAAAATTTAGTAATTAAATAAATTATTAAAGGATATAAAGGGAAATGAAAATACTTATAATCCATGTATATCTATCATATAGTTATCTATTATATATTTTAAAATGTTAAAATTTAAATTAATAGATACATTAATAATTGATCAATTGTTTAAAGGATAAAATGAGAAATGAAAATACTGGGTCACAGAATCCTTTAATAAATAAGTAATATATATATATATATATATATATATATATATATATATATATATATAAAGATTTTAAACAAATTAATCAATTGTTATAACAAATTTTACACTAAAAATCGAAAAATAACACTATGAGGTTGTGATAAATCACTGGATAAATAAAAATTAGAAAATATGAGGTGAGATCATTTTTTTTTTAAATGATGAAGAAGAATATTTTATCCATTGACATGAATAATTGATTCCAAACCCTCTTAAAATAGTTACAAGGTTTTATCATAACTTATTGAGATATAGTTATCAAAGTTAATTCTCCCAAAATAAAAAACTGTTTTTCTTTTTTTTTTGATAAACTATAGTTATATTTTATTATCTGAAGATAGTGTAAAATATGTCTGAATTGGGGGTAAAAAAAAGTAGATAATTAAAAATGTAAGGGAAATAAAAAACACAAGGCAAGCCCAACTGTCCATCATGAGAATGGTTGGGTAGAAAAGACTTTGACCTAAACCCAATCGCGGTACCCCTTACTCTGTGATATGGAACACCTACTCAGTAATCTGGATATTCGCGACACCGCCAATCCATCTGCCCCAGTCCTTGATACTAAGCAGCGTCATCTCCCACAGATTCTTAAAATAGAACTTAGTCCTTGTGAAGATTGCCGCGTTCCTTGCTCTCCAAATGGACCAAACACCCGCCAGAATAATCGATAGCCCAACCGCACCTACTTTACTTCTGTCACTGTTTTCATACGCCTTGCCGTCTCCCATTCCTCCATGGACCTGAAATGCAATGATTTCCCCGTGATGGCCTCGATCCTCGACCAAAGCCTAGATGCCACCGGACATAGACAAAACAGATGTGTAGCAGTTTCTGCCTCCCCGCCGCATAGGGGACAACTAATGTTCTTCATCCGACACCACCGAGAGTCATACACCTTTGTGACAATTCTCTCCTGAAGTAGAAACCAAGTAAAGCACTTGACCTTCAAGGGAATCTTGGTGCCATAACACCTCGACATTGGATATGAAGTAGAAAACTGTTTTTCTTCATTCCATCTTATTCTCCTGTTATAACGCATTCGAACAGCAGATTAAAGTTCTACTTCCGTTTTGAGGTGAGACATAAATGGAGAAAATTAGGGGGAATAAAAAAAAATTTTGTTTTGGGGGAAAATATTTTACATAGTTATGTGTGAATAAATTAGGAATATGTCTAACAATTAATTATAGGGGTATTAAAATTATTTATCAAGTTTATCTATATATATAAAAATGCATTTTTGTATAATTTTAAAATTATTATCTCAACTTAACACTTACATATATTCCAAAAATATGGCACATCTATTAAATCATATACACACATCAAATACAAACAATTTATGTTGGGGATAGTTATCATTTAATCTCCAATTCATCTCTTATCATTCACATTTTGTTATCTTATCAATGTGAAATAAACAACAAAATTATCAAATTTTACGTTTCTCAATAAAAATATAAAAATACAACTAAACAAAAATTTATATATTTTACGAGTTTGGATTCAGTCAGGATTGGCTTTGATCAGTTTTGTCAGTACCTAATCGAGCTGCACAATCAATTATTGGGTACATGTTTCACTCTCTTATTGGATTCAATCAATTATTGGATAAAACATAGATTCTTAAGTATAATCGGTATCCAATGAGAGAGTGAACATTTACTCAGGCCATCCAGTTCGATTCATAGACTATGTAGTTTGATTCGGTGTTCGGTATTAACAGGATTGACGGAAGCCAATCTTATTTCTGACCGGATCCGGACTTATATAGCTATTATGTATTTCGAACCCTATGTCACACCCAAACGAGGGTAAGTCTGCTCCCGCTTATCCACAGCCGTCCGTCCCTTCTCCCCCTCTCTCCGCCCTCCATTTTTGCTTCCAATGGAGGCTCTCAAAACACTCCCAACGACGGCGCTTAATCTGTCCCGCGCCACCTTATGCTGTACCCGCGGAGCACCGGCTCATCTCTCCCTCCGCACGACCCACAACAGGGGAAGATCGGTCTGGGTCTCTCCGAGGAGTTCTTCGTCACCATCTCGTATGACCTCCCTTTGTTTTGCTATAATTTTCAATTATATCCTCTTTTGGGTTCGATGTTCTCTTAAGGGTCTGCTTTCACTCTGGTTTTGATGGGTTTTTCACAATTTTCGTTCTTTGTTGAATTCGGTCTTCAAAAAATGGCCTTTTTTGGATTGCATGTGTGTTTTTGAGTTATTTATTGTACTGTTGGTTCTAGAAAAGATTACCCATTTATGTGTTCTTGTAGCCTTGCCTAGGGAATTTTTTGAAGCATTTGTATTGCGTTTGATATTTTGATTTGATTGTCTACAACAAGAGCATTGCTAAGCTTAATTGCACATAAATAACTTCCATTCTTTCTTGTCTTGTATTATAGTTGATTGGATTATTGAGCAATAAGGCTGCAACTTGGAAGTGTTAGTTGAGTTGAAGCTTAACTTGAACCCAACCCAACTTGACCCTCAAACCCAGAAGGTCAAACCAAACCTCCCCATTGGGGTGGTACTGGTTTGGGTTTGGTTTTGAAACAGTGTTGTTCTAAAAGATTTAAACTTCATAGTAGTCATAACAAAGAATTGTCGTCACCTTGGTGGAGGAGACAATAGATATGGAAAATAAGAGGAGAGGCAAGATGGATTGAGTGAAGAAATGAAACTATTAAAGAGAGAGAGATTTTGAGATGAATCAAAATGGGGGATTCACGTTTTATCTCACAGATCATTTTGAAGTGAACTTTTGAATTTAAAATTCATCCATTGGGTTCAGGTTGAACCCAGATGACTTGATCTTCAGCCTAAACCTATCCCGAATTGGGTTGTGTTTGCTTGGGTTTGGGTTTGGGTTGAACCCAACAATCTAAAATCCCAACCCAAACTTACCCGAAAGTCAGGTTGTTCAACCCACCCAAGTTGCACCCCTGCTGAGCAATCTAATGCGCGTCTGTGAATTATGAAATATCTAAATGACCCCCACCAAGGGGAAGCAACCATTCTTTTGAAGTAGAATAAGGAGAAACTAATATATACACTTAATTTGATTCATATGTGAAATAATCCTTTGAAATGCTTTTTAGTAGTGTATTAGGCTACAATGGCCCTGAGTACAGCTCCTTTGTGGATATAGATTTCCTTTTTTTTTAACTGATAAGAAAGAATTTGTTAATGACTCGTTCTGTATCATGTCTAGCTTTGCTCTAAAATATACTTTTTCATATACCAATCAAAAGGAAATGTTCATAATTGGTCACCATCCTCGCCATAATTATTTCTTTGTATCATTGTCTTTTGTAAGTTTTATCTAAATTATGATTGATGCTTCCAAGTGACATTTCCCTGCATGTTTGCATTTGATGATATTTTCATCTACTGCCATCATCACTCACTGCATTCTATCTATATATTGCAGCCCAACATGCAACCTCTGAAAGCAAATCAGGCGTAGGAACCAGTACTGAGTTGCCAACGTCTGAATGGGCAATGCAAGGTGTGTTTGTTTTTGAAAGCAACTATCGTTGAATGATTTAGACAACATTTGGAAATGGGTTTGGGTAGCTTTCAGAGAGATTATGCTTTTGCAGGAATCATACTTAATCCAATATCCTTTTCAAACGCAGAGTGATCCCGATTTTTAAGAAATTTACTAGAAAAAACAACTTTTCAGGAAACCAACAAAAATAGGCATCCTCAAAAGCTATTCTCAAGAGTTGCTTTAAGGAAAAGTTGTTTTCCAAACTCATTTCCAAATGCACAATCGTGACTATGTTTTTTGGTGACAGATTTTTATGCATTGAGGAAAGATGTTGAGGTCACCGTTGAACGTGTTGAAGAAATTCGGGCTTCTGCTGGCCTGGAACTGTTAGAAGCAGATGTTGCGGATTTGGAGAAGGCGGCTGCAGATAGTTCTCTATGGGATGATCCCTCTAAAGCACAGGAAACACTTACTTCCTTGACTGAGGTCAAAGACAAACTTAAGATGCTCAATGATTTCAAATCTCAGGTTCCGCGATACTCAGAGAAAAGTTTTCATTAAATGTATTTGAGTAGTGTATTACATTTTATGCGAGATTTTGTTATGGTGCGAATAACTAAGGTTAATGCAGGTTGAAGAAGCAGCAACGATAGTTCAACTCACTGAAGAAATGGAATCCACAGATACGGCACTTCTTGAAGAGGCCTCAAAAATCATTCGAGAGCTGAGCAAGTCATTGGACCGTTTTGAACTGACACAACTCCTGTCTGGTCCATATGACAAGGAAGGTGCAATAGTCACCATAACAGCCGGTGCTGGCGGTACCGATGCCCAGGTACTTATTTTTGAATGTTGAGTTTCTATATTTTCTGACTTAATTGTGAGAACTTGTATTCTTTCAGATACATCCACAACAGCTTATTTTAGTTTGTCACGTTCTTTAGAATGATCTTCTTAAGAATTTTTTATTACCATAAACACATGTAATGAATGAAATACAGAGTACTTGTTTTGGTAGACAGTCTGGTCAGGATTTTGACTTTTGCATTTGCTTGCCTGAATCATGTCCAGTATAGTACAGTATGTGTACCTCGTTGTAATATTATGGGGGAGCCACCTATTTACTTATTCATCTACCTCACACACTGCATCAGTTGTGCAAGTGCCATTGTTGTAGTTAGATTGGAAAAATTGGGAGAATCTTTGGAATCAGGCAGTTAAGATGCAGATATGGTAGCAAAAACCGGGGGGGGGGGGGGGGGGAGGGTGGTGGTGCATGTGGTGTATGGAGGATGTTTGAACTTTCTTCATCTTGTGTGTGTGTGTGTGTGTGTGTGTCATCACTGAGGAATGCATTTTTTTGTCTGTGGAATCTGTGGAGGACAAACGAATAGAGCGAGAGACCGGGAGAAATTTTTTCATTAGTTTCATCTGCAGCAGATGGTAAATGATGGGGAAAGCTTTTTCCTACAGCTTTGTGCTCTGTTTGTGTGGCTGATAGTGAGATGTGGGGGTGCAACTTTTGGGCGGGTTGAACCCGACCCAACCTGACTCTTGGAAAGGTTCAGGTTGGTTGGAGTTTTATCGATTGGATTCAACCCAAACCTAAACCCAATTAAAGAATTAAAGCTGAGTTTTGGTTGAGTGGTTGGGTTGTCCAAGTTCAACCTGATCCCAATGAGGTGATTGGTAAATTTAAATGTCCGTGCCACATCTAGACCATTCACATCATCAAATGAGATGGAAATCTAAATCTTAGAAATTATTTATCCTATAATCTATCACATTTTGATATTTCTTCATTATTTCTCTGCTTATCACCTTCGTCTCATCTCTGCTATCTTCACCATCAAGGCCCTGAATATTCTTCACTCCGACCAGAAAATGTTGTAGAGTTTATTGTTTAGGATGACACTATTTTAAAAGATAAACCTGAACCGACCCAACCCAACCCAAACCTGATTGGTTGAACTCGGTTTGAGTTCCAGCCGTCCATGTTGAAGCCTAGTGAGATGTGCGTATGTCTCTCGTTGCATAATTTGTAGTCTGATGTAAGATGATAATTGATAAGGTTTATGCTTCTTGATTATTATTCTTTATGTTTTTCGTGAGACTCTTTGCATTGTCCGCAGAGCAGGATTGGGCTGAGATGATGCTAAGGATGTATGTGAGATGGGGTGAGAAGCAGCGTTACAAGACCAGAGTGGTTGAGAAATCTTTGGGAGAGGAAGCTGGAATCAAGTCAGCCTCAATTGAGCTTGAAGGTCGATTTGCTTATGGTTATTTATCAGGGGAGAAAGGAACTCATCGCATTGTACGACAGTCTCCATTCAATTCCAAAGGTCTTCGCCAGGTAAATTTGCTTAGGCAGTGTTTGAAAACCCATTTGAAAAAGCCCTTTTCACTTAAAGCTCTTTTGAAATCAGATTCTCAAGAAACATACATTTGTTATATTCTTGAAAAGCTTTTATAATTAAACCCTTTTTTGGGCTTTCATAAAAAGCTAAGACCATTTGGGGCATTTGAAATCACTTTTAACTTTGATTCTTGCAAAGGCAGAATCATCCAAACTGTAGAAAATATATAGAACAAATGCAGACTTATTGCAGACTCGTAGAGAATTAAACATAAGAACCGAATCTTTCCCCCCTCCACAACAATTAAAAAATCTGCTTCTTTTTCTACCTTATATTCCATGATTTAAATTTTCAAATTGTTATGAAGGTTTCTATGCATTTAAATCCATGTATGCTTTTGGTAGGTTACAAATCCTGACCAGGTGATTTCCAACATGAATGCTTATGAAACCTGAAAAGTGAATGCTTTTTGACATGATTTCCATGTACCACATCTAATGTCAGTCCTTAATTACATCAAGGGCTGGTATAATACATCACTAATGTTGCTTGCTTAAACAATTTGATTAAACTGATCTGCAGCCAAATCTATAAATTTTAAGCTGAATGAGTCTTATCTGACTTTTAATTCATTCTCACAGACAAGTTTTGCTGGTGTTGAAGTTATGCCACTTCTGCCTGAAGAATCACTGAACATGGACATCCCGGAGGAAGATCTGGAGATCAGCTTTACTAGAGCAGGAGGCAAAGGTGGCCAGAATGTTAACAAGGTCGAAACAGCAGTTCGGATCGTGCACATTCCCACTGGTGTTGCCGTGCGCTGCTCAGGTTTGCGTAGAATTTTTTTTGCATAAGAATTCTAAATTTCATGATCAGCGTGAACTGACTCTGTTTGGATCAAAAGAGCCTTTAAAAATCAATAGGTTCATCTTATAAAATCCAGCTGTTCAAATCAATAGGATCCTTGTCACCAGATCGACATTCGACAATAATTTAGGAAATATAAAAATTCACAATCGTCAGGTGAATTTTGGGAAAAATAAAAAAATAATTCATATATATATGTATATGAAAAATACTTAGGACATGCAAAATCATCAATATTAAATCAAATCCATGTTCTCCCAAAGATTTTATGATATCAAAACATTACAAGAACTTCTGAGTTCAAGATATAATATATAAATTTAGACAAAAACAAACCTTAAAATCTAGCAAAGTAAAAGTACAAGTAAAATATGTATACTTAAATACATATTTAGGTCCTTCAATATGTGAATTGTTGAATAAGACATGATTTAAATGGGAATTAAATTTTTAATGAAAAATACACATTTAATATGTGAATTAATCAATAATTCAAAGCACAGATAACAAGATCAACACCACAATTAAAGTCTTAAATATTAAATCTTGTCCAACGAATGTACATTGGCATAGTGATCTTGAATATCCTTCTATCTTGGAGAATGGGTGACATTGATGTAACTGTTTTGGCCAAATTGCAGAAGAGAGAAGTCAATTGGCAAACAAGATAAGGGCCCTCAGCCGGCTGAAGGCGAAGCTGCTGTCATAGCAGAGGAGCAACGAGCGTCAGAGATCAAGCAAATACGAGGTGATGTGGTGAAGGCCGAATGGGGTCAGCAGATACGCAATTACGTCTTCCACCCTTACAAGCTCGTGAAAGATGTTCGAACGGCTCATGAAACATCAGACATTGTGTCGGTGATGGACGGGGAGCTGGAGCCATTCATCAAAGCTTACCTCAAGCAAAAGTACAGTATGTCAGTGGCCACGGGCAGTGTCAAGTGAGTAATTTTTCGTTACTAGAGCTGTTGATGATTTTCATTTTATACACCAGTCTTAGAGCAATCCATGCTTGTAATTGATTTTGAAATTATCTTAATGATGCTTGTAAAATTGTCATGAAATGTAAAACCATTCTAAGAGAAAATTGAAGCAAGGATTATCATTCATGAGCACACAAGTCCATATAGATAACAAAATAAAGTCCTGTTTGCTTTTATGAATGCTTATGGTTTTGTATTGTTTGCGAAAGCAAAATAAATGAAAGAAAATCATACTGTGATGTAATCTGGAATTCATTACAGTGCCTAACATTTCACAGATGATTATGTAAGTGAAATAGAGTGTTTCTGCTGTTATGAAATCCTCTTGATGTACTAATATGGAGATACTGTGTGTGCTAATTGCAACAGTTGAGGCAGTTTCATGTTAAGATTATCTAGTAATAGTATTACGTGAATGATTGGAAAATGTAAATAAAAAAATTGTATATAATTTGTCTTCCTCTCGTGTTTAACAGAAAAGAAAAGCAAATATTATGTATGAGAAACAACAAATTTAATTCATTCACTTCATTGGTTTAATGGCATGCATACATAAGATAAGCATTTCTCTTCCTCTAGGGTTTTGCAGCAGCCATTTTACAGCCCCATTTACCTCATTAGGCACCAACATTCACTATAAAGAGGTATATATCTTGATAGAATTTTGTTTTACACATTCTATAAATGAATCCATACAATCAGTGAGTATATATTTCCTTCTTCTTCTTCTTCTTCTATATATGTTTTGTTTTGTTTTTTTGTTGTTATTCTTCCCTTATCAAATTATAACAACTTGATCATGAACTGTGAATTCTCTCTGTCATCTCTGCTCGTTATGAGTAATAATTGTTAGAGATCAGTTAATATAACTTATGAAAAAAACTTT
Source organism: Acorus calamus (assembly GCA_030737845.1). Taxonomy (NCBI): domain Eukaryota; kingdom Viridiplantae; phylum Streptophyta; class Magnoliopsida; order Acorales; family Acoraceae; genus Acorus; species Acorus calamus. The sequence continues at coordinate 28,899,154 of CM060861.1, forward strand.
GATAATTTTGCTAGAATTCCAAAAAGTTGTTTGTGAAACCAGTTTGGACTAACTGTGGAATAAAAAATCATCCATCCCCCTTCTAGCATTTGAGATGCATACCTTTATTTGAGTGAAATGACCCCATGTTTTTTTAAAAATAATAAACCTTATTTAATGAGATATATATCTTAATAAAAAATGTATATCATCTAATAATGAATTGAATGGACTCATTATAACAAATATAAAAAAATAATGATGTATATGGCCTCATTAGATTGCTATAGACAATAGAGACATGGACTCTCTGTAGAACCTATAACAACGCTAGCATATTTTCTCCCTGTGAAAAAAAAAAAAAAAAATTCATACATTGAGCTAGTAGAATATATACTCAACTATTATAATATACACTCCAATAATGAAATGTATATCAACACTCTTTTAAAATTCAGGGAGCGTGGCAATTTTCCCCGACATTATATTTAAGTATATATGCATGCATAACCCTCATCATATACAAGAAAATTGCAAAATAATGACCTATATTTAGATCAGAATATGGGAGGCTTGCATGATTATCCAAAAGGAAGGTTTAAAAGAGGGGTAACTGTAAATATCCCCCTCCTGTGTATGTTCTATCTCTATTCCTCTTATCTCTTCTTCATACTTGTACTTCCACTTTTCATAATAAAAGTGTTGGTAGCAAACTCTAACTTGTTTTTTAAAAAATCAATATAAACTGAAGACATAAATTACATATTTTTTTTAAAAAATCCACAGGTCTCAAATGATCAATATCACACATCAACAATTGATACTTCAATGCCAAATAAAGACACCTTAGCTTGAATGATCAATATAAACACATAAAAGTAAGTGTCCCATTGTGAACCCATCAACTACCTTCGTAAAATAGCAGACACTATCACTTCTCTCTGTGTTCCTACCTTTCTATTGCAAAAGCGATGTAGAAGTCACTAAATGAGGGAGGTGGTCAGTGTTTCAGTATCGAATTCAGAAGATGACGGTGTCGAGCATGGTTCCAAGGGTCTGGATGATGTTGGATGACATGAGGTTCGATACATGCTCTTCCAGGTGCTTCTTCGCATCCTGCCTCCCCACATTTGCTATTGCGAGCTTCTCCGGTGGAAGCTCGTCCTCCTCCTGGACCGCCTTGTTGTATTTGATCGCCAGGTTCAGCATCTCCTGCTCAGTTGCAGACCCACATATGTGAATTTACTGATGTTTAAACAAACTCAGATCTTTCAATTATTTTCTTATATTTTATAGATATATTCAACCCATTTATTGAAACCCAACAACTGAAAGATGCACCCATTTCTATGCCTTGTTAGATGATTGAGAAGGTATCGGGTGTTCTGATGAACCTAATGAAAGTTATGACACTAAAAAATTTGGGGAATCTTATCAAACCTTGGCTAAAGAAGATACGGTTTAAGAAAATTTTGGATACCTGGACAGTCTGCTCATTGGTCTTTGAATGAATGTCAAATGGTCTCAGCGTCAAGCCATCGGTCCACTTCTTCTTGTGTAGGTTCAGTAACATCTTCTCCTCGAGTTCATTTTTTCGGTAGTTGATGGCGATCGAGTAGTAATGCCGGTTCAGCCCGTGGATCAGAGCCTAATGGGTCAAGATGATTTAGAGAGAAATGCAAATCGACTCAGGGTAAAGTTAAAAAAAATGTGTTCTATCATTAGATGCGTGAGTTACCTGAATTGATGGTTTGTTGAGGTGTCCAACATTGGATGTCGTCTGGCGTGGCTCCTGGCCAAGCATCATAGTCTGTGGATTGATCAGACGGAAGGCATCAATGACGACCTTCCCTTTCACGCTCTGGATAGGGTCTACCACAACTGCAACAGCCCTTTGATTCAGAGCTTCAAAACTCTGCAAGAGAATCCCCCATCAGAAAGCATTACATAAAATATAATGTAGAAGTCCAAGGTAGAAAATTCCACAAATTAACTCACAGCTGATGATCAATTAATAGAACATTCCTAGAGTTCAAAAACTTCTACAAGCAAGGTCCCTATTGCCTTTTTTGGGGGGGGGGGGGGGGTGGCGCATATATAAAGTCTATACATCGATAGAACAAAATATTGGGGATACTCTCAATTGGTTTCTCAAGTTGCAAAGCTCCTAGTAATTTTTTTTCTTCTTCCAGGAAATCAATGGGTTTCTCATTGTAAACCAAAATATGAATCTGAATGCACAAATCTAGTTTACAAAATCAATCAAACTAAATCCAACCACGTAACCTCATAAAGCCAAAACACCAATTCATTAAAAATAAGGGACCTGTGAAGTGCCTTTTTACAAAGAGCATCAAATATGTACTATTACTTTGAACTATACAAAAACACAAAATATCTCAAACCAGCTGAAAATCACACCTGCTGTGTGTTTATGTCAACACCTGAGAGCCAGCAGCCAAAGCCTGGGTGAGAATGGTACCAACCCACCACCATCTCTGGTCTGTAAAATTAAAACTAATATGTAAGCACATTGTTTGACAGATGATATGTGCAATGCTGTAATTGCAGACAAAAGAAATTGAGGACCAATGGACTTATAATATTATGTTAAAAGGTCTTCAAGAACCATAGGAAGTTAGGAACTAGGCTAAGGAGAGATCCGGAGCATGATCTATGCCATGAACCAATAAACTAATCTTTCATAAAAATCATGGGATGTTCACCAATTTTATCAAGTCTTCAAACATCCAAGAGGATCACAGACTGACCTGCCGGTTTGCTTGAGCATGTCGAGCATGTTAGTCTGGAAGACGTGATCGACGGCCTCAACGCTGACACCCGTCCCGCTCTGAGGCATCGCAAAGACATCCACCACACGAACTGTGTACTCATCCACAAACTCCCCAAGCATCAGCCCCATCACCTCCATTGGCACCCCCGCCCTCCCTGCAACCAACCTCATCAATTAAAAAAAAACTTCACCAAAACAAGTTTTTTTTCCTTCTTTTGAACTTTACATACACAACCCAATCCATTAAAATCATGCTCATTAGCTTTTAATACCAATATCTAACCTAGAATTCACTTTAAAACCAGAACCCAGATCCATTAAATTTTCACCAGTATAAAAATCCAATCTTTCTAATTTACAGAGGAAACCCTAATCCAATAAAATCCGAATCTCAGTAAATCATGATCATATAAATCCATATTTTCCCACAAAACCCTGATATTGGACATCCATTATAGATCGATCGCAGGCAACAGAATTTCCATCAAAAAAACAAATGTGAGGGAGAGAGAGAGAATATACCATGCTTGAGCATCTTGAGAAGAGCGAGGGAGGAGATGTAGACCTGCTCGGACGTGTCGAGGAGGGGAGAGTCCGTCGGCGGGTGTCCCATCCCTCCCGCCCCAGAAAATATCCTCTGTAACCTCTCCATTTCTTTCCTTCACTCGATCGATCGATTAGGGTTTTGGTCTCTCTCTCTCTCTGGAAGTGAAGATGTGAAACTTGAAGAAGGGGAAAGCCTGAAAGCCTGATTTTTTTTTTTGGGTTTTTTTTAAGGGTAAAATGCATTTGGGCCCCCGAAGTTTTTGAAACCCCCAGAATCACCTCCTAAAGTTTAAAAACATGCACTTACATGTTGTTAGATTTTCCATTAAGATGAAAAGTATTTTAAAATTACTATTTTATCCCTTTAATTAATTTTATAAATATCCAAAACAGAGTCAAATTAACTTTGAATATGCTTTTATATATTAATT